>CM069905.1:75052581-75395081 GCA_036172215.1 Camellia granthamiana | reverse complement strand
CGTGTGGATGCCCTAGAAGCAGAGTTAATTGCTACTAAAAAGGTATAGATACTTTAGTTTATAATTTTATTATGTTTGCTGCTGTCATTTATAGATTTAAAAAATATATACAATATACATACATATATATAATCATGTTGCCTGAGTACTCTGACCAAGTAGCGTTATGATGTGGAACCCCTACATGACTTACATGTATAAAGCTCTTATGATGTTTAATCACAATCATTGTGAAAATCTATTCTAATGAGACTGAATTTATCACCAGTTTGGATTACATACATATATTTTGGTCTGCCAAGTAAAGGGAGCCCCTTAAGTCAAAATAATTTTACCTTCTTGATTCATTTTTACGTTGTGCCATGAATATACTTCAATATCAGTTCCACATTATGTGCCATGTAAACCAATGCAAGGCTGCAACTACAGCCATAATTCTGTTGTAAGTTAAATTTGTAAAAAAAAAAAAATCAAATAAGAAAGAATGATGAATAACATGTCCTTACTGATGCTTTGAACTACTAATTGTAGCACATGGGAGGTTTATGGATAACTTTACTGAAAAGTTCATTTTATAATGATTGCTCTTTATATACATACATGCAATAATATCTCTGAAAACACTAAACCCTAAACCCTGAACATGTAAAACAACAATGTTTCATGGATTATGCAAATAGAACTAAATCACTTGAAATGCAATTGAGGAGTCAGATTCACTCAATTTAAGATTCAACTGCACAAATTGAATTGAATTGTTTTGCTTGAAACTCTAATCGAATGGTATGAATCTGACTGTGAATCGTAAGATTCTGACAAGCATGCACTCTTCCCAAGCAGGCTCTGCATGAGGCTTTAATGAGGCAGGAGGAACTGCTTGCTTACATTGACAGTCAAGAAGAAGCTAAGTTTCGGGTAAGTAATCATCTTCCTGATAAACAACAGGAAAAACAAAATTTCTGTATGATTAAAATTTGTTATCCTTTTTGATGAGGCTTATGGCTGATATGTGCTACTTCTCAATGCATGTTTAGCAGAAAAAGAAGTCTTGCTGGTAAAGAAGTTCGATTGTGAAGGAGGAGAGGATATGTTGGTTGCTGAGAGTGTCATTTTTATATTTATATTTATATTATACGTTTTAACACACACGCACATACACCGATATTAACCTTGCCGAGGATCTGGCCAGTCTAAAGCGGTATGACTTTCTACTGAGATGGGGGAGTAGACACCTGTGTTTGTGAGAAATTCTGTATGTTGAGTTTTTATGCTTCCTTTGTATGGAGTTTTTATTCTTTCAACTAAAATCTGTGTGCATGAGTTTGAGTTTGAGTTTGAGTCTGAGTTTGTGACCTTCAGAGCTTTTTCTATCTTTCAATATGGATGTGATTTCAATTCCCTTGTCTTAGAAATTGATTAGATTAGATTGCATTATCTATCATACATAATTTCCTTGACGTGCTGTGAGGTCTCATCTTATTGTCTGTGAAACTCATTGAGGCTGGGTTTGAGCTTTTAATCATGGATTTTGGTAGAATTTGAAACGAGAGAGATAAAAATAGGTGAAAGAATAAAATATTATTACATTTCACTTACATTTTATTTCTCTTTTTAAATTCCTATCAAAATTCATAATATCAACACAGCCTAAATCCCCTTCAGAGTTTGCAAAGAATAGAAAGATTTTGCGAGTGAGGCCTCTAATGAGGCTGGGGATTATCACAATTCAAGAAAAAATATTGCTTTGCCAGGGGTAAATAATCGAATTGGTAAATCTGATGCACTTGTTCAGTAGGTTTGTATACAAATGCTTCGCTTTGAATTAAAAAGTGTTCAGCGAGTTCTTTGAAACATTTTATGCATTTGTTCTTTAAAATAATAATAATAATAATAATAATAATAATAATAATAATAATAATAAAATACTTCAGTTTTGGCTGAACTTGGATATTTGTAACTACCCACGCTGTTAATGCTTTGATCCTGGCATACAAATGAGTTGTACACGTTAGTGGGTTTTTTTTTTTTTTTTTTTTTTTTTTAAGAAAATTTTACTCATACATAAAATTTATATAAAAAATTTCATAAGAATAATATGATAATATTATTTTTGTAAATAAATGTATTTTCAATGGTGTTTTGTTTTAAAAATTATGTATGATTTTTTTTTTTTTTTTTTTTTGTAGGTATAACATTAATCAAAGATGTGTAGAAAAAGGGTGGCTCTATTTGCACCATAAAAGATTAGTTAGACACCTTAATACTTTGTAAAACCCATTATAAAATTTAAAATTTATTGCATTATTTTAGACATCCCAAATAAATAATACCTTAATATACTCAAGAATCCTAGAGAGATACTTAATACACCCCAAAAATCAAATAGGTCCTTAGAGTGATACTTCTCACGTAGAGCAACCTCTCAGCTATCATCGGAGCCAACCCGTCGAACCCACTCATTAGAGCCCACCTATCAAAGCCTACCTCCGTTGAAACTTCTTGTTATTTTGAGGTATCCCGCAAATCCTTATTTCTCAACCACTTGCACTCAGTTCTGAATGTCATGAATTGGTTCCAACTTCATTAGGACACTCAATGCCGAATAAATGAAATGCGAATAGTTCGTTCCGAAAATAATAAATGGTTTTGGATACTCAATTTTGAACAAATGAAATATATGCGTATACTCAGTTCTGAACGTCATAAATTGATTCCAGCATCTCTATCTAGATACTCAATACTAAAAAAATGAAATATGTGTAGATACTCAGTGTCAAAAATTTCATAAATCCCACCACTAAAAACGTAGAAGATAAAAAGAAAACATAGTTTCTCTATAAAAAAATAAAAATAAAAACTTGGAAACATTCTCCTGATTTTCTATTGTTGACTTGAATATTGAAGGGGGTCTGAAGTGAACGGTAATTATGAGAGTAATCAGAGAGGTAAAACTATATTAATGAGCCAACAAATTTGGGTTAACTGGAGAATGAGTAGCCTGGTGAGGATGGACTAAGTGGTTCAAGAATAAAGAAATGACAGTGTACAAATAGGTAGCATATCTCCCAAATCCCAAGAAATTTCCTTTCAAACCTTGGGAAATTGGTCCATTTATAGGCTTTTTCTTGGTACTGAAGAATACCAAGTGGCCAAATAAGGTAATGACACGTGTCCCTGAGGATCACATAAAATATTCTGTCTTGAATCACCAAACTAAGGTAGCTACGTGTCCCTTTGCATGTACTAGATACTATTTGTTTGGCACAAACACTTCAGCAAGTGCCACTGTACTATCTGTTTGGCACTTACCTCAGGAACTTCCATTTTGAACATCAACAAGTGCACTTGCAGCGGTGGTACTTGCTGCTGCACTTGCCTTTTTAGTTTGGTTTGGTTAAGACATGCATTCTTAAGATTTCATAGCCTGCTATCAGCCATGTTTGTGTTTACCTTAGCTACTCCCCTACCCTTAGCCACCTAACCACAAACTCCCCAACTTCCTAGGGTGGGGCTACAGCGAGGGTTGTGCCTTGTACCAAGCCTAAGGGGGCTTCTATAGTCCTGCCTGTGCAACCAAGATAGGCTCATGACTTAGGTAAATGAAAAGGGAGTCCCTTGCTTTCAAGCGACCCTGTTCCTATCTTTGTGGGGTTGTCGCAGTATACTGGTATGTCTGGTCTTGCTATCAGTTCCAACCAGTACGCATTGATGCCTGCTATCAGCGCTAAGTTATTGAGCTTCGGAGCTTGCTATCAGTGCTAAGCTATTGAGCTTCGGAGCCTGCTATCAACGTCGAGCTAGAGTTTCAGGGTCCGCTATTAGCGTTGAGCTAATAATGCTTTGGGGCCTGCTATTGACCCTAGGTTGGTAATGCTTTTGGGCCTGCTATCAGGCCAAGCATTAGCCTCCACTTGTGAGGGGAAGCCTCCCTTAAAGGATGCTATCACCCTTGTGGAGTCTTACCTTGGTATGTAAGTGCGGCGGTTGTAGTTGTTGTGGCAACTTTTTCCCTCGACAAGTGCAGATGGCGGCACCGACAATACTGGAAATGGTTGCACTAAGTTAAAATGCCTCAACAACTTTACCATTGTAAGTGTTGCATCAACAAGTAGCTTGCGGTAGGTTTCATAGTTGCTACGGCTGCTCTTTCCCTCAGCAAGTTCAAATGGTGGCACCGATAATACTAGAAATAGCAACGCTGAGGTAAAGTGCCTCAGCAGCTTGACCGCTGCAAGTGTTGCCTCCGCAACTTCCCTTAGGCATTTTGTTGCATGGAGCCTATTTGGACCCCTAGCAAGTCGAACCTAGTTCTGCTCTCTGGTTGACCCGTTTTCCTTAGGTTTTAGCCCATGCTTTGTTAATCATACTTGCTCGTCTAATAGCGATGACCTTAGCACTTAAGTCCATACTTAATTTTTGCCCCTTTACATTTTCCCCCTGGGAGTGTAGGAAACATGGGCCATTTTCCCGCGCGTGCATGACATCAACAGTCAGACCTAGGGTTGCATCTATTTAGTCGAGAGTTGCGTCGACTTTTGTAAGATCATGATGTTTTGGGGAGGTGCATTGACTGTGACAGGTCATGATAGTCCTGGGGAGGCGCATTAGTCCTATCTTCCTAGCCACTTTTATCAGTAGTAGCCTTGGGCCTTTTGGTTCCCCAATTCTCATTCATCTTCCCTCTCTCTTGACTTCTCCCATTTCAAGCTTTCTTTTTCTTAAAGACTTCTTTGTTCTTCCAAAGTCTTCTCTGTTTCCCATACCTTCCATATGGCAAGCAACAGATTCTTGGCCGACAAACTTGTCCCCCCAGGTGCTGAATGGAGGAGGGCTCTTTACTTTGGGGCTCTTGCTGACCCATTTTAGACAACCATTGACGCATTTGTCCCCGCTGTTCTTTCTTTGGAGGAGCCCTTACTCCTATTTGCTGAGGCTTCTTTAGAAGTGGATGATATGGTCAACCCTGTCTCAGTATTGCAGTTCCGTGTTAAACGCGGTGACTTTCCCCACTCTTACATCTACTATTGCACTTACTCTAGTCCTTTGGTTGACTGGCTTCTTTGGGTGAATGATGTTATCGAGGATGATGCCTTTGAGCAGCGTCTAAGGGTTGTTCAAATTCTTAATGCCATTTTGATTTAAAGGGAGCTTACTGTGTGTAAGGTGCAGAACACAGACTTCGTCATTTCCCGCTAGAGCCGAGACACTCATACTCTCTCCGTTGCTTGGGGAGAAATCGCCCTTACTCTTGAGGATGTTTCAGTGTTGTTATGTCTCAGTTCCCATAGAGATCATACTTTCAACCCCACCTCCCTAATCGCTGAGGAACAGACTACCGTTACTCCTCTTTAGAGTCCTTTCTGGGAGGAAAGGAAACATGGCTCTTGGTATGACGCCAAAACCGGCAAGTTGTTAGGGGAGAGGTCGAAAAGGGACAAGACCACATACATTTCTTGGTTGAAGGACTTTTTCAAAGAGATCCAGCTGATGGTTGACGACATCATCAAAGAGGACCATAATTCTATCGTTGGTCTGGGTTACCGTGGTAACTTGTATTTGGCTGCTTTCGTGAGTTATTTCCTTTCTTTCTTCATTTTTCCCAACAATCCAACTAAGAGTTTGAACCCCTTAGTGGTTAAACTTTGCAACGACTTCCATATTTCTTTGGCTCCCCTTTTCTTGGGGAACCTAAACTTTCGCCTTGACTTGATTCACTCGAACATGGAGAGGTCCATGGGCCGTTATGATGTATGGAGTTTTGTTCACACCCAATTCTTGACAGCTTTCTTCTATGAGCGATTTTTCGCTATGGACCCTACTCCCAAAGAGTTTGTAGTCTCTTTTACTGATAAGGTTCTGGATGCAGAGGGACGAGTGGTTATGAGGCAAGTAAACAACGCCCTCCTCAGGATTGCTCGGTGGTCTAGTGCTGGTTCCAACAAGTCGTTCATGGACTATATTGATGACATGGATGAGTTTGTCTTTCGCTCTTACACTCAGACTTTCACAGGAGGATCGGTGGTTCCTTTCTAATTTTTTGAGGCTTGACATCTAGATTTTTCTCTTGACAACATCCATGCCAACTTTTTCCTTGTAATTGCCATGGTTTGTCCTGGGTATCTGCCAGTGTGGTATGAGGAGGGCATGTCGAGTGTGGTTTACTGACCCGACAGTGTCCTTAGGCAATTCGGCATGGACCAAGGTATTCCTAGCACTCTTTCGCCTCAGAAAGACTTTTATCACAGTTTATTGCGATTCACCCGCAAATATACCGACTCACTTGTAGAGGGTCTGATTTTCTTGGAGTTACCTTCACTTGGAAGATAGGGTGCTTTAACACCTAGCCACAGACTTTTCAAGCACCGCAATCTTGACTCCTTTCACCATTTCTGTAACAACAATCCATAGTTCTTGCCACAAAACCTATCCTTCAAAAGGACATGTCTTTACGCCAACCTTTTGGCCGTGGGAAACAAACCAATCTCTACTACTGCTTCAAGATTTTGTCTTCACCAATCTGAGAGGAGCCTTATCCATCGGGGGCAATAACTGCTCAGCTTGTTTAGGCATCTCTTTCTTCTACAGGTACCACAATCCGTGTGACTTATTCAAGGTTAAGGGTAGTTGAAGAAGCAGCGACTACACTAGGAAAAGGCTCCGCAAGGTATCAATACTTAGAGTAATTTCCTTACTTCATCCTTTCCTCAATTTTAATTATTATTCTAATAGTTGCATTTCTCCTTTCCTCAGGGCCTATTTGTTTTAGAAAGTGGCAATGATTTTACCATCCCGCCCTCGGGTCCAAGGGGACCCATCAACAGTCATTGGGCTTTTTTCAGACTCTGAGGACAATGAGAGTCCTATTGTTTCATTGATCCCTAGATCAAAAGTCCATAGGCTGGTAGCTTTAGACATCGAGGAAGAGCTAGTTGCTGAGGCCCAGGCTATGGAAGAGGACCATGATGACTTTCTTGTTGAGAGCAGTGGTAATGAGCAACACTGAGCCCCAACTATTGTGTAAGTTGTAGAGGGTGACATAGTTGCTAAGGATACTGAAAACCTAGATGTTATAGGTCCTATTGATTCTTTTGTTTCAGACTCACCTAGACACTCATACAATTCCTCCATTGGCAGTGAGAACTTCACTCTCAAAACTCCCAAAGAAGAGTATGTAGTGAATGCAACACCTGGCCTCGAACCTCCTCGAGTACTGGTTGCTTTTGGGGGTTCGTCTCATTCTGCTGAATCTCCATTAGCTTGCCAGACTGTAGCTACTGACATCCCAGTTGTTGGGGGGATTGAAGGCACGGCGGCTAACCCTAGTATGGCGCATCCACGCTGAGCTCGCTTAACAGAAGTGGTTATTAACTTGGCAACTGTCACCACTATTGCTGCTGCGAGGACGTCTAATCTTGTGGCCTCGGCGACTTCAAAGCAACTTGTTGATCTTTACGCCACCTACTTCCTTACAGTACCGACTGATCTTGGGAGGTCGTGAGGCTTCTTTAAAAGAATGGACAGCACTGCCATTCCTGACTTGAACATTAGGGATAATCATATTGACGACCTCCTTTTAATCCCGCAAGGAGGTGGTGAGAGTTTTGGCTTGTCTCGTGAGATTAGTTTCTTGGGTCATTTTCTAGTATCTATCCACTCAAACACTGTTACAAACACTGGGCAATCTTTTTCTGGGGAAGTTCATCGGCTTCAGACATTTGGCTGTTCTACAAGTTTACCTCCCGTCACCCATGCTGGTGGTGCCATGTTAGAGTCCCCTAGGCCTTCGGCAAGGGTTTCTTTGTTGAACTATTGGGTGTCGACTGAAGCTGCTCCCATACTTGTCTGCATTGAAGCACTGCATCTTGAAAACTTTACTGCTTTTAATGTTCCTGGCTCCATGGTGCAAATAGCATTACTGGAGTCTCTCACTGGCTTCATTCATTATCTTGCTACCAGGAAGGTTTTGACAATTTCGAGTAAGTTCGTGGGAGATGCTAAGGCAAACCTCAACGGGTTTAAGATGACTGACCTGAATTTGTCGTGGATGAAGAATATGCTCTAGAAGGTTAATGGGTTTCTTGAACATGCTAACAACATAGCTATGATAAGTTCTTTGGAGCAAACCATCAGGGATTGTGAGTGTGCCTTAGAGCAACACCGCTAGAACTTGGCTTGGTTCAGGGAGAAAGACTCTACTCTTGTTGCCCAGCTGCCTTAAGATGTTGGTTTGACAGACTCATTGATAAAAGGCCTGACATGATGTATTTTCTCTTTTGTTTGACAACTTCTTTCTATCCTCGTGGGGACATATGATGTAATGAAGTCTCTGAACAATCTATGAATATTAAGTATTTTGGTAGTACTTCTGAGTTTCATTTCATTGCTTTCTTTACATTACATAACTTTTTGAAGAAAAGATAAGCGAAACTCACTTGCCATTGATAAAACTTCAACATGGCTAAGCCTTTACATAGATAAAATTTCACTAAGTATGAAAAAATTTCTTCACACTAAGTATTAGCAAATATCAACAAAGACTTGAAACTGTTTGCTAACAAAAAGCTAAAGAAAGTATTCCTTTATATATTTGGCATTTACAGGACTAGTTATAAACCCATTATCTACCCTCACCAACTTGTAGTAACTGCCACTACTTGCCTCACCAACTTCGTGAGGGCCTTCCCATTTTGGTGAAAACTTAGGGGTTGGCTGCTCCTGCATGATTGCATCCAATGTTTTCCCCACAAGATCTCATTCTTTGAATTCTCTATTATAGACGGATTAATTGTAGACGCAAGCTATGGGCTGATGGTTTTTTTCCATTACCCTCGAGGCTTGATCTCTTCTTTCTTTGACTGTTTCTATGTCACTTCTTCTGGTATCTGGAACCAAGTGTGCCGACATAGCCATTCTTATTAAGGGTATTACTAACTCAACAGGTAGCACGGTTTTGGACCCATACACTAAAGAAAATGGAGTTGCCTAGGTCGGCTTCCTCTTTGATGTCCTGTATGCCGAAAGTGCTATGGGGATCTATTCAGACCAAGTGCCTCTAGCTTCATCTATCATCTTGCTTAGGGCTGCAAATGAACCGAGCTGTTCATGAACAAGCTCGACTCGGCTCGTTAAGGTCTCGGCTTGGCTTGGTTCGTTTAGTAAACGAGCTAAGCTAGAGCTTGAATATTAGGCCTATTTAGTAAATGAGCCGAGCTCGAGCTCGCATAAGCTCAGCTCGTCAAGCTCGGCTCATTTATCTTTATTTAAATAATAAATAAATATATTATTTATATATTAAATAAATATCAATATATATAAATAATAGTATAAATACATTATTTATATATTAAATAATATAAATAATATTAAAAAAATTTATCGAGCCGAGCCGAGCCGAGCTCGAGTTCTATTAATGTTAACGAGCCGAGCCGAGCCGAGCTTGAGCCCAATTTCTTATCGAGTAGAGCTTGAGCTCAATAAACGAGCTCGATAAGGGTCTTGTTAGTTGCCTCGACTTGTGTATTCCCTAATCTTGCTCGGCTCGGTTCGGTTTGGTTCATTTGCAGCCCTAATCTTGCTCAATATTCGGATAAGGGTCTTGTTAGTTGCCTCGACTTGTGTATTCCCTTGGGAGTAATATGGAGTGGACTTGTAGTGCTTGATTCGGTAAATGTCTAGCAGCCTTCCCATATGACGGTTCACAAAAGGAGTTCCAATGTCGGACATCATCACTTTAGGTATGCCAAACCTACAAATGATGTTTTCTTTAATAAAGTTGGCCACTCCCGTGACATCTGCCTTTCTCATTGGTATGGCCTCTACCCATTTGGTACTAATTAAGGTCGCTGCAAGTATCCATCAGTAACCTTTGAACTATTGTGCTATAGGGCTTACCAAGTCAAATGCCCAAGTATGAAACGGGTAGGGTGTCTTGACATTGTGTAGCTCAACTGTCGGCTCATGTATCAGATTCCCTTCGAACTTTTGACAAGACTGGCACCTCCTTACATAGTTCTTGACGTCCTTCTCCATCATCGGCCAGTAGTAGCCGAGGTAAATGTGGGGCTCATACAATCGTTGCGCTCCTTAATGTTTCACTTTGTGGGTTTCTCTCAGTACTTCATTTTCCTTATCTTTGGACGGACATGCTAAGGGTACCCCTTCAAAGCTTCTTTGGTACAACTTTCCTTGGTTAAGGAAGAAGTGGAGGGCTCACCTCTTGACCCGGATTACGTCGACTTTGTTCTCAAGTAGTGTGCCATTTTTAAGAAAGTCAATGTATGGATGTCTTCATTCTTTACCGCTTAAGAAATATGCTTCTTATTCTTTTGGATAGGATTGACACTTTGCACATTGCATCTGCAACTCGGCACTTTCCTTTTCCATCTCTCGTCAGTAATAGCCTTGCCTCTACATCTATCAGTATAGATTGATATCTCCATCTTCACAAGCCTTAGCATGGATTTGTTTAGGTTTGTAAGTTGTCTCTTCCCTACCGACGCATCTTGTTAACAGATTATTGGGGCCGTGAAAGTACAACTCTCCTCTGAGGAGCAAGAACGATGCAAGTTCTATTGGTCTGATAACTCCTTTGCTATTTTCAGAGAGAAGAAGCAACCAACGAGATAGCCTACCCGTAAGCGCAGGTTTCTCAAAGAGATATTTGATGTGATCTAATCTCGAAACCAGAATTATGCAGTAAGCTAACAAGTAGTGCCTCAACTTCCTGGTAGCCCATACCAAGGCTAAGTAAGCTTTCTCCAGCGGGATGTAACGGGTCTCCTAATCCAGCATTTTCTTGCTCAGGTAATAGGTGGCTTTCTCCACCCTATCCTCAGATTCTTGAGCAAGCATACATCCCATCGTTGTGTCCGTTACTGAAAGATACAAAATCAAAGGCTTCCCCAGCTCCGGCGGTGACAACACAGGTGGATTCTGAAGCTATTGCTTGATCTGCTCGAAAGCGAATTGACACCGATCATCCCATCAGAATTTCTTTCCTTTCTTTAGAAGACCAAAAAGTGGTTCACAAGTCAAGGTTAATTTAGAGATAAACCGTCTTATAAATTGCATTTTACCTAGAAAGCCTCGCATCTCCTTTTCAATCCTTGGTGGTGGCATTCCTAGGATGTCCTTGATTTTAGAAGGATCTACCTTGATGCCCCTCTGTGTAATCAAGAAACCTAGCTATAGATGGCTCGAAAGTCACGGCTCCGCGTGCGAATGGCGCGGAATCCGTTTTGTTCATTAGCTACTACAGTTCGGACTCAATGTCACGGTTCTAAATCTAATCTCGCAAAGTGCAATGCAAGACCGATAAATCACCAAAGAGTCCAAATCCGGCAAATCGTTTTGGAAAACTGATTTTTATAAAGAAGTGCCAAACATGGACCGCTTTGCCAGATACAGAGTCGCCACCTAAATGTTTTTGTTTTGGGAAATTTAGGAAACCCTGACTTGTACCTAAGGCCACGTGTCCGTCATCACCAAAGTTAAAACGGCTTAGGAACTTGCGTACGAGAGGGGAAGGTCATGCAATGAGCACCCCTGCTCGCCCGATCAAAGATCGGCCTTTACTAACATGATATTTTGTTTTTGAAAACACATGTGTTCTTATTCCGGTTTATTAGCTAGCTTACTACATGATGCGCACAGCATACAAGTATAGACTAGATCGCCTAAGTTGCAACAAAACATCTCATGTTTGTTTGAAAATGGTATGAAGGTGCTACTTGCAAGTAGGCTAAGACGTGGATTTGCCGCCCTCAAGTGGGCTTAGAAAACATGATTTTGCCACTCTCAAGTGGGCTTAAAACTCGCATTTCGATGAATTGTTCCAATTCAAGCAATCCAACCTTCACCCACAGGCATTTAGGCAGTTAAACACTTAAGCAGTTAGCCTCATGGTAAGCATGCTATCATGGCAACACTCACACTCATGCAAGATGTTAAAGCATAAACACTTACAGTGTACTCCGAGCCAAAACAAGAACTAGTTAGAAATCATGCATGATCCTAGTTCATGTTAAGATGGCTAATGCAACACATGCAAAATACAACTAGAAATAGGCTCGGCTATTCTAAAATGGCATATGAGATGCAACTTGATAATCATGTATTCAAGTACGAATTGAAACACAATGCAGTTAGTATGATGCGCCGAGCCCGGTGCATGCAAGACAGATGAATGAATGCAAACATGCGTAGCATAAGGATGCTAATCAAAACATGACCTAGAACTAACCATCGTAAGCGGTTAAGTAAAAGGGAGAAAGACGTGGGATTGGAAGACATTCACACACTCACGCACACTTATTACAAAATTTGCCTTCTCGACGGAGGGTCCGAATGAATCAACTAGTTAGCTATGCTAAGCTATTCTAACTAATCTAATAATCTAATTAGACTAATTAAATCATAATCAAAATGAATAACTAGCTAACACTAAGCTAATTATTGCAACATGTTCAACTAATTAAGCAAATTAATTAAGTTACAAAACCAACTAAGTAAGGAAGGAAAGAAGATGAATTGAGCTACCACAGCTCTGCCTCGGAATGATGAATGATGCATGCTCGATCGCCTCGCTCAGAAATCCGTTGCCATGCCTCATGTTGCCTCTGTTTGCACTGTTTTAAACTTCTGAAAAATGTACAAATCTCCAAAACACTTCTGATCCACCTTATGGACATGCTGAGAGGCCACCGGCCAAATGGTATGGTCATCGGCCAAGGGATAAGGGTCATCGACCACTTTTGAGTCCATCGGCCAAATATTGATAGCCGATCGGCCATCTCTTCCTGCAAACTGCTCCTTTTGCTGCAGCAGAGTACAAACAGAGGCATGGCAATACATTTGCAAGAAAATGTTGTGTAACTACACCCCTTATCATGTTTGAAGCTCAAAGGAGTGTAGTGCTCGACTCTCGAGCCATCAATCACGTATTTCGATGCATGATGGCCAAAGAGGCCGAGTCGCACAATTCAATGTGAATAAAATGCACAAAAACACATAAGGGACCTTAACCTCTATCATGTTTGATCAAGAGGCAATGCATGCACACACAATGCAATGTAACAAACATGCAAAATCATGCAATGCAACAAGCATGCAACAACATGCAATGCACCAAGCATGTATCAACAATGCAAGCAACAAGCATGCAAAACACAATGCAACCCAAACATACAAGCATGATGCAATGTAACAACATTTGAACAACATGCAAAGATAGACTTAAACCAAAATGGACAGACCTCAATCATGCCCAAATCAGTGGCCAAAACACCAAAACTAAGGCACCAAAAGGCAAAACATACATGCACACATATTGGTCCATAAACTAGGCAACAATACACAATCCTCAAACATGAGCAAGGTGTGACAAACATGAGAATGTGGCAATGAAATAAGCTCTGAAATCATATGAGGAATGATGTCAAATCATGCACATAATACAAGCATGGCATGCTAGGAGGTTTAAAGCATAAGGCTAGCCAAGGATCTTGTACCAAGGCCACATGAATCAAGCCCCAAAGGGCCAAGGACAACCAAAACAGTCCTAGATCATGCCAAAATGAGTCTAAAACATGCATGGACCAAAGCCAAAACAAGTCAACATGAAAGGCATAAGGCATGATGCAAGTAAGGCCAACAAAGGGGATTGCACTACACCTATCAAAACCAAACATGGCATGACTTTGACAACAAAAATCAAAGATGCATCATGGTAAAACAAGACCAAAAATACATTGAAATGATAGCCCAAAGGCCTAAGCATAGAGGCATACACAATGACCCACTCTTAAGGCATAAAACACCAACTCTTGAAAGCATTGAAAGAATGACAAAGGCAAGTGTATGACCATGAAACATGCACTGAAATATCATTTCAAATGATGCCAAATCATAAGAATAATCTAAGCAATGCATGCTAGTGGACTTGATACACAAAGCTAACAAGCTAGATTGAACCATGGTTATACAAAACAATGCATGCATGACTAAAACAACATCAAACAGAGCTCAAGCATGGTAAAACATGAGGGAAAGCTTCTTTGAGTTGAGCCAAAACATGCAAGAACGATGGTCCAAACACAAGATGCATGTTATGCTAGCATGCAAGATTGCTCTACAAGTATGTGAAGCATGCAAGATGCTATCAAACCAACTTAAAACAGAGTTGAAGCATGCTAAAATAATACCAAAAAGTTGCTGAAATGGAACCAAAACATGCTACTGTTATGAGCCATTTATACTAGCATACAAGACACAAGGAGAGGGGATGACCCTCTCCTATTTGGGACCTCAAAACCACCTTTCCACCACTGAAAATCCTTTGGATTTCAGTGGTGAAAAGGCCAAAACAAGGTGGTCCCAATAGCTTAAAAGGATGGTTCAAAACAAGGCCAAACAAGGCCTAAGAGGGGGTAGACTACCCCCAACACAAAAGTGACCTTAAACAAACATTACAAGCATTAAAAATCAGAACTTTTTATAGTAGAAAGTTAAGCTTAAATCAGCATGCAAATAGGTCTAAAAGCTTAAGCCAAAACAAGGGATTAAAAGGTTAGTTTCTCACCCTTGAAGAACACCTTCAAAAACACAACTCCAGCAGCTTTTCTGAGTTCAAACCAACCCCAAAACACTAAAACCAACTCTTTAGTACCTCAGCAACAAAAGGATGGTGTTCTAGTAGGTGTTTGTGTGCAATAGTATGAAGAAATCACACTTTTGAGCACAAACAAGAGCAAATGGAGAGGGAGAGGTAAAATATATAGAGAGAGAGTGATATATGTTTTGTATATCAACTTTTTAGAACCTCTGGAAAAGGAGAGGGGCCTCCCTTCTTATAGAAAATCAATTCTCAAGCTTGTTGAACAAGCTTGAGTCTTGATTCAATCCCTCCATACACGTGTATGGAGGATGACAATTGTGCTCACCAGCTGTCCTAGCTCGCACAAAAAATCTGCAAAAGCAGGTGGAAATGTCTCGGCCAAGAAATATGGCCGATCGACCAAAAAGAGTGCTGATTGGCCAAAAAGAGTGCCGATCGGCCAACACTTATGGCCGATAGCAAGAAAACAAGGCTGATGGAACAAAGCCTTAGCCGATGGGTTGTAGGGATGGCCAACAAGCCACCATCTTCCCTCAGAAGCAAAACCACAAGTCCTTAGTCCATAACCAAGCACAAAACAAACAAGTTCAGAGATCCTAAGGCAAGGCGGGCAGCCGAGACCTTCGGGAACTCAAAACAAACACGAGCATGGATGATCATCGAGTGTTCGAACAATGATGTCCAAGTCTTGAGGACGGTCAAAAATAGGGTGTCTACACCAGCATTTTCTCTACTGTCAAGCCGAAAGTACACTTCTGCAGATTCAACCTCAGTCTGTATTCCCTGATTCGTTGAAAGAATTTCTTCAAGGCAGTGTAGTGGCCCTCTCTTTCTTTGGACTTGACAATCATGTTGTCCATGTACACCTCAATCTCTTTATGGATCATATCATGCAGAATAGTGGTCGCAGCCCTTTGATAGGTAGCCCCGGTATTCTTTAGTCTAAACGACATCACCTTGTAGCAGTAGGTTCCCCATGGCATAGTGAAAGCAGTTTTCTCTCTGTCCTCGGGTGCCATCAGAATTTGGTTATACCCAGAAAATCCATCCATAAAGGAGAGCAATGCATGACCCGCGGTGAAGTCCACCAATTCATCGATGTGCGGTAGAGGAAAGTCGTCCTTCGGACTGGCTCTGTTCAGATCACTGAAGCCCACACACACACGAATTCTGCCATCTTTCTTCGGCACTAGGACGATGTTGGCCAACCAAGTTGGATACTCAGATACTAGCAAGAACCTTGCGTCTATCTGCTTGGTGACCTCCTCCTTAATCTTCAAAGCCCAATCCGGGCATATCCTCCGCAACTTCTGTTTGATGGGTTGGACCTCGGGGTCAAGAGGGATCCGATGCTGTACAATCTCATGATCGATTCCAGGCATGTCTTCGTTGGACCATGCGAAAACATCTTTAAAATCTTTTAATAAAGCGACTAAGCGCTCGCACTCTACTGAAGACAACATGGACCCGATCTAGACCAGATGCAGATCCTTCTCAGTACCCACATTAAAAGTAATGATTTCATTAGCAAGGGGTTTTGCAAACTTCTCAGCCTCTCGATTAATCAAAATTTTCAAAACCAAAGGAATTCCTTCCTCTTCATTTTCAACAAAATTTTGAAAATCATGATCAATGCAATAAACAAGCGGCACAGAGAAAGGCATTCTCATTCACAAGGTCAAGCTCATCCAGTTCTTCGGTTACAACCGACTCAAAGGAAAAAGAAAAGGACGACTTGGACAAAACCTTGGCATCCGGGTTATCAACCCCAGGAATACCGGACCCAGACTCAGAAGCACTGAAATCTGATTCCGACTCCACAGACTCTGTGGAATCAGATTCTGGCTCACTACCCTATCTAGAACTACTAGACAGGTAGCCATCCTTCGTGCCAGTGCTACTTTTACTTTGAGCTCGTCGTTGTTGGAATCACTTTCTGTGCTCCGTTTAGCTTTTGCAGTTGGTTTAGCCTTTTCCTCTATATCTCTATCTTGCAGCTGCAAGTTAAAGAAAATCTCAAAACCAGGAACTCGCTGATTCTCAGAGTTGAACCAGGGTTTAGAGAAACCATAGAGTGGGAAGTCTTTACCCTCCCGAACAAAATGATCATTCAGGGTTCCCCGGATCGGTCGGTGCACAATCTCATAGTGCTTCCCAGCCTGCTTTGCTCTAGCTTGGCCGGCCATCACTTTCCCTTTCCTAACCCATTCCTTTTTGGTGGGCGTATAGCCAAGACCAAAGGTATGCTGGTTATGTGGCACATCGGCCAATGCAGTAACGCCCTTCCAGCCACTTCTTCCCAACCTCATTCTTGGTATATGTTGGAGCTTGTTCATGAAGTAGATTGATTGGGCACTAACATACAAGCCCTCATCAGCTGCCAAGATGGTTTGCACTGCTCAAGCCTCAGCTAGAGTGAACCAGAGAGGAATACATCCTCCTGGCCATGAACAATTTCCAGCACAGGTGTAGTTACCTCTGGCAGAGGATGTATAGATGAATTCCCGAACATAATAGCCACCAATTTCCTATGGGGGTATTTCAGTATTTGGTGGAGGTAGAGGAGACATCTTTTATTTGGTGCAGCCACAACCTTCCTAGCAATAGATTGAAAATGGTTGGCACATCTAGGACATGAACTCTGATCTGTATTGTGCCCATCACTTCCCTACTGGTGTTGTCATACGCCCGAATCACTTGGGCTGTAGGCATGAAATCCACTCGTTTCAAGCCAATGGCATAAGCTGTGCGAGACAGGCAGACGTTGATTGCTGACCCAGTGTCAACCAATACCACTGGCACCCACTTCTCTCTGCACTCCACTGATATGTACAGAGGTTTATTGTGTGCTGAGCCTTCTGGCGGCAATTCCTTGTCTGAGAAGGTCAAAGTTGGTGCAGCACCTCCCGGGAAGACTAATCCAATGTGATGTTTTGGAGTAGTGTCAATGGATAATTTGGCTTTATCTATCGCTGATAGCACAACTTGTCGGTGCACGCGAGAAGCCATGAGTAGACCCTAGATTGAAATATCAGCCTGGATCTTCTTCAGCTGTTTCAGCACCGCTTCTTCTTCTAACTGTTTTTCCCTCTGCTTCTCTATCTCTTTATCTTTTCTAGAGGCTTCAGCTTGGTCCAAGTGCAGGGGCTTGAAATACCGCCCACTCCTTGTCATATGGTCAATCTCTTTGGAGTACCTAGTGTTGTCTGGCAGGTCTTTACCCTAATCCTCATCAGTGTAGGCTAGACTTAGATCATTGTCTTCCCACCACACGCCTCCGGCAACCGACAAACAATTGTCCAGTTTTGGTCTAATCATTCTCTCAGCAGAAGTATTCCCCGTAGGGTGTTGAGCTATTCCAACTTCTTGTTTGTCTTGACTCCTTTCTTGCACAAACCGCTTCAGTGCGGCTTCTTATTCAGTATCCGCGGTACTCACGGCGCCAAGTTCTTGAGCTAAATTCTTGATACCGATGCTCTCCAGCAATTTCCCCTTATCCTCGCCCATTCTGACCACTACAAACATTCTTACTTCCTTTTTTTCAAGTTTTGGTTGAATTTCCTCCTTTCAGTCAGGTTCGTCACTAAGCCACCCGGAGTTATCTGTTGACCCATTAAGATCAAACCAGTCAATCTGCACGTCCCCTTGATCTTGTTCGTCGTAGAACTGTAGATTGTCTAGGTCTTCTTCCAGCTCTGCTAGATCATCCAAACCTTGACTTGGACCATCATCTCTAACCACACTCACCTCCTGTAGACTCAACTTTCTTCGTGCGCTCCCTTTTCGGAGAGGCGCGAATTGGTCTGACTACAGTTCGGACTCCTATCACAGTTCTGAATCTAATCTCACAAAGTGCAATGTGAGACTGATAAACACCAAAGAGTCCAATCCGGCAAATCATTTTGGAAAATTAATTTTAGATCAAATAATGCCAAAACTGGACTACTTTGCCAGATTATAGAGTCGCCACCTAAATATTTTATTTTTGGAAAATTTAGGAAACCCTGACTCGTGCCAAAGGCCACGTGTCCGTCATCACCAAAGTTGCCTCGGCTCGAGAACTTGGGTACGAGAGAGAAAGGTCCTGAAATGAGCACCCCCGCTCGCCCGATCAAAGGATCGGCCTCTACTAAGCATGATATGTTGTTTTATAAACACATGTGTTCTCATTCTGATTATTAGCTAACTTTACTATGTGGCGCACACATACAAGTATAGACTCAATCACGAGAATTGAAACAAATCGACTCATGTTTGTTTTTGAAAATGGTTTGAATGTGCCACCCTCAAGTAGGCTAAAGCGCGGATTTGCCACCCTCAATGGGGCTTAAAACATGATTTACCACTTCGCAAAGTGGGCTTAAAACTCACAATCATCGAATTGTTCCAATTCAAGCAACAAAGCCTTCATTCGCAGGCATTCATGCAGTTAATCATATAAGCAAATAGCCTCATGGCAAGCATTCTATCATGGCAACACTCACACTCATGCAAGTATGCTAAAGCGTAACACTTACGGTGTACTCCGAGCCAAAACAAAAGATAGTTAGAAATATGCATGATCCTAACTATGTAAGATGCCTAATGCAACACATGCAATAATGTAACTAAATAGGCTCGGCTATCTAAGATGGCATATGAATGCAGCAATTTGATACATGTATTCAAAGAGGTATTGAAATACGATGCAGTTTGAATGATGTGCCGAGCCCGGTGCATGCAAGACAAATGAATAGATGCAAACATGCAAAGCATAAGGTATGCTAATCAAAACGTGCCCTAAACTAACCATCGAAAGCGGTTAAGTAAAAAGGAGAAAGACGTGGGGTTGGAAGACACGCACGCACGCACGCACGCACGCACGCTTATTACAACATTGTGCCCCCTCGAAGGAGGGTCTGAATAAATTAGCTAAGCTATGCCTAGCTAAGCTAATTATTACAAAACAACTAATTAACTATCCTAGTTAACTAATTATTACAACACAATTGAATAAATAGCTATGCTAAGCTAATTAAAATATTACAAAACAAATTAAACTAATTAATTACAACACATGTATTAATCAGCTGCCACTAGCTAATAAATCAATAAAGTGGCCTCGTGGGCAAGGGAGACATGTATGCTCGGTTGGCGTCATCCTGGAAATCGATCGCCTTGCCGTCGGTTGTCTCTATTTGCACTCGCCTCTGTTTTCTGAACATTGTACCAACTTCAGACTGCCTTTGCCTCAAAACAGGAACATTTTTCCACCAAAATGGATTGGTGGCCAGTCGGCCACCAAAAATGGCTGCCGGCCACTCCAACTGGCCAGTCGGCTAGTGTAAGTGGCCGATCAGCTACTGCCACTGGCCGGTCGGCTACCTCATTTCCCAAAATGCTATTTTTGCTGAAACAGAGAACAACAGATGCAGGACAATGCATTTGCAAGGAAATGTGTGTATTACCACTCCCCTCATCATGTCTCAAGCTCAAAAGAGTGTGGCACTTGGCTCTCAAGCCACCAATCAAGCATCTCAATGCATGATGGCCCAAAAACCAAGCTTGTACAAGCTTAGTGAGTGCACACATAAGACTCAATTGGCCACCCCTCTATCATGCATGACCAAGGGTGGCGGCGACTAAGAAATGTGACACGTTTCATCACTTTGAGTATGAAACATCTCACACTTCTTGTGTTTGGATTAAAGTCTGATCCAAACACATGCAATGCAACACAAATGTTTATCTTGTTCATGTTTTACTTTGCTCATTTTGTTTACACATTTTAAATTACCGATTAATCCTTTAACCGATTAAGTGCAATGTGAAAGTCCTCTAATTGGAAAGATGGCCTAAGCCACAAGTGCCTTGAGCATGAAAGAGGTCTCAAGCTATTGGTTAGTAGAAAACCTCAAGAGAGGACTAAAACCATTAGGCATGAATGCCTCAATTTCATGCTCAAGCCAACAAGGGGCTCAAGACCACTTTCAAAAGAAAATTAAAAAGTGAAGAATGGAGGGAGGTGGCAGATATTCAGTGCTGAAATGGCATGAAAAATAGTGCTACAACATGCAAACAACACATGCACAACATGTTAAAAGCCAAAAGCATTAAAGCTAGTGAAGAGCATTACACTAGAGGCATGCAATATCAACCTCAAATGACCAAACCAGCTCTGGATAGAGCTTAAACATGCCAAATCAGTGGCTAAGTCGTACTGGAATAGAAGCTTAAAAGGCAAGAAAATCATGCGCACAAATTGGCTCGCAAGCAGGGCACAAAGCACAACTCTCAAAAGCAATGAAAGAGTGATATAAGTGAGAGTGTGGCAGAGATATACGCACTGAAATCATGTATAAAATGATGCTATGGCATGCAATCATCGCAAGCAAAGCATGCTTAAAGCCTTAAAACAATGAGCTAGTGAAGGCCATTACACTATAGCTATGCAATACAAGGTCCCAAAGGCACAAACACTTTAAAATAGTCCTAAAACATTTTAAAACAAGTTCTAAAACATGCTTGAAGTAAGCTAAAAAGGCTAGAATGAAAGGCTAACACATAGCACAAACTAGACCCTTAAGCACAATTGCATGCACTACAAGCATACAAAGCAAGACTCAAAGGACCAAACCAGCCCAAAACAGTCCTAAAACATGCCAAATCAGAGGCAAAAATATGCTGGAAACAAGCTAACACAAGCCACAAAAACATGCTACTATGCAATGCTAACTAGGCATGGAAGAGAGACACAAGGAGGGGAGGCCAACCCCTTCCTTTTTGGACTTCAAAACAAAGTTTTTACCACTAAAATAACTCTAAATTTTAGTGGTTTAAAGGCCCAAAAAGTTTGATTTAAAGGCCTTGAAAGATGGCACAAAAAGCTTAACAATTAGGCAATAAGAAGGGTAGACTACCCCTTAGCACAAAAAGGCCTTAAACCACCATTTTAAGAACTGAAAAACAGAGTTTTTTTTAGTTGAAAACCAGCACAAAATAATGGAAGAAGATGGCAAAACAAGTGTTCAAAGCAAGCTCAAATAAGGTAAGTGTTATACCTTTGAAGCAAAGCACCACTTAGGCACAAAAGAGGCACCAAACCAAGCTCAATCCTCCTTCTAGAGCTCAAACAAGGTCCCTAGGAATCTCAGCCCAATGGTGGTCAAGTTTGATCAAGGATGTCTAGGCAAAGGAGAGGTCTATCTCTACTTCCATGCACACTCTCTTCTTGTATGCACAAAAGGGCAAGAGAGAGAGAACTCTAGAGAGAGAGGATTTTTAGAGAGAGAGGCTCCCAAAATTTGTTAACCTTGCAATATGAGAGATATGGCTTCAATATATAGCAAACTAGAAGCCTTGGTCGAAATATCTGCAAAACAGGACAGTTGGAGCTTGTGTAGAACAGTTGGGGGGAAAACATCTACAAAATATCTGAGTTTGGGACATTAGCGGCTGACCGGCCACTTTAGTAGCCGACAACCCACATTTCTGGCTGGTCGTCCACTTGTGGTGGCCGGCCGGCCACTAAAAATCTGCTTCCAGGCCCGACTTCAAATGGGCATAACTACTTCATCTAAACTCGTTTTCAGGTCATTCTTGTGTCTAAATTGAAGCCCTGGAAGTAAGATTTCCAATGGTTGTAGCCTCACATCAAAATTCCATGTGAGCTAAGAAATATCCCTCTTTTAGTGAAGACTGCTCAATTTCGATCCAACTGGATTGATGCCCAACTTCAACCAACCATATCTCCCTCATTTAGACTCAGCTTTAGGAGATTCTTGAGTGCAAAATGAAGCCCCGAAAGTCTTCTTTCCAATGGTGGTGGCCTCATAGATGAAATCCAAGTGTGAAAATGGATAGGCCTAATTTAGCGAGGGCCACTCGGCTCTCCCTTAACGATTCATGCCCAACTTCTTCCCCAACTGGGTTTCTTCCCTCTCCTCCAATTTTCTTCAGCTCCAACCCCTAAATAAGGTGTTTTAAAGATTTTTTCCAAAGAGTTCACCTCTCCTTCATTTATTCCACTTTGTCCTTGCTCAGTTTACCGAAAAACGCAACATTTAACAAAATGCAAGCCTTGGAATATCGTAGAAGCATTTTCAAAAATGTTTTGAAAGAGAGGGTTTTAAGGTCTAAAATCTTTTGGTCCAAAAGTGGGGTGTGAGGTTTGGATTTGACGCTCTCCTTGCCGAAGAAATTGAACCTTTACACAAGATAGCCTGCACCATCGAGTAAACAATCAGTGGCGTCCAAGTCTTAAGGACGGTAAAAAATGGGGTGTCTACAGTTGCCCCTCTTTGACAGAGCTCAGAGTCATGAAATGATGTGAGTGAATGTCAAAGCCCAGAGACGACCCATTTTTGACAAGGCTGAAGACTTGGACAAACAAATAAAATGAAGATGCAGAAACAAATGGTTGCGCCCGCAGGCTGCCTACGTATCCCTTTGCAAGGAATCAAACCAGCGTAGTTCAGGGACAGGATGCAATATAACAAAACAGTGTAAATGATATGCAATGTAACGAAACAATGCAAATGACATGAAATGTAATTGAAATAATCAAACCACAAGCAGTACAAACCACACAAATACCATAAAGGGATGGAGATGCAAAATCAAACTACGTTTAACACAGAAAAGGTGCCAGAACCCTTAAACCACAATTCTCTTAGTGGAGTAGGCATGTGCACATGCAGAACTGTGTGTTTCACAGAAAGAATACAAGTAATTGGGTGGGATGATACAAGTGAGGAATGATCTACTGAGGGAAGATCGTGATCCTACATGCTGAATGCAACAAAACAAAATACGATGCAATGGATGAAGTGAATAAGGTGTGTGGCCAATCCACATTTTACTTAAAAAAAAGGTATGGACACAAAACAGACCACGTCTAACACAGAAAAGGTGCCGAAACCCTTAGACCACAATTCTCTTAGTGGAATAGGCACGTACACATAATCACAGAACCATGCTTTAACGAAGGAAAGTATGGGCACATGCCAAACCAAGCTTAACATAGAAAGGATGCAAGCGATAAAATGGATATGATGCAATAGATGTATGCAATAATTCCTATATGCAACATGATAGAAGTACCAGATAATGAAATGTGATGCAGCTGGAAAGTGAAAGTACCTTACAGGGGCAATTGGTGATGACTCACCTCATGCTGCTGGGGATCTTCCTCTTCTGCATCTTGCGTTTCCGAACCACAGGTACTACTTTTCTTCCTAGCTATGTTTGCAGCTTTCCCTATTCTCTAATAGGGTGACAGACTAGGTTGGTTCAGTATCCAGAATCGAGGCGCATACACGCTACCTCAACCTATGGGGCTGCCATACAGATTTCAAGCTAAGGATACACCCCTGGGTATTTAAACCAGACTTTAGTCCCAAAAATCCCGAACCTTTGCGTTCTAGGCATCGGCCATTCAAACTCTAGTTTCCACCGTCTCAATTGATCTCCTAGGAACTCACCGCAAACACAGGTAGGTGGCTATACCAGACCACCGGAAGTCGTTCGGGCACGACAAACACCAAAGGAATGCACCTTTAGAGGATTTAAGGTCTCCTCGACCAGATGAGGGATGTGAATACGTCCAAACGCGTCTCATGCGAGAGGAGAAAGTGGATAAATGAACAGCGGAACGCATCTGAATGTTCAAAACCGAAGACGTCCTAACGCACCACATGCGAGGGGAGAAGAGGAATGAATGAACACTGGGATGCACACGCGTGTTCGAAACTGAAGACGTCCTAACACACCACATGCGAGAGGAGAAGGGTAATGAGAACACCAGGACGCACCCAAATGTTTCTAATCGAAAGCGTCCTATCGCGCCACACACGAGAGGAGAAAGGAGTGGTGTGAACACCGGGATGCACCCGCGTGTTCTAAACCAAGGCATCCTAACGCGCCGCACGCGAGAGGAGAACGGAGTGGTGTGAACACTGGGACGCACCCATGTGTTCTAAACCAAAAGGAAGTGTGGTATAAGTATCGGAACACGTCCCAATGTTTCTAACCAAAACAAGGCAGTTCGAGGGATTGGAAAGATCCCACCCGGAATTCCTCTGAATGAACCGTACATATAATATTGTGTATGTAAAGAAAGACACTTAACAAGTGTGATATAGTAAGAGTGCATATTCCATGCAAGACAAACAACCAAGATATAAAGGCAATGGCACATTCTATGAAAGCATGTTCTATGCAAAATAACAAGAGCATATTCTGCACAAGAGACAAAAGCATATGCTATGCAACACTGAAAGCATATTCTATGCATGAAACAAGAGCATGTTCTATGTAACATTGAAAGCATATTCTATGCATGAGGGAGACATATTCTATGCAGCATTGAAAGCATATTCTATGCAAGAGGGAGGCATATATGTACTTTGGTGCTTCCGATTTACCTCTCGGAGGACTTTGCAACATGTTCAACTAAAAAAGGATACATCCTGTTCATATTGGTGAGAGGTAACGTCTGCATATGAAACCACGGGTGCTACTTGGACTGCTATTCTGACTTGAAGCAGGCTTAAACTTGGGGTGGTGATACACTCATACCCCAGAGAAGGGCGAGGCCTGAGAAGGTGCACCTAGAATGCAGTCTTGGAATTTGCTGAAGTTGAACAATACTAAGATGCTCCAAATTTTCCCTCTTTTCTTTTGCTTTGCAGTCTGGAACCCATATAACTTCAGATAGGTCCTTGTTCTATTGTTCTCACATGACCTGGGTTGAACCCTGCAGTTCATGAAAGAAAGGATCCTGTTTTGCACATATGTGGAGAACGGCACAGCACTCTGAGCACAAAACAATTTGTTTTTTTGAAATGGAAAAATGAGTTCTTGACCGGGTATTGAGCCTACGATTGACCACCATCAAAACGACTCAACAAAGGAAAACAAAGGTAAAACAACCTAAACACATCTATTGACACTCGAAACGACTCAAAACAAGAATCGAGATAGACAAAACAACACACACGACACTCAGACGTATTCCAATGGCAAGAGACCTCTCAGTTCACGGGGAGCCCATAGCTTCTCCAGATATTGTTTCCCACCCTTTCTTATTTGTGATTCTCACATCACTCTGGCACTCAATCTCTTTTTTCTGAAAAAGCCCTTTCCTCACTTTTTCTCTCAGCGCATATCTCTCTATTCTTCAATCTCTCTTATTTTTTATCCCTCCCCTGGGTAGTTGATAGATAAGAAGAAAGATGTGGACTCTTGCCCCTAGTATTCTACTAGATTCTCATTCTTCCGCTCACATCAGTGAACTTTTCCACAGAGGGCTTGCACTACGACTGGGTGTGCAACAGATTTGCAACTGACATCGATTGACGATGCCTCTGGCTTCGCTTGATCGAGGTGAGTTACAGCATGTCCCACCGGCCAGGTATACAATTGATTGGTCTCACACATTGTGTTTTCTACGTCCCTATTCCGGGTCAGACACCAATTTGGGTGTGATCATCCAGATGAGGGAATCGAACATCCTGCTCCATTTTCAATCCGCGCTTCGCATTTGGCTTGATACCTCGCTGCTTGGAGGATGGGAGAGCTTTCGGCCCTTTGCTTGTTAGCTTCAGTCGTGCCCTTTCTGGCAAATATGGTGCCCTTTTCTAGCAAGTTTGGTGCCCTTTTCTGGCAAGTATGGTGCCCTTGGGGAAAAGACAGAAAACCTGACTCAACTGTGCCCCTAGTTCATCATTTTGACCATTTTTTGTTTTTGGCTTTCTGTTAAAACAATTTTGACCAACATGAAAGTTAGATTAACACACTTGTTCGATTTTCTGATTTGAAATCATACAAGTCAGGTTGTGAGCACTGAAAATTTTCCTTTTTTTGGGTCCAAGAAATGGTCCAGTTTTGGAAAAAAAATGGAATAATTTTCGAGAGAATTAGTCAACCTCAGTAAAAATTCTCAAAAACTACTTTTGCAAATGGCCATTGCTCGACTAACATAGAATTTACTCTCGAGATGCACAACCTCAGATCTGAACTTGAATTGTCTTGCAGTTGAATCTTTCTAACGGAATAGGAGATTCTGAATTTGAATGAAGACAAGCCAATTTACACATGGATAAGATAGCCGAGTTTGAACAAGGATAAACCAATCAACATGGATGAGCCGAGCAGGCTGAAAATGATTGGGGCCGAACTTCAGGATGAAGTTGCCTACGTATCCCAAACATGGGAATTAGGCCTGACGTACTTCCAGGTTGAGGTTCACTTGGGTGTTAACGCTCTCCTTTTGCGCTCTAACTTTTGCCAAAGTCGCCTTTCCAGGTTTTCAACCTTGTGAGCTCTATTTTTCTTTTCTTTTCATTTCATTTCTTCATTTTTTCATTTTTGTTCTTTTTGTTCTTTTCTGCTCTAACTTTTGCCTAGGTTGCCCTTCTGGGTTTTCGGCCCAGCGAGCCTCTCAAGGATAAAAAAGTTTTACTTGTCCATGTTGATCGGTTTTGAGATCTCGAAGCCATCTGAATCTAGGAGAATGGTTATTGTTCGTTGATGATGTAGAAGTCCATCCAATGGGGGCTGAAGTTGCCCCTAGTGTTGCGGATAGGAACTCGATTGTCCTTCAACAATAAATTTTCTTCTTCCAGCTACTGGAATTTGGCTTTCTTGCCAATCTTCATTGGTCTGTAGAATGACCCATCTTTTGAATCTTTGAGCACATCTAACATTTTTTGCCCCTAGTTCAAGGGCTGCTTCAAACCTAGCTTTGCAAGCTTCCTTTGATAACATCTGATCTTCTTGATCTGACTTTCTTGCCCCTAGCTTGAGGGCTACTTCAAATCTGGCCTGGCGGGCCTCCTTTGATGTCATACGACCTTATTGCCCCTAGTTCATGGGCTGCTTCAAATGTGGCCATATAAGCCTCACATTGTGGTTGACCGTTGAACATTCTGAATCCAAGTTCAAGGTTTGAAAGCAAAAGAGGTTGAGTCTTGAGGCGGAGAGCGATCCTATGCTGCACAATCTCAAGATCAATTCCACGCATGTCTTCGCAGGACCACGTAAAACATTTTTTGAAATTTTTTAAGAAAGCGACTAGATGCTCGGGAAGACATTGTAGAACCAATCTGGCTCAAGCCAAGATCCTTCTCAGTACTTACATTAACGAACACGATCTCATTCATTAAAGGGCTTAGCATGCCTCTCTTTCTCTCAATTGATCAAATTTTTGCAAATCCCGAGGAATTCCTTCCTTTTGTTTTCATCACAGCGTTAGAAAAGTTTTGAAAAACTTAGGTCAATGCAATGATTTCGAGGAATAGAAAAGTAGGTGAAAAGCTCCGCTGTTTCATTCAAATCTTCTGGCACAACTAGCTTCATGACAGAAACAGACGCAAAAGAAAGAGTGTAAAAGACAAACACAAAACAAGATAGTGATGTCCGAGGTAACACCCCTAAAATCACCCGACTCTAACACAACAGGGTTGACTCGATACAACAAGACAGACTCAAAACGACACAACAAAACTGACTCAATACCTAAGTCATGAAGTAAAATAACCAACATTTGCACATTGCTCAAAACAGTGTGTGCCATCCCCAAATCAGGAGTAAACTGAGCGCCATCAGCAGGTGGTTCATCCCTCGATCACATGGTCACATTATCTCTCACATTCATCGATCCAGTGTCGATAGACTTTGCAGGACCTGGTGCGACAATGACCTCGTTGTCAATCAGATCTTGTATTTCATGGAGAAGACGAAAACACATGTTGGTGTCATGGCTAGCTTGTTGATGGAAGGCACAGTACTTGGCCGGATCATGCTTAGTCGGAGGGGGATTCGGGAGAGGCCGAGGCTCAAGGGGTTCAAGATGGCCTTGTCCAACGAGGATTTGGAGAGCTTTGGACAAAGTCATGTAGAGGGGATTGAAGACCCTCTGGCCTCAAGGTGGGTACTTCAAGGTTTGTGAGTTTGGGTTGAATGTACTAGCAAAGGGATTGGCAGGTGCTGGTTAGGTTTGTTGATCTCTTCCGAGAGCAGGATTGGAGCTGAAAGGGGTGTTTCTGGTAAGACTTCCCTTTTCCCGGCTTGCCCCTTGATTCAGAATCCTCTCATCCTGAACGGCAAAAGCGTCATCTACAGTCTTTGCAATAACTGCGAGCACTTGCTATTTGTTCAGTCCTTCAACCTTCAAAGCCTCAGCAGCCCACAGAAGGTGCTCATGGGGACTAATGCCTACCCCTACCTTGTTCCTGCCACTTGCCTCCACTTTGTCAAGGGATTGGGTTGCCATATCAGAGTAGAGCCTAGTTATTGTCGACATGTCATTGCCCAGACTTGGGATGGCTTTGGGTTGGTCATTTTCAATTGCAACTTGCCCCAAGATTGAAGAGTCTTTTGGCATGAAACATCTGGCCTGTGATGTGGTCGATGATGGAGCCAAAATTCCAAAGGCTAAATCTGCCACAGTTCTTTGCAAATCTTCAATCATGCTCCCCAGCTCAAAAGTAGTGGGTTCACGGGTTTGAGATGATTGGGGTTCAAGTGCATCCATCATGCTTAAGCCCATGTTTTCTGGGATAAACACCTCAGGTTTGGGTAGATAGGCCGGGGTGTATATACTAGGATTGTAGGTGAGTGGCAGTGTATGGACGAGGTTGAGATGTGGATGAGGTACTTGGTTATTAGGGTCTTGAGGTGGAGCTATGGTCTCTTTGTCAATAAGATCCTAAATCTTATGACGGAGGCGAATGCAACGGTTCGTGGCATGACCGTGCTATCGATGATAGACACAGTATTTCGTGGGGTTATGTCTGGCAGGGAGTGGGTTAGGCAGAGGTTGAAGATCGAGGGGTTTGAGATACCCTCTTTCCATCAGGACTTTTAGTGCGCTGGTTAGGCCTATATAGAGAGGGGTGAAAGCTCTACCTTGAGCTTGGGCTGGGCCAGCTATTTGTGGGTTGGCATTGGCAAAAGGGTCGGCTGTGGTGACTATGTTGATTTCAATGGGTTTGGGAATAGTGCTACTACCAGCATGGGTACTCCCGAAAATCACCCTTCTTATCAGTTCACTTGTTCTGGGAATAATCCCTCTGTTGAACGCATTCTCGATCTGAACCCACAATTCATGCAAACTTTTGAAAGTGAATAGTGGAGCCACTATTAACTTTTGCAACATATCAGGCTCAAGATTCTGCACCACTATCCGCACTTGATCCCTTTCAGAAGGCCGATCTGTCATCTGTGCTGCCTTTGCTCTCCACCTTGCAACAAATTCCACAAAAGGCTTTGTTGGGTTCTGGTGGGTTGCTTCAAGCTCTTGCATGGTCATTTCAACTTGGATATGGTAAGAATACTGATCAACAAAGGCCTCAACCAACTTTTTCCAGTTTTGCTTCACTGTTTCCTCTAACTTGATGTACCAAGCGGCTACTGCACCCGACAGGGTTCTTCCATACAGAGAGAGTTTCTGCGACTTAGTCAGACCCATCGGTTTCAAGACGTCCAAGAAAAGCTGGATATGTACCATAGGATCTCCAGACCCGTCGAAATGGTCAATATGTGGCATTTTGAATCTGTCTGGGAGTTGTACAGCAGCCTCGGTGTACTCATCCTCAATGTCGGGAATGGAGTTAAGGCCCTGTGCCTTTTTGAATTGCTTCTCAAAGTTCGCAAGTTTCACCGAGGTCGGTTCGAAATCCTTAGTACCAAATGGATAAAGCCTCTCATTAGGCTGTACCAGGGGTCTGAAAACTCGGGCTTGAGCCAACCCTTCTTGGGGATCTGGACCATGCAAATCTTTAGCTGGCAGAAGTGGGTCAAAGTTCGGCTGGGGTCCCGAGACTAGATGTGTGGTAGATGCCCCAGATGGGCGTTGCGTTTCAGCATTGGTCTCATCCTACATGGTGATTCCCTGGTTTAATGCTGCTATTATAGCCACAACCTCTTTCGAACTCTGTGCCATCACGGTCTGCTGAGTTTGAACAAAAGTGATGTGACTGGTGACTGTCGGATCAGTTGAACTAATGAGCCCTGACTGGCCTTTTTTTGCCCTGCCACCGGTGAAGAAAACACTGGTTGCTCTTTTGAACTCAATCTCTGACCTAACAAAGTCTATCAACACAAGTCCAACATACCCGGGGGATATCGGAGCCTTCTGAAGCTATAGTTCCAAGACTACCTTGCAAAAGAGAAAACAGACAGCATCTCAGCCTGATTTCACTAGAACAAATATGAGCATAGTTGAATGACTGTGCTCTTTATTGAATTCTGCCCTAAAATTTTTTGCCTCAAAACTGATATTCTCAAACTGATACCCAGACTTGCAACTGATACATACATTCCTGTAGAGACACACCCTAACAGCACATATCAAGCAAGTGAAAGCCAAAAACACCCCCATGGTGGGGTAGGGTTTCCCTGTCCTAGTTTCGTCAGGAGCTAGGGGTTCACTACGTACGCATGCGGTTTCAAACAATCCTGCATTCGGGTGAGCATCATGACCTAGTTTGGAACAGTCTCTAAAGCTTCCGATATGCAACTAGGTCAATTGGTCGAAAAGGGTGCCTCAGCAAGACCACCTAATATACCTCTCACTCCTAACACTGAGAAGTGAAAGGAGGATCAAACAGTACAGCGGTAGTCCAGATCCAAGGTTTGTGTTCCTATCGTGGCAGAGCCCGCAACCGGTCAGCCTTATGGCACACTTTTCCAAGCAAGCCTTCGGCAAACTGCTCAAGAATAGTAGATGACAAACACTGTGACTTAGGCGCACCGATGCAAATGCAATGCAAAGAAACACATAAATGTAGATAAAACAACATATCATGAGTTCGAGTCAAGTTCTCTAAATCCCCAACAGAGTCGCCAGAAACTGTAGACTCAACTTTCTTCGCGCGCCCCCCTTTCGGAGATGCGCGAATTGGTCTTACTACAGTTCGGACTCCTATCACAGTTCTGAATCTAATCTCACAAAGTGCAATGTGAGACTGATAAACACCAAAGAGTCCAATCCAGCAAATCATTTTGGAAAATTGATTTTGGAAAATTGATTTTAGATCAAATAATGCCAAAACTGGACTACTTTGCCAGATTTCAGAGTCGCCACCTAAATATTTTATTTTTGGAAAATTTAGGAAACCTTGACTCGTGCTAAAGGCCACATGTCCGTCATCACCAAAGTTGCCTCAGCTCGGGAACTTGGGTACGAGAGAGGAAGGTCCTAAAATGAGCACCCCTGCTCGCTCGATCAAAGGATCGGCCTCTACTAAGCATGATATGTTGTTTTATAAACACATGTGTTCTTATTCTGATTATTAGCTAACTTTACTATGTGGCGCACAAATACAAGTATAGACTCAATCACGAGAATTGGAACAAATTGACTCATGTTTGTTTTTGAAAATGGTTTGAAAGTGCCACCCTTAAGTGGGCTTAAAACATGATTTGCCACTTCGCAAAGTGGGCTTAAAACTCACAATCATCGAATTGTTCCAATTCAAGCAACAAAGCCTTCATTCACAGGCATTCATGCCGTTAATCATATAAGCAAATAGCCTCATGGCAAGCATGCTATCATGGCAACACTCACACTCATGCAAGTATGCTAAAGCGTAACACGTACGGTGTACTCCGAGCCAAAACAAAAGATAGTTAGAAATATGCATGATCCTAACTATGTAAGATGCCTAATGCAACACATGCAATAATGTAACTAAATAGGCTCGGCTATCTAAGATGGCATATGAATGCAGCAATTTGATACATATATTCAAGGTATTGAAATACGATGCAGTTTGAATGATGTGTCGAGCCCGGTGCATGCAAGACAAATGAATGGATGCAAACATGCAAAGCATAAAGTATGCTAATCAAAACGTGCCCTAAACTAACCATCGAAAGCGGTTAAGTAAAAGAGAGAAAGACGTGGGGTTGGAAGACATGCACGCACGCACGCACACACGCACACTTATTACAACATTGCGCCCCCTCGAAGGAGGGTTTGAATAAATTAGCTAAGCTATGCCTAGCTAAGCTAAGCTAAGCTAAGCTAAGCTAATTATTACAAAACAACTAATTAACTATCCTAGTTAACTAATTATTACAACACAATTGAATAAATAGCTATGCTAAGCTAATTAAAATATTACAAAACAAATTAAACTAATTAATTACAACACATGTATTAATTAGCTACCACTAGCTAATAAAGCAATAAAGTGGCCTTGCGGGCGAGGGAGACATGCATGCTTGGTTGGCGTCATCTCGGAAATCCATCGCCTTGCCGTCGGTTGTCTCTGTTTGCACTCGCCTCTGTTTTCTGAACATTGTACCAACTTCAAACTGCCTTTGCCTCAAAACAGGAACATTTTTGCAGCAAAATGGATTGGTGGCCGGTCTGCCACCAAAAGTGGCTGCCGGCCACTCCAACTGGCCGGTCGGCTAGTCCAAGTGGCTGGTCAGCTACTGCCACTGGCCGGTCGGCTACCTCATTTCCCAAAATGCTGTTTTTGCTGCAACAGAGAACAACTGAGGCAAGACAATGTATTTGCAAAGAAATGTGTGTACTACCACTCTCCTCATGATGTCTCAAGCTCAAAGGAGTGTGGCGCTTGGCTCTCAAGCCACCAATCAAGCATCTCAATGCATGATGGCCCAAAAACCAAGCTTGTACAAGCTTAGTGAGTGCACACATAAGACTCAATTGGCCACCCCCCTATCATGCATGATCAAGGGTGGCGGCGACCAAGAAATGTGACACGTTTCATCACTTTGAGTATGAAACGTCTCACACTTCTTGTGTTTGGATTAATGTCCGATCCAAACACATGTAATGCAACACAAATGCTTATCTTGTTCATGTTTTACTTTGCTCATTTTGTTTACACATCAAATTACCGATTAATCATTTAACCGATTATGTGCAATGTGAAAGTCCTCTAATTGGAAAGATGGCCTAAGCCACAAGTGCCTTGAGCATGAAAGAGGTCTCATGCTATTGGTTAGTACGAAACCTCAAGAGAGGATTAAAACCATTAGCCATGAGTGCCTTAATTTCATGCTCAAGCCAATAAGGGGCTCAAGACCACTTTCAAAAGAAAATTAAAAAGTGAAGAATGGAGGGAGGTGGTAGATATTCAGTGCTGAAATGGCATGAAAAATAGTGCTGCAACATGCAAGCAACACATGCACAACATGTTAAAAGCCAAAAGCATTAAAGCTAGTGAAGAGCATTACACTAGAGGCATGCAATATCAAGCTCAAATGACCAAACCAGCTCTGGATAGAGCTTAAACATGCCAAATCAGTGGCTAAGTCGTGCTAGAATAGAAGCTTAAAAGGCAAGAAAATCATGCGCACAAATTGGCTCGCAAGCACGGCACAAAGTACAACTCTCAAAAGCAACGAAAAAGTGATATAAGTGAGAGTGTGGCAGAGATATATGCTCTAAAATCATGTATAAAATGATGCTGTGGCATGTAATCATCTCAAGCAAAGCATGCTTAAAGCCTTAAAATAATGAGCTAGTGAAGGCCATTACACTATAGCTATGCAATACAAGGTCCCAAAGGCACAAACACTTTAAAATAGTCCTAAAACATTTTAAAACAAGTTCTAAAACATGCTTGAAGTAAGCTAAAAAGGCTAGAATGAAAGGCTAACACATAGCACAAACTAGACCCTTAAGCACAATTGCATGCACTACAAGCATACAAAGCAAGACTCAAAGGACCAAACCAGCCCAAAACAGTCCTAAAACATGCCAAATCAGAGGCAAAAATATGCTGGAAACAAGCTAACACAAGCCACAAAAACATGCTACTATGCAATGCTAACTAGGCATGGAAGAGAGACACAAGGAGGGGAGGCCAACCCCTCCCTTTTTGGACTTCAAAACAAAGTTTTTACCACTAAAATAACTCTGAATTTCAGTGGTTTAAAGGCCCAAAAAGTTTGATTTAAAGGCCCTGAAAGATGGCACAAAAAGCTTAACAATTAGGCAACAAGAAGGGTAGACTACCCCTTAGCACAAAAAGGCCTTAAACCACCATTTTAAGGACTGAAAAACAGAGTTTTTTTTAGTTGAAAACCAGCTCAAAACAGTGGAAAAAGATGGCAAAACAAGTGTTCAAAGCAAACTCAAATAAGGTAAGTGTTATACCTTTGAAGCAAAGCATCACTTAGGCACAAAAGAGGCACCAAACCAAGCTCAATCCTCCTTCTAGAGCTCAAACAAGGTCCCAAGGAATCTCAGCCCAATGGTGGTCAAGTTTGAACAAGGATGTCTAGGCAAAGGAGAGGTCTATCTCTATTTCCATGCACACTCTCTTCTTGTATGCACAAAAGGGCAAGAGAGAGAGAACTCTAGAGAGAGAGGAATGAAGAGAGAGAGGATTTTTAGAGACAGAGAGGCTCCCAAAATTTTCTAACCTTGCAATATGAGAGATATGGCTTCAATATATAGCAAAATAGAAGCCTTGGTCGAAATATCTGCAAAACAAGACAGTTAGAGCTTGTGTAGAACAGCTGGAGGGAAAAGATCTGCAAAATGTCTGAGTTTGGGACATTAGTGGCTGACCGGCCACTTTAGTAGCCGACAACCCACTTTTTTGGCTGGTCATCCACTTGTGGTGGCAGGCCGGCCACTAAAAATCTACTTCTAGGCCCGACTTTAAACGGACATAACTCCTTCATCTGGACTCCTTTTTAGGTCATTCTTATGTCTAAATTGAAGCCCCGGAAGTAAGATTTCCAGTGGTGGAAGCCTCACATCAAAATTCCATGTGGGATAAGAGATATCCCTCTTTTAGTGAAGACTGCTCAGTTTCGGTCCAACCGGATTGATGCCCAACTTCAACCAAACATATCTCCCTCATCCGGACTCGGATTTAGGAGATTCTTCAGTGAAAAATGAAGCCCCGTAAGTCTTCTTTCCAATGGTGGTGGCGTCATTGATGAAATCCAAGTATGCAAATGGATAGGCCTGATTTAGCAAGGGCCGCTCGACTCTCCCTTAATGATTCTTGCCCAACTTCTTCCCCAACTGGGTTTCTTCCCTCTCCTTCAATTTTCTTCAACTCCAAACCCCTAAATAAGGTGTTTTAAGGATTTTTTTCAATGTTACCGAAAAGCACAACATTTAACAAAATGCGAGCCTCGGAACATCATAGAAGCATTTTAAAAAATGTTTTGAAAAAGAGGGTTTTAAGGTCTAAAATCTTTTTGTCCAAAAGTGGGGTGTGAAGTTTGGATTTGATGCTCTCCTTGCCGAAGAAATTGAACCTTTACACAGGATAGCCTGAACCATCGAGTAAGCAATCAGTGGCGCCCAAATCTTAAGGACGATAAAAAATGGGGTGTCTACACCTCCACTTCTGTCGGCAATGCCACTTCGGGCTTGGCTTGGTCAACTGGCACAATATAATAGCACGGGTCATACATCCCCTCAGCTAAGTCCGTAGAGCTCTCTAGCGATGGACTGACATTCTCTCCCAAGGCCAACCTCCCTCATTCTGCCATTGTCACCACCACGGGTTGAGGTTGAAGAGTGAAAATGTTCATCATGCACAAGTCTGTGCTCTCAAGGATGAACACAGCCGGTTTGGGTAGGTGGGAAGGGGTTATATATATGCTGGGGTCATATGGGATGGCCACTGTATGTATTAGATTTGGGTTCCGAGGTGGGAGAACTTGGTTGTGGGCTGGAAGAGGGTTGGTAGTTACATTTGGCTTTCGGGGTGGTGCTATCACCTTGTTGTCAATGAGATCTTGAATCTCATGACGCAGCCTGTAGCATTGGTCGGTGTCATGACCGTGCTACTAGTGAAAGGCACAGTTTTGGCCGGGTTGTGTTTAGGTGGGAGGGGATCAGGTAGTAGGCGTTGTTCCAACGGCTTAAGATGCCCTTTTTTGATCAGCACCCTCAGGGCTTAGGATAAAGGGGTATAGAGTGGGGTAAAGACACTTTGAGATCGAGCCTGGTTGTTTGAGGCTTGTGGATTTGTACTGGCGAAAGGGTTGGCAGTTTTGGGTGTCATGGTGACGACATTAACATCAGACGGCCATGCAGTTGTGCTTCCACTCGTGGCTGCATTGAAACTGCGTGTGAAAGGCCTCTTAGGCTATTCTTTTTCATTGGTGATCAACCCCTGTTTCATCGCATCGTCAATTTAAACCCCTATCTCGTGGAGCTTAGTGAATGTGAATAATGGCAAGACAATCATCTTCTATAGTAATCTCCCTTGTAGATTGCGGACCACCATTCTGATTTGGTACTTTTCTGACGGCCTAGTAGTCATCATCGAAGCCTTAGCCCTCCACTGGGTCACAAAGTCCGAGAAGCCCTCCTTTGGCTCCTGTCAAGTTGCCTCAAGATGACGGGTTGTGACCTCGATCTGGGTATTGTAGGAGTACTGTGCGATGAAGGCCTCAGCCATTTCCTCCCAGCTCCGTTTCACAAAGTCTTCCAGCTTTACATACCAGATAGCCGCTATCCCTGACAAGGCCAGGTCGAAAAGTGAAAGGTTTTAAAGTCTGGTGAGGCCCGTTAGCCGTAGGATGTTTGAGAATAACCACAGATGGACCATGGGATCCCTAGAGCCATCGAACCGGTCTATGTGTGGCATCTTGAATCTGTTCGGCAGAGTTACTGCAGAGTCAGTATATCCATCCTCAATGTCAGGGATTGAGTTCACACCCTGTGCCCGCTTGAGAAGCTTTTCTAGCTTATTAACCTTTAGTACAGTAGGGTCAACCTTGAATTCAAATGGTGCCTCAGTTTGGTACACTAGTGCCTTGGAAGCTCGCGGTGGCATGGGGTCTACCGAAATGCCCTAATTCTCAGCTTGAGCATTGACAGTGATTCTAGGTGCTGGGATACCCACTGGAGGTGCACGGGAAGCAGAAGCTGCTACTTGCTATGGTTGCTGTTGCTGCAGCCTATTTATCACCTCAGCTTGATGAGCTATAACTTCAGCTTGGTGGGCAACATCTTGCTGCATGGTTTTAATGGTTTGCTAGAGATGATGAAGCAAGTCTTCCATGCTAACCGGGGGATATTGAGCCATCGGAACTGGCGAACAATCTCTTACCAGAGTGGAAGTAGAAGACTGAGCGTGACTGGGCGCAAGTGAAGTAAAAGGTTACTGCTGGACTGGTGAATTATGCCTAACCCTCCTCCGTCTCGTAACTGGTGGGAGTGAAGCAAACACTGGCTGTCCCCTAACAAGATCCCCTGATCAGTAAAGTCTTCTTATGCGAGTCTATAGTGCTTGGACGGTAATAAAACTGTCTGAAGTAATTGTGAGAAACTACCTTGCAAAAAGAAATAAAGCTAAAAGAAAGTGAAAAATCAAAAACCGCACAGCACCTCAGCTCAGATGTGAACAAGACACAGTTGTAATCATAAGCTGTAGAACTACACTCAACACTGATTTCTGCCCCCAAAAACTGATACCCAAACTTGCAACTGATACATACATTCCTGTAGAGTTTTACTCTAAAAGCACATACCAGTTAAGTGAGAGCCAAAACACCGTTATGATGGGGTAGGGTTACCCTATCCTAGTTTCGTCAGAAACTAGGGTTCAACTATTCAAGCAAAGTGGTTTCACACAATCCTGCATTCAGGTAAGCAACCTGTCTTAGTTTGGAACAGTCTCTATAGCTTTTGATATGCAACTAGGCCGATTGGTCAAAAAAGGGTACCTTAGCAACACTACCTAATATACCTGTCACACCTAGCACCGAGAACTAAAAGGAGGATCAAACGGTACAGCAGTAGTCCAGATCCAAGGGTTGTGTTCCCATCATGGTAGAGCCCGCAACCAGTTAGCCTTGTGGCAAGCTTTTGCAAGCAAGCCTCTGGCAAACCATTCAGGAATAGCAGATGGCAAACATAGTGAATTAGGCGCACCAATGCCAATGCAAATGCAAATGCAAATGCAAAGAAACACATAAGTGTAGATAGAATGTCATATCATGAGTTCGAGTCAAGTTCTCTAAGTCCCCAGCAGAGTCGCCAGAAACTGTAGCTTGGCTTTTTCGCGCCCCCTTTCGGAAGGTTTGAAAAAAGCCTTACAGTTCGGACTCCCGCGGTTCTGAATCTAATTTTACAAGTGCAATATGAAATTGATAAATACCAAAGAGTCCAAATCCAACAAATCTTTTAGAAAATTGATTTTAGGATCAAAAATGCCAAAATTGGACTGCTTTGCCAGATACAAAGTCGCCACCTAAATATTTTATTTTGGGAAAATTTAGGAAACCCATGACTCGTGCCAAAGGCCACGTGTCCGACATCACCAAAGTTGCCTTGGCTCAAGAACTTAGGTACGAGAGGGGAAGGTCATGAATTGAGCACCCCCACTCACTCGATCAAAGATCAGCTTATACTAATCATGATATGATTTTTATCAACATTATGTGCTATTGTTCCGGTTATTAGGCTAGCTTTACTATATGATGTGCACAAGCAAGTATAGACTAATTTGCTCAAGTTGGAACAATTCAATTTCATGTTTGTTTGCGAAAAGGGTTTGATTTTTCTACCTCAAGTGGGCTTAAAGTTTGCGAATTTTCCACTTAACAAAGTGGGCTTAAAGTTGTGAATTTGCCACTAGACATAGTGGGTTTAAAATGTACATTCATTGAATCGCTCCAATTCAAATAACAAGCCTTCATCCACAGGCATTCAAACAGTTTATCGAGTAAGCATTTAGCCTCATGGCAAGCATGCTAGTTATGCCAATCACTTACACTCATGCAAGTATGCTAAAGCATTAAAAACTCACCTAGTACTCCAAGCTAAGAAGATATGAGTTAGAAAAAAAATATGCATGATTCCTAACTATACAAGATGTCTAATGCTACACATGCAATAATGCAATTAATAGTCTCAGCTACTAATATGGCATATGATTCAATTAAATGATATGCGGTCTAAGCATGTATTCAAAGAATGTATTGAAATGACAATGCGGTTAGAATGATGCGCCGAGCCTCGGTGCATGCAATATGAGATGAATGGATGCAAGCATGAGGTATACTAATTGAAAGGTGATGCTCCTAAACTAACCATCAAAAGTGGTTAAGTAAAAAAGAGAAAGACGTGGGATTGAAAGACATACACATTATTACATTTCGCTCTCACAAAGGAGAGTCCGAATGAATAAAGCTAACTAGCTAACTAAGCTAAGCTAATGAAATCTAATTAAGCTAATTATTACACCGAATATATAGCTAAACTAATTAATTAATTATTATTACAACACTTGAATTAACTAGCTAACTAACTAATTAAATAATTACAAAACAATTGCAACTAATAATTTAACTAAGTAACTAAACTAAGGTAATTTGCTGTTCCGCCTCGGGAAATGAAAGACGTGTATGCGCATGCTCGGTTTCCATCCAAAAAGACCGCTGCTTTACTATCGAAAGCCTCTGTTTGCAGAATTGAACACTTCCAGAACAATTTTCCTTCACCTTACCAATACTCTGCTGAGGTTTGCATCAATGGCCAGCCGCCCACTGGTAAAGCTTGTCGGCCACCTGCCGACCATGGAAGTGGCCTGCTAGCCATCAATGGCACTCTGTCGGCCATGAAGAGTGGCATGCCGACCATTGATGCATTGGTTCATCTTGCTGCAACAGAGTGCAAACAGAGCAAAAAGAGGGTATTCCCACAGATTATTTGCATAACTCACCCCTCATTTTCATGTACAAATCCAAGGAAAGGTGAACTTAAGCCACAAACCACCAACTCAAGCAATTTCATTGCATAATGGCTTGTGATTCAAGATGTGCATGTTCAATAAATGCAAAATGAGACACAAACCTTCTCCCTTTCATGAAAAATCAAGGGAAGAAGTTGACCTTGGAGACTTGGATCATTTCATTACTAGTAAGTATGAAATGGTCCAAGTTCCTGGTGTTCAATTAACGTCTGATTGAACACATCGAGTTATTATCTTGCTCATCTTTTAGTCCCAAGTTTTAGTTACTCATTTTAGATTACCAACCATCCTTTAATCAAATTAAGTCCAAAGGGTGAATTAAAGTCCTCTAATGGAAAGAAGGCTCAAAACACAAGTTGCTTTAGGTATGAAAGAAGTCTCATACCGTTGGTAATGAACCCCCTAAGGGATTAAACCATTAAGCATGAAACCTCAATTTCACACTTAGGCAAACAAATGATTTGAAACCACTTTCAAAGAAAAAACAAAAGCCAAGAAAGGAGGGAGGTTGCGGAGATGATTAGTGCTGAAATTAAGTGTGAAAAGCACAAAAAGCATACAATCAACTCAAACAAGTGGTGTCTAAAGGCCTAAAACACCAAGCTTGTGAGGACTATTACACTACAACTATGCAATATAAGACTCAAATGCAACAACCAACCCAAAACAGAGTTAAAATAGTTCAAAATAGAGGCTAAAACATGCTAGAATAAAGCTACCACAAGCTAGAAAATTAAGCTAAAGCATGACACCAACTAGACTAGCAAATAAGACACAAGGAAGGGAGGCTAACCCCTCCAAATTTGGACTTCAAAACTTGATTTTTATCACTGAAAACACTCTGAAAATCAGTGTTTAATGGCCCAAAAAAAGATGGTTTGAAAATGGGAAACAAAGGTGCAAAGGTTTTTTAAACAAGAAATAAAGAGGGATGAACCACCCGCAACCTTAAATGGCCAAAAACACCAATTTTAGCCCATAAAAATAGGGTTTTTTGCAGCTCAAAAACAGCCCAAAACAATTAAAAAAAAGATAGGAATACAAGTATGTAAAGCAAGCCTACAAAGCTAGTATTATACCTCTTGAAGAGAAGAGTGATTCCAGGCAACAATTCCAAGCAAATACCACCTTCTAGAGCTCAAACCAAGCCCAAGAACACCTTAGCTCAGAGATGAGAGGATTTGGTTAAGGGTGTATAGGCAAGAGTGTAGGAATTGTAGGCAAAAGTGTAAAAAATTTGTAGAGAGAGAGAGAATTGTAGAGAGAGGAAAATTTATGAGTCTAAAATTTTCTAACCCGAAAACATGGGAGATGGGGTCCTTATATATAGAAAACATAAAATCTATACAAGGAGATCCAACCCTCCATGTGTGGACAGATGCATGTATCTGTGCAAACAGCTTGCACAATTGGCATAAAATATATGTAGAAAACACTGGTGGCAGGCCGACCATCAGTGATGGCCGGCGAGGCATCATTGATGGCCAGCAAGGCACATCAATGGTCTGCAGACAAGAAATGATGGCAGACAGCCTCCAGGAATGGCCGGCAGGCCACCATAAATTACAAGATAGAAAGACCAAGGCATGGTCCACAAGTGAGACAAAATGGATGCAGGGTTTGAAAGGCTCAAAGTTATGGCATTCTGCTGAGGACTTTGAGCGCTTAGCAAGCAAACAGACTCATCATCGGATGTACCTGCAAGAACATCTAAGTCTTGAAGGGCCTCAAAAAAGGGGTGTCTACAGAGTGCCATCACCCTTTGCTAACACTTCAAGCTATTCTATTTCACAGTACAGAAGGTAGAGGGTGGCCTAAGGGTTCACTTTGAGCCCTTTTCTTTTTGGTTAGGAGTTTCCCTTTTGAAAGTGTTTGTAAGATAACATTAGCTTCCTCATTTTTGAAAATGTTTTGTAAAACCTTATTAGGGACAAAACCTCTATTTAATGAAATGAAGACTCTTTTTGAAAATGTTTTGCACATGGATGTATGGATTAGCATAGCACAGAAGCAATCTTATTTGATCAAAACAAAGATGGTTGAACATATACAAAATTTTGAATCAGACGACACCACAACTAAAAAATACAACTCGGTAATAGCAAAATACAATTGAAACAAACTAAAGCAAGCATGTTGAATGTTGTAGGGACATCCATGACGTAAAACTCTACCTCTTGTTCTACTGGCTTGAACTCTATTCCCAACTTGACAGTTCCCATCACTTTTCTACTAGTATTGTCGTAGGCTCTTAGAGCCTAAGATTTTGGCTTGAAATCTGCAACTTTCAGTCCCATTGCATATGCTGTTTTGGTTGGACAAACATTCAAAGCTAACCCTGTATCGATTAGTACTACCAGAACCCACTTGTTCTGAGTTTTGATCAAGACATGAAGAGGTTTGTCGTGATTGGATCCTTCAGGTGGCAAATCTTTAGCAGAGAATCAGATAATTGAGGTGTCTCTCAGGGTAGGAGTTATCAACGATACCAGCTAATTAGGGGTGGTGTCAGTGGATAATTTTGTTTTGCTGAGTATAAAGACTACAACTTGGCGATGTACATGAGAGGCCATCAATAGCCCCCAAATCGAGATATCTGCCTGAATCTTCTTCGGTTGTTTGAGCACTAAATCTTCCTCTATTTTTCCCTTTCCTTTCTTCACATCTTTTTCGAATATCTCTCCTTGCTCTAGGTATGGAGGCTTGAGGTATCGTCTACTTCGGGTTAGATGGTCGACCTCCTTGGAGTACCAAATGTCTCTGGTATGTTCTCTGCCTAACTTTCATTAGAGTAGGCAAGATGCATGTCATCATTTTCCCATCATTCTCTCTCTTTCTTTTTGTTTTTTTTTTATCATAGCAAGACAATCATCAAGCTCAAGGTCAATTATTCCAATCTCTAAGCAATCCATCAGTTGGTAAAGTTTTATTTCTTGAATAGTCCTTCTTTGCATGATCTCAGCCTAAGTAGCATTCATTTCTTGTCTTTTCCCAACTTCTCTAGCAATCTTCATTTCTTCTGTCTCATCTGGCTGATCAAACCAATTTGGTATAGTAGTCGCAGTATGCCATTCAAGAGTAGGCCTTTCGCACCTTTGAGGAAAGGCTTTGTCACTGATTTCTTCATATTCCTCATATTTACTTCCCATATCTAATCTCATGTCTTGCTCCTCTTCAGTTTCTTTGATAGCTCTTATCTCCTCAGTTTCATCTGGTTGATCAAACTAGTTAGGCACTGTGACAACCGTGTCCCACTCAAAGATAGGCATGATGTTTTTTAAGGACCCTTCGTCAGATTCTTTGCCCTCAAGATCTTTTACCTTTATCTTATCACCCTTATCCTCACTGAATTTTTTTTTTCCCCTTCTTCTTCTTCTTACTCTCATCTTTACTAGCCTCTATGTTTTCAATTTTCAAGGCTTCATTATTGCTCAATTTATCTTCTCCTTGCTCAATTTGGACTTTCTTGACTTTCTTCTCATTCCCCTCATTATCTATACCTTCTTTGATTGAATTCTCACCACTAACTACAACTTCTTTCTCATTTTCACCTTCTGTCACTTGACGTTCTTCTTCCCATTCATCACCCCGTCCATCACTTGTCTTTAAACGATGTGGATCCCACCACCAGAATTGTATGTCTCCCAAATCATGTTCCTCAAAGGAATGGAGATTATCCATATCTTCTTGCCAAAGCTGCAAACATATTGAGATCCTATTCTTCCATGTCTATATTGGTAGCATTGACATTGAAGAATTCAAGTATGGTAACCTCTAGCTTAGATCCATATGCTGACATAATAAATTTACTTGGATTGGACACCATCTCATGCATATGTTCTTCCTCATTGAACAAACTTCCTATAAATCAATCATCATCAATTTCCTGAGGAAAAGCCCTATTTTTCTCTTCATGTTTCAATGTTGTGATCAACAAAGTATAGTGAATTTCAGCGTCCCTAGTTTCTTCCTATTGGTTCATTATCACTTCATTCCAAACGTCCAGTTTCAGAAACTTTTTCATCCAAACACTCTTGATCTTAGCAATAATCCACGCCACTTCTGCTGAAAATTCAAGGTCATTGTTCTCAATTAGAAAATCCTCTTCATTTGTCTCGATATCGTTCCCTAAAAACTTAGTCTCAATCTTGGCAAATACTGATGCATTACTGAGCTCCATTCAACCTACAGTTGTACTAATTTCTTTGTACAACTTCCTTTGCTGTTTAGCCTTCTAACACAATGCTGCTAGGGCCATAACTCTTGGTACCTATGCTGTTATTGGGTTTGATTGGGGTACATTTAGAATGCACAAGTTTGTGTTCACAGGAATGTACACCTCATGTTTGGGTAAATAGGATAGAATGATGTATGGGTTAGGGTCAAAGATGGGACGTGCATGGATAAGGTTGTCATTCGGACGTGGAGAAATTTGGGCATGGTTTGGAAGTGGGTTGTTGGTGACATTTGGCTTCTACGGAGGTGCAATGATTTTGTTGTCTATGAGATCCTAAATTTTAGCATCGGTCAGTTTCATGACTGTGTTGTTGGTGAAAGACACAGTATTTGATGGGATCATGTTTTGGTAAGAGTGGATCAGGAAGTGGTTGTGGTTCAAGGAGCTTGGGATGTCCCTTATCTAGATGGATTTTCATGGCTTGGGTTGGGCTCATATGTAGGGAATGGAAGGCTTGATTCTGGATTCGAGCTTGGTTAATAGTTTTTTGGGTAGCATTGGCAAATAGATTGGCAATGTTAGGTTGAGTTGTCACAAAGTTGACTTCAGTAGTTTTGGTATTGGTAGCAACAACATTGTTATTTCGAACATAGGGCTTTTTTAGACTTTTGACCTACTCGACTATCAAACCCTGATTTAGAGCATTGCAGGTCCTTAAAGTTGAACAAAGAGAGAACAATCATTCTCTTCATGAGTCGGTTTTACAAATTTTTTACTACCATGCGGACTTGGTCTTTCACGACGAGTCTGTTGGTCATTCTAGCAGCTTTACTCCTCCAACGAGTGACAAAGTCGCTGAATTTCTCCTTGGGTTCTTGTCTCGTAGCCTCCAACTCTCAGGTGGTTACATCAATCTATGTATTGTAAGAATTTTAGGCCACGAACGTTTCAACTAGCTCTTCACAATTCTTCTTTACCTTATCCTCTAGTTTTGCATACCAAATGGCGGTGACCCCAAACAAGGTCCTTTTGAACAAAGAGAGTTTCTACGCTTGGGTCAATCTCGTAGGCCTTAATATGTCAGAAAACCTCGTAGGCCTTAATATGTTAGAAAACAAGTGGATATGGACAATTGGATCACCGGTACCATCAAAATGGTCAATGTGAGGCATTTTGAATCTTTCTGGCAATCTGACAACAGTCTCTGTGTATCCATCCTCTACGTCTAGGATAACGTCAATACCTTGGGTTTTCTTGAGGACTTTATCCAACTTAGCAATTCTCTGGATTGTTGGACCATATTCAACCAAATCTAGAAGGAAAAGCCCTTCGTCAGCAGTTAGTGGAACGAGGATTGGATCATCTTGAGGGTTTGGGTTCAAACCATAGAAGTCCTCAGCATTCGGTGATGTAGCTAACGGTGGGTGAACTAGTGGGATTGAGAGAGCTTCAAGGGTAGGAGGAGCTACCGGTGCCCTAGGTAGGCCTTGCATGTCGGCTATAGTTCTACCCTGAGTGGCGATTGTTTGGTTTAAAACTTTCACAATGTTATGCAGTGCAGATATCATTTCTGTGATCTCAACAGGAAATTGGACCATAACTGAAGGTGATATTGAACTGGAGGTAGATGATTGAAATGTACTCCTAGTGATCAGTTAACTCTTCTTCTTTTGATCCATAATGGCAAAGATACTAGCACTGGTTATCCTGAACAAGATCACTAACTTTCCATAGACGACCTAAATGAGTCCACTGAACTTGGAGAATGCTAGGTCTATTTGAAGCAACGATGCCGCATCTCCAAGAAAAAAGAAAAGAACAAAGATCCTCCAATTAGACAGTACCCCTGTAGATGGTTACCAAAACTAGATCTCTATATTCAAACATCAATCCCCAAACTGATTTGACAGAACCTTTTTATTCAAAGAAAACCCCTGCATCTGTTCTAGTATATAACACATAGCACATAACAGGTAAATGAAAACACCCCTATGGAGGCTAGGGTTTCCTTGTCCTATTTTTGAAAGAGATCTAGGGCTTTTCTATTCATTCCAAGAGGCATCAAAACAACTTGAGGGTGAGTTTCTTGTCCTATTTTTAGAAGGTTCTACAGCTCACTATATGCAAAGGTAGGATAAAGTCAAAAGGAGTACCCTGACATGATTACCCCTTTGCTGAGTAGAGAAAAGAGGATCAAATAGTAGGCAATTATCAAGATCTGAGGGTTTGCATTCTCAGCCTAACAACATGTATGTCTGGCAAGTCGTCTTGGATGACAGGTGACGAATGCAAGGGTTTCAAGTGAACCAATGCAAATGCAAAATTAATGAACATATCTCAATGTCAACAAATCTCATATCAAAAACTTTCAAGTGAAGTTCTCTTAATTCTCCCCAACAGAGTCGCCATAAACTATGGAAGTCTGGGGGGATCCGAGCATGCCCGATAGTTTGGAACCCTCAGTCTGGTTCCACGAGTGCAACATTAAACAGAATGAGAGTTCAAATATGGAAAATCCAAGCCCACCAATCACAAGAAATGCCAAAGATGGATTACATCACCAGACTCAAAGTCATGACCTAATCTTTTGGAAAAAACTAGGAAACCCATGACTTGTACCCATAAAGGCCATGATCCATCTTAACCAAAATGTCTTAGCTCAAGACCTTAGGTATGAGAGGGAAGGTCACGAATTGAGCACCCCCGCTCACCTGATCAAAGATCAGCTTCTACTAGTCTATGATATGAGATTTATTAGCATGATATGTTCATAAAACCCAGTAATTACTCTTGCTAACTTTACTAAATGAGACAGACAAGTATAGGCCAAATTAGCTATTTTGGAATGTTTTAATCTCGTGCTATTTTAAAAAGAGTTTCATAAGCAGAAATCTCTTGAAAAATCGAGACATCCGCCACGTAAAGAGATTGAAACCATTCCAACATAAGCAATGAGACCTCCACAAATGAGCAATTAGCGAGATATAGCAAATGCGCACATACTGTCATGGTAACATGCTAGACATAATAAGAAGCATTCACAAGTGCGATGCAAAAATGAAAGAAGCTCGCCTAGTACTCCTCTGTACCATGCCAAGAGCGTAAATATCTAATGCAAAATCCACACACAATGAGTTCTAAGGGTTTTGGACACTATCAAGATGGCATAAGAAACGACACAATACACGTCACATAATTAAACCGAAAATAATGGTCCAAGCTTGGATGCATGCTCCTATGCTATTCAAACGATTATGATAATGATAAATCTAAACTAACAAAGAGCAAAATAGTAAGGAGAATAAACCTATCTTGATGCCTGTAATAGTATAATGAATAAGAGTTAAGAATATGACAAGATAAGATAAAGAAAACTCCAATGAAAATAGAGAAGTTCTCTTCCTCTAACACATGGGAAATGAGTATAAGCTACCCTAATCCATGAGAGATAGTGATGAGAAGGGAGATCCAGTCTATCCTCGAGGAGAAAGCCATATCCGGGCTTCAATATCATCAGAACTAGCAGAAATGATAAAAAGGGCAAAAACTCTAATGAGTGGAGATAGATTCTCATCATCCTAAACACAAAAAGAAGCGTAAAATGCTCAAATCCATGTGAAATAGGTTCGAGAGGAGATAATCTATCTCCTCTTATAGAGGAAACCATGTCTGGGTTTCTAACCCATAAAATTGAAAAGAAAGCAATTAGGGCTTGGCCAAATCCTTTATACAAGCCTTCACTAATCTATAGAAAGGGGAGAGAAAAAGGGAATTGAACTAAGCTAGCAACAACCAATTAATAATACCACATATCTCCAAAATAAAATCAAAAAAAGATGGATGAGATAGATTTAGAAAGAGAAATACGAAAGTGGAATTAGGGATTACCTCTAAGCTAGCAGAGATAGGGCCCAAACTGATAACTAGAGCTCCTTTGATCAATAAAGGTCTTCCAGTTCCAAATCATCCAAGCAAAGGTATGTAGTAAGTAGTCTAAAATTCTCACCAAACTCTCTTTCTCTTAGTCTATTTGATTAAGCATTAAAGGGAGTGATTAGAGAGAATTAGGGATTAGGGATGTTGATTAAAATTTTGGAACCCTTTTCTCTCAAGATGAGGGGAGATTTTATATGCATTTGGGGCTTGGAATATGCCTCTAGATCCTATGGATTCAGATGGCATATTGTGACAGTCGTTCTCTTAATTAAGTAAATTAAGGAAGTTAATTATGTGATTAGTGTTGATCATGAGATTATATGTTAATTGTGACTTATGTGCCATGTGTTATATTTGTTGTATTGATTTGTATTGTCTTGTTATTGTGTTATTGTAGACAGACAGGCTAGAGTGAAAATAAAACCTGTCTGATTTGTTACTTTGTAAGAAGTTAGAATTAAGAAATTGGATAGGAATTACAGCCTAATTCACCTTAATTTATTTAAGTTTAGTTTAATTGAGATCATTTTATGATGAGGTTTAATTTAATTTAAGTAAAATTATTAGAGTTTAATTAACTTAATTTTGAATTAATGTAAGCCTTAGACAAACTACTTAGGGAACTAAATAACATTAGAGGTACCCTCTTCAACACTTGAATAGGATGATGATAAGTGTAATATAGTGGGTCTTTTTGGAGCTCTCCTAGTATATACATAGAGAGAGAGAGAGAGAGAGAGAGAGAGAGAGGGAGATTCAAGAGAGAGGGGAAGAAGAAAAGTGAAGGAGAAGTAGGAATTCAACTCAATTCTTTAACTCTAGGTAAGAGTTCTTCTCTTGTATCTCACCAATTTGAAGAATCATATTTACACTTATGGAATTCAAGATCATTTAAGAACAATATAAACTTGATTGTAGGATTTGTGGTCAGAAATGGAAATTAATACATGCATGGTATAATTCTTGAACAATCAGGATCATACATTCAATTTCTTACATATAATTTCCAATTTGAAGAGAAACTCCATGGGAGTTGAGAGGTTTGGCTCAAAAGTTGCAAATTTCATGATTATACATTTCAACATTTGAAGTGAAATTGAAGTTGAGAATATATGATCATATAAATGAAAGATTGGATGAGTTGATTCTAAACCTTAACATGCATGGCATGATTTGCATGGAAATTGTTTTCACACACTTAAATTCATGTATGGTTCTTCAAATGTGAAGGAAATTCTATGAATTTTGAAGATTAGAGCTCATACTTGCATGTTCTTTACAATTACATATTAAATTGGAAGTTTACTTTATTCATGCCATTTTCGGGTTTTAATCTTTGGCCATGGTTTTTGTTTTAAGGTACAAGTGTTAATCCTCCATTAAAGTGTCAGTTCTTGGCTTAGAATGCATGGTATTGAAGTTAGAATATGCACTAGTTGAGGTTCCAAAACATGGCAGAATTTCGGATTTCAAAACACCCAGCGCCACACGTGCGGGTTAGAGCCCCGCATGTGCGGAAAATAGGGCAGTGATGAGTGAGTATTCTGCTTAAATTGCACCTGCGGGAGCAGGTGCGGTGATGGTCACAATACGTGGGGTTGGGACCCCCCGCACGTGCGGCCCTTTTGGGCAGACTCGGTTTTGTTTCCACTCCTCCTTTTCACCTTCCAAGCCTCCGTTTGCATGGTTTTAAAGTGTTTTCATGACCATTTGCATCTCATGAGTGCATTAGAAGGGATAAATGAAACATTAGAACCAATCGAGTAATGTTGCATGGTAATTGAATGAGAAAACAACTGCATCAATGGAATTGGCTAAAAATATGAATGTAATTGTCTTGTTGTGCTTGAATTGTTTGGTTAGGTCGGACGCCACTTCCTTAGTGCCTTATAGCACGTGTTTCAAGAAGCCTAATATGAGTAACAATGTTGTAAAGCTATGTTCAACTGTACTTATTTTCTATTGATTAAATGTACTATTTTCTGAGATGATACTGTTTATAGGATGAATGATTCTCCTATTTTGTAAATTGTACTCGTGGCATCCTTAGCAACTGTTACTGCTACTGTTACTATTACTGTTATTGCTATTATTACAGAGATCTCTGTCAGTTCCAATCTTTGAAACTACTGTTACTATATTGATAGCCATCAACTGACTATTTGGTCTTTAAGACCTACTGCATTGTTATGCTATAGGATGTACCACGTATGACTGTAATGATTTCATATGACATTGAAATGTATAAATACTGCTTATTGAACTGAATTATTACTAAAATTGATTGTTTCAATTATTATAAGGACATCGTATATAAACCCTTTACACATTTGTTATTCACTGGGATTTAGCTCACAGTTTATTGTATATATGTAGGTGGTTAGGCACCGGAGCAAGGTTAGCAGCGTCAACCTGATTCCGTTTTGTCAAGCCAATCTTTTGTGCCTCGCCGCGAGGTTCCGAATCGTTTTTGCCAAGGCTTTTGGGTGATTTAAATCCACCCTTTTTGAATGTTATATAAAGTTTAGTGAATGTCTTATAACTTTTGTTAATACTGTTTTTGATAATGAGATTTCATCCCTAACTTGTGTTTTGTCTTGTGTGTATTTGTTTCATGGACACAAGTGTTTGTGTATATAACTTAGTTGTTTAAAGTTTATTCTCATTTAGGTCCTCACAGCTCATTGGACGATGTATGTTATTATTGATTGGCTTCCGCCGGCCTCTTTATATTGTATTATTGTCATTATTGTTAAGCAGGCCTTTGGTAATTACAGATTACTGGCCGGTTACGATGCTAAACTCATAGGAACGGGTTAGGGTCGTGACACATATTCCATGATCCTTGGGACACCTAACAAGAAAGCTGTTTGGCTGACGTCATAGCAAGTTGCCCCGAATAAGACTTGTTCGATCGGTGTAGAGCAGCCCGATATGTTTCCTCAGAAAGTTGTCTAGTGAAGTAGAAAAGGCCCGGAGACGCGTCCATAGATCAAAGTTATAGGCGTGTTGCAAAGAAGTTATATGGCCGATCTTACCTTATCCGATACATTTTCTTGAAAGGTTTTTCTTGTTTTCCTATTCATTCTGGCTTTCTAATCTAACTCTTTTGAAAAGCGGATCAAACATTTTGGAAAATACATTGCCTAGAATGGCCGAAATGAATGAAAATGTGCCAATTGCCTTAAAAAACATTTTGAAAATAAGTTTGAGGGTCTAGAAAACATTTTGGCCAAAAATGGGTGTAGGGCAGATATATCACTTTCTATATCTTCGACTTGTTGTTTAGAGTGACGTTTGTTATCTTCATTAGGAGCTTTGGGTAGACCCACATTTTAAGGCCAGTAAAAAATGGATTGTCTACACCTATCTATTGAAATCCATTTTATCTATTCAATTTTTGAACCTATCTCTTCAAATTTGTATATATTTGTTCTGTCACGTCCCAATTTTCAAAAATTAATTAAGCAAAAACTAATTAACCTAAACGTGAAGTTTTTTAAAGGAATTTCATCCTCATTCTTTTAATTATCAAAAATCATTTTCGTTAACTGTTTTATTTACTTTCTGAAAGTTCACATGAGAAAATAATCCAAAAAATCCTTTATTTCAAAATATGGTATAGCTAAAGAACAAAATAATAATACCATGGATGGAAACCATAAACCCAGTCTTCGTGTAATGCATTCAATATGACATGTTCTTTACAAACAAAATGCCCCACGGGCTTGCAATAATAATGAGGGCGTTGTCTTTCACAAAAGAAAGGCGCTCAGTCAAATAAAACAAATAAAGGCTTGAAGCCAAACATAATAAATGGAAGCACTATAACTCATCACCACATTACAATAGTAATATGACAAAACAAGATGTTTGATCCTTAGCCCCAAAGATACCATGTGCAATTGTCTGGTAGGGAGCGAGTAAACCACACGCTTACCAAATAATCTCATAGCATTAGTTAAAAAGACATGCGGGTACAGTAATACTATATATATATACATAATATCATGCTATGCCAAATACTCTAATTTAATTACTTAATCCCTTAAGTCCAATTTATTTTATTAACCCCACTAGTTAACTTAAATAAATAATTAAATCAAAATATGATAAGACTACTAACAGGGCATCCATTCTAACTTATTTAATTAACTCATACTAGTTAAATTAAATAATTAAGCAAACTATAGTTATGTAACAAAGCATCAATTCCATTTTATTTAAGTGACTCATGCTCGTTAACTTAAATGAATAAACAAACTACAATGACTAGCAACATGACATCAATTATATTTTTATTTAATTATCTCATACTAGGTAGCTTAAATAAATAAATCTTTCAACTTTGGCCTAAACCTCATTTTATTTAATTAACTTACGCCTGTTAACTTAAATAAATAAACCAAATACAATGACTATCAATAGGGCATAAATCTCATTTTTATTTAATTAACTAACCCTAGGAACTTAAATAAAAGAATAAACTTTAAAACATAATAACCACCAACAGGGCATACAACACTTGCCAAGAAGGCACTAACCCGTCTCGTCACCAATACCGCGTCTGAGTTGTAAAATCAATAATATGTCCTATCCTGATCACACTCTGAGTTCACTCCGAGCTGTGTGTCAGAAAGAAGTTCCATCCATAGCCACAAAGGTTACTATTCCTTTCAACTGCGCAGTGTTCAAGGTTCTATATCGTAGATAATTGGTACAACTATCTCCTACAACCTTGACCAATAATATTGGCTAGAAATATATAACCCAGGCCATGCCCGGAAAATCAATAATGCCAACACAAAATCCGAAAATCAACTTAGTATAGTAAATACGCACCCGGTTACTACATACTTAGTTAAAGCTAATTTTTAAAGCCACCAACGAAGTCAAAAAACTTGAACAGATTTCGAATAAAGTTGAACATATTTTTAAAAAACTCGAACCTATCTGGAACTTGACCAAGCCATATCCAAAAAAAAAAAAAGGTTAAAAAATAAAACACTAATCTAAAAAAATCCCATTTTTCACCACTCGAATTCCTTTTGTAGATCCGACATAGGACCCAATCATCCAATTAAAACCCAGAACACACCAATCAACAAAGCATAATAATAATCAAAATTGAGAATCTATTAATTTTAATCTAGAAATTTAATTTTAATCTAGAAATTGCCGTGAACAATCTTCATATTTTGGGTTTCCATTTTTCTTGGAGGTTCGTTGAACTGATTCAATTTTCTTATTTATTTATTTATTTGGTTTCCTCACAAAAACGATATCGATTTGGTGAGCGAGCCATCTCAGTCCTTGATTTCATTAGTGGGATAAGTGTCGCTCCCTCACCAATCCACTCCACCAGATCACTCCACAGAATCACGGTTGAGGATCCGAACACGCCGTGAACCCCTTTGTGTATGGTTATCCAATGACGATGCAACACGTGTTTAATTTCATTGAGCTTTTACTTCAGTTAACTGTTTGATCAAACTTAAGAAAAAACTGGGGGGAAATGGGATCTGGTGATGTTATCTTCATTATTACTCCTGTTGAAGCCATCGATACATGGCCTGAAAAATTGATGAGTGTTTTTTCGGCATCAACTGTTGCCGGCGATGATGATAGTGAAGTAGAGAGCTTCAGGGTTCAAAGTAAGAGGTCCGCTATGAGTGTGTGGTTCAAATTGAGATCTGCCATTTTGAAAGATGGAGTGACAGGAAGCTTTTGGACAGATGAGCTTGGGTGAACTATTTTATCTCTGCGGAGTGGTCTCCGGCGACTGGTTCACTACTGGGCTTTGTCTCGCCTGATATCCTTTGAGGTTGTTACCATTTAGGCCTCGTTTAACAACATGTTATTTTATTAATTTTTTAATTTTGTATAAAAACATATATATAAAAGAATAAAAAAAATGATGTGATAATTTATAGTGATTTTTTAATTTTTTAATAAAAATTAAAAATTAGATTACGGAAAATTTAGAGCCTGACCCAAACGGAAGGGACGGAGACACTGACAACAGAGAAGAGTCTAGATTTGCCAAAGTTGTAGTTCTGAATTTCATGGTGAAATTGGCTTATTATCAATAATTTAAATAATTTATTTTTTTGATAAAATTATTTATACAAAAAATTAAATTGATCTACCATCGAACAAATCAAAATGATTTGCCAAAGTTTTATTTGCCCAAGTTTTAAAAAAATCAAAATGATTTAAATTCCACCATCCAACCAATCAAAATAATTAAAAAAATGATTTGCTAAAGTTTTATTTATCGGGCTTTTATGTTTTTAAGAATAAGACCTTCTATGTGTTATAATATATATTTGATTTGTTCATGTGATTACTTATGTATGATTAATCTAATTTTTTGCATTTATATTTTTCTTAACTTGTCATATGAAATGAATGGTTCAAATTATTAATATAAATACAAATTATTCTCACAATGCATTAATTTTATCCGTAAAATTGAGATCTTCAATTTTAATAATTCTAAACTTAACATTCTAAAAAAAATAAATCTAAACGTGCGAGGGTAGATGAAGGGAGGATCAGAGAATAGGATGTATTGTCGACTGTGAGGAGAGGAATGAAAAAATAAATAAAAAAACAAGAGGAAAGATAAAAAGTTTTGCCCACCCTTGCTGGGTTGTCATCCATTAATTGGCTAACCGTATACCCCATAGCTTACGGGGAAGCCATACAAAACTCAATCTCATTTAATTATACTTGGTATTTGATTTGTTTTTCAGTTATGAGTTAAAAGGATTTCATTAGGGTCTGGCTTTGGTCCAGTTTATCATCGGACTGGACCGTGTTATTGAGCCTGTGGGGTCACCACGGGTCCCGTTTTGAAAATCTGAACCGATCAATGTGTAAAACTCTTCGAGTACTATATGACTATAAAAAATCACGTTGATCGGATATCGATAGCTATGTGATCAAATCAGTTTTTTGTCAACCGTTTATTTATTCACCGTCCATTTTTTTTTATACAAAACTGATTTGATCACATAGCTATCGATATCCGATCAACGTGATTTTTTAACAACATATAGTACTCAAAGAGTTCTACACATTGAACGGTTTAGATTTTTAAAACGGGACCCGTGGTGGGCCTCCACAGGCCTAACAGCACAGTCCAGTTCGATGGTAGACTGGACCAAAGCCAAACCCATTTAATTATGACATTTATAGTAGCACCACAAATGCCTAGCATTACTCCCAAATCTTTCTATTTGGATTGTGATGTGAGATGAGAAAAGAAAAAGGAAAAAAAAAGATTATACGGTTGCGTTTAGTAGAGTTTTTTAAATATGATTTGAGTGTGGAAAATTTATTTGGTGAAAGAGTTTTGAATTGAGTGAAATTTTTTTGATGTGACATATGATATTTGATACAAAAACTTACAACTCATAACTAAACATACAACTCAAAATTCTATTAAAGCACATAAATTTTTTTTAAAAATTTAGAAAATATTTTTTTTGAATATATAAAAATTAACATATGTCAATTGCACAAAAAAAAAAAAAAAAAAAAAAATTGCACTCTTTCGGTCAACCGGCCGGACGACCTGTGGGACCTCCGATAGGACGTCCAGTGGAACGACCGGTTAATCCAAATTTTTCCGCTTTCGACCGCATTTTCAAAAGTGTGTCGAATTATGATTTGAAACGAAAACAAACATCATATGTAAAATAAGCTCTGGAACGTTAGTTCCAGAGCTGTACCAAACAGAGCCATTTCTCACTATTGTATTTGGATGAATAAAAGAGAAAAAAAATGTGATTTCTTGCTTATTTTGTTTCGATAGAGTTAATAAGAGAAAATAAAAGAAAGTGTTGTATTTCATTTTACCAAAACAACCTTCTATATTAATAAGTTATGTTTTTTCATAAGGATAATTTTGATATTTTAAAAATATTTTATTAAACCCAATTATTTTCTCACCAAATCCTACAACTTTTGGTGTGAAACAAAACATAAGTTTGGTGAGAATACTTTTCTCATCATCTCTCTTCATTTATCATAATTTCTTACTTACTTAACCATCCAAATCAGTGAACGACTTTTTTATTCTCACAATTTCTTTTTCTTTTCTCACCAAAGCCCTTCATCCAAATGGAGTGTAATATATGAAAGCATAACCATTTAAACTATGCTCAAGCTCCTTCCATGCCCAAAATTAATGAAAAGTTATGTAAATAAACAAATTTTGTAGTTGATTTTCTTACTATTAATTGCAAAAAATAGAGTTCCACTTGTATTTATCATTGAATTATTAAATGTTTTCATTTATATTAAAAAAAAGAAATGTCTTTGTGTTTATATGCGTGTATTTGGGCCACCCTAAATTATTGGAATCAAAACATGCTAGTACAAAAGAATGGATTTATGCTATGTAATAATTGAAACGAAATCAAATATTCCTAGAATAGAGAATACAGAATAGAGATAGAATAAACGTAGGAAGGATATAATTAGTGGCATCTGACTCAATAATCTCTCGATCCACCGTATTTGGGTCGTGTGCACTACTTTGGATAGCTTAAAATACACAAAAGATTCTTTTTAATTATTTTATAATGCCTTGTCATCGAATGATCAACCTCTATTAGGGGAAAAAGTTATGAGATCTGCCACATAGCATCAAATAAATTTCATTCAAATTCTACCCTTATATGGATCTATATAATACTGGCGAGTCCAACATGCATTATGGGGAATGGAGTTACTACTGTGCCCAAAGGCACAACCGTCTAGTTATGAGGGTTATTGAGAGTTTATCTTGGGCCTATTTTAATGATTTAAATAGTTATATTGTAAGATTCGCACTACTATAACAACAGTTAAATATCACAATAAAAAATTTACAAATATCTCAATTTTTATAAAAACGAGATAAAAAAAAATAGGGCAAAATTTGCTTGGCCATTTGCATTTTACTCCCCTATCATTTGGAAAAAGCCACTTACCTCCCTTGTGATTTTGAACTAAACTACAACAGTCGCTCTGTTAACAGTTTGTGTTAAAAAGTCGAAATTGCCCTTCTTTAAATATATAGGTTTTTCTTGTATAGTTCTCACTACATCACAACTCCATGAACCCTTCTCTTCATTATTCTCTCTCTAATCTTTGCACCAAATTAGGGAGGCCAACAAATAATTGACGCAGCCATGATTGTTGACTATTGCTACCAATTTTCTGTCGTCGATGACTGTCGGCATCCCATCTACAGTCGCCTTCTTCTCATTTGCAACAGCAATTGTCGCAACTGCGCAGCTCTATTATCTACGACCAGTGCAACCCAACCCGGCCCCCTTTGTCAAATCGATGTAACCTAAGATCACAGTTAAAAATCATGACATTTAAGCATTATTGTAGTAGTGTCATTGAATATATCATTCATGCAAAAAAAACTAAGCTAATCAGATATTTGTAATCTCATAATCAAGTCTTATTGTTTCTAAAAAACTTATTAAAACCATGTTAAGTGCTTAATTTTTAAAAAACAAATGTGGTTTTTTTATAGAGTTATATATGTCCAATTAATTTGATTTTTTAATGAATAATCTTTTCGACGAACTATACAATATAAACGATTCAAATCATCGAAATAAGTCTGAAACAAGTCTCCATCGAGCATCACAACAGCATTCCTCTATCCGGTATTATGCTGTTTGTTTGGGTTGATTTGCATATAGGACTAGTCTTGAGTTTTCTCGGGGGTTCTACGTGCACTCCTGATATGGACCTCTGCATTCCTATAAATCACTTAAAAAAATTAAAATTTATTTTAAAAAATTATTTCAAAAATTTAAAATTTAGCTTTGTTGCTTTATATTTTAACCATTTGCAACAATAATAATAATCTGCAATTAAAAAAAAAAAAAAAAAAAAAAAGAAGAAGAAGAAGAAGAAGAAGAAGAAGAAGAAGAAGAAGAAAAAAGAAAGAAAGAAAGAATTAGTTATACTATAGTATTATTTAAACATTATTATTCTTGTATTTCTACCTGCAAAATTGAATCAAGAACTCTTACTTGAGATTGAATTAATTCTTCTTCTTTTTTCTTTATTCATATATAAATATATACTTTGGAAGTCTGATTAAATAAACAATTCAATCTACAATCTAACAAGTAAAAATCAATTCAAATTCTAGGGAATTCAATTTTTAAGTAAAGTTAACAAGCAATTGACACAGAACTTGAAATAATATAAAATTTAAAAATTATAGAGAACCTAGAAAAAAAAGTTCAATCTCATAGTGGTAACTTTTGGTTGGGTTGAAGTTTGGTAAATGAAATCAACTAATTTGAACTTTACTAATAAAAAGAGTTTTGTTTTTTGATTTGGTATTAAGGATTGGACTTTTGGATTATTTTGTTTTTTGCCAGATCCTTACTAATAATACTTTAGAACAATAAGGATAAATAATTTTCTAGTAGTAGTTTAGGTCCTTCAACAAATATGGTTAACCATTTTGGACAAAAATACCTCCTACAGTTAGTTACCTTTTACATTGTTTAAGTGATTTTAAAATTTAGTAACTTTTAATTTGCATCTCTATTTTTTTTTATAACATTTATATATTTATAATCTTAATGGCAATGTATTTCAAATAAGATCTATGAATAATATGACAGTCTCAAGAAATAATTCATGAAATTTTACCATGTTTGTTGTTATGTAATAGTGAAATTTATCTAACTTCGTATAGAGTGAAATTTCACTTAGAGACTAAAAAAAACATAGTGACAAAAATTTTTGTGTCAACACAGAGAAAAACACAGAAACAGAGAAAACATAATGACACAGAAAAAAAAATTATGTGTTTCAACACAGAAAAACACAAGGACATAAAATTTTGTGTTTCAACACATAAAAGCAGAGAGAAATTTTGTATTTTAATACAGAGACACAAAAAATAATAAGAAAAGAGAGAGAGAGAGAGAGAGAGAGAGAGAGAGAGAGAGGGAAAGAAGATATGAGAGAAAAGAAATTTAAAATTCCTAAATTAAATTTGTCCACAAATCGACGATAATGAAACAAATTGATTGGAGATAAGTAAAACATGCTACATCTATGCATAGGTCAGTGGGAAAGGCTTTTGGTGGGGTGAACGGCGATGGTTAGGTAGCGGTGGTAAATAAAGCCATCTTCTTGCCTTGTCTATTTTTTCTAAGTTGCCTTTTAAAGATCTAGAAAGATGGATTATACCTTGAATCAACCCCATATTTGGAATTAAGAAATATATTCCTATGGCTTTGGAGAAATTCTTAAATATCACTTTTTGTAAACCTCAGGAATAATTATAATAAACCGAGAGTAATGATTAATGAAACAACATCATAATCCGAGAATAAAGTCCTTCCATTTATATAATTCAAGTTTACAAAAGAGTAACACATGCATTTATACATTCATAAGTTTTAACCCTGAATCTATAGCATGTGTTATAAACAAAAGATATAAAATAAGAGTTAAACATATATAATAATGCCCTATTAGCCACATCTTTCCAAGACGGTGCTTAGTTACAACAAAACTGAGTTTAAACTCAATACAAATGAAGCCCTAGGCTTGTACAAAATAAATACAACAATAACAAAAATAGAAACTCTTGGCTCCAAGTCCTCCCAAGCTATTGCCTTGGTGGAGTCATATCATCTACACCTGAAAATGGTTTTCTACATAGGATGAGCCAAAACCCAGTAAAGATACTCTAACACAGTGTATGAATCTTAACAGAGTTATAAGGTGAATGCATATGCAATACGCATACCAAAAACATTATATATCATTTTCCAAAAACCATGTAATGCCAGGTTATATCACAATTCATGAAATCACTTTCTTTACAATAGAAAATAGGGTAGTGGATGCAACATTGGGAATGTCTAGGATGTGTCTGCAAGTAGGCTATAAGCACTACCAATTGCCATTTTTACCAGGTACTAACCGAAAGGCTCGTATCCGCGCAGGTTTTTGGACTTTCACGAAAGACACACAGGCCAACATAATACCACAACTACACTCCTACCTAGATTCACCAAGGTATTTACCAATTTTTCTCAAAACGATAACCATTTTTAATGTGTTAAATATGTTACAATGCTCAATGCATTGGATGAGAAATTAGTTTCAATTCATCTAATTCTCATGCAATTTCTATAACAATTATAGCCATCCTTCACTGATAGCCCCAAATAGATATCTCTAAACAGATAATTAATTTTCAATACATATATATTTTCCAACATTTCCAATTAGGAGTGATAATTCATATCTAACTCCACCACCATCATCATCATTGTTCTAATTCCATAAAACCAACTTCAATTCCATTTCCTCTTTACAAGAATCAAATGTTCACAATTAAGGGCAAAACCCTATTTCTTTAAAAATCAATTCCCAAAGATAAAATCCACAATTTATCATAACCCAACCATTTTTACAAAGCCACAATCATATACAAGAACCCATTTTGAAAACCCCTCTTCTAAATTTTTAAACCAAAACCCCAGATTTTTGTTTAAAAATCCCCAAATTGCAACATAGCTTAGAAAATCAAATAACTAAGTTAAAAACCATACTAAAGTGAGGAGAAGCCCCTACCACAAAGGCAAAGACCAAGAAGAACAAAAGTTGAAACTTGATGAAGCCAAAAACGAACTTTGTTCCGATCAAATAAAAACTCTAGGTGAGCTCTACCTTTTTCTTCAAAGGACAAGGTTTGAGAAACCACTAGATCAAGGTGTATTTGAGGGTAGAAGATGATTTCTAGAGAGAGAGAGAGAGAGAGAGAGAGAGAGAGTCTAGATTTAGGTTTTGGAGGTGTTTAAAGAGAGAGATATGAAAAAGTGACTCAAAAAGGTGACTTTACGGACTGATATACGTACAGACCGCTCGAGCACATGAATGGTCGCTCGAGCGACCAGACACAAAAAGAGAGACTACTCGAGCAAACAAAGTACCACTCGAGCGAAGAACACCACCCCCTTGGTACTTTTGTAGGCCTGCAAAACTACTGAGAGTTTTAAAAGACTGCTCGAGAGCAAGAAGGACCACTCAAGCCAAGACCGCTTGAGCGCAAGAAACACCGCTCGAGCGAAGAATGCCATACTCTCAGTAGTTTTGCAGACCTGCAAAAGAACTGGAAGTTCTCAAGGTTTGCTCGAGTGCAAGAAGGTTTGCTCGAGTGCAAGAAAGTTTGCTCAAGCAAACAAGCCAAAATCTGGGCAGCACAGTTTTAAAAAGACTAACTCTCAACCTGTTTCAACACAACCAAGACACTCCAATACCCAAACTCAACAAGGAATAAGATGGAAGAAGACATGAACAATCATCAAGACAAGAAAACCCGGATCCAAAACAAGGAACGGGTCGAGTTTAAACCAGAATCGCTATAACCTCCTCCCTTACAGAATTTCATCCCTAAAATTTTAAAATCAACACAATAACCACTGTATTTAAATTAATTACAACAGCTCATAACCATGACCCATCCACCAGTTATTCATTCTCAAAACAATGATAAACAAGTTTTCAATATTGAATATACAATTCATTTTGCCCAAAACATATACAATGTTCACATATAATCAACATAGCAAAATTTTCATTACATGTTTCAAATATTAACTAAAAGATCCGGATACTTCTCACGGAATTCTACCTCACGTTCCCAAGTCGACTCATCTACCCCGTGGTGTCTCCACAACACCTTTACCAATGGAATTGTCTTGCCTCGCAAGACTTGGTTCCGTGTATCTAGGACTTTAACCAGGCATCTTTATCTACCTCCAACTCAGTCCAATCCAACACTTGTGATGGATTCGGCTCATACTTCCGAAGCTTATAGACATGGAATACGTCATGGACCTAGAAAGCTATGGCGACAAGGCCAACTAATAAGTTACCTCCCCAATAAGCTCTGGGATCTCAAAAGGCCTAATAAATCTAGGAGACAACTTTTCGCTCTTCCCAAACCTCATCAAACCCCGTGTAGGTAATATTTTCAAGAAGACGTGATCTCCTACCTCAATTGATAACGACCTCCTCCTACGGTTGGCATAGTTCTTCTGACGACTCTGAGTCGAAACCAACCTCTTACGAATAAGTGCAACATTCTCCATCATTTCTCAGATTAACTCAAGACCTATCATAGGTGCATCATCCACTTTAGCCAACACACAAGAGATCTACACGGTCAGCCATATAAGGCCTTAAGCGGTGCCATGCCAATACTCGTCTAGAAGCTACTATTGTACGCAAGCTCCATTGAAGGCAAATGCCTTCCCCACAACCCCTTTGTCACAACCGAAACCTACCCTTATAGGTTTAGTATTGTAACCAGCCAGTAATCCTAGGATTACTGAAGGCCTCTAAAACAGATTAACATAATAAAGGGGGCGAGCGGGAGCAAATATCAAACATACAATGTCCATAGCACTGTGTAGACTTATATGAGACAGTAAATTTTAAACTTATTTTTACATATAACAGAATGTGAGTCCTACATACAAAAAGGAACATAAACTTATCCTAACAAAAGAAAAGAACATAAAACTTAAAACTTGAAAACTTGTTCATAAACACAAGCCACAGAACTTGGCCACAAAAAGACTTTCGGAACCTCCTCGGGAAGCGCACAAGTTGGCTGACACCAACCGATCCAGACTAGAAGTCTTAAGCCTTGTCATGCGCTTGATCACCAACATACATAAATAATACAGTGAGCTAGAGCCTAGTGAATAACAACAGAGTAAAATTTTTATGAATGATGTCAATATCAAATTCAGAAATCAGAGTTCAATTCAAAAATAGATTCATAGTCATAGCAGATTCTCACAGATAATCATACGTGGTACATCCATTAGCGTTAATAACTCTAATGACTTATGAATACATGAGACGTACAGATGACCCATGTTCACATGGGACATTCATAAGGATCTATATACAAATGGCTCACGAGACGTACAGATGACCCATAATTATATGGGATGTTTATAGAGCAGATACAAAGCAGATAACATATATCACATGATGGTAAGGCTGCCGCGAATACATTTCAGAAATGTGGACAATCATTCATGATTCACAAAATAGCATTTCAGAAAACAGATCAGATCATATTGTTCAAAAAATACTTAAAGTCAAACTTAACTTTACAGAATTGCTACTCACAAATAGCTCCAAAAGTAGAACAGAAAAGTCAGATGGATCAGACGGTTTATGGTGCGTGGCCTACACAAACACATAATAGACACACATTGAAACACACACTCGGAAAATACTTAACTTATTTTGTTTCTATCTTGGTGTGTTTCTAATTCTTATCCTCATTATTGTGTCTTAATTAAGGCTTAGGAATGCCTAGGATGCAATGAGGATGTTAAAATGTATTCTGAAAACACCTGTAAAACTTCAGAAAATAGGGTAGTTCGCTCGAGCGCAACTCTGGTTGCTCGAAAGGATCCCTTGGTCTGCAAAACTTCTAAGAGCTCTCATTTTATGCTGGAGTGAAGATCTTGGTTGCTCGAGCCAAGTCTGAAAACAAAGGGTGGTTGCTAGATTGCAGATTCTGTCGCTCAAGCCGAGGCTCATGTTTGCAAAAGTACTGAGAGCTTGCATTCTTTGCTTAAGCTAAGCTTTCATTACTCGAGCAAAGAGTGTGAACTCTGGAATTTCAAGATTTGTGTTTTAGGTTCAAAACTCAATTCCACAGCACCAAAACTTGTTCCTTTGGACCAAAATTTGAAAGAACACTTGGAAACTTAAGTAGAAACATGAATTGACGATTAATTCTCAAAATCAAAGCCCAAAACCATGACATTTCTTCAAAATCATGCTCCAAACTTTGTGTTTAACACATGCATGTGATGATTTGAGCTCTCAACTTCCAAAATATAACTAATTGAGATAAAATGGCATGAAACATGATAAGTTTCCCAAACCAAAGCTAAGACAACTACATGCATGTGATGATTTGAGCTCTCAACTTCCAAAATATAACTAATTGAGATAAAATGGTATGAAACATGATGAATTTCCCAAACCAAAGCTAAGACAACTACATGCATGTCGGCATTCTTGGAAAACAACTTCAAAACTTGATGAAATATGCATGCATGTAAGGATTAATCTATAATTCTACATTCTTAGTTCAATTCTTGTGTTACTCTACTTAGTCTTTGAATTTACATTCTAATTAACTCAATTTCTTAGATCAAAGGTTGAACTCTTACCTAAGCTTTGAGTTTAAGTGTAGAAGCTTAATTCTCCCAAATTCTCTCTTTTCCTTCATAATTCCTCTTCTCCAAGTCTTGAATTCAATCTCCCTCTCTCTCTCTCTCTCTCTCACACACACACACACACACACACACACACACACACACTGAGTTTTGTATTCAAAAGATGATGAAGAATGAATTTCTACTTAGTTTATGTCACTTATATATGGTATGATTAACTTAAGCTAATTAGGCTAGGTTAGACTTAGTTAATTATAGTCAATTTAATTATTCTATTCTAATTATTTGGATATGAATCAGAATTTAATTATACTAACCATAAATTTCTAAAAATTCTAAGTAACACATAAACCTAAGCAATTCCCTGTTCGAACACCGATAAGGCCTTCAATTTGCATATTGAAATAGAAATTTACATAGATATTCCTACGTCAGACATATATAAGCACAATTGACACAAAACACATGTAATTAACTTAGAATTTTTTCTTAATTACTCATTGGGCACTCTTAATCACGGTTTATTGATTAAACACAGGTTGGGGTTGTTACAATCTTCCCTCCTTAAAGAGTTTGTCCTCCAAACTCAAATTACCTTCATTACGGAAGAACGTCGGGTCCAATGGGAACAAATCAGGATATCTCTTCATGATGTCTTCTTCGGTTTCCTATGTTGTATACGTCCCTCTATGACTTTGCCAGTCTACCTTCACCAATGGGATTTATTTGTTTCTCAATTTTTTGATTCAGCGGTTAAAAATCTATATTGATCGTTCTTCATAAATAAAATCATCTTTTAGAAGTACATGGGTTGGTTCAATGACATGAAGTGGATCTCGCAAATAGTCCCGAAGCATAGAAATGTGGAAAACATTGTGTATATTTTCCATAACTGGAGGTAAGGCCACTTGATACATCACTGGATTGATTTTCTCGATGATCTCATACGGTCCGATGTATCGGGGTGCCAACTTTCCTTTAACTCCAAACTATGTCTGACCTTTCATCAGGGTCACTTTGATGAACACGTGATCACCGACTTCATATTCCCGATCTCTTCTTCAGACATCGAAATAACTCTTTTGATGACTCTACGTAGTTTTCAGCCGTTGTTGTATCAGTTTCACTTTCTCAATCATCTCTTAAACCAATTCTGGTCCCAATAATGGTCTATCCTCTATTTCATCCCAACAAACCGGAGATTGGCACTTCCTTCATAAGGAGCCATTCTAATGCTTGAGTGGTAGCTGTTGTTATACACAAATTTGGCCAAAGGCAAATAGGCCTCCCAATTTCCCTAAAAATCCAACACACACATTCTCAGCATATCCTCCAAAGTCTATATCGTTCTTTCTGACTGACCATCTATTTGTGGATGGTAGGCACTACTAAGTCGCAATTCAGTTCCCAAGGCTTGTTCTAAACTTTGCCAAAATCTTGAGGTGAACTTAGAGTCTCTATCAGATGACAGATATAATAGACGCAGGGACTCCATGCAATCTCACAATTTCATTCATATATATGTTAGCCAATTTATCCGCATTAAAAAAGTTTTCACAGGCAAAAAGTGAGCAGATTTAGTCGAACGATCAACAATGACCCAAATAGAGTTCATACCTTGAGAGGAACGAGGTAGTCCAACAATGAAGTCCATCGTAATATGCTTCCATTTCCATTCCGATATTGGAAGTGGCTGAAGCAGTCCAGTGGGTCGTTGATGTTCAACTTTCACTTGTTACCAATGCAAACACTTAGCAACATAGTCAGCAATACACTTTTTCGTTCCAGGTCACCAAAAATTCTATTTCAAATCATGGTACATCTTTGTATTTCCTGGGTGCATAGCAAATGTGGAATTATGAGCCTCAGTCATAACACGTTTTCTTAGTTCAGAATAATCCGGTACACAAAACCTACCTTGAAATTTCAACACATTTCTTTCAAACACAAATTTGGGCCTCAGTTTTGAATCAATCTCATTAACAATCTTCTTCAAAAATTCATCTTGCACTTACTTTTCTTTAATCTCCCCAATGTAAGCTGGTTGTGCAAAAATAGCTGCTAAGATTCCACCATGTGCACGCATCACAATTTCAATTCCATTCTCTTCGAAGTCATATAACAACTCATTCTGGCTGGTAAGTAAGCATGCCAAATTCCCAATTGCCTTTTTAGTCAAAGCATCTACCATTGTGTTAGCTTTCCCAGGATGGTACAAAATCTATAAGTCATAGTCTTTAATCAATTCGAGCCACCTTCTTTGTCTCATGTTCAATCTTTTTTAGTGAAGAAATATTTCAAACCTTTATGGTCCGTATACACTTCACAAGTCACTCTATATAGATAATGGTGCCATATTTTCAAAGTAAAAACCACAGCTGCAAGTTCAAGGTCATAGGTCAGATAATTCTTCTCATGTTAGTGGAGTTGCCGAGAAGCATACACTGTTACCTTACCATTTTGCATTAGTTCACATCCTAAGCCTTTGTACGAAGCATCACTGTAGATTTGGAACCTATCAGTACCATTAGGCAAAGTCAAAATTGGTGTAGTTACTAATCTGGTCTTCAATTCTTAAAAGGCAGATTCTCTTTGGTCACTTCAATCAAATGGTACATTTTTCTGTGTCAATTGAGTCAATGGCATGGCAAGTTTGGAGAAGTTTTTCACAAATTGGGGGTAATAGCCAGTAAGTCCTAGAAAACTTCTAACTTCTGTCACAGTGGTCGGTTTTGGCCAGTTCACAATAGCCTTAATTTTCTGTGGGTCAACGGATATGCTATCCTTGTTGATTACATGCCCCAGAAATGTCACACTGTCCAGCTAGAATTCACATTTGGAGAGTATTACATACACTTTCTTTTCCCTCAAAATCTGTAGAATAGTTCTCAAATGATTTTCATGTTCTCCCATGCTTTTAGAATAAATTAGAATATTGTCAATAAACACAACAACAAACTCATCAAGGAATTGTTTGAACACCCTATTCATTAAGTCCCTGAAGGCTACTGGTGCATTAGTTACCCCAAACGACATTACTAAAAATTCGTAGTGTCTGTATCTAGTTCGAAAGGCTATTTTCTCAATATCTTGTGCTTTGACCTTTAACTGGTGATACCCGAATCTAAGTTCTATCTTTGAAAACACTTGGGCTCCCTGGAGTTTGTCAAACAAATCATCTATTCGGGGTAGTGGATATTTGTTTTTCATGGTCACTTTATTCAATTCCCGGTAATCTATGCACAATCTCAAGGTTCAATATTTTTTCTTAACAAACAAAACTGGAGCACCCCAAGGTGAAGTGCTCGGTCAGATAAATTTCTTATCTAGCAATTCTTGAAGTTGAACTTTCAATTCTTTTAATTCAAAAGTGGACGTTCTATAAAGGGTTTTGGAAATATGGTGTGTTCCAGGTATTATCTCAATAGCAAATTCAATTTCCCTATCTATCAAATCTCCAGGCAATTCATTAGGAAACACATCAGGAAACTCATTAACTATAAGGATGTTCTCGACATTAGCATTATCAATAGTCACGTTCAAAACACAGCAGACATAGCCTCGGCAACCCTTTCTCAACAGTTTATTGGCTTTTATGGAAGAAATCAAGTATGGTAAAGGAACAACACCATTCCCACAAAACACAAATTCAGGCAAACTAGATGGTCGAAACACAACAATTTTATTCACATAATCAATAGTGGCGTAATACTTAGTCAACCAGCCTATACCCAATATACGGTCAAAATGATCAATATCCAACGGCAGCAAATCAACATACAACAACATATCACCAATCAAAATATCACATATTGGGTAAACATAAGCACACATCATAGAATCCCCAGATGGTGTAGATACAAAAACAAGTAGTTCATAGTTTTGAAGGGTCTAGTCAATTTCTGAGAAAATGCGTAGAACCAGAGTCTATCAAAACATATGTATTCTGAGCACAAACAGGAAGGGTACCTGAAACCACAGAGTCGGTGTTTTGCACGTCGCCAGGCATAAGTGCAAAAACTCTACCTTGTCTTAGAGTTTATTTTCCAGTATTGGTTCTCATATTTGATCTTGGTGCAGAAGTGGATCCGGCCGAACTTGCCGCAGGACGGTTGGTATTTTCAAATATGAATTGACAGTCTTTCACCATGTGGCCAACTTTGCCACATCGGAAACAACTTCCTGTTGCATGGTAACAATCACCTTTATGTCTTTTCCCACATTCAGAACAAACAGGTGTAGATCTATTACTTTAACTTGAACTGCCCAATACTTTTGCAAGTCTGTGATTCTGGGAGTTATTGAAGTTCGCTACAGTGTAAGATTGGTCACTCAAGTGGTCTACCATGTATAGTTTGAACTTCTGGAAGCTTGCATTCTTCACTCGAGCAACGGTTTCATCGCTCAAGCGGCTTGTCCAAATTCAGCATTTATTAAAGTCACTTTTTGTTACATCTGGATCATTTTTCTCTCCTTCTGCCATTTTTGAGCCTCCAAGCTCTTTATCCCTTGATTTTATCTACTTCTACCCATCTTTGACCCATAGTTCTTTAGACCAAAACGTAGAGCTCAGCGAGGGCTTTCTTTCAATCTGAGTAGATCGTTGTTTCGTTGTCAGTGATTTTTGGGTCATCTTCTCTTTTCTTTAAAAGATGGGGATTTATTTGTTCCTTTTCAATACCTTGTCTATAGATAAACATGTGGTAGATTTTATTGCAAAAAAATCATATTTATTATGAATTTTCGAAAAGCATTAAAGAGGGATCTAGGGTTTGATATTTGGCATTTTTAATTGTTAAATTGATTGTTGTTTGGGTTAATTGGGGAGTAGTTTAACATGTTTATGTGGAGAGTGAGTTTTGACTTAGTGAATTAAAAAGGGGTAAAGTTTAATAATGATTGTGTTTTGTTGATATGGATTGCGACATTGTGTTATTAGTTAAAGGGGAGAACTAACCATCGTGTTGGATTAGTTTGGATTAATCATGTTAAGTTGAGTTGGGTTATTGTTTTGATACCCATGTATTTAGTTTTGTGAAATAAAAAGAATTGATTTTTGAAAAGAGAAAGAAACCATAACGTTTTGTAAATTCAAAAAATGAACTCGAGGTTGGATTGTGAACACTTTAATTATTGTTACTATTGTTGGACTTAAGGTCTCATGAGGATTGGATCATGGTTGTACGATATTAAATACATGTGCTTAGAGGTTTTGTCCTTGGTCATAGGTGGAGGCTTACATTGTCTTGTTGAATAGATTTTTGTGTATATAGTACACTCGAGTTATCTATGCTTGTTGTCTATTGTGATGGTTGGAAATGTGCACGCGCTAAGAATAAGAATTACCATTACCTTCCAGCTATCGCTTGGAGAATTATCTGTGCTTAGAATAAGAGGTACCACTACATTTCAGCTAGCGCCTAGAGAACTTGGCAGAGGTACCATTACCTACCAGCGGGTGTCTGGTAAATTGGCAGAGGTTCCATTCCCTTCCAGCTGGTTACTGGTAAATTGGTTTGTGTTATGGAAAGATGTATCTTTGGCTTACCGTACTTAAGGCAGGAAGAGCAGAGTTTTGCTTATCACTTTTTTTCCAGCATATCTATGTAGATCATGTGTTATGATGGTTATGGTTCAAGAAGATTGAGTTGTCTTATACGTTGAGTAAGTAGTGGTTGGGTGTTTGTTGTTTTCATTTTTCATATTGAATGTTATGTATACATGTGAGCACATCAAGTAAATTGTTGAAAGTATCTTTTTTTAACTTTGGACTTCAAACCCAAAAAAATTGATGAACGTGTTGGGAATGGATATAGGTTACATATTGAGTTTATAAGTAAAAGGACGAAATCAGAATTTTTGTTAATGTATTTCAAAAACAAAACGGTTGTTATGTGATATTGTTGAAATGGAAAACAAGAAGGAAATATGAACTATCAATATTATGGAAAGAATTAGATGATTTTGGGAAAAGTACTTATGTAAATATACTTTGGTACAAACCGTCACATTATTTATATGGTGTGAGTTGGAGTATTCATGATCATAGTTATCTGTAAGTTGTTATTGTTTAGGACCATGTTGGAATCCCTACTGGATTTTGTGTTCATCGCACATTGCTAATCCTTTTTCAGGTGAATGACGAGAAGTGTTTTAAGATCGAGAATCTTCTTTATCTATTGGCCACGGGGCCTTATATCAATTGGCGTAATGCTATTGTTGTAAAAGGGTTGAACCCTTTCTCTTTTATGTAATTATGTAAGCTTGTGGGCAATTTATTTAATTATGTCACATGTTGCATCCATTATGTATTCAAATGAGAGAACCTTCTTTTATTAATTCTTGTCAATGCATAGAACTTTCACCCGTTATCTCTGAAATTGTATTATAATAATAGTTTTGGTAATGGTATCCGAATAATTAAATGTAGGGGTGTTACAACTTGATATTGGAGTGAGCTGGGTTTGAATACTTTGAGCTCATGGGAAGTGATTTTTACTACGACAGGTTTGCTATGCTTTGTGACGACGTCTGCATATAATTAGGATAAGTATTAGAACTTTAGGTGTTTCATTTATGTGAGCATGGGGTTAAGTTTCTTGGATAGTACTTGCAGCCGGTGAACTTGCTTTGAGGTCTTATCGGAAACACGCCTAATCAACGTGGTTTTTGATAGGAATTCTTTGAGAGTCCTGAAACGAGTAGCTATCCTTGTGGACTTGATTCAATTACGTAATTAAGTGTTTAGTTGTTTATGTGCAATAGAATTGGGTGTGTTGGGGCTAAGTGTGTCTTGTAGCTTAGCGGTGGTGAGTGTGTGCCTCGGGAAAGGCTGTTGTGTTGTGCACTAAGTTTGGTGTTATTTTTGGATTTTATAGGATGTCTACATAAGGAAATAAAAGACGAATTAGAAACAAGAGTGTCGGTAGAGGCACAACAGTTCCTTTAGCACTAGTCATTGTAACATTGGATGTTGGTGAGAAAGTTGCACGTGAAATTGTGAGAGCGGTATAAGATGCTCTAGCTCCCAATGAGGGTGACAATGGGTGTACCCTCAAGCTTACTAAAGAGTTTTTTCGCTCCAATCCAGCGGAGTTTTGGGGCGAGGCTAAACCATTGGAGGCAGATGATTGGTTAGAACAGATTACCAAGACTCTTGATATACTCAGAGTCTAGGATGAACGATTGAGGAGTTTTTTTGGCAACTTTTCAATTGAAGGAAGACGTGGGTTATTAGTGGAAGTATGCTAAGAACACTGTAGGTAACACGTGGGTTGATTTTACGGAGGCGTTTTTGGCCAAGTACTTCTCTCATTTTGCTCGGGAAAGGTTGAGGGAACAGTTTGTCGAGTTGCGCCAGGATGCTACTCCTTTAGCACAGTTTGAGATGCAGTTTACTAGTTTGTTCAGATTTGCTCCAAAGTTGGTGGCAACAGAGGAGTGTCGTTGTTATGAGTTTGAGAGGCAGCTACATGATGATATCTGGGAGAAGACAGTTGGATCTCTATAGAAGAATTAATGTGCTCCAGTTGAGACGGCGGCCCAAATGAAGGCTATGATTGTGCTTGCTGGTCGAGTTACGGAAGAGGCCACTTCGGCAACTCTTATGGTTCATAAGCACTCTAGGCTCAGTAAGAGGTGGAGGAGAGCACATGCTCAATCTCAGGCTCAGTCCCTGTCTTCGTTGAAGGTTTCAGACTCATCTGTTGGGAGGCCTAGTGAGGTGTAGGCTTCAAGCCAGTCTCAGAGTAGATAGTTTACTGCTTGTTTTGATTGTGTTCATTTGGGCCATGTGAGACGTTTGCGCCCATTGCGTGTGAATTATTTGGGTGTTTCAGAACTTAGTTGGACTCAGTCTCTTCAGTCTAGTCGGGGGCAGTATCGATACCAGATCCGAGTAGGCCAGGCTTCGAGAGCTTCACGAGGGTCGACTTTTAAACCATCACAGTAGTATTACCCTAAAAAGGCGCTTTTGTAATAGAGTCCGGTAATATAATATTTGAATTTTTGTTATTGACCGGTGTACTGTTGGATGTTGAGACATCCTGAATTATGTATAGTATGTATATATCTTGTTGTTCGCTATCCTTATGTATTGGAAGCACACAAGGATTTTTTTTTTCTTTTTTTTTTTAAATTCTCAATGACTAGGCTTTTGTTTGTTTGTTTTATTTTCATTTTCTTCATTACATTGATTGAAAAAAAATACAAAAAATAAAAATAACTGTACATATTTTGTGAGTATATTTTTATTTTCTTTGTTTATAGATTTTGTGCACATATATGTTAGATATGTGGATTTTACAATACAAACTTGAATTTAAATTATATAGGTTATCATTTTGAGAATAAATTTAATTTTTTTTATATAAACTATTTTGTATACATTTTAAATATAAAAAGAAAAAGTTTTTACGACTTTATGTTCTTCAGAAGAAAAGTTCTTTGTTTCTTTTTGCAAATCAATTTAACAGGTTGATAGATCAGTCAGAAAAAGAAAACAAAACAGAAGAAAAGAAGGTTTTATTCATTGTGTTTTCAATTTTTTTCCTTTCTGTCTTTCTTTAAAACGCAAGCAAACTGTTTTTCAATTTTCACATTGTTTCCAAAAAAGTAGTATTCCAAACTTTTCAAAAAAATTTGCACGCACAAAAAAAGAATGAGGGTGTTATAAACATTTTTTGAAATAATAATAATAATAATAATAATAATAATAATAATAATAATAATAATAATAATAATAATAAGCAAAAAAATCCCTGAATTCTTGCATGGCTGAGAATAGCAAGTTGAAAAAAAAAAGAAAAGGAAATAAAAGACTTTGAAAAATTATGTACAAATATAGTTTTAAATTTGATTGAGCAAATAGAATAAGGGTGTTATAAACATTTTTTGAAATACAAATAATGATAAAAATAATATCATCATCATCATCATCATCAACAACAACAACAATAATAATAATATTAAAAAACAAAAAAATCCCTTAATTCTTACATGGCTGAGAATAGCAAGTGGGGAAAATAAATAAATAAATAAATAAAAGACTTTGAAAAATTATGTACGAATATAGTTTTAAATTTGATTGAGCAAATAAACAATAAATTTATAAATAATACGGAGGACACCAAAAGTTATTAAAATTAAAATAGATATCTAATTTTTTTTGTAATCTTTCTCACAACATTATTTGAATTGTTCTTAAAATGAATTTTAAGAAGAAAAAAAAAATTTTAAAATATACTTGAAGAAAAAATATTATTCTAATATTATATATATATTGAGTTACACATGCATCGTGTGTGCCCCACCACTATTTATTTGGTAATAAAGATATTTCTTGGTCAAAAGTCTATTAACATTTTTCAGTTGAAACTTGTATATATAATTCATCTACTGAAAAAATCTATCTGTTGAATTTTTTATCTGTTGTACATTTTTCCAAATTTTTACTCATCCAAATTTTTATTTGTACAAATTGATTTCACACACAAATTTGCACAAATTGATTTAAATTTTTATTTTATCTATTGGAATTGGCCTCTCTCCAAATCAAACTCATCTCTCTCTCTCTCTCTCTCTCTCTCTCTCTTCATCCCTCCTCCATCTCTTGCTATCACCATTTCTCTCAATCCAAACTGAGTTTGGGTTTCCTCCTTTCTATAGCATATAATATAGTTACAAAGAGGTAATTTCTTCAAACACAGACAATAGTGATGAACACGAAGAGACATAAATGTTATTTGTTGAAACTAACATTTCTATTATTCCATTCAAGAGCCTTATAAGATAGAGAAAGAAAATGGACCTATGGCCCTTGGATCTAAGAAAACTAAAGATAACAGATAGAGAGAGAAAACAGATAAGAGATAAAGAGATGATGGTGAGAGGGTGACAGATTTGAGAGAAGGTCATGGGGAGCAATGGATCTGAGGAAAGCGGATGGGGCAGCGATGCATCGCGTTGACTTCTGACCGTTCATCTCACCAAAAAATCACCTCTACTATTCGAGCTCACGCCGCTACTGATCCTGACTCTCCTTGCTATTTCTTCTCCGAACTTACAGTACTGATGGTACTCTCCAAGTATTAAGCAGCACCATAAGCAAAGAAAATCAACAAGAACATCAAACGAGGGTATAAGATTTGCTTCAAGAGAGCTTCGACGATGACGACGCCAATGCTGGTTTTATCTCCGGTGACGATATCTTGATGAGGCTGTGAGGTTTCTAATGATGCAAGAAGAGAGCAGCGAAGCTCTTGTGTTGTTGTTGCTGATGCGAGAAGAGGGAGAGAAAAAGAGAGATAATGATAAAGAGTGACATATTGTAACAATCTATCCTGGGAGACTGCTCGAGCGGTCAATCAGTCGCTCAAGCAGAGATGGAGAGCCTCTAGTATCCTACCTATTTACAGGAGAGACCGCTCGAGCGGTGAAGTGGTCACTCGAGCGTAGAAATGAGGTTCCCAGTATTTTCACTATAACTCTGCAAAACTTATGGAACCATGCGTTTACCACTCAAGTGAGGAGGAGTTCGCTCGAGCGGTCTTTTCATGATAACACACTTAAAAGTCAATCCAAACATCTTTTCTTTCACTTTTTCCATATATTCTCTCTCTCTCTCTCTCTCTCTCTCTCTCACACACACACACACACACACACACACACACACACACTCTCTCTCTCTCTCTCTCTCTCACCCATGTCTAAAACCCTAGCCCCTAAACACTTGATTCCTCTTGATTTCTACCAATATCCACCTTAGATCTTCAAAGGGGGTTGAATAACAAGTCCAGATCGAAAGTTCTACCAATTGTTTTCTCATCTTTTGAAGTTTGGAGTAGGGTATTCACCTTTTACGTTCAATTTTGAGGTGGGGGTACTTTTAACTCATTATATATTGGATTTGGGATGTCTATGTGGTTTTTTCATTGTAGTCATATAGATATTTAAAAGTATGAGACTTGATGTGTTATCTAGTGGATTTTGGAAAAAAAAAAAAAAAAAAGGTTTATTCCTTTTAAATTTCTTGAAGGATTTGTGTTTAGTGTGGATGATTATGTTATAGGTGATAATAATTCACCTTTAAATGCTTTCAAAGGAAAAAGCCCTAAATTTCTTCAAACCCTAGTTTTCAAAGTTGTTCAACAAGGGGATTTTGGTTCAATTGGCTTCCTAATCATGAAATTTGAGGTATTGGCTTGATTATTTGTTGAAACATGAAATGTTGAGAACTTCTACGAAATCTTGAGATGATGATAGATATGACTTGAGAAATTACCTTAATTGGAGATGCTTAAATTGTTGGATTGTTGTGAATTAAAATCACCCTAGGAAAAATTGAGATTGTGAACTCCTACATCATATGCATTCATTAATTATACCGTGACTTGGAATTGTTAATTATTTGGAACATATTGGAAGGGGGTTAAACAACATATGCGTTCGGATTGTGAATCGGATCTTGGTTTGAGTTGTGTTATGTATTTTGGTGCCAGCGCATGAATTGTGAATCGGGTCTTAGTTTGAGTTGTGCTTATCGTCGAACGAACGTGCGAAATATTTTAGCGTGTCCACGAGCCAGTCATTCTCAGAGTCACGAATGTTGAAAACACTATTTTGGGTGTTCACGAGCCTGCCGTTTCTAGGTCTTGGGTGACCAACATCCCACCGTTTTTGGAGTCGGCAAATGTGGGATTGTATTTTCCATATACTTATACGTATCTATTTTTGTACTTACAATTTATGGATCTTGTATCTAGACATCATAGCGTATTTATACCGCATGATTTTGAAAGGAAATCAATTAGTCATGAACAATGTTTAATCTGATCTCCAAAGTTTACAAAGGAACGGAGATGGGTTTTCTCATCCATTGCATTGCATGATCATGTGTATCTCAATTAATTATATAATCTGTTAATAGTATTTCCTACTGGGCAATTACTCACTCCAAAACTAACAACCTTTCAGGGAATGATATGGATGCGTTACCAAAGTGACTAACATAGGGAAGTATTTGTGGATGGGAGTACATAGGCTCTTTTTTGTGCTAAATGATGAAGCCATGGGCTATTTTGTGTGGAGTTAGAACTCCACCTTTTGTGTACTCAAGGAGATTTCTTGAAAGATGTAAGCCTTTAGGGCATTTTGTTTGTATCCTTTCTTATGCTTAGAACTATCAATTCTTCTGATACCGTGTTTAAACAATGATGTAACTATTTAAGTAGTTCAAGGGAGAAGAGAAGATTGTGATATGTGTAACAGATTATTTAATACTTTGAATTATCCTTATTGATGATATTCTTGATTTAGCATCATCAATGGTGGTGAAATATCAGGGCATGACAAATTGGTATCGAAGCCAATCTAGTTTGAACACTTGGAGCTCGCGGGATGTGGCTTATGCCATAATGGGTTTATCATGTGGAGATGGGACGTTTGTGCTATAAGTTATGTGTTTATGTGCTATGTGACTATGTGGGTATGGGGTCAAACTTCTAGGATACAACTGGTGCTTATCACATTCATCGAAATCCCTTTGGAAAGGCACCATATCGATGCTTTTTCCATTTGGAAGTCCTTGAGTGTTGTGGGACGAGTTGATATCTTAGGAGGGTGATCCGTATGTGCTCTATGTGTTTGTATACTTATGTGGTTTGTCTTATGTGAAATAGATATATAAATAGGGTTAATATTTTTCGGGTGGGATGTGCTGGTTGACGTGTGAGTATATAGATTGTGCATTAATCCTACTTTGTCTTTACTCTTGTATAGGATATCTGGATATGGCAGAGGCCATGGTAAACCTCGCCAGGGTGGTCGAGTACTCCAGCTTAACAAGATCTTCTTCCCTAAGAAGAAGGGATATGACAAAACAATGTGGTAGTACCTCTGGCCCAAGATGCAATGGGGTCACTAGCCCAAGAAATGGTCGGGGCTCTTCGAGAGTCCATGGACATACTTCGAGCCGAGCAAGTGGCTAGAACCGTGAAGAGGGAAACTAAGACTTCCTTTCTGAAGAAGGTGTTCTTTCGTTCTAATCCCGCTGAGTATAGTGGCGGACCTGACCATAAGAAAGCTGATGAATGGTTAGAGCAAATCCTTAAGTCCTTTGAAATCTTGGATATCCATGAGGGAGAGCTTCATATGGTGTTGGTAGCTTATCAATTAAGGAGGGAAGCCGGTCAGTGGTGGATGACGGTTAAGCACTGAGTGGAGCACACTTAGAAGGCATTTACTCATGCCTTCCAGGAGAGGTTTTTGCCTCTCATTGCTAGGGAGAGGTTGAGGAAGCAGTTTTAGAAGCATAGACAGCTAGATACACTAGTGGCAGAGTTTAAAGCCACTTTCACTAGTTTGTCTCGTTTTGCACCCAAGTTTGTGGCGACTGAAGAGCATCGATGCTTGGAGTTTGAGAAAAGGTTGAGGCCGAAAATTTTGATGAAGGTGATGGGCAACATGTTTAGGGAATATAATAGGCTTGTTGAAGCTGCGACATATGTAGAAATCATGTTGGAGGCCGAGGAGTCTAGGCAAAGGCATAAGAGGTTGGGCTATACAGAGTCTCGAGGTGACATAGGGTCCTCCAAGAAGTCCATGAGTTCTTCTTCTTCCTTCCAATCATTACCACAATAGGCCAAGTCTTCAGGGTCGATTTCCATGAAGAGTTTGGAAAGTACGAGTCTGAGCCGTATTACTTGATTCAAATGTAGTAGTAGAGTCACAAAGCTTCTGAGTGTAAGCAGAGTGTCACGCCCCAAGCTCCGTGACAACGCCGCACACTCATTTAGGTGAGCATGCAAGGCTAAGAGTCCAACACATAACCAACAATATAAAATACTCAAATTAAATCCTTTAATATCATAATGCTAAAAGCCATACAAATAGACAATTCTTATCATATGAAATTGTCCACCAAGTCCACTAATAAAATAATAATAATAATAATGATCCAAATACTTAAATCATAGTCCTACTCTCGGCACTCCCACAAGTAAAAACCCCGCGCAGCTCTACTCCTCAGAATCTGAAAAATAAAATAAGGGTAAGCCAGACAGCCCAGTAAATAACCAACCATCACTGCTAGCTGGATCAAGTATACAAAAATAAATAAATAAATCGATGACCAATAAATATAATTTTTCTACAGTTCAATAAATGAACAATTATTTGTAAGATGGTTTCATAGCTAAAAATAAACAATGTACAATACGTTTTAAATGAAAAGCCAATGTGATAATTCAAAGTAATTCGTTGTTCAAATCGATAGTTCGATATTCAGATAGTTCAATTATTCGATTCACAAAACCCAAGTCTTAATGACTACGGTCACTTAGCCCGTGACAAGGCCCAAAACCATACATAGGCCGGTGGTAAAGCCCCAAAAGAAACTAGTTTCTGTGCCAATAAATAACCCCCATTGGCTAGGGTCCAAATCATAGTCAGACTAGAGTGATGTTCAAAATTCAAACAATACACAACTTTCAGATAAAATATTCGATATTTTTGGAATAAACATTTGGTACAATTTTCAGAATAGTTTTACAAAATATTCAAATAACTTTCATAATAATATTCGATGTTGTTTTATACTTGACCCATGTTTTATTTTAAGAGAACACGAAGGCTATAAATATATATTTATGATTTTAAACGATTCGATAGGAATAAAAATGAACCAACAGTGATAGAGGGTTACTTACCTTAAACAGCTAAAATAACACTCCAACACCAACTCCAAACACCCAGCTTCACCACTTCAATCTCACAAACCTAATAAATAAAACCTCAAATAAATTAATATTTTTTTACATGTTACATATACCCACAAAAGCCCCACCATATTAGATTAATGTATTGCTTTAATATCCAAGAGATCAAACCATTCAACCCAACTTTATAGTCAAACACACCTTTACCCATGATACAAACTCCATTGTTTCTATTACCCACCCAAAGTTACACTTACACATTGCACCCAATTCTCAAAACCTAAGTAGGCACCTATAGATCTTCCAAATCCCCTTAATGCATTGATTGTTAAATTCCTCAACATAAACTTAACAATTAACAGTAAAGATAGATTTTACCTTAACCAATGGGTGTCCCAAAATCACCAACGTGCTGCCTCCAATCCCTATTGTAGCCTCACTTGAACCTCTCTTCTCTTTTTCTTTTCTTTTTTTCTTTTACCTTCTCAAACCCTAGCTGCCTATGGAGCAATTCCTAGCCTCTGTTTTGTTTGTTTCCCAAGACTTAAAGCCACAATATATAGGTGGGCTTATTAACCTAATTTCTCAAAGTTACAAAATTACCCATCTAAGTAATAGGAAATATAATGCCATCTCATAACTAATTCTTTGATATTAATAAATGACCCATATAAATTAATTTAATTACTAATCTATCCAATAAAATAATCCTACACACAACTTGGGTTTTACAAGAGTGTGGGCCATCAAAAATTGGCTCATTCTTAGAGCCAATCTCTAGGGCAAGGACAATCACCCGCATGTTATCATTGCGAGCAGTTAGGGCATATGGAGAGGTCTTGCACTCAGCTAGATAGGGAGGTCGATGCTTCAGAATCCAGACAGACGAGAGGTTATCAAGCAGACTAGGGTCAGAAGTAAGCACATCAGCTAGCCCAATCTGGATAGGTAGTGAAAACGGTGCATGGGGCCACCTCTGCACAGTCAGTGTAACCAGCCTATGTTCAGAGGGGTGATCAAAAAGAGCAGGGACCACATGGGTGAGTTTATGCCATTAGTCCATCCGACTAGTCGTTGGGACCAACTGTGGTGAGAGGAACATATCTTATTTTCAATACTTGGGCCAGTGTGCTGACAGATACTGGAGCATCTCACTCATTCATAGCATCTGCATTTGCATCCATTATGGGGTTGGAGAGCGAACAACTAGAGTCTCCGCCCATGGTAGAGTCACCTATCAGGGGTAAAGTTATCTTGAATTGGGGATGTCATGGGTGTATAATTGAAGTCATTGATCGTCAATTTCCTTTCAATTTTGTGTTATTAGATATGTCGGGTTTTGACGTTATCCTCGTTATGGATTGGTTGTCCTCCTACCAGGCCATCATTGATTGTTATCATAGGAGAGTTACTGTGTGTACATCGGGTGGTGACTGCTTTTTATTTCTAAGGGATAGAACAGATAGCTTATTGCCACCATTGTATGACCCACGTGGTCGAGGCAAACTTAACTCTCTTCTTGTAACTTTCATAGATGATGGTGGTAGTATGACTAGAAGTGTAATTCCTAGGGTGGTTTGTGAGTATTTAGATGTCTTTCCAGAGGACCTCACAGAATTACCACCTTACCATGAGGTTGAGTTTTCTATAGACTTGGTGCTTGGCACGACATCCATCTTCATGTTACCCTATAGATTAGTGTTGGTAGAGTTGCTAGTCCTAAAGAAGCAGTTACAAGAGTTGTTAGACAAGGGCTTTATCCATCCTAGTATCTCGCCATGGGGAGCACCGAGTCTCCTCGCTAAGAAGAAGGATAGTTCGTTGCGATTGTGAATCGACTATCACAAGTTAAATAGAGTTACCGTTAAGAACAAATACCTATTAACTAGGATAGACAATCTTTTTTATCAACATAAGGGCTCCCACTGTTTCTTAAAAATTGATTTAAGGTTAGGCTATCATCAATTGTCGGAACCCAAGGGGTTGTGGCATTGTGGTAAGGCCTTGGGGTTTAGGCCCCAAGGTCACAAGTTCAATTCCCTCCTGGGCCAATCTCCTGGACGAAAGTCTTGACTTAATCGAAGCTTGCCTTGGGAGGTCGGGACAAGCTTCCAGGTTATAGTCTCTTACTCGGAACGGACAACAGGACACCCTGGTGATCTCCTCATGGGGCGCTGCCTTAGACCTGCGGGAGGGTGGGAGGATTTCCCTGTAACAAAAAAAAAAAAAAAATCATCAATTGTCGGTGAAAGAGGAGGACATACCAAAGACGACCTTTCGTATACGATATGGCCACCATGAGTTTCTTGTAATGCCATTTGAATTAACCAATGCCCTGGCCACTTTAATCGATCTAATGAATTGGGTGTTCTGAGAGTATCTTGATAAGTTTGTAGTGGTTTTTGTAGACAACATCCTTATCTATTCACCTTCCAAGTAGGAACATGAGGGACACCTCTGTATTATTTTGCAGTTGCCTAGAGAACACCAGTTGTATGCGAAGTGTGAGAAGTGTGAGTTCTAGCTATCCGAGGTGAAGTTTTTAGGTCACATTGTTTTCGGGGATGGGGTCACAGTAGATTCTTCAAAGATTGAGGCAGTGCAGAATTGGAAGCGACCTAAGAACGCTTTTGAGATCCATAGCTTTTTGGGCATTGCTGGTTATTATAGACGATTTGTGAAAGACTTCTCTACCTTAGCCTCCCTATTGACTAAGTTAGCTCGAAAAGGGGTGACATTTGTTTGGGGTGACTCTTGTGAAAAATCCTGTTTTGAGCTCAAAACTAGATTAACCACTACACTGATTTTAATCATTTCGAAGAGAAAGTTTGGTTACACTGTGTATTGTGATGCTTCTAGGGAAGGTTTGCGGTGTGTCTTGATGCAAGAGGGTAAAGTTGAGGCATATGGTTCGTGTCAGTTAAAGACTTATGAGAGAAACTATCCAACTTATGACTTAGAGTTAGCTGCGGTCATCTTTGCTCTAAAACTTTGGAGACACTACCTATACGGGGAGAAATTTGACATATATTCGGATCATAAAAGCCTTAAGTACCTATTTTCTGAAAAAGATTTGAACCTATGTCAAATAAGGTGGATGGAGTTCTTAGAAGATTATGATTTTGAATTATATTATCATCTGGGAAAGGCCAATGTGGTGGCCGACGCCTTAAGCAGAAAATCCGTGAGTACCATTGCTAGTCTCGCCATGAGAGAATGGAAGATGTTGGGTGACCTAGGTCAATTTGACTTACACCTTAGCAAGTCTCCAGAACATGCTACTTTGTTTACTATTCTTGCACAACCAACGCTCATAACACGGGTCATAGAAGCACAACAGAGTGATCCTAAGGTAGAGGTAATCCGAGAGAAGAAGGAGAAGGGTTTGAGGGTACATTCTGACGCTGTGCCAGAAACTTGTAGATACGATATCCTTCGGAAATTCCACCATTCATGCCTTGTGGTGTATCCGAGAGGTACAAAAATGTACCGTGACCTTAGTTGTTAATTTTGGTGGAGGGGTATGAAGCAAGATGTAACCCTATTTGTGTCTAGATGTCTATTATGCTAATAGGTCAAAGCAAAACATCAAAAGCCAACTGAGTTATTATAACCCTTGCCTATACCTGAGTGAAAGTGGGAACACATTACTATTAATTTTGTCTCAGGCCTTCCTAGAACATAGAGGGGTAATGACGTTGTTTGGTAGTGGTGGATCGACTAACTAAGTTGGCCCATTTTTTTGCTATGTGCATGGGGGATTCGGTGGATTTCTTAGCTGAGCTTTATATTCAAGCGATTGTCTGACTTCACGGGGTTTGGGTGAGTATTATCTCAGATAGAGACCCTCACTTCACCACTTAGTTGTGACAGAGATTACAAAATGTTATGGGTACCCAATTGACTTTTAGCCCCGACTATCACCTTCAAACGGATGGGCAGTCAGAGCGCGCTATCCAAATCTTGGAAGATATGTTGAGAGCTTGTGTTTTAGACTTCAAGGGCTCTTGGGAGAAACATTTGCCTCTAGCAGAGTTTGCCTATAATAATAGTTTCCAAGCTAGCATTGGGATGGCACCTTTTGAAGCATTGTTTGGGCGTCTGTGTAGATCACTAGTGTGTTAGGCTAAGGTGGGGGATTCACCCATGCTTGTACCTGAGTTAGTTCGCGAGACCACCGGGAAACTGACAATCATTCGGAAGAGGTTGATCAAGGCTCAAAGCCGACAGAAGAGTTATGCTAATTGGAGAAGAAAACCTCTATCTTTCGAAGTGGTTAATCATATGTTTTTGAAGATATCACCTAGGAAGGGTTTGATGAGATTTGGGCAAAGTGGAAAATTGTCACCTATGTTCATTGGTCCGTTTGACATTATAGAATGGGTGGGAGAAGTAGCACATCGTCTTGCCTTACCACCACAACTATCTGAGGTACACGATGTGTTTCATGTTTCAATGCTTCATAAGTATGAACCCGATGCTTTCCACATCTTAGATTGGACTAACTTAGAGGTAAATGAAAATGCCTTTTATGAGGAGAGGCTTGTGAGAATCTTAGACTCCCGGGAACAAGTTTTGGGAGGTAAAACCATCCATCTATAGTCAAGGTGTTATGGCATCATCACGGGTAGAAGAAGCTACTAGGAAAAAGGAAGCCAAGGTCCGTCAAAAATACCCGAATTTATTTAATGATGTGTAATCTTGTTAATTTATTGTTTGTCTTGACATTATGTATTTTGGTTAGTGAAATAATGAATAGGTGTTACTTTCTTAAAAACTTACACTTTCTATCATTAGTTGATTTGAGACTGGTTTTCATCCCGAATAAGCGATTTTATCATTGTTGGAATCATTGTTTCTATAGTATTTGCTTTTCCTTTGGGTTGTGGAATTGTTGTTGATAGCAATCACGAAATTTTGTGGATGAAATTCTTTAAGGGGGCAGATTGTAACAATCTGTTCTGGGAGACCGCTCAAGCTATTAATCGGTCACTCGAGCGGAGATGTAGAGTTTCCAGTATCTTGGTTGTTTATATGTGAGATCACTCAAGCGATGAAGTGGTTGCTCAAGTGTAGAAATAAGGTTCCCAGTATTTTTACTGTAGCTCTACAAAATTTCTAGAACCATGCATTTACTGCTAGAGCGATGAGGAGTTCGCTCGAGCTGTCTGTTCGGTACGGCACACTTAAAAGTCGATCCAAATTATAGCTTGCTTTTCGTGCTCCTTTCGGATATGATAGCCCTACAGTTTGGACTCCCATGGTTCTAAATCTGATTTTACAAGTGTAATATGAAATAGATAAACACAAATGAGTCAAAATCTGGCAAATCTTTTGGAAAATCAAGTTTGAATCAAAATGTCAAAAATAGACTGCTTTGCCAGATTTCAGAGTCGCCACCAAAATATTTTTGGCAAATTTAGGAAACTCGTGACTCGTGCCAAAAGCCACGTGTCCATCATCACCAAAGTGTCTCGGCTCGGGAATTTAGGTATGAGAGGAGAAGGTCATGAATTGAGCACCCTACTCATCTGATCAAAGATTGGCCTCTACTAATCATGATGTGATTTTTATTTACCTTATATGCTCTTGTTTTGGTTTTATTATGCTATTTTTACTAGGTGATGCACACACAAGTGTAGACCACTTCACAAAATTTGGAACGCATCGATTTTATGTTTGTTTTGAAAAAGTGTTTTGAATACATGTCACTTGGAAAAAGCGAGCTCGTATTGTACATTAATCAATTTATTCCAACTAAAGTAAAAAGGCCTTCATCCACTGGCATTCAAACAGGTACATCACTTAAGCACTTAGCCTCATGGAACATATGCTTGATATGGCAACAATCATGCGCATGCAATATGCTAAAGCGAGAAATGCTCACCTAGTACTCCAAGGCAAGCCAAATAAAACAAAATAATTAGAAGAAATGCATGCTCCTGAACAATGCAATATGAGTAATGCAACACACATATTATGTAAATAATAAGTTCAGCTACTAGCATGGCATTTGATTTGATGTCATACAATGAAGCATGTATTCGAGTAAGAATTTGAATTTGGCAATGGTTAGTATGATGAGCCGAACCCTAATGCATGTGAGACGAGTGTAAGTGAATCATGAAAAATGCTAAGGAAACATGATACTCTATGCTACCATTATAAGCGAGTAAATAAAATGGAGAAAGAAATGGGGGTTTGAAGACATACACCACATTATTACATATTTTTCCCTTGTGCAAGAGGGTCCGAATGTCCAAGTGCCCGAATTAAGCTAACTATTACAAATTTGAATGAATGAATTAAATAATTAACTAGCTAAGTTGTTACAACAAGGATATTAGAATGGGCAATAAACTAGCAATCTAAGTTAACTAGTTTTAGAATTACAAATAAATAGCAATAATAACTACAATAATAACTAATTATAACAATAATAATTAATTACAACAATAATTATTCATAACAATAATAATTACAAAATATAAGCAACAATAAGGCACAATGATCACATACACAGTGTCTAGAAGTTGTTCTGTCTGCCTAGATTACTTTGCCTCACCCTTACCCACTGCCCTCTGTTTCTGCAAGAAGGTCTCTATTCACCAAACATTGGGAGCCAGCCGGCCCCTAATGAGGCCTGGTCGGGTCCAAAAAGTGCCGGTTGTGCCCTAATTTTATGCCAAAAAGGTTTTGTGCTCTAAGGTGAGAACAGTGCAGACAGAGCCTTTCTAGGCCCTGTTTGTCCCTTATACTCCTCTCTGTCATGGGAAACTCAAGAGAAGAATGATTTTGAGTCTGAAACCACCAACAAGCATAATTTGATGGCTTGATGATTTCGAACACGTTTGGAAAAAATTGAATAAATGTAATGGAAAACCACCCCTCCCTCTTATCATGAAGGCTCAAAAAGGGAAGTAGACATGCTCTAAGTCTTATCAACATATCATGAATTGATACGTGACAATTCTCAGAATGATGGACTCGGCATAATGTCCGGTCGAATCCAACCAATTTTATTCATCTTCTTTATGTTGGTTTCATTGATTTTAAGCCAATTTTATTAATCTTTTTTGACTTACCTTTCCATTACTTAATCATCTTGTCCAAAGTGATATTTAAGTCCACTAATTGAAGAGAAATGTCAAACAAGATGTGATTCTCAGCATGAAAGAGAGACTATGCCTTGACGATGAACCTCCAAATAGATTAAGCCATTGAGCATAAGAGGTATTTTTCTCATACCTTGAATAACACTTGTTTGAAACAACTCTCAAACAAAAAAAAATCAAGAAATGAGGGAGGTTGCAGAAATGATATGTGAAGTTGATTATTTAAAATGAAACTCTTTGCATGAAAACTAAGTAAATAAAGCTATCAACTCAAATGACTTGGTGTCTAAGGCCTAAACAACCGAAGCCATGAGGACTTACAACACAACAAGTATGATATTCAAAGCATAAACTATTTAAATGAATTAAACAGCCTATAACAACTCCTAAAATGTAAAAAACAGTAGCTAAAAGCAAGAGAAAGTAAATGAAAAGAGTAGAGAAAAAGCTATGGAACAAAGCCTAAGGAGGGATGGTTAACCCCTCCACTTTTTGCAATTTTAAATCACATATTTCAGCCCAAAAACAGTAGCTAAAAGTGTGTTTAAAGAGCACAAAAAGATAAACAAAAGTAAGAGATATAAAGCTAGTAAGTAAAATCAAGGAGAGATGGCTAACCCCTCCACTTTTGAGACTTTTAAACCATGTATTTCAGCCTTTTTAAACTCTGAAAATCAGTGTTAAAAAAAAGAAAAACAAAAAAAAAAAAAAAAGAAAAAAAAAAAGAAAAACAAAGAAAAGAGTACAAGAACAAAGGGTATAAGTTATGGGATAAGGTGCAAAAAAGGGTGTTAAGCCTCTTTACCTTTGGTAGCTCTTCAACCCCAAGTTCCAACACTTGGAATGAATCCAAAATAGTAGGAAAACACAAGCAAAAGATAGAAAAAGATTGAAATGAAAGTAAGGAAAAATGTGATAAGCTTATACCTATTGAAGAGAGCAATCTTTGGTTGTTGATCAAACTTGATTTCAAACACCCTCAAGTTTATGAAATGTGGTTTGAAACTCTAGCAAAAAGCTTCGAGAACAAGCTCAAATGGTGTATGTATTGTTAAAGAAGGTTTGAAGGTCAAAGGAGGAAGGAAGATGGAATGAGGTCTTTCTAGCTCTTCAAAGCTTTTAGAAAATCTGCTAACCTTTAATTCTGAATGCAGGGGCTCTATTTATAGAAATTGAGCCAATTTGGTCGAAAATATCTTCAAACAAAGCCAGCTGTCCAATTCCCGCCAGCTGTCTGTTTGGCGCCATTGAGAGCCAGCCAGCACTATTGAGAGCCGACTGGCCCCCAAAACACACGGCCGGATCCAAAAATGAAAGGCCAGGTCTAAAATGGCATTATGGATAAATTTTCATTGAAAGCCGGCTAGCTCTAAATGAGACACGGCCGGATCTAAATGGAGTTGGCCGGCTCCAAAAATTTGCATTCAGACCCGACTTCAAACGGGAATATCTCCCTCATCCGGACTTGGTTTTAGGTGATTCTTGAGTCTAAATTGAAGTGCCGGAAGTATACTTTCCAATGGTAGTGGCCTTATATCTAAATTCTAAGTGTGAAAAGAGATATTCCTAATTTAGTGAAGGCTGCTCATTCTTTCTCAATGGTTTGATGCTCAACTTTTTTCTAAACTAGTTTTCTTCCCTCCCCTCCTATTTCCTCCAACTCCAAACCTATAAATAAGATATTTTTAAAGATTTTCAAAGAATTCACCTCTCTTCCATGTATCTTCACTTTATCCTAATTCGGTTTACTAAAAAGTGCAATATTTTAAATGAAATGCGAGCCTCAGAACATCGTAGAAACATTTGGAAAAACATTTTGAAAAAGAGAGTTTTAAGGTCTAAAATAGTTTGGCCAAAATGGGGTGCAAGGTTTGGGATTGGGGCTTGAATCCAAATTTCTTCACTGAGAATTCAAAAGATTGCACAGTGTAACTTTCATTATCGGGTGTTCGGAATAAAGCGCCCAAGTCTTAAAGGCTGTAAAAAATGGGATGTCTACACAAACATCTTTTCTTTCACTTTTTCCATATTCTCTCTCTCTCACCCATTTTGAAATCCTAGCCCCTAAACACTTGATTCCTCTTGATTTCTACCAATATCCACCTTAGATCTTCAAAGGGGGTTGAAGAACAAGTCTAGATCGAAAGTTCTATCGATTGTTTTCTCATCTTTTGAAGTTTGGAGTTGGGTATTTACCTTTTGCCTTCAATCTTGAGATAGACGTACTTTTAACTCATTATATCTTTGATTTGGGATGTATGTGTAGTATTTTCATTGTAGTTATGTAGATATTTAAAAGTATGAGACTTGATGTGTTATCTAGTGGATTTTGGCAAAAAAAAGGAGGGGTTCATCCCTTGTAAATTTCTTGAAGGATTTGTGTTTGGTGTGGATGATTATGTTATAGGTGATGAAAATTGACCTTTAAATACTTTCAAAGGAAAAAGTCACAGATTTCTTAAAACCCTAGTTTTCAAAGTTGTTGAACAAGGGGATTTTGGTTCAATTGGCCTCCTAATTATGAAATTTGAGGTATTGGCTTGATTATTTGTTGAAACATGAAATGTTGGGAACTTCTACGAAATCTTGAGATGATGATGGGTATGACTTGAGGAATTACCTTAATTGGAAATGCTTAAATTGTTGGATTGTTGTGAATTAAAATCACTCTAGGAAAAATTGAGATTGTCAACTCATACATCATATGCATTCATTAATTATATCATGACTTGGAATTGTTAATTATTTGGAACATATTGGAAAGGGGTTAAAAAGCGTATGCGTTCGGATTGTGAGTTGGATCTTGGTTTGAGTTGCGTTATGTATTTTGGTACCCGCGCGGGGAGTCAAGGTGCCCAATTGCCCTATCTTGTGTTTATCGCTGGACGAATGTTGGAAAGATTTTAGGGTGTCCATGAGCCTTCCGTTTTTAGAGTCGGCGAATGTGGAAAACACAATTTTGGGTGTCCACGAGCCTGCCGTTTCTAGAGTCGACAAATGTGAAGGAACGAGGTCTTGGATGCCCAACGTCTCACCGTTTCTGGAGTCGGCAAATGTGGGATTGTATTTTTCATATACTTATATGTATCTATTTTTACTTATAGTTTATGGCTCTTGTATCTGGACATCATGGCGCATTTTTACCCCATGATTTTGAAAGGAAATGAATTAGTCATGAACAATGTTTAATCTGATCTCTAAAGTTTTACAAAGGAACGGATATGGGTTTTCTCATCCATTGCATTGCATAATCATATGTATCTCAATTAATTGTATAATTTGTTAATAGTATTTCCTATTGGGTAATTGCTTACATCAAAACTAACAACTTTTCAGGGAATGATGAGGATGCATTACCGAAGTGACTAGCATGGAGAAGTAATTGTGGATGAGAGTACAGAGACTCCTTTTTGTACTAAATGATGAAGCCATGGGCTATTTTATGCGGAGTTAGAACTCCACCTTTTCTGTACTCGACAAGATTCCTTTAAAGATGTAAGCCTTCAGAGCATTTTGTTTGTATCCTCTCTTATGCTTTGAAATATTGATTTTTTTGATACCATATTTAAACAATGATGTAACCATTTGAGTAGTTCCAGGGAGAAGAGAAGAATGTGATATGTGTAATAGATTATTTAATACTTTGAATAATCCTTATTGGTGTTGATATCTTTGATTTAGCATTATGAATAGTGGTGAAATATCAGGGTGTGACACATATAGAGAGAGAAGAGAACTTGGGTTTGTGAGAGAGACGGCGATAAGAGAGAGAGAGAGAGAGAGAGAGAGAGAGAGAGAGAGAGAGAGAGAGAGAGAATGAATGTAAAAAATGAAGAATTTCTACAAATAAATACTGTCCTTATAGACCCAAAAGAATTATACGTTGTCCTTATGGACCCAAACAAAAGGAGCGTAGCTCTATAGCCTTAAAAGTTTATAAAAAATAACACATGGCGTGATCACCCTTAGCTTCAAATGATGTTTAATTATGATTTATTGTGACTTTTTTAAATGATGTTTAATTATAATTTATTGTGACTTTTTTAATTATGAATGAAAGTGATTTAATTTATTACCTTTTATAATATTACTAACATAAAATGTTATAATTTACATATAATATATTTTTTGGTGTGGTGTGGTAGAATGAACCGTGGCTTATGTGGTTAATTGGTCAGAATCCGAATCTTTTAAAATGATTTGTTGTATGATTAAATATTTTTTTAAACCTTTGTTTGGGTACACCATATAAGTCATCGTTTGATAAATATTTTGGGTTAAAAAAAAGTACAAAAGGATAAAATAAATCATATAAGTTAATAAGATAAAATGTCATATTTAAATCATAATCATTACGTTTTTTTCTCATAAAAATTAAAAAAAATACAAAAACAAAAACTAAACGAAACTAAAAAAATTTCAATATAAAAAAGTTAGTTACTGCAGCGAATATCAAACGAAGCCAATGCTAAAAAAGTATACTTTTATCTTTTTATTATTTTTGAATCACATTATTTTTTTTACATTTTTATATATTTTTTTTATAAAAAATTAAAAAATATTCTTATCTAAATCATATCAAATAATATTCTTAATTTTTATAAAATTAAATCTGAACCATTTAAAAAATTACGGAAGAGCATCTAAAGTCCATTGGTCAGCTTATACTCGTAAAAACTTTAATCATGAAGCAAGCCCAGCATACGCTGCCTATAAAAATGAGACCTACCGCTCAATCAAACTCACTGCAAACGAGAACACAAACACACACCGACACTTGTCTACTGCTTCTCTCTTTGTGATCTGTAATCCTTCTCTTATCTTCCCTTCTCATTCCATTTCTCTCTCCGTCGCCATGGCAATACTTGCATCAAGCTCTCTTTTCTCTCCTCCCGATCAAATGGCCTTCGCAATAGCTCTAATCCTGAGCGTCCTCTCTTTCGAGTGAAGCCCCTTTCTCAATCTTCATAACAACCCCATTTCAAAAATCAATCCTCCGATTGATTCCTCACTCACACAGGAAATAATAAAAAAGAAAAGAAAAGAAAGAAAATGGATTCATTGAACATCCTAAACCTAAAAGTGGAAAAGGCCAACGCGATGCTCCGGTACCGGCGGCTTCGCAACTTGGGGACTCTGTTGCGGTTCATGGAGTTGTTGGTCCTCCTAATCATGATCTTCCGATTCTCAGTTCAACTCCCCTTCAATCCCAAACTCTCCGGAGACTACTTCCGGGGACTCACCGTCGTCCTCTTCAGCCCCGGGTTCGTCTTCGTAGTCGGCAACACCATCATCATCACTCTGTTTCTCAAATCCGGATGGCTTTCCCACCGAGAGGGTACCGTAAATAAATCCGGTAACGATTTCTGTGCAGAGTATGTTGAGAACAGTGTGGTGGGTACAGCTGCTGCTATGGTGGATACTCATAACTATGCGGAAAGGAAGATTCATAGGAGTCGGTCGGCGAATTTGAGCAGGGTGGGTGGTGGTGGCGGTGGTGGTAAGAAACGACGCCGCCAGCTACGGCGGTCGGAGACGGAAAGGTGTTGGAAAAGTGAGTCGGAGGAGGCGGAGACGCCATGCGCGGCGGACGAACAAAGCAGCGAGGAGTTCCGGCGGACTGTGGAGGCTTTCATTGCGAGGCACCAGAGGTCTCTCAGGGAAGAAGAGTTTCGGCCATACTAGGCTAATAAGCTCAAGATAATCGATTCCCTGCTTTTACTCGTTTTTTTTTGTTTTTTTTTTTTTTTCGGTTTTTGTTTTGATTTTGATTTTGTTTTTGTTTTGTTTTGAATATGGTAGTTTTAATTACTTTTTTTTTTTTTTTTTTTTTTTTTTTTTTTTTTGGGGTTCTAAAGTAATTTTAATTACTGTAGTATATAAAAAAATTATGTACTAAACTAAACATAGAGTTCTCTCTTGTTGCATGCTCATTGTTGTATTTTCTGCCATTGATTCTAGAACAGCAATGTTAGGGATCATGAAAATTTTTTCATGAAAATAATCATGAAAGCTTTGTGATCGTTGGATTACACTTAGAATAAAACACCACACACTAATTAAGATAATCCAAGGATAATAAATTTTTCATGATCATTTTCATGACAAAATTTTCATGATTCCTAACTTTTTCCATTCTCGAATTGATAATGGCATCGTTGGGAAGTTGACTATCTTAGTAGGTTATTTTTTAATTATTGTAATAAGTTAAAATTTTTATGTTTAGAAAAATGGTTAGATTTTTTTGTAATTTAATGTGATGTTTGTGAGAAAAAAGTGAAATGATTATAAATTTGACATGACATTTTATCTTATTAATTATTTTAACTTATTTTTTCTTTTTATAAATTTTAATCCAAGAAAAAATAAAAATAGCATTTACCAAACCAGGCCAATGTGTCGGTAGAATTATTGTAAGAAAAAGCTTTAACTTCTTTTTGTTCTTTTTCCCATAATGCCATGGTTGGTTGTTCTGAGAAATTTTTATTTGTAAAATTCGTGTGAAAGGATTTTTACGTAGGTCATTACAGTTCAAGTCGTTTTATAAGGATCTAAAAAGTATCTTAAAGCTACAAAAATTCAAATTTAATTCTTTTGTTGGTAGACTCTATTCAATTATTTTATTTTATTTTTAGGATCTTCTCTAATCTAGTAAGATTTAATAGTATTTTTTATTTATTTATTTGGGATGAAAAGAAGTTAATAAAAAAGTCGTTCAATCCGAGAGAGTAGTCATTTTCATATAATTGTGTTATTATATTTTTTGGATAAATTATATTGATATTTTTTGAGATTTGACATAATTATATTAAAACTTTTTTAAAATTTAATTCATATAATAATTAAGTCCATTTTCATCAATAATTTGTTGTTTTACGGATCGAAAAATTATATTATCATCTTTTTTAAATGACAATGTATATTTTACCTTATTTATTTTCGTATTTTCACAACATTTGTATTAATTTTGATTCATTACTAAAAGAGAAGTTAGTATAATTATATTAAAATTGTGGGACATACTATATTTGTTTTCAAACTTCATGGGTAGTTAGTCAATGTAATATGCCCTTTTTCTATTTTTTTTTTATTATTGAAAATAAAAATTGTGACTAATTGATTATAATAATGAATAAGTTGTGAAGAATAAATTTCATGAAGATTGGAAATGTAGATAAGAGATTCAAAGGGAGGGAGGGAAGGATGGTCATTTCCACGTAATATCTGTTGTCATATCTTCGGAAGAAGGAAAAGGAATGGCATATTGTTGGAGGGAGAAAAGTATTCCGAATTCCTGTTTTTGAAAACAGAAATATGCTTTGATGCCCTAATTTTCGATTTCCAATTGGGTGATTGGAATTTCAAAACATTTTAGCATAATCAGCTTTCAAAGTCTAAAGCCACCACCCAACAAAGCAGTTTTATGTATAGGACAAGTGAGTCAGGTCCGATGCACAGCATTGATGCTTCCCACACACCCCAAAAATATAAATTTAAAAAATGAAAAATGAAAAAAGGAAATGAGAATAAAAAAATCTTTGCGGCACTTTGATTAAGTTTTTAAAACTTGATTTTTAATTTTTTTTTTTTTTTTGTAGAAATTAGTTTGACAAAAGTAAACATCAAAACAATACTTCTCAATTTTTAAAAATTATTTTCACTCCAAGAAAGTGAAAAACATACGAAAATAATCAGTATTTTCATTTTTCTCACCAAATTAATTTTTTTTAAAAAAAATTTAGAAAAGATATATTGTTCGAACTCGGCCAAACAAAGCATTCTGTTGAGTTGAGTATTCGATACTCATTTTTTGAATTTTATTTTTTTTGAAAAATTAGATAAAAATAAATATTAGAAAAGAAATTTTTAAACATTATTTCCTTCTTAAAAAAGAGAAAATTTTATAAAAATATTTTTTTATAAAATTATTTTTGAAAATTAATTCTTAGTGCGATGGGTTGATCAATCTGGCATATTGGCAAAGTTGTCTCTCCATCAGTCACGGAATTTTTCTAGTGCAAAAAAAGGCACTATATACTTTATGTTCAATTATATGACATAATAACATGTTTTGAGTCATGTCCCACTATGCTGTCTCATAGACAACTTCATTCGAATTCATATTCTTCGAAAGGGTTTTTGTTGCAGGGATTGAGGCATATTATATTAATTAATTTATTATTTAATTGAAAAATGGTAAGTTAAATTAATAGTTCGGTCGGACTATTAGTTCTTTATATGTGCGATTATTATGCTTTACTGGAGAGTGGGATACAAAAAAGTTGCACAAATCTTTCTCTAAATTAACTGAAAAAAAGAAAATTTTGACTTCCAAATATTTAGTCCATTTTTGGTTTGTTAAAAAAAAAAAAATCAGAATTATTTTTGATAAAAATGAAAACTAGTTTGATAAGGTAAATTACAAATACACTCTCTGACATTTACTTAAAATACAGATTATCTCATGTGGTTTGAAAAATTACAAATTTCTCCTTATCTAAATTTTTTATTTAGCAAAATTAGTTAAAAAAACAAAATTCATAAGTATTCATTAAAAACTGTTAATTAATTTGATAATTTATTATGAAATTAGAAATTTCGAAAGGCAAGATGCAATTTCTAAAATCACAGGGGTAATTTATATTTTAAGCAAAACTCATGGGGTTTATTTGTAATTTATCCTAAATAACAGATTATAAAATATATTTTTAAATTTTTAAAAATTATTTTTATTGATGTTCAGATTTATTTTTATTTTCATTAAATATTTATATTTAATTTTTTATGATTTATTTTAATTTTCAAAAATTATTTAGTTAAGATTTTAACATTTGTAATTTTTATTAATGTTCTTTTTCATGTTATGTATTGCAATTAGTAAAATAAAATAAAATTTAAAAGTCTCAACCAAAAAATAAAATAAATTTATTTAATTTTTTTTTTGGTGTTCTATTTATTTAATTTTTTAGAAGTTTTAACCAAAAAATAAAATAAAATTTATAAGTTAGATTTAGTATTGCTACTAGTAAACAATTTAAAATAATAAAATGGTCTTTTAAATAATTCTTCGTAATATCCCAACCAAATATAGAATTTAATAGGATAATCATTAACTGATCAAGAATTCCTGATCTAGAAATGACATATGACTAAATAAATATGGGATACACATCATATCCAGTCAAATAATCCATGATTATTTATCTCAAATTAACATTTCAACGGATTCAAATATAAAAAAGAAAAAAAAAAAAAAGAAGAAAGAAAAGTAGTCCAATAAGTAATAATCTCTACTTATCCAATCCGTCCAAACAAACATGTCCTTATAACCAAGTTTAGAGGAAGTTCGAACTCTTTAGAAAGGACTCGTAAAGAGATTACACAGATGTCTCTAGAGAGTCCAGAAATGGAACCAACTGAAACCTCCTAACCCAAAAGGCGTCATTATCATAATTCTAATCATATTCTATTATATATATATATATCAATGTGTTATCAATTTTGGACCATGTATATGTAGAAGGTACAAAATGATCAGTAAATAATGATAATATTTGGAGAGACAAAACTACACTAATAAGTCAACAATCTGGGTAATCGGATAGTGAGTGGTAGGGTGAGGATGGAGTAAGAAATTTAGGAGAAGAATGTGACCGTGCAAATGGGCAGCATATCCCTCAAATCTCAAGAAAATTCCTCTTTCAGCCTTGGGAAATGGGTCATATTTATGGGCTTTTCCTAAGTGCTTGAATATACCAAATGGCCAAATAGTGTAGTAACACATGTCATGTGATATTCTGTCCTGAACCACCAAACTTCGGCAGATACTTGTCCCTCTTTGTATGTATTATCTATTTAGCACAAAGCCTCAGCAAGTGCCACTGTACTATCAATTTGGCATAAGCCTCAACATGTACTTTTGTTTGGTGCGAACCTTAGCAGGTGCTCTTTTGCCAAGTGCCGCAGGAGGTGCACCTACTTCGGTGGCACCCTTTGCGATGATACTCGCTACGACCTCCACCTTCTTAGCTCGGTTTCCCAAGACATGCATTCAGTCATACTTGCTTTTACTTCAGCGACTCATCCACCTTTAACCACCAAACCACAAACTCCCCAGCTTCCCAAGGCATGGGTGACAACAAGGATTGTACCTCATACCAAGCCTAATGGGACTTCCTTGGTCCTATCAGTGTGACCAAGATAGATCCATGACTTGGGTAAATGGAAAGGGAGTCCCTTACTTTTAGGTTGTCCAACTCCCATATTTGCGGGGTCGCAGGGTATACTGGTCCCTTACAGGCCTTTTAAGGCCCCTAAATTTTGTAATTTCATTAAGGCCCCCACTTTTAGATTATTTCAATGAAAACTCCCGGCTTCCAAGTTTACTTGCAATTTGAACCCTAGAATCGAAAGCGCGTTCCGATTGGAATCATGCGAATCGTAACCAGTCCTGGTAACTGGGGAATCATTTTTAATACCTTAATAATAATTAATTTACTCCCTAATTATAGACAAATTGCTCAAAACCCTATATTTCCATTTCTTGTTATGTTCGTTCGGTTGATTGTCTTTTAATTAGAAAACGAGAAACTTAAACCGACTTGCTTTCCCCAACCCTAATTTAATTAAATTATATACTTAAATACATATTCTAATTCACAAATTAAGTCTTAGTCCTCAAATTTTATTAGATTTATAAATTGACCTCGAAATCAAGTATGTTTATATATAAATATATATATGTATATACATATACCTTTTCTTACACAAATACTTTGTACACAAAGTATCTTGAAAATATAAGCAATTTATACACAAAAAATCAAAGAAAATTACCCAAATCCCATGAGCTATGGCCGGCCAATCCCTATATAAATAGTGTTCTTTTTGTGACATAATCCATAGATTTAAGGAAGATTTTGACAATAGTACCAAAAATTTACAACTTTGTCTTGTACTTGTAGCCAACCTAGTTTGCTTAATCCCTAACTCTAACTAGAACATGTTTTGATACACAATTAGGCTTCTTAATCATCCTACATTTCATTGAATTCAAACTAAATCCAAACTATTCAATTCATTTGGAACCAATGGGCATTTTGGATTTTTCACACCAATTTTTCTATAAATACACCATCTCTCTCTACAATTTTTTAGCATCAAACACACACATACACTGCACACACCATGGCATATAGAGGGAGAGGAGAGGAAGAGAGAACTTTGGTGGTGGAGGAGGAAAAAAAGGAATTCTTGAGTAAACACTTCACTAGGTGACAAGTAAGCCACAACACAACCCTCTATTTTATTTTCTCATTCAAATACATGATATTAGAGGCTTAAAGTACTAATTTTAGATGTGTATATATGGTGTTTATATGTTTAAATAAGAAGAGTTGAGCCTTAGTTGTCACCTTGTATGAGTTCTTCCTTAAAATGAAACAAGGTTATCTTTTTCTATCCATTTCTCACATTATTTTCAAAGGCATACCTTTAATCTAAAAATCTGAGTTATTTACAAATTATTTAGCATATTTTCATTATCAGATAAGTGGAAAATTACTCATGATTGTACTCTTTTTATAATACTCTTCTTATTTCAAGTTTTGTGCAAGAACGACCAATATTTTCAGCTTGTTTTAAAAAATTCTAGAAAAATGCAAAAAAATCCTGTTGATCTCATTTTCATATCAAAATTTCCTTAAAGTGTTATCGTTCAATTAAAAATGGTTTTATTGAAAAATAGTGAGTGGTTTAAGAGAAAATCTGATTTTCATAACAGTCGATGATTCTATATAGTGCTGAAATATTTCTTTAATAACTAAAAATTTAGGAAAGCTATCCCATTTCTGAAAGATGATCTAGAAATTAGATAAAATTCTCTACAAACCCTAGAAAGGAAAAGTTAGGTAAACAAATCTACAAAGGTCTTTTAAATTGTGATCATAAAAGTATATCTAATCTGAAAATTTATTTTTGTTGATGATTTCATGCTTTTCATTTCATGAATGTGCTTCTTGTTGGTTGTTCAAACTTTAGTTTAACATCTACATATGTTTATGGTTATGTTACCTTAATCTTATATGATGAATGTTCATAGTTATGTAGAAATTATTATTTCAATTGCTTGCGCTAACCTTGATTAATGCACCTAAATTAAAAGGAAACTTAATAAGGGTGGTAATTTTGATCTCTTGAATAATTTTATGAGATAATGATTGTGATAATTTCATGTATTGGTTGGTGGGACGTGTTTAACTAAATTTCAACTTTTGTAGTTATTGTTGTTTATATATATATCTTTTGTGAACCTATCCTTACCCTTCCATCATTTTATATGGATCTCGTGTTAATACCTTGTTAAGATCTGTCAAAAAGGTAGCTCTACTATCTAAGATGGTTGGATTTTGAAAGGAGGCTATATTGACTTTTCCGGCCTTCCTGGGATCTTACATAGTTATTGACCAAATGACTAATTAGTAATATTTTAGAGTAGAATTTGAGGCGTCACAATTTCGTATCAGAGCCTAGATTTAACCCTTAACCCACGTCGCCATATTCATAACTCTAGTACCCTTTCCTTGTACACTAGTGCATTATTATTATGACATTATTATTTAATATCAACTTAAAAGAGACTAATAATAAAATTCTTTCCCTTTACCATATGATGGCACTTGGTAGCTGCCAACCATCTGATATGAGCTACAATACGTGAGGAGCTTTCCGTATATAGGATAAGAGAGTCATGTCCATCCATACCCACCTCAACGTGACTTGGCAGCTGAAGATATGATCATTCAAGAGATAGGAAAGGTGGAAGCAGATTACTCCAACTATACGATAGAACAAAAAAGGTCCTTGGTACTTGAGTCGGGGGGCACGGTGTAGACACCCCATTTTGACTAACCCTAAAACTTCTAGCACTTGTTGGTCTTTCGATGATGAAATGGTAATAGCTTCACCCTTGGAATGTTGGAAATTGTTTAAAGTTGCTGTGACACCTTATTTCGGCCAGAAACTGACTTTGTTTACAAAAATAACAAAAATACACCCGAACCCATTTTTCAGCCAAAAACCAATATTCCAACCCTGAGAAGAAAGGGAAGCCCAATTGCATTTGGATTGTTAGTATTTTACAAAATTACATATCGGTTTTATCAAAAATATCAATCAAAGAACAATTTATGCTCGCTTGGGCCTTAAGTAGGCAAAAGCCATGAAAAATCACACCTAACCTACAATGTTGACACTTGGACCTCTAGCTGAACATGTATCCACATGTGCGTGGTACGACCACACCTGGATTATGAGGCCGCACTTCCTTTGTGCAGCTGGACCTTTCCCCGACAGACAAGAATAAAAACTTTGCAAGGATGGCAATGCGGAATTAAAGAAAGGCTCTAGGGAGAAAGCAGTGCTCAACCTTAGCAGCCTCCTTAGGCTTCCTCCCCAAGCTAGGAGTGCTTATGAAAGCACCCTCCCCCCTCCCCCCCTCTTTAAAGGGTTACAAAATTATGAACTTTTTAAGAGCATTTGACAGCTTTAGAGAAAGACACCCTTCTCCATTTCCTCAAACACTAAAAATTCCCACTAAAACAGCTACTAAACAGTAGCTAAAACCTTCTGATGCTTGGAAGTTTGGACTAAGATAAAAAAAACCTTTGCTCGAAGGAGGCTTACAAGCAAGGTAATTATTGACACCCCATTTTGACTGACACTAAGACTTCGGGCACTTGAAAGCCTCTTGATGATGAAATAGTAAATTACTTCATCTTTAGAATGTTTAAGGATGTTTGGAGTTGCTGTGTAAACCCGTTTTTGCCAAAAAATTGACTATGTGAAAATGACCATCTTACCCCTGAACTCGTTTTTAGCCTAAAACCAATTTCTTAACCCTAAGAAAGAGAGGAAATCCTAGTTATCCTTTGATTGAACGTATTTTTCAAAATTAGTGACCGATTTTATCAAAAACATTGATTAGAAGACAGTTCAGACTTACTTAGGCCACAAGCAAGCCAAGAGCATGGAATGCATACAGGGATGACATGTGTACCGTGGCAAAGGATGCGTGCGCACCTTATCTGTGAGTGTGCACAATCGTTGTGCATGCGCACATCCAAGCATGACAGAGTTATTTTTGAAAACTCAATCTTGGTGTATTTTTGGTGGGAGGCAAAGGGAGAAAGTAATGGAACCCTAGAAAGGGTACTAGAACCTTCCCCCTTGTCTATAAAAGAGACCCCTTCCTATCCATTCCAGGAGGGTGAAGATTTTAAGCCATTTTGTGAACTTTAGAGAGTAAAAACACCCTCTTCTCCTTTCCTCTAGCCTTAGCCATGAAATTTCTTCACCTTTATAGCAACTCTAAGCCTTTAGAAACATCTAAGGACTGAAGCTCTTGAACCCTAACTTGGAACCAAAGCTTGAGGGAGGCTTGCAAGCAAGAAAAGCTTGGTTAACTCCCCTACCAGCACAAATTTCATCCAAACCCATTCGGATCTCTGCTAACCTAACGGAGCTTCTCCCCTATTCTTAACCTACTTGGCCGCATTAGCCAAGATGGAGCTGACTACTTCACTACTCGCCATCACTAAAGGATTGGGCCAATAAGTAGATATATGGAATATTTTGCTGAAAGATGATTTAACTAACCCACAAGTGTATTAGGCATGACAATTTGTTCACCTCATAGTAAGGCACGTACGTTTAAAAAAGCAATAAGGGCATTCTAATATCATAATAAAATCAATTTTAGGTGGTTAAGATGTTTGTAAAGTGTCATTTTCGAGTTGTAATTTTCTTTTTTGCTCTTGTTGAAATCTTGTATAAAGAGTTGTTATTAAATTTAATAAACGAGTACAATTAGAAGAAATCTGTTTAAACTCCATTTCATGAGCTATGAAAAAGCCTTTCCCTCTAGCATTTTAAACAATGGTATCTAAAAAAAGGAGGAAATCCAGAGAAACATTATCTATGTTAGTACGAGATAAATCCTTAGGACATTCAAAGGCCTGAAAAATGAGAGGTGCACCTGAGCCATTCATAGTAGAAAAAGGGCTCATCTTCGTCATCATCATCACTGCTCTTTACTATTGTCGATTGAATCCACTACATAAGAAATCACTGGGACGTACCAAAAAAAAAAAATGCCCAAAGAGAAGGTCAAGGAATGAAGAACCACTGCCAAATCTGGACAAAATCCCAATGCTACAGCATGAAAACTCCTTGACTCTAATCATATAATAGAAGTCTTAAAAGCAGCTATTGCACCATAAACTATCATACTCGTTCTTTCAAAACATGGATGGAACTGGTGTGCTTAAATTGTTTCTATCAAGTCCTCTGGAAAATATGGGATTCAAGTCCTTCTTCAAAATCTTGGGTAAGTTGGTTGCCTGATATGCTAGAATGGACCTGATACAATTGACTAGTATCAAGTCCTGTGCCCTTTCATCACACGTGGAAAAACCCAAAGGATCGAAGAAAGATTTACGAGAGACTGGCAGAAACTTTTGACTAAAAAGCTACACAGGCAGGGCACTTTAGTCATACCAACTGGCGAGGCATTTGGGAAAGCATATGGCCTCACATGATGATCATTATAAACACAAGATTTGAGTAGGATGAAAATGGCGCTTATGCACCCTCTAAACATCCTTAAGACGTAGGTATATTCTAAATTCAAACTCAAGCATTGGCATGCCTTTCGAGGCACATCATTTTATCATTGGCACACAAATCATTTGCATGGAAAAACTCAAAATCATGGCACACATGGCAAATCTCGACACCTATCTGGTAGATTTTGGCAAAAACTTGGCATAAGCTTGGTACCACTTGATAAATCTTGGCATATGCGTAGACACCTCATTTTGACCAGGCCAAAGACTTGGATACTTTCTTTTGATTACCCAATGATGAAAACAAGAATGCGTTTCTCACATAACTCTCAGTAAGAAAGATGGAATTTGTGCTTCATTTCCAAACCTAAGCATGTTTTGGCCAAGTGTTCAAATCCCATTCAAAACTCTCTTTCAAAATCTTCTTTTCGCACTTTGTTCCAAATATTTTCGTTGTATTCCGAGGCTCACTTTTAAACTTCAAAATGAAACATTTTCTAAGAAATTTGAGCAAAGAACAATGTGGAAATAGGAGGAAAGAATGACAATTTTATCCAAAAATCCTATTTCGTGCAAAATAGTCAGCCACGACCAACTTTTTTGGTCAGCCGGCTAATGAATTGGCCGGTTAACCATCTTTTTGGCTTGCCAGCCAACTTAATTGGCCGGCCAGCTAAGAAATTGGCTGGCTAGCCAACTTTTTGGCCGGCCATGCCAAGCACGGCAGTTTCAGCAAAATTCTTGTTGAAAGCATGTGGGTCATGCCATTTTAGATCTTTTGTTGATATATTCATGCATGAGGTACACACCCACCCCCTCCATTATCCTTCCTTGGCCTCCATTGTCAGAAGGGAGACTGTCATCTTCTCAAAAGATGGCATCTATTTTCAACCACCCTTGTCATCCCATCATCCATGTCTCCCACCTTGTCTCCCACCTTCTTGACTTTGCATACCACATTGTCTATATGGAGAGGATCATAATGTATCTATGAAAAAAGAGAAATGAATTTAAGGAGAGAAGAATGAATTAAGAGAAAAGAGAAAGATAGAGAGAAAAAGAGAAAAAGTCTTAAGCTTTGAGCCATAAGCTTAGAGATACACTGATATACCATATTTCCATATATCAAAACCATCCCAGAAATTCTATGAGAGCCAATTTCTAAGAGCCTTGATCAAAAGAGAGTAAGTGTTCTTGAAAAGAGAGAAAAACAAAGAGTTGTAACTCTCCTTCCACACACACTGTTAAATAGTCCAAAAACACCATTCTAACTAGAATTTCGAATTTTCAAGTTGAGAATTAAGAACACACTTCCTAAACTTTAGGGTGATCAAACGGAAGTTTAGCAATTAAATCCCACATTGGAAGGTAAATTTTGCACAGTTTTCATTTTCTTTTACTTTCTTGCAATTTCTTTCTTCTATTGCTTTTCTTGCTTCAATTTCATGTTATAAACCTATTGTAAGTTAATTGGAAGTGGTTAGTTGAGCCACTTGCATATTTTCCATTTGTTTTTATGGTGTTTGAAGCAAAGCTGTGTTTTTAGCCTGGCCTGATTGGCCGGCTGGCCAATTTATTGGTTGGCCGACCAATTAATTGGCCAACCAACTGCCTTTTTTGCTGGCCAGCCACTTTCCTGTGCATAGAACCCACCAGTCTCCCAACAATGAGCAAAACAGCCTCTGACGGTCTCTGAGGCCCCCTGCAGCTTCTGTTTTTATTGTTTTTCTTTTAATTAGAGAGTGTTTGTGAGGATTTAATTTTGTTGTAATATTTTTTCTGTCCCCCTATTTAGATTTGTAATATTCAAAGCATTGTAATAATTCCCCACCTCACTTCTTTCTATCCCGTTCTTTTATTTGCTTTTCATATTCTGCATATAGGTAGTATAAAATGCTTGTCATCATAGCCATGCTTTGCATACATGTTTCATGCCTTAAGATCGGGTTAAATTTGCATCTGTGAATTTAATTGATTATTATGTAATTTTGTGCGCTACCTCATGTCTTGAGATGATTCACATGTCATATATTAGAAGCCGGATCTGTAGTAGCATTTCATGAGTGAATTGCATTAGGATCTTGTATATAGAATCATGCATATTTTACTAACTTTGTTTTGTAAATATTTGCAGGACGTCGGTACATATGTAAGTTTTTATGCTTTAGCATCCCGCCTACATGTGATTTTCTTACTATGTTTAGCATTCTACCATGTGGCTATGTGCTTATTTGATATAACTCTATGCATGGCAGTGGGTGAAGGTTGTGTTATTTAATTTAGAATAAAATTAATTTTCATGATTGCACTATTTAAAATATTTTCGAAGTAATGAAATCAAATTGTTCCAAAATGAATGACACAGTCTATATTTGTTTGCATCACATAGTAAATTTTAGAATTTTATAAATAATTGGAATATGAACATATGAATTTTATAAAATTCATATCATGGCTTAGTAAAGGTTGATCTTTTGATCAGATGAGTAGCGGTGCTGAATTAATGACCTTTCCCACTCATACCTAAGGTTCCAAGCTAAGCATCATTAGTTATGACGAACAATGGCCTTGGCATGAGTCACGGGTTACCTAATTCTTCTAAAATATTAGGTGGAGATTCTGAGATCTAATGACGCAGTCCATTTTTGACAAATGTTTTTGCAATAAAATTGATTTTCTAAAAGTTATCAAATATGGAGTCTCATCTATGTTTCACATTGCACTCATGAGACTAGATCAAAGAGACTGAGGGTCCGAACTATTTAACGTGCACTGGTACTTGATGGGCGATGTTACAGTTTCTGGTGACTCCACTGGAGATATTAAAAAACCTTGACTCGAACTCCATGACATAACTTTTATTTTCAATTATATGTTCATTGAATTGCATGCATTGGTGTGCTTAAGTCCCATGCTCATCACCTATTAGACGGACATGCACTCTGATGTGATGGGAGCACAAGCCTTGGAATCAGGATCACCACGTACCACTTGATCCATTGAATTGAATAAGTATATCGGGGTCTTGCTGAGGTACCCTTTTTGACCAAGACTGACCTAGTGCATGTAGCAATCTCTAGCAACTTCCAAAATTAAAGTAGGATGCTGCCCTGTTCTACGATGTATGATGCCACTTGTGTGAATAGTGAAACCCTAGATTATTTCAAAGCTGGGACAGGATAACCCTAACCTCTATAGGGGTGTTTGTTCTCTTTCTTGCTATGTGCGATGTATGTAATCTGGGGTTCTCAAATTCTGAGCAATGGTTCAGGCATGTCAGTTTGTGGGGTTCAGTTTTTTCGGTTGGGCATTGAATCGAAGTGCTGCTAGAATTTTGATTTGGGGTATCGTTTTCGAGTTTTTTTTTTTTTTTTTGCTAAGTTGTTACAGCACCATAGCTTTAGAAAAGTCTGATATCCCATAAAGTCTACTAGTGTAAATAAATAGAATTTGTGGGATGTCCAATCATTTCTGTGATTAGGAAATGACCACCTGTTGATTGCATGAGCTTTATTTTGAATGCAGTGGATGGCCTACACTTTAACTAGTAATTTGAGAATGGTTTTATTCTAGTTCAAAATTGAGTGTTGAGTCTGAACCTAATTCTGCCAAGTCTGTGGAGCTGGAATCAGGATTGAGTTAGTCTTGCGAGTTAAAGCTTGGTGATTTCGAGGGTGACAACCTAGACACCATTGTCTTATCTGTGTCTGTCTTTTTATTGTTTCTTTCGAGTCTGTTTCGACCATTGAACTAGAAATTCTGAATGAAAATGCAGTAATTTTCACTTACTTCTCTGTGCCTTTAAATCATTGCATTGACCAAAAATTTTCAAGACTTTTTTTCAAAATTTTGATGAAAACAAAGAGGAAAAATTTTCTCGGGATTTGAAAAAATTAATTGACTGAGAGGAAGAGAGGTGTGCTAAGCCCTTAATAGATGAGATTATTTTAGTTAATGTGGGTACTGAGAAGGATCCTCGCTTAGCCCAAATTGGTTCTGCACTGTCTTTAGAGGAGCCCGAGCGATTAGTCACTTTATTAAGAGCTTTCAAAAAAATGTTTTTGTGTGGACCCATGAAGATATGCCTACAATTGATCTTGAGATTGTACAGCATAGGATTGCTCTTGACCTTGAGGCCCGACCCCCTAGCTTTCAAACCTTGATTCAGAATGTTCAATAATCCACCAAAATATGAGGCTTGCATAGCCTGATTGAAAGAAGCACTTGAACTAGGGGCAATAAGGTCGAATGTGATAGAAGATTCAATCTGGGTCGTTTCTCAAGCCAATGGAGATTGGAAAGAAAATTCAATCCTGGAATTTGAGAGAAGGAGATTTAGTGCTACAAAAGTAATAGTCAAGAGTAATAGTCATTCTCATGGATTTAGATGGCTCGGAGTTCTCACAATCAATCAACATAGACAAGTTACAAAAGTACTACCCTTGAGAGACTCGCTGGGCCAAAAACCAGGAAGGGCGACCTAGGCAAAATTTAAAGGAAAAAGATATAAAAACTGAAATTGAAAAAAAAGAAAAGAAAGAGGTAACAAGGTCAAAAACCTGAAAGGGTAGCTTTGGCCAAAGTTAAAACACAAAAGGAGAGTGTTAATACTCGAGTGAGCCTTACCCTGTGAACTACGTAAGGCATGATTCCTATCTTTGGGATACGTAGGTGTAGACACCCCATTTTGACCACTCTTACGACTTGGACGTCATCGCTTACACACCCAATGATGAGTGTATATGCTTGATAAGTGCTCGAAGTCCTCAGTGGAATGCTACAACTTTGAGCCTTTCAAACCTTATACACCTGTTGCCTTATTTTTGGACCAAAACTAGAGATTTTCAAGCCTGCAACCTTTTGTGGCTTGCCGGCCCCTTCTATTGGCTGCCGGCCATTGCTTCTGGTTGCCGGCCACTGATGTGGCCTATCGGCCACCAATGTGTTTTGCAGATATTTTTCTGCCAGCTGTGTCAACTGTTGGCATAGATGCATGTACCTTCTTACATGTGTATGTCATGATATTTCTGAGGGAGTTGCATGGTTTTCTATAGATAGGAGGCCTCTCCTTTCATTTTTAAGGTTGGAATTTTTAGAGCAAAAATTCTCTCTCTCTCTCTCTCTCCCTACAATTCTCTCTCTCTCTCTCCTGAAATTTCTTAGCTTTTTGCAAACTTTTGCCTATATACTCTAAACCAAACCTCTCCATTTTTGAGCTGAGGTAGCTTTCAGCCTTATTTGAGCTCTTGAGGGTGTGTTTGTCTTGATTTGTCGCCTAGAATTGGTTATTCTCTTCAAGAGATATAAAGATTTGCTACTCTACTTGCTTTATTTACTCTTTTTCCTACTGTTTTTCCTTTGTTTTTAGGTTGTACAAACTCTGTATTTTTGGGATGAAACTTGGGTTTTAAGGCCAATAAAGGTTGAGGGGTGGTTCACCCTTCTTTACACCTTGCTCTCAAGGCCTTTACCCTTGTGTTTCCCACCTTTACACGATCCTTTTTTGAGCTTTTAAACACTGATTTTCAGAGTTATTTCAGTGGCTAAAACCATGGTTTGAAGCCCAAAATTGGAGGGGTTAGCCTCCCTTCCTTGTGTTTTGCTTACTAGCCTAGTATGATCCATGTCTTAGCTTATTGTCCCAGCTATTTTTGTCTTAATTCCAGTATGTTTTAGGACTGATTTAGCAATGTTTTGGGACTGTTTTTAATTTGAGCCTTATATTGCATGCCTGTAGTGTAATTGTCCTCATGAGTTTGGTGTTTTAAGCCTTAGACACCACCTTGTTTGAGTTGATTGCATTTATGTAGTGCTTTTCTTACTTGTTCTCACCTTTAAGCACCTCTGCAACCTTCCTTCTTTCTTGGCTTTTTCTTTACTTTGAAAGTGGTTTCAAATTATTTGTTTGTTTAAACATGAGATTGAGGTGTCATGCTTAATGGTTTAATCCCTTTGGGGGTTCATTACCAACAGTATGATGTGTCTTTCATGCCCAAAGCAACACTTGGTTTGAGCCCTCTTTCCATGAAAGGACTTCAATTCACTTGTGGATTTAATTGATTAAAGAATTGAGAGGCAGCTGAAATGGAGTAATAAAATTGGTTACTAAAAAAGGTGCAAGATAATAACTTGGTTTGGGTTCAATCGAACGTTAATTGAACCCTTGAGTCGTGAGTCGTTTCATACTCATTAGTGATGTAAACGACTCAAGATTCATTGCCAACTACTTCATTTGATCTTTCATGATAGGGAGGTGGTTTTGAAAGTCTTGCTTTGTTGCATTCATTGAACTTGCACACTTGATTCATAAGCCATCATGCAATGAAATTGCATCTATTGTTGGTTTGTGAATCAAACTTACTACTCTTTTGAGCTGTTCAAATGATAATGAGGGGTGAGTTGTGCAAACAAACCCTTGAGAATACCCTGTCTCTGCTCTATTTGCTCTTTGTTGCAGCAGGAAAGTCCATCCATCAGTAGATGGCAGGCCATCTATCGGCCACCAGTGTAAAATCCAGCAGTGTACTTTTGAAGTAGAACATAATTGGTCTTGAGGTGGAAATCAATGTAGGTCTTCAACTGTGCAACAGAAGCATTTGGCAGTAGAAACAGTGGCTTTTTCAGGTGGAAAGTCCGTGCATGCATGAGCATTCCTCATTTCTCGAGGCGGAGTAATTAGAATAGCTGCTTAGCACTTCTTTTGTGTTGTATTCGTGTAATTAATTAGTTCTTTTTTATTTGTAATTAATTAAATAGTTAGTTCAATTTGTTAGTTAATTTGTTGTTGTTGTAATAATTAGTTAAGTAGTTTAGCTAATTTAATTTGTTTGGTAATAGCTAGTTAATTAGCTTAGATTAGCTAGTCAGTTTATTCGGATCCTCCTGCGTGAGGGCGCTAATGTTATAATAACGTGTATGTCTTCTAACCCCATGTCTTTCTCCCTTTTATTTACTAGCTTATGTTGGTTAGTTTAGGGCATCATGTTTCATTTTGCATCTCTCATGTTTGCATCCACTTGTATTGCATGCATTGAGGCTCGACGCATCATTCTAACTTGCATTGTTAGTTAAAATAATTATTTGAATACGTGCTTAGACCGCATGCTATCAAATTGATTCATATGCCATTTTAAGTAGCCGTGCCTATTTAGATTGCATATCGCATGCGTTGCATTAGTCATATTGCATTACTTAGGATCATGTATTTTTTCTAACTCTTTCATTTTTTTGGTTTGGAGTACTAAGCGAGTTTTTTTTATTTTATTTTATTTTATTTTTTTATTTTTTTTTTTCATTCAGCATGTTGCATTGCATGTTAGTGTTGCCATATCAAAGCATGTTCACCATGAGGCTAAGTGCTTAGGTGCTAAACTATTTGAATGCCTGTGGATGAAGGCTAGTTGCTTGAATTGGGAGATTTTGATTAATGTACATTTAAGCCCACTTTTTCAAGTGGCACATTCACAAACTCTTTTAAAAAACAAACATCAAATCAAATGTTCCAATTCTTGCAAATTAATTTATACTTGTGTGCGCATCACATAGTAAGTTAGTCTAATAATCGGAACAAGAGCATATAATGTAAATAAGATTCACATCTTGATTAGCAGAGGCCGATATTCGATCGGGCGAGTAGAGGTGCTCAATTCATGACCTTCTCCTCTCGTACCTAAGTTCCCGAGCCGAGACAATCTTGGTGATGACGAACACGTGGCCTTTGGCAAGAGTCATGGGTTTCCTAATTTTTTCAAAAATATTTAGGTGGCGACTTTGTATTTGGCAAAGCAATCCATTTTTAGCATTTTAATTCAAAATCGATTTTTCAAAAGATTTTTCGGATTTAGACTCTTTAGTATTTATCTATTTTACATTGCACTTGTAAGATCAAATTCAGAACTACGGGAGTCCGATACTGTAAGGCTTATTCGTCTTCCGAAAGGAGGCATGAAAAGTCGAGTTACAGTTTTTGGCGACTCTGCTGGGGAACTTAGAGAACTTGACTTGAAATTCATGATATGAAATTTTATCTACGCTTATATGTTCTTTGCATTGCATTTGCATTGGTGCACTTAAGTCACTGTGTTTGTCGACTGTTATTCCTGGACAGTTTGCCGGAGGCTTGCCTAAAAGCTTGCCAAAAGGCTGATTAGTCGTGGGCTTTGCCATGTTGGGAACACAACCCTTGGATCCGGATCACCGCTATACCGCTTGATCCACCTTTTACTTCTCGGTTTTAGGTGTGAGAGGTATATTAGGTAGTCTTGCCGAGGTACCCCCTTTGACCATTCAGCCTAGCTGTATATAGTAAAGCTATAGTGACTGTTCCAACTTAGGACAGGAAACTCTCCCATATGTAGGATGATGTGATACTGCTTGTTTGAGTAGTAAAGCTGTAGACCACTCCAAAGCTAGGACAGGGAAACCAAAAACCTCTCATAGGGGTGTTTTGAATGCTTTTGTGCAAAATGTGAAATCTTTGGAAATGTATAATGCAATCTTGGGAGAGTCTTAATATTGAGGCGATTCCTTTCAAACTTGAGAGTCATATCAGAATCAAAATTTGGGTTAAAAGCCAGGGGTTTGTATTTGATATAGTGAAAAAATATTGGAACCAAAACTAGAGCCAGGGCCAAGAATTGTATCTTACACTTTTTGACCAGTATATTTGGTATCTCGATCTGATGGAGCATTTGTTTTTAATGCTAGGTTTGTCTAATCTAGAGAAGGAACAGTACCTGCCTTAACCCATCACAGTCCATCCAATCCCAAAAAAAACCGCACTCAACAAAAGGTCTAGTCCATTTGATATCCAAAAGCCAACTCAGAAAAGATCCAGCCAATGCCAAAAGACCCACTCTAAAAAATCCCAATCTAGTTAAACCCTTCTAAACTAATCCAATTTAGCTACATCAAGTATAACCAGGTTAAAATCCTTGTTAGTTAGTTTTTAGGTTACACCCATCCAACTCAGCAGACCCGTGATGGCGGGGTGTCCAGAAGAAGTTGTGGCCATGATAGCGGCGTTAAGCCAGGGAATTGCCATGCAAGATGAGACCAATGCTGAAATGCAACGCCTATCTGGGGCGTTATGGACTCGCCTTTTTCCGTGCCCCTGCCTTTTGGAAAGGGTTTGAAAAGAAGGTCCCATAGTTCGAACTCCCGCGGTTCTGAATCTAGTCTCACAAGTGCAATGTGAAACTGATAAACACCAAAGAGTCCAAATCTGGCAAACCTTTTGAAAAATCAATTTTAAATCAAATAATGCCAAAATTGGATTGCTTTGCTAGATACAGAGTCGCCACCTAAATATTTTATTTTTGGGAAAATGTAGGAAACCCTGACTCGTGCCAAAGGCCACGTGTCCGTCATCATCAAAGTTGCCTCGGCTCGGGAACTTGGGTACGAAGGGGGAAGGTCATGAAATGAGCACCCCAGCTTGCCCGATCAAAGATCGGCTTCCACTAATCATGATATGATGTTTTATAAACCTTATATGTTCTTGTTTTGGTTATTAGCTAACATTAATATGTGACGCACACAAGCAAGTATAGGCTAAAATTGCAAGAATTGGAATAACTCAATTCATGTTTGTTTTCAAAAATGGTTTGAATTTGCCACCCTCAAGTGGGCTTAAAAGTGCGGATTTGCCACCAAACACAGTGGGCTTAAAACATGATTTGCCACAATAAAGTGGGCTTAAAACTCACATTTGTTGAATCATTCCAATTCAAAAAACAAGCCTTCATCCACATGCATTCATACAATTTAGCATTTAAGCACATAGCCTCATGGCAAGCATGCTAGATATGGCAACATCGTAATCACACTCATGCAAGTATGCTAAAGCGCAAAAAACTTACCAAGTACTCCAAGCCAAAACAAAAACTAGCTAGAAAGATGCATGATCCTAACTATACATGATGCCTAATGCAACACATGCAATATGCAATTAATAGGCTCGGCTACTATATGGCATATGAATTGATTTGAACAACATGCAATTAAACACGTATTCAAAGAAGTATTGAAATTGTGATGCAGTTTGAATGATGCGCCGAGCCTTGGTGCATGCAGGACAAATGAATGGATGCAAGCATAAGGTATGCTAATTGAAAATGTCCTTAATCTAACCATCGAGAGCGATGAAATAAAATAGAGAAAGACACGAGGTTGGAAGACATGCACACATGCACTCACACTTATTACAACATTATGCCCTCACGAAGGAGGGTCCGAATGAATAAACTAACTAGCTACGTTAATTAAGTTAACTATTACAAACCAAAACTAATTCATTATTCTAGTCAACTATTTATTACAAACCGAGTTAAGCTAATTAATTACAAAACGAATTAATTAACTAAATAGCTATAACACTTGTATGAATGAATTAGTTACAACTAACTAATTAAGCAAAGCAAGTAAATGGCCTCGAGGGGCGAGGGATGCATGATGCTCGGCTTCTCCACCCGAAAATGCCATCGCCTTGCCATTACAGCCTTTGTTTGCACATTTTTTATCACTGACAATTGTGCCAACTCCCAGAACACTTCTGATCCCCTTCAGGAGCACACAGAGCAACCTTTTTCATTGATGGCCGGTCGGCTACCAATGGTGGCTGGTCGGCCACCCCTTCCCTGGACTTCATTTTTTGCTGCAACAGAGAGCAAACAGAGGCAAAGCAGTGTATTCAGAAGGTTTTTATGTACTGTTATTCTCCTTATCATTATCCAAACTCAAATGAGTGTAACTCTTGGCTCTCAAACCATCAACCAAGCATTTTCCATGCATGATGGCTAAAGAACCGAGCTTGTACAAGCTTAATGAGTGCAGAACAAGACTCAACAAAACCACTGCCCTGTCATGCATGATCAAGGGTAATGGTGACCAAGGAAAGTGGCATGTTTCATCACTTTGAGTATGAAATGTCCCGTTTTTCTAGTGTTTGAATTAACATCCGATCGGAATACATGCAATGCAACACGAAAGATGCTTAATCTTGCCTTTTTTACTTGCCATTTTTGTTTACTCATTTTAGATTACCAATCCATTCTTTAATCGGTTAAGTCCAAAAGTGAGTGTCCTCTAATGGAAAGAGGGCTTAAACCACAAGTGCCTTGGGCATGAAAGAGACCTCATGTCGTTGGTAATGAAACCCCGAGGGGATTAAACCATTAAGCATGAATGTCTCAATTTCACACTTAAGCAAACAACAGGTTTAAAACAACTTTCAAAGAAAATAAAAGAGTAAAGAATGGAGGAAGGTTACAGAGATTTCAGTGCTAAAATTAGGCATGAAAAAGCATTAAGGCATGCAACCAACACACACAAGTGATTCACAAAGCCTTGAAACGCTAAGCTAGTGAAGGAAATCGCACCACAACTATACAATACAAAGCTCAAAAGCAACAAGCAGCCCAAAATAGATGCGAAACAGCCCAAAATATGGCTTAAAACATTCTGAAATTAAGCTAACACATGCTAGAATAATAGGCTAAAACATGAAGCATGCTAGACTAGTAAGCAAGACACAAGGATGGGAGGCTACCTCCTCCATTTTTGGATTTCAAAACACATTTTTATCCACTGAAATAGCTCTGAAAAACAGTGTTTAAAAGCTTGGAAAAAAGATAGCAAAAGGGTGGGAAACACAAGGGCAAAGGCCTCCAAGACAAGGTACAAATAAGGGCTATCAACCCCTCAACCTTTAATGGCCTTAGGACCTAAGCTTCAACCCAAAAACATAGAGTTTTTATAGCCCAAAATCAGTTAGAAAACATGCTGGAATGAAGATAAGAGTAGCTAAAACAACAAGCTAAAACATGAGTTTACACTACAACCATGCAAAAGTCTACTCATACAACACAAATAGTCCAAAACAGAGCTAAAGCAGCCCAAATCAGAGGTAAAAACATGCTGAGATTAAGCTACAAAACGCTAGAAAAGCATGCCCACATGTTAAGCTATCTAGGCATGCAAATAAGACACCAGGAGGGGAGGCTAACCCCTCCAATTTTGGACTTAAAAACAAGGTTTTTACCATTGAAAAACCTCTGAAATTCAGTGGTTAAAAGGCCCAAAAAAGTTGGTTTGAAAGTGATGAATAAAGACATAAAAGCTTTAACAACAAAGGAGTGAGAAGGGTGAACCACCCCCTAACTTGAAATGGCCTTAAACCAACACTATTACCCCACAAAAGCAGAGGTTTTTTCATTTCAAAACCACCCCAAAAACACTACAAAAAGATGACAAAAACAAGTATGAAAAACAAGCTTAAAGGGTAAAGGTTATACCTCTTGAAACCAAGTACACTTTAGGCACAAATGAGGCACCAAATCAAGCTAAAATCACCTTCTAAAGCTCAAAGAAGGTCCCAAGGAATCTTAGCCCAAAGAGAAGCAACTTTGGTTAATGGTTGATAGGCAAACTAGAAGTGTATCTTTACTTGTATGCACAAAAGGGCAAGAGATAGAGAAATCTAGAGAGAGAGGATTGTAGAGAGAGAGGCTCCCAAATCTTTCTAACCTTGAAAACAATAGAGCATGGCCTCTATATATAGAAATACAAGAGCCTTGGTTGAAAATATCTGAAAATGGGATAGCTGGAGCAGTATAGAACAGCTGGAGGAGAAATATCCTTAAAATCTGAGCTTTGTTGACCCCTGTGGCCTACCGGCCACCATTGGTGGGCAACAAGGGTCACTCTTGGCCGACATATGGCCATCAAACCCCATTTGTTTCCGACACATGGTCGACAAGCAAAAACTGGTTTGTGGCCCCGACTTCAAATAGGCATATCTCCTTCATCCGGACTCCTTTGTAGAAAATTTCCAATGGTGGCAGACTCACATCAAAATTCCAAGTGTGCAAAAAGATATGCCTCATTTAGTGAAGGTTTCTCATTTCCAGCTCAATCGGATTGATGCCTAACTTCCGACAACCATATCTCCCTCATCCGAACTCGGCTAGAGGAGATTATTGAGTGTAAAATGAAGCCCCGGAAGTTTTATTTCCAATGGTGGTGGCCTCATAGCTGAAATCCAAATGTACAAAAGGATAGACCTAATTTAGTGAAGGCTGTCCAGTTCCCTCTTGACAGTTTATGCCCAACTTCTTCCCCAACTAGGTTTCTTCCCTCTCCTCTAATTTTCTTCAACTCCAAACCTCTAAATAAGGTGTTTTGAAAGATTTTTCAAAGAGTTCACCTCTCGTTCATTTATTTCCACTTAGTCCTTGCTCGGTTTACTGAAAAGTGCAATTTTTATTGAAATGCGAGCCTCGGATCATCGTAGAAACATTTTCAAAAATATTTTGAAAAAGAGGGTTTTAAGGTCTAAAAATCATTTTGGTCAAAATAGTTTTGGTCCAAAAATGGGTTGTGAGGTTGGGATTCGGAGCTGCTCTTACCGAAGAAATTTGAACCTTTGCACAACATAACCTTCACCATCAAGTGAGCAATCAGTGGCGCCCAGGTCTTAACGACGGTCAAAAATGCAGTGTCTATAGTTGCCCCTCTTTGACAGAGTTCAGAGTCATGAAATGACGTGAGTGAATGTCAAAGCCCAGAGACAACCTATTTTGAGAAGGCCATAAGACTTGGACAAACAAACAAAATGCAGATGCAGTTGGTTGAACTCGAGGGTTGCCGATATATCCCTTTGCAAGGAATCAAACCAGCGTAGTTCAGGGGCAGAATACAAATTGATACACAATTGTAACAAAACAATGTAAACGATATGCAATGCAATGAAACAATGCAAATGATATGTAATGTAATTGAACCATTAAACCACAAGCAGTGCAAAACCACACAAATACCATCAAGGAATGGAGATGTAACATCACACTATGTTTAACACAGAAAAGGTGCTGGAACCCTCAAACCACAATTCCTGCGGAATAGGCGTGTGCACATGCAGAACTATGTGTTTCGCAAAAAGAATACAAGTAATTGTGTAGGATGATATAAGTGAGGAATGATCTGCTGTGGAAAGATCGTGATCCTGAATGCTGAATGCAACAAAACAAAGTACGATGCAATGGATGCAGTGAATAAGGCGCAGGTCAAATCACATTTTACCTAGAAAAGGCATGGACAGAAAACAGACCATGTCTAACACAGAAAAGGTGCCGAAACCCTCAGACCACAATTCTCTCAGTAGAATAGGCGCATACACATGCAGAGCTATGCTTCAATGAGGGAAATGTATGAGCACATACCGAACTAAGCTTAACATGGAAAGTATGCATGATGATAAAACAGTATGATGCAGTAGATGAATAGGGTGACATACTCCAACCACGCTGGAATCGTGAGAGGAGGAAGAACAAATTCTAAATGTGCTGAAATCGTGTGAGGAAGAGGACACTTAAACCACGCTGAAATCGTGAGATGAGGTCCTAAGACAACTACTCAGGGGTGCGTTCCATGCAACCTGAGATAAATTCCAATCACGCTGAAATCGTGTGAGAAAAAGAACACTCTAACCACGCTGAAATCGTGGGAAGAGGTTCGAAAACAACCAATCAGGAGTGCGTTCCACGCATCCTAAGATAAATTCCAAACACGCTGAAATCGTGTGAGGAAAGGAACACTCTAACCACGTTGAAATCGTGAGAAGAGGTCCAAAGAAAACCATTCAAGAGCATGTTCCACGCATCCCGAGATAAATTCCAAATACGTTGAAATCGTGTGAGGAAAGGAACACTCTATCCACACTGAAATCATGAGAAGAGGTTCGAAAACAACAACTCAGGGGCGCGTTCCATGCAACCTGAGATAAATTCCAAACACGTTGAAATCGTGTGAGGAAAAGAACACTCTAACCATGCTGAAATCGTGAGAAGAGGTCCTAAGACAACTACTCAGGGGTATGTTCTACGTAACCTAAGATAAATTCCAAACACGCGAAAATCGTATGAGGAAAAGAACACTCTAACCACGCTGAAATCGTGAGAAGAGGTCCAAAGAAAAGCCGATCAGAAGCACGTTCCACGCATCTCGAAATAAATTCCAAACATGCTGAAATCGTGTGAGGAAAGGAACACTCTAACCATGCTAAAATCGTGAGAAGAGGTCCCAAGAAAAACCAATCAGGTGCGCGTTCCACGCATCTTGAGATAAATTCCAAACATGCTGAAATCGTGTGAGGAAAGAACACTCTAACCACGCCGAAATCGTGAGAAGTGGTTCGAAGAAAACCAGTCAGGAGCGCGTTCCACGCATCCTGAGATAAATTCCAAACATGCGGAAATCGTGTGAGGAAAGGAACACTCTAACCACGCTGAAATCGTGAGAAAAGGTCCTAAGAAAAGCAGTTAGGAGCGCATTCCGCGCACTCTGAGATAAATTCCAAACACACAGAAATCGGGTGAGGAATGGGACACTCTAACCACGCCGAAATCGTGAGAAGAGGTCCAAAGAAAAGATGTCAGGAGCGCGTTCCACGCACCTTGAGAAAGCCCCGGGGGACAACGATCCTAAACGCACTCAGCGTAAAAGGATAAATGATACAAGATAACACAAGATACAAATAAATGCAATGAGTGTGATGATATGATGCATGTTACAAGCAATGCAGAGCATGATGTTTAGGGAATGCAATAAACAAACAAAGCGGCACTTTGAAAAGCACCTCATGGGGTGAGTAGCATTGAACCACTCTACTTTGACAGGGATCTCCCCCTTGTGTTCTTCGAACTCTTACCTCCAACTCATAGTTCAAAGGTCCTGAAATGTTGACAAGAGGTAACCTCTCCATGTAGAAGCCATGGATGCCGCTTTTCTTCCCGATCATATTCATAACTTTCCCTATTCTCTAACAGGGTGACAAACTAGGTTGGTTCAGTATCCAGAATTGAGGTGCACACATGCTATCTCAATCTATGGGGTTGCCATACAGATTTCAAGCCGAAGATACACCCCTGGGTATTTAAACTAGACTTTAGTCTCCGAAATTCCAAACCTTTGTGTTTTAGGCATCGCCATTTGAACTCTAGTTTCCACTGTCGCAGTTGGTCTCCTAGGAACTCATTGCAGACATAGCCAAGATGCCTCTGGTAGGGAAATGGTGTTTGGGGATAGCACTTCTAATCGCCATTCTAGCTTGAAGTAGGCTTGAGCTTGAGCTTGAGGTAGAGGTACACTCATACTTCGGAGCATTGACAAGGCCTGAAAAGGTACATCCTGAATGCAATCTTGGAATTTGCTGAAGTTGAAACACACTCAGATGCTCCAAATTTTCCCTCTTTTCTTTTGCTTAGCAGTCTGGAACCTATGTAGCTTCAGATAGGTCCTTGTTCTATTGTTCTCACATGACCTGGTTTGAACCCTGCAGTTTATGTAAGAAAGAATCCTGTTTTGTACAAATGTGGAGAATGACAGAACACTCTGAGCACAAAACGATTTATTTTTGAAATTGAGACATGAGTTCTTAACCGGGTATGGAGCCTACGACTGACCATAGTGAAAAAGACTCAACAAAGGGAAAATAAACTAAAACAACACATCTATTGAGATTGAAAACGACTCAAACAAGAATCGAGACAAACAAAAACAACAAGCACAACACTCAAATGTGTTCTAATGGCGAGAGACCTCTCGGTTCACGGGAGCTTGTTTCTTTGGGTATTGTTTCCCGCCCTTTCTTATTTGTGATTCTCACATCACTCTGGCACTCAATTTCTTTTTCTCTGAAAAGCCCTTTCCTCACTTTTTCTCTCAGCACACATCTCTCTATTCTTGAATCTCTCTGATTTTTTATCCCTCTCCTGAGTGGTTGATGGATAAACAGGAATTTGTGGGCTATTGCCCCTAGTATTCTGCTAGATTCTCCTTCTTTTGCTCACAACTAGTGAGCTTCTCCCACAGAGGGGTTGTGGTGAGACTAGATGTGTAGCAAATTTGTAATTGACATCGGTTGATGATGCCCTTGGCTTAACTGATTGAGATGAACTACAATACGTCTCACCGGCCAGGTATACAATTGATTGGTCTCACACATTGCATTTTCTACATTCCCATTCTGGGTCGGACACCAATTTAGGTGTGATCAAACCTATCTAGATGAGTGGGTCGAATACTCTGCTCCATTTTCAATTCGCGCTTCGCACTTGGCTTGATACCTCACTGTTTGGAGGATGAGAAAGCTTTCGACCCTCTACTGTTAGCTTCAATTGTGCCCTTTTTGGCGAATACATTGATAATGAGGAACAGACAGAAAACCTGACTCAACTGTGCCCCTAATTCATCATTTTGACCATTTTTTTTTTTGTTTTTTTGGCTTTCTACTAAAACAATTTTGACTAACATGAGAGTTAGAATAGCATACTTGTTTGACTTTCTGATTTGAAATCATGCAAGTCAGGCTATGAGCACTGAAAATTTTCCTTTTTGGGTCCAAGAAATGATCCAGTTTTGGAAAAAAAAAATGGAATAATTTTCGAGAGAATTAGTCAACCTCATTAAAAATTCTCAAAAACTGTTTTTGCAAATGGCCACTGCTCGACCAACATAGAATCTACTCTCGAGATGCACAATTTCAGATCTGAATTTGATTTGTCTTGCAGCTAAATCTTTTTAACATAATAGAACAACCGAATTTGAATGAAGACAACCTAATTTGCACATGGAAAAGATAGCCGAGTTTGAACATGGATAAGCCTATCAACATGGATAAGCCAAGCAGGCTGAAAATGATTTTGGCCGAATTTCAAGATGAAGTTGCCTACGTATCCCAAAGATGGGAATCAGGCCATACGTAGTTCTGGGTTAAGGTACACTTGGGTGTTAACACTCTCCTTTTGCGCTCTAACTTTTGCCAAGGTCGCCCTTCTATGTTTTGAACCTTGCGAGCTCTATTTTTCTGTTATTTTTCTTTATTTTTGTTCTTTTCTTTTCTTTTTTGCTCTGTTTCCATTTTTCACTTTTGTTCTTTTTCTTTTTTCTGCTCTAACTTTTGCCTGGGTTGCCCTTACGGATTTTCAGCCCAGCGAGCTTCTTTAGGATAGAAAAGTTTAACTTCGTCCATGTTAATTGGTCATAGGATCTCTAAGCCATCTGAATCTAGGAGAATGGCTGCTGTTGCTGACTAAATAGTCTTGTTGATGTGAGAGCCCATCTAATTGGGGTTTGAATTTGCCCCTAGTGTTGTGGATAGGTACTTGATTGTCCTTCAGCAATACTTTTCTTCTTTTCATTCATGGGATTTGGCTTTCTGCCCGTCTTCACTGGTTTACGGAATGACCTATCCTTTGAATCTTTGAGCACATCTGGCATTATTTGCCCCTAGTTCAAGGGCTACTTCTATTCCAGCTTTGCAAGCTTTCTTTGACGACATCTGACCTTCTTGATCTGACCTTCTTGCCCCTAGTTCAAGGGTTGCTTCTGATTCGGCCATACAAGCCTCATGTTTGGGTTGATCATTGAACATTCTGAATGAAGGTTCAAAATTTGAAAGCAAAGGGGTCGAGTCTCGAGACCGAGAGTGATCCTATGTTGCACAATCCCAAGATCAATTCCATGCATGTCTTCGTAGGACCACGCAAAATATTTTTGAAATCTTTTAAGAAAGCAACTAGTCGCTCACGTTGAAGACAATGCAGAACCAATCTGGACTAAGCCAGGATCCTTCTCGGTACTCATATTAAATAACATGATTTCATTCATTAAGGGCTTAGCACACCTCTCTTTCTCTCAGTTAATCAATTTTTTTGCAAATCCCGAGGAATTCCTTCCTCTTTGTTTTCACCACAGTGTTAGAAAAGTTTTGAAAACCTTTGGTCAATGCAATGAGTTAAAGGCACAGAAAAAGTAGGTGAAAATCACTGCCGTTTCATTCAGATCTTCTGGCACAACTAGCACAATGGTAGAAACAGACGCAAAAGAAAAAGTGTAAAAGACAAACACAAAACCAGATAGTGATGTCCGAGGTGACACCCACTAAATCACCCGACTCTAACACAACATGGTTGACTCGATACAATAAGACAAACTCAATACAACACAACAGAACTGACTCAATACCCAAGTTAGAAAGTACAATAAACAACATTTGCAAATTGCTCAAAACAGTGCATTCCATCCACCACATATGGAGTAAAATGAGTGCCATCCGCAGGTGGTTCATCCCCCGATCACATAATCATATTATCCCCCAAGTTCATCGATCCAGTACCGATAGACTTTGTAAGACCTGGTGCGACGATGACCTTGTTGTCAATCAGATCTTGTATTTCATGGCGAAGATGAAAAACAACTGTCAGTGTCATGACTAGTTTGTTGATGGAAGGCACAGTACTTAACTGGATTATGCTTAGCTGGAAGCGGATTCGGGAGAGGCCGAGGCTCAAAGGGTCTGAGATGGCCTTGTCCTATAAGGATTTGGAGAGCTTTGGATAAGGTCATGTAAAGCAGGGAGAAGACCCTCTGGCCTCGGGGTTGGTGCTTCGAGGTTTGTGGAGTTGTGTTAGATGTACCGGTAAAGGGGTTGGCAGGTGCTGACTGGGTTAGATGATCTCTTCCGAGTGTAGAATTGGAGCTGAAAGGAGCGTTTCTGGTACGACCTCCCTTTTCCCCGGCTTGCCCTTTGATTCAGAATGCTCTGATCCTGAGTGGCAAAAGTGTCATCCACTGTCTTTGCAACAACTGTGAGCACTTGCTGTTTGTTCAGTCCTTCAGCGTTCAAAACCTCGACAGCCCACTGAAGATGTTCATAGGGGCCAATGCTTGCCCCTACCTTGTTCTTGCCATTTGCCTCCACTTTGCCAAGGGATTGGCCTTCTTCCAATACAGCATGTCCCAAGATTGGGGAGCCTTTTGACATAAAATTCCCGGTTTGTGATGTGGGTGATGATGGAGCCAATATCCCAAAGGCCAGATCTGCCACAGTTCTCTAAAGATCTTCAATCATTCTCATTAGCTCAGAAGTAGTGGGTTCATGGGTTTGAGATGATTGGGGCTCAAGTGCATTCATCATGCACAAGTCCATGCTTTTCGGAATGAACACCTCAGGCTTGGGTAGATGGGCCGAGGTGATGTATACGTTGGGGTTATAGGTGGATCGCAGTGTATGGATTAGATTGAGATGTGGAGGTAACAAGTTAGGGGTGGCCTGAGGTCCTTTTGGTGGAGCCATGATCTCTTCGTCAATAAGATCCTGAATCTTATGACGGAGGCAGATGCAACGGTTTGTATCATGACCGTGTTGTTGATGATAGGCATAGTATTTAGCTGGGTCATATCTTGGTGGAAGAGGATTTGGAAGGGGTCGGGGTTCTAGGAGTTCTAGGTACCCTTTTTCTTGCCGCATTTTCAAAGCTTGAGAAAGACTCATGTAAAGGGGATGAAAATTTCGGGCTTGGGGCCGAGTTGAAGTGGTTGGTTTTTGGCCATTGAGGGGAGTGGTGATAGTGTCTACTTCTGAGCATTTCGCGCTACCATTAGTAGTAGCATTGGAACTACGAACAACATTCTTCTTGAAAGGCTCATTATCTTCTGCAAAGACCCCTTGTTTGATGGCATCCTTGATTTGAACCCTCATTTTATGAAACTCTGGAAAGGTAAACAGAGGTAGAACGATCATCTTTTGTAGCAACTTGCCATGTAGATTCCAAACAATCATCCTAATTTGATCTTTTTCGGAAGGCCTTGTAGTCATCATCGAGGCCTTCGCTCTCCATCTCGTCACGAACTCTGAGAAACCCTTCTTTAGCTCTTGGCGGGTGACTTCGAGATCATGAGTTGTGACCTTGATCTATGTGTTGTAGGAGTATTAAGCAATAAAGGCCTCAGCCATCTCTTCCCAGTTTTGTTTCACAGAGTCCTCTAATTTTGCATACCAGATTGCAGCTATCCCAGACATGGTTTGGCCGAAGAGAGACAACTTCTGGGTTGGGGTCAAGCCCATTGGCCTCAGGATATCAGAAAACAGGCAGAGGTGCACCATTGGGTCTCCAGAGCCGTTAAAGCAGTTGATATGCGGCATTTTAAACCGCTCCGGTAAGGTAACTGTAGATTCAGTATACCCGTCCTCTAAATCCGGGACGGAGTTCACTTCTTGTGCTCGTTTGAATAATTTCTCCAGTTTATTGACCTTAAGTGCAGTTGGGTCAACCTCAGATTTAAACGGAGCTTCAGTTTAATAAACAGGAGCTTTGGAGGCCTGTGCTGGGATTGGGTCCGCCGGATTTCCCTGAGTCTCCTAGACATTAGTAGTATAGGTAGTGGCTCCGGGTGTCGGGTTACCCGTGCGAGGTGCATGAGATGCAGAAGTTGTGGCTAGCTGTGGCTGTTATTGTTGTTGTAGCCAGGTTATCACTTTGGCCTGACGAGCCATGACTTTAGCTTGATGGGCTGCGTTCTACTGCAGTGCCTCGATTGTTTGTTGCAGGTGCTGTATTAGTTTTTCCATACTGGCTGGGGGATACTGAGCCATGAGAATGGGTGATTGATCTCGTGCTGAGCTAAATGCAGACAACTATTCCCAGACCAGACTAGACTCGGGTGAACTGGGGTATGACTACTGTAGAAACTGTACTGGTGAATTCTGCCTGAACCTCCTTCATCTTGTAACCGGTGGGGGTGAGGTAAACACAGGTTGCTTCTGAAGAATTTTCGACCTGACAAAGTCTATCGACACAAGTCCAGAGTAACTGGGAGATATTGGAGCCTTCTGAAGCTATGGTTCCAAGACTACCTAGCAAAAGAGAAAACAAACAACACCTCAGCCTGATTTCACTAAAACAAATATGAGCATAGCTGAATGACTGTACTCTTTACTGAATTCTACCCCAAAATCAGATACCAAACTCGCAATTGATACGCACATTCCTGTACAGTTTCACCGTAAAGCACATACCAGTTAATTGAGAGCCAAAACACCCCTATGAGGGGGATAAGGTTACCCTGTCCTAATTTCGTCAGGAGCTAGGGATTCACAACGCAAACAAGCGGTTTCATACAATCCTGTATTCGGGTGAGCAACGTGTCCTAGTTTGGAACAGTCTTTATGGCTTCCGATATGCAACTAGGTCGATTGGTCAAAAAGGGTACCTCAGCAAGACCACCTAATATACCTCTCACACCCAACACCGAGAAGTGAAATGAGGATCAAATGGTACAGCGGTAGTCTAGATCCAAGGGTTGTGTTCCCATCATGGCAGAGCCCGCAACCGGTCAGCCTTTTGGCAAGCTTTTCCAAGTAAGCCTCCGGCGAACCGCTTAGGACTTACAGATGGCAGACACTGTGACTTAGGCGCACTGATGCAAATGCAAATACAAAGAAACACATAAGTGTAGATAAAACAAGATATCATGAGTTCGAATCAAGTTCTCTAAGTCCCCAGTAGAGTCGCCATAAATTGTTGACTCGCTTTTTTTCTGCGCCTCCGCCTTTCGAAAAGGGTTTAAAAAGAAGGCCTCACAGTTCGGACTGCGGCGGTTCTGAATCTAGTCTCACAAGTGCAATGTGAAACTCATAAACACCAAAGACTCCAAATCCAGCAAACCTTTTGAAAAATCGATTTTAAATCAAATAATGCCAAAATTGGACTGCTTTGCCAGATACAGAGTCGCCACCTAAATATTTTATTTTTGGGGAAATTTAGGAAACCCTGACTCGTTCCAAAGGCCACATGTTCGTCATCACCAAAGTTGCCTTGGCTCGGGAACTTGGGTATGAAGGGGGAAGGTCATGAAATGAGCACCCCTACTCGCCCGATCAAAGATCGACCTCTACTAATCATGATATGATGTTTTATAAACCTTATGTGTTCTTGTTCTGGTTATTAGGTAACATTAATATGTGATGCACACAAGCAAGTGCAGGCTAAAATTGCAAGAATTGGAACAACTCAACTCATGTTTGTTTTCGAAAATGGTTTGAATTTGCCACCCTCAAGTGGGCTTAAAAGTGCAGATTTGCCACCAAACACAGTGGGCTTAAAACTCACATTTGTTGAATCATTCCAATTCAAAAAACAAGCCTTCATCCACAGGCATTCATACAATTTAGCATTTAAGCACATAGCCTCATGGCAAGCGTGCTAGATATGGCAACATGGTAATCACACTCATGCAAGTATGCTAAAGCTCAAAAAACTTACTGAGTACTCCAAGCCAAAACAAAAACTAGTTAGAAAGATGCATGATCCTAACTATACAAGATGGCTAATGCAACACATGCAATATGCAATTAATAGGCTCGGCTACTATATGGCATATGAATTGATTTGAACAACAAGTGATTAAACACGTATTCAAAGAAGTATTGAAATTGTGATGCAATTTCAATGATGTGCTGAGCCTCAGTGCATGCAGGACAAATGAATGGATGCAACCATGAAAATATAAGGTATGCTAATTGAAAATGTCCCTAATCTAACCATCGAAGAGTGATTAAATAAAAGGGAGAAAGACGTGAGATTGGAAGATATGCACACACGCACGCACACTTATTACAACATCATGCCCTAGCGAAGGAGGATCCGAATGAATAAACTAACTAGCTACGCTAATTAAGCTAACTATTACAAATCAAAACTAATTAACTATTCTATTCAACTAATTATTACAAACTGAGTTAAGCTAATTAATTAGAAAATGAATTAATTAACTAAATAGCTACAACACTTGTATGAATGAATTAGTTACAACTAACTAATTAAGCAAAGCAAGTAAATGGCCTCGAGGGGTGAGGGATGCATGCATGTTCGGCTTCTCCACCCAAAAATGCCACCGCCATGCTATTGCAGCCTCTGTTTGCACATTTTTATCACTGAAAATTGTGCCAACTCCCAGAACACTTATGATCCCCTTTAGGAGCCCACAGAGCAACCTTCTTCATTGATGGCAGGTCGGCTACCAATGGTGGCCGTCGGCTACCATTGGTGGCCGGTCGGCTACTACTGGTGGCTGTTGGCCATTGATGGTGGCCGGTTGGCCACCCCTTCCCCGGATTACCTGTTTTGCTACAACAGAGAGCAAATAGAGGCAAAACAGTGTATTCACAAGGTTTGTATGTACTGTTATTCTCCTTATCATTAGACAAACTCAAAGGAGTGTAACTCTTGGCCCTCAAACCATCAACCAAGCATTTTGCATGCATGATGGCTAAAGAACCAAGCTTGTACAAGCTTAATGAGTGCAAAACAAGACTCAACAAAACCACTACCCTATCATGCATGATGAAGGGTAATGGTGACCAAGGAAAGTAGCACGTTTCATCACTTTGAGTATGAAATATCCCGTTTTTCTAGTGTTTGAATTAACATCCGATCTGAATACATGCAATGCAACACGAAAGATGCTTAATCTTGCCTTTTTTACTTGCCATTTTTGTTTACTCATTTTAGATTACCAATCCATTCTTTAACCGGTTAAGTCCAAAAGTGAGTGTCCTCTAATGGAAAGAGGGCTTAAACCACAAGTGCCTTGGGCATGAAAGAGACCTCATGTCGTTGGTAATGAAACCCCGAGGGGATTAAACCATTAAGCATGAATGTCTCAATTTCACACTTAAGCAAACAACAGGTTTAAAACAACTTTCAAAGAAAATAAAAGAGTAAAGAATGGAGGGAGGTTACAGAGATTTCAGTGCTAAAATTAGGCATGAAAAAAGCATTAAGGCATGCAACCAAGACACACAAGTGATTCACAAAGTCTTGAAACGCTAAGCTAGTGAAGGAAATCACACCACAACTATACAATACAAAGCTCAAAAGCAACAACCAGCCCTAAATAGATGCGAAACAACCAAAAATATGGCTTAAAACATTCTAAAATTAAGCTAACACAAGCTAGAATAATAGGCTAAAACATGAAGCATGCTCGACTAGTAAACAAGACACAAGGAGGGTAGGCTACCTCCTCCATTTTTGGATTTCAGAATATGTTTTTATCCACTGAAATAGCTCTGAAAAATAGTGTTTAAAAGCTTGGAAAAAAGATAGCGAAAGGGTGGGAAACACAAGCGCAAAGGCCTCCAAAACACGGTACACAAGCGCAAAGGCCTCCAAAACACGGTACAAAGAAGGGCTATCAACCCCTCACCCTTTAATGGCCTTAGGACCCAAGCTTTAGCCCAAAAACACAGAGTTTTTGTAGCCCATAACCAGCTGGAAAAACATGTTGGAATGAAGACAAGAGTAGCTAAAACAATAAGCTAAAACATGGAGTTACACTACAACCATGCAAAAGTCTACTCATACAACACAAACAGTCCAAAATAGAGCTAAAGCAGCCCAAATCAGAGGTAAAAACATGCTGAGATTAAGCTACAAAATGCTAGAAAACATGCTCACATGTTAAGCTATCTAGGCATGCAAATAAGACACAAGAAGGGGAGGCTAACCCCTCCAATTTTGGACTTCACAACAAGGTTTTTACCATTGAAAAACCTCTGAAATTCAGTGGTTAAAAGGCTCAAAAAAGTTGGTTTGAAAGTGATGAATAAAGGCACAAAAGCTTTAACAACAAAGGAGTGAGAAGGGTGAACCACCCCCTAACTTGAAATGGCCTTAAACAAACACTTTTAACCCATGAAAATAGAGGTTTTTTCAGTTCAAAACTACCCCCAAAATAGTACAAAAAGGTGACAAAAATAAGTATGAAAAACACGCTTAAAGGGTAAAGGTTATACCTCTTGAAGCCAAGCACAGTTTAGGCACAAATGAGGCACCAAATCAAGACAAAATCACCTTCTAAAGCTCAAAAAGGTCCCAAGGAATCTCAGCCCAATTATAAGCAACTTTGGTCAAGGGTTGATAGGCAAACTAGAAGTGTATCTCTACTTGTATGCACAAAAGGGCAAGAGAGAGAGAGATATCTAGAGAGAGAGGATTGTAGAGAGAGAGGCTCCCAAATCTTTCTCAACTTTAAAACAATAGGGAATGGCCTCTATATATAGAAATACAAGAGCCATGGTTGAAAATATCTAAAAATGGGACAGCTGGAGCAGTGTAGAACAGCTGGAGGAGAAATATCTGCAAAATCTGAGCTTTGTTGGCACCTATGGCTGACCGGCCACCATTGGTGGCCGACCAACCACCATTGGTGGCCAACAAGGTCACTCTTGGCCGACATATGGCCGTCAAACTCCATTTGACATGGCTGACAAGCAAAAACCAGTTTCTGGCCCCGACTTCAAACAGGCATATTTCCTTCTTGCGGACTCCTTTGTAGGTCATTCTTGAGTCTAAATTGAATCCTCAGAAGTAAGATTTCCAATGGTGGCAACCTCGTATCAAAATTTCCAAGTGTAAAAAAAGATATACCTCTTTTAGTGAAGGTTGCTCATTTCCAGCTCAATCGGATTGATGCCTAACTTCCGACAACCATATCTCCCCTCATCCGGACTTGGCTTGAGGAGATTATTGAGTGTAAAATGAATCCCTAAAAGTCTTCTTTCCAATGGTGGTGGCCTCATAGCTGAAATCCAAGTGTACAAAAGGATAGACCTGATTTAGTGATGGCTACCCGGTTCCCTCTTGACAGTTTATGCCCAACTTCTTCCCCAACTAGGTTTCTTCCCTCTCCTCTAATTTTCTTCAACTCTAAACCTCTAAATAAAGTTTTTTGAAATATTTTTCATAGAGTTCACCTCTCTTTCATTTATTTCCACTTTGTCCTTGCTCGGTTTAACCGAAAAGCGTAATTTTTATCGAAATGCGAGCCTCAGATCATCGTAGAAACATTTTCAAAAATATTTTAAAAGAGAGAGTTTTAAGGTCTAAAAATCATTTTGGTCAAAATAGTTTTGGTCCAAAAATGGGTTGTGAGGTTGGGATTCGAAGCTCCTCTTGCTAAAGAAATTGAACCTTTGGACAACATAACCTTCACCATCAAGTAAGCAATCAGTGGCGCCCAAGTCCTTAAGGGTGGTCGAAAATGGGTTGTCTACAGGCATCTACTACACATCTAGTCGTGGCCCCCCAGCCGAACTTTGACCCACCTCCGCCAGTTAAAGATTTGCAAGGTCTAGATCCTCGAGAAGGGTTGGCTCAAGCTCGAGTTTTCACACCCCTGGTGCAGTCTAATGAAGGGCTTTATCCCCTTGATATTACTGATCTCGACCTGACCTTGTTAAAACTTTTTAACCTTGAGAAGCAATTCAAAAAGGCACAGTGAATTAGCTCCATTCCCCATATTGAGGATGGGTACACAGAGGCAGCCGTAAGGCTCCCAGATAGATTCAAAATGCCACACATTGACCGTTTCGACGGGTCTTGAGATCCTGTGGTAGATATCCAGATTTTCTTGGACGTCCCTGAAATCGATGGGTTTGACTAAGCCTCAAAAACTCTTTCTGTGTGGAAGAACCCTGTCGGGTATAGCAGCCACCTAGCACGCCAAGTTAGAGGACAAAGTGGAATAGAATTGGAAAGAATTGGCTGAGGTGTTTGTCAATCATTATTCTTACAATACCCAAATTGAAATGACCACTTAAGAGATTGAAGTAACCCACTAGAATCCTATAGAACCTTCTGTGGAATTTGTTGCAAGGTGGAGAGCAAAGGTAAGACAAATGACAGATTGCCCTTCTGAGAGGGACCAAGTGCAGATAGTGGTGCAAAACCTTGAGCCTGATATGTTGCAAAAATTGATAGTCGCTCCACCATTCACTTTCAAAAGTTTGCATGAATTAGGGGTTAAAATTGAGAGTGCATTCAACACAGGGATTATCCCCAGAACAACTGAACCAATAAGAAGGGTGTTTTCCGGGGGGCATTATTCCCAAACCCACTGAAATCAATACTGTTGTCGCCACTCCTAAAATTGGCGACCCCATTTGCCAATAAAAGCCCAAAAACAGCTAGCCCAACCGGTGCTCAAGGAAGAACTTTCACCCTTTTCTATATGAGCCTAACCAGCACACTAAAAATCCTGATGGAAACAGGGTATCTCAAAACCCATCGATCCCCAACCTCTTTCTGACCCACTCCCTGCTAGACATAACCCCACCAAGTATTATGCGTACCATCAGCAATGCGATCATGGCATCGATTGTTGCTACTGCCTTCGTCATGAGGTTCATAATCTTATCGACAACCAGATAATAGCTCTACCTCAAGACCCCAATGTTACCACCAACCCACTTCCCATCCATGACCAAGTATCTTATCCACACCTGAAACCTCATCCATACACTGCCACCTCCCTTCAACCCTAGCATACACATCACCCCGACCCATTTACCTAAGCCTGACGTGTTCATTCCAGAAAGTACCAATTTATGCATGATGGATGCACCCAATCCAGTTTGGGTATGGCAAGAGCGCCAAATGGCCGAATCCCCTACTGCTGAGATGTTGGGAATGATTGAAGACCTTCAAGGAACGATGGAAGATTTAACATTTGGGGTTTCGTTCCCATCACAAAGCTCCCCAATCTTGGGGCGAGCTGTTGTTGAAAAGGCCAATCCAAAACTATTTCAAGTCTGGGTGATGACAGATAAACAACAAACGGGCCTCGCTTCGATATAGCCACCCAATCCTTTAGCCAAATAGAAGCAAGTGGCAAGAACAAAGCCAGGCCAAGTATTGATCCCTATGCACAACTTTAGTGGGCTATTAAGACTTTGAAGGTCAAAAGGTTGAACAAGAAACAAGTGCTTGAAGTTGTTGCAAAGACTGTGGTTAACACTTTTGTCGCTTAGGATGAGAGCATTTTGAATTAGGGGGTAAACAATGGAAAGGGATGCTTTACCAGAAACACCCATCCTAATTCCAGTCCTAAGCCTATAAATACCCAACCAACACCGGCCACTCTATTTGCCAATATTTCCAAACCTAATTCTTCCTCCCCCCAAAAAATGAACCTTCTCCCAACTCCACACGAGCCTAACCTGTGTATTGAAGGTACTGATAGAGAAAGGGTATCTCAAACTGCTCAATCCTCAATCTCTCCCTAATCCTCTCCTACCTACACATGACTCTACCCAATATTGCACATTCTATCAGTAGTACGGTCACCATACTGACCGTTGCTTTCGCCTTCGCCATGAAATTCAAGACTTGATTGACAACAAAGTTATCACCCCACCTGAAAATCCCAAAGCTGTCAATAACCCTCTCCCTGGCTGCAATAGATTGCCACTCCATAACATAAAACCCCTGCATAGCTTGCCAACAACCAACCATTACCCTAGCCCACACATCATACTCGCCAATGAGCCCAAACCCGTTGTGTTCATTCCTGAATCTTTTGATTCCGATCTGGCGAAAATGAACAAAATCTTTGAAGAGATGGAAAATTTACTTTATCTTGGCATGTTCAAGCTTGATAAAGTAGTGATGCCAACACTGGTGGTTGGAATGATGAATCTCAGTTTCAGCTAGGGTAATTATCGAAAGCACTTGGGAAGGGCCTTCCGAACTAGGGGCATGGTGTGAAGAAGCAATTGTTTCGGTCAAGAAGATGTGTGGGGACAACGTAATTGTGAGATTCAATCTGTGAGACCCGATTTGAAAGTTGAAAATCAATCCTTCTGGGTGTGGATGTTAGTATTACTGAATTGAAGGCAGGTTTGGACCTTCCCGTGGGCTACTCGAAATTGTTTTTGAAATTTTGTAGATAGATTTGGAAAAGGAAAACCTCTTTCGTCTCCGAAATGCTTATTTTGCTTTGAGTTGTGTCCTGCAAATAGTTGTGTTGTGAGTGTTATTTTCTTTTTCTTTTCTTGCGTTGTTGCATTAGTTGAGTTTTTTCATTTGAGTCACTTTCGTGTACCCTCAGGTCTTCATCTTTATAAGAAAGTGGGAGTTAAGTTTCTGATCATTTTATTGTGCCTATAGTGATGCATGTGTGACCTTTTGCAAATAGAAAACGAATTCAAATTTGTTTTTTTGAATGAGAGTCTGTTAATAAGCTCGAGTATTGAGAAGGATCCCCTGAATGGTTTGAATGAATTCTGACTTATCGGCGCAAAGTCATTCATGATTTCAAAAATTTTAAGCTGTTTCTTTTGCAAAACTTGCAAAGATAGGTTCAAAATTGTGTGTGGTATTCTACATTGTCCTAGGGATTCTCTTCACGATTAGGTGATCATGTTGATAAGCAAAAGGCGGCTTTCAGACCTACAAGTACAAGGAAAATTTCAGACCTCACAAATCATAGAATTTCTCCCCTGGTGTTTTCATTATTTCAAAGAGAAAAGGATAAAAGAAATCAAAAAGAAAGAAAAAGAAAAAAGAAAGGAAGAAAAGAAGAAAAAGTAGAAAGGAAAAAAGAAAAAAGAAAAAGAAGTCAACCATCAAGCCAGGGGCATCTAATGGAATGAAATCCAATCAACTGTGAGGAAGGGAACTTTTGTCTGAATTTAGGGAAGCCAATGGAAGAAGATACCACATTGCGAGAAGAACCAACTCAGAAAATGGAGCAAAAGAAAGGAAGAAGACATGCATAAAGGAATGGAGAACCAAGCTCAAATCAAGGCGAAACCAGTTCCAATGTTAGGGCAAGGATGACTATTGATCAAATTCAAATTCACCGCAAGTGTTGTAACGCTATCCTTGAGAGGCTTGCTAGGCTGAAAACCCTGAAAGGGCGACCTAGGCAAAAGTTAGAGCATGAAAAATGAGAAATCAAAAAAATATAGATTGCGAGGCTAAAAACCCTGAAGGGGCCACTTTGGCAAAAGTTAGAGCACAAAAGGAGAGTGTCAATACCTAAGTGAACCTTAGCCATGAACTACATTGACCTGATTCCCATTCTTAGGATACGTAGGCAGCTTCATCCTGAAGTTCTGTCTCAACCATATCCATCTCATTTATTTTAACCTAATCACCTTGCCCAATTCACGTCGTCAGCTTTGCATCGATCTATGAGCTACACCGACTATTATGCATATCACATACTTGCATTGGGTAAGAAAGAACTAGCTTGAATCAACAAGTGGAGTAATTTTCAATACTTGAACTTATCAGTAAAATCTCTATCTTGAGCAAAAAAAAAAAATCAAAATTGGTTTTAAAGGGAGCATAAGTAAAACTAAGGGCACTGTGAATGATTAGTTACCTTGAGTCTTTTATGCTTTTGGATTAGTTATGAGTTCTGTTGTGTCATTCCTAGCGTTTGTCTCAGTCTACGCTCTTCATCGAGTCATTATAACATGTCTATCACTCAAAACCGCTCTTCATCGAGTTACCATAGTGTGTCTGTCGCTCAGAATTCAACAGAATGGCATGATCAAAATTCCATACACAAATGTTCGCTCCAAACTCAAAAACAAGTCCATGTGCGGAATTCATAAACAAAGTGAGAGTGCTCATACAAGGGGCATCGCATTCATAATCATTGCAAAGTATGCATATGAGGAATTTGTCACTGCTTCAGAGGGGACTCGAGTAAATTCTCAATAGGTCAGAAGAGAAGCATGAGTCTGATTGTTTGGCAACTATTCCAGGATCTGATGATTTCCATTACACGTGCCTGTATAATGTTGAAAACAATGGCCAGTGGTTGGACACTAGGGGTAATTCTTAGTACTTCTGATCGGGCCATCCATCAAACAAGGGGCATGAACCCAACCCCTGGCCAATGACTGGGCACTAGGGCCAATTTTTAGTGCATCTGATCGGGTCATCAATTGAACAAGGGGCACAGATCCAACCTTTCTCTCCATCCGTTCAGAGCCACTTGTTGGGCATTTTCCCCTGGATTAGGGTGGGCTCACCCCTATGATGATTCTGATATGATTCAGCTTTCAAAAGTTGTCTCTGACCATTTCAAAACTTCCTTGGGATTGCCATCTTCCCTCTGATTAATACATGGGCTTTGGATTATGCCTGCATGCTTATACACTCTGGTTGAGTTGAACTGCGTGATTGGTTGCTCTTGCTCTTGACTTTGTTCTGCACTTAACAGTGTTTTGTCGAGTTGCCTCTCTTTGTGTTACATTTCAATGAGTTGTGGCAAGATGCCCTACACTCATTTCATAAGGTACATGATGCATTACTCTGAGTACTGCTCATTTCCCTCTGTATACCATCCATCTTTCAGTTTGTATCGCACTATTTTGTGCATCTTGAGATTGCACTGTTTTGTGCATTCGTACATTTGTCCCTTGTATCATAATGTTTTGTGCACCTTGCATCGCACTGTTTCGTGCATTCATACATTTATCTTACATCGCATTGTTTGTGCACCCTGCATTGCACTGTCCTATGCACTTTGTATCGCACTATCTTGTGCATTTCACCTTGTATCGCACTGTCTTGTGCAAACTTGCATCGCACTGTTTTGTGCATTTAACCTACATCGCACCTTCCACAGCACTGTCTTGTGCATTCACTTGCATCGCACTATCTTGTGCACCTTGTATCGCACTGTCTTGTGCACTTGCATTGCACTATCTTGTGCATCTCGTATTGCACTGTCTTGTGCACCTGCATTACATTATCATGCGCATTCACCCATATCACACTGTCTTGTGCAAACTTGCATCGCACTATACTGTGCACCCATTTAGCATTGTTTTGTGCATTCACTTTGTATCGCACTATTTTGTGCACCTTGTATCGCACTATTTTGTATACCTTGCATCACACTGTTTTGTGCATTCTTTTTGTATCACACTATTTTTTGCACCTTGTATCGCACTGTTTTGTGCACCTTGCATCGCATTTTTTTTTGTGTGCCTTGTACTGCACTGTCTTGTGCATTCTACCTTACAATGCACTGTTTTGTGCACCTTGTATCGCACTATCCTGTGCACTTTGCATCGCACTATCTTGTGCATTACACCCTACATCGCACTGTTTTGTGCATTCTACCTGTCTCGCATTGTTTTGTGCACCTCACGCACATTATCTTGTGCACTCACTGGGTCTAAGAGACCTTAAATCCTCTAAATGTGCAATTTCTTTGGTGTTTGTCATGCCCGAATGACTTCTGGTGGTCTAGTATAGCCACCTGCCTATGTTTGTGGTGAGTTCCTAGGAGATCAACTGAGACTGTGGAAACTAGAGTTCAAATGGCAATGCCTAAAATGCAAAGGTTCGGGATTTCAGAGACTAAAGTCTGGTTTAAATACCTAGGGGTGTATCCTCGGCTTGAAATCTGTATGGCAGCCCCATAGGTTGAGGTAGCTTCTATGCGCCTCAATTCTGGATACTGAACCAACCTAGTCCGTCACCCTGTTGGAGAATAGGAAAAGTTACGAACATAGCCAGGGAGCAAAAGTAGTACCTGTGGTTTGGAAACGCAAAATGAAGGAAGAAGTCTGAAAACCAAGAAGAAGAGGAAGATTCCAAGCAGCATAAAGTGAGTCATCACCAATTGCCCCTGTAAGGTAATTTCACTTCCCATCTACATCGCATCTATTATCTAGTACTTCTATCACATTGCATATAGAATTTAGGGCGAATTACACTAATAGTCCCTATAGTTTGGAGTTTGTGTCATTTTGGTCCCATACTTTTCAATTGTGACACATTTGACCCTGAATTTTGAATCTTGTTCCAAATAAGGACAATTAAAGATATCTTTAGATTTTTCAAGGGTAAAATTGTCAATTTGATAAAATATAAGCTAATTTGACAAAAATAAATGTCAAACAAATATTTTTGAATTTTTAAAAATTATTTCTACCCACTAAAAATAAAATTATGTAAAATTGATAAATCTTTTAGACATTTATTTATTTATTTTACCAAATTAATTTTTATTATGTGTTTGGATAATGATCATGTAAAATTAACTTTTAAAAATTAATCATGTAATTTTTATTAATTTTTATCAATTTTACATAATTTTATCATTGGTGGATAAAAATAATTTTTAAAAAATTAAAAATATTTTTTTGAGATATATTTTTGTCAAATTAGTTTATATTTTATTAAATTGACGATTTTTTCCTTAAAATTAAACAATGGTATATTCAATTGTCCTTATTTGAAATAAGATTCAAAATTCAGGGTTAAATGTGTTACAATTGAAAAGTCAGGGACCAAAGTGACACAAGTCCCAAACTATAGGGACTATTAGTATAATTTGCCATAGAATTTATTGTATGTATTTACTGCACTACCCGTTTTATTGCCTGCATCCTTTCTATGTTAAGCTTAGTTTGGCATGTGCTCATACCTTTCCCTCATTGAAACATGGTTCTGTCATGTGTAAATACCCATGCTACGCTGAGGCTAGTATTGAGGCTGTCAATACCTTTTCTATGTTAGACGTGGTTTGTTCTATGTCCATACCTTTTTTAGGTAAAATGTGGTTCGGCCTGTGCCTTATTTACTGCATCGATCGCATCTATTGCATCATACTTTGTCTTATTGCATTCAACATTTAGGATCATTATCTTTCCCCAACAGATCATTCCTCACTTATATCATACCACCCAATTACTTGTACTCTTTCTCTTTCTACGAAAAACATAGTTTTACATGTGCTCGCACCCTTTTCACGTTAAAACATGGTTCTGTTATGTGTAAGCATTCATGCTGCACTGATGCCAGTATTGGGGATGTAGGCACTTAGCCTGTGTTAGGCGTTGTTTGGCTCGTGCCCACACTTCTTCTCTATATAAAACATAGTTTGATTTTCATTCCCATCCCTTTATGATATTCGTATGTTTTGCACTACTTGTGGTTTGATTATATTATTGCATTGCATTGCATATCATTCGCATTGTTTCGTTGCATTGTGTTTTATTTGCATCCTGTCCCTGAACTATGCTGGTTTGACTCCTTGCAAAGGGATACATAGGCAACCCTCGGGTTCAACCAACTGCATCTGCATTTTGTTTGTTTTCCCAAGTCTTACGGCCTTGTCAAAATGAGTCATCTTCGGCCTTTGACATTTACTTACGTCATTTCATGACTCCGAGTTCTGTTAAAGAGGGGCAACTATAGACACGCTATTTTTGACCACCCTTACGACTTGGACTTCATTGCTTGCACACCTAATGATGAGTGTATATGCTTGACAAGTGCTCGAAGTCCTCAGCGAAATGCCACAACTTTGAGCCTTTCAAATCCTGCATACCTGTTGCCTTATTTTTGGACCAAAACCAGAGATTTTTAAGCTTGCAACCTTTTGTGGCCTGCCGGCCCATTCTATTGGCTGCCGGCCATTGCTTCTGGCTGTCGGCCACTTATTGTGGCCTGCCGGCCACCAATATGTTTTGCAGATATTTTTCTGCCAGCTGTGCCAATTGTTGGCACAGAAGCATGCACCTTTCTAGACATGTATGTCTTGATATTTCTGAAGGAGTTGCATGGTTTTCTATATATAGGAGGCCTCCCCTTCCATTTTTAAGGTTGGAATTTTTAGAGAAAAAATTCTCTCTCTCTCTCTCTCTCTCTCTCTCTCTCTCTCTCTCTTGAAGTTTCTTAGCTTTTTGCAAACTTTTGCCTATACATTCTAAACCAAACCTCTCCATCTTTGAGCTGAGGTACCTTTGAGCCTCATTTGAGCTCTTGAGGGTGTGTTTGCCTTGATTTGTTGCCTAGAATTGGTTCTCCTCTTCAAGAGGTATAGAGCTTTGCTTCTCTACTTGCTTTATTTACTCTTTTTCCTATTGTTTTTAGGCTGTACAAACTCTGCATTTTTGGGCTAAAACATGGATTTTAAGGCCAATGAAGGTTGAGGGGGTGGTTCACTCTTCTTTACACCTTGCTCTCAAGGCCTTTACCCTTGTGTTTCCCACCTTTACACTATCTTTTTTTGAGTTTTTAAACACTGATTTTCAGAGTTATTTCAGTGGCTAAAATCATGGTTTGAAGCCCAAAATTGGAGGGGTTAGCCTCCCCTCCTTGTGTTTTTCTTACTAGCCTAGCATGATCCATGTTTTAGCTTATTGTCCTAGTTATTTTTGTCTTAATTCCAACATTTTTAGGACTTGTTTAGCACTATTTTAGGACTTTTTTAAGTGTTCATTGCATTTGAGCCGTATATTGCATGCTTGTAGTGTAATTGTCCTCATGACTTTGGTGTTTTAGGCCTTAGACACACCTTATTTGAGTTGATTGCATTTATTTAGTGCTTTTCTTACTTGTTCTCACCTTTAATCACCTCTGCAACCTTCCTCCTTTCTTGGCTTTTTCTTTGCTTTGAAAGTGGTTTCAAATTATTTGTTTGTTTAAGCATGAGATTGAGGTGTTATGCTTAATGGTTTAATCCCTTTGGGGCTTCATTACCAATGGTATGATGTGTCTTTCATGTCTAAAGTAACACTTGGTTTGAGCCCTCTTTCCATGAAAGGACTTCAATTCACTTGTGGACTTAATTGATTAAATAATTGAGAGGCAATTGAAATGGAGTAATAAAATTAGTTACTAAAAAAGGTGGAAGACAATAACTTGGTTTGGGTTCAATCAGACGTTAATTGAATCCTTGAGTCTTGAGTCGTTTCATACTCATTAGTGATGTAAACGGCTCAAGATTCATTGTCAACTACTTCCCTTGATCTTTCATGATAAGGAGGTGGTTTTGAGAGTCTTGCTTTGTTGCATTCATTAAACTTGCACACTTGATTCATAAGCCATCATACAATGAAATTGCATCTATTGTTGGTTTGTGAATCAAACTTACTACTCCTTTGAGCTGTTCAAATGATAATGAGGGGTGAGTTATGCAAACAAACCCTTGAGAATACCCTATCTCTGCTCTGTTTGTCCTCTGTTCCAACAAGAAAGTCCAGTCATCAGTGGCCAGCAGGCCATCATCAGTGGATGGCAGGCCATCTGCTGGCCACCAGTGCAAAATCTAGCAGTGTACTTTTGAAGAAGAACATAATTGGTCCTGAGGTGTTCAACTGTGCAACAGAGGCATTTGGCAGCAAAAACAATGGCTTTTTAGGGTGGAAAGTCTGTGCATGCATGAGCATTCCGCGTTTCCCGAGGCAGAGTAATTAGAATAGCTAGCTATCACTTCTTTCGAGTTGTATTCGTGTAATTAATTAGTTCTTTTTGATTTGTAATTAATTAAATAGTTAGTTAATTTGTTGTAATAATTAGTTAGCTAGAATTGTTAATTTTTTGTTGTTGTAATAATTAGTTAAGTAGTTTAGCTAATTTAATTTGTTTTGTAACAGCTAGTTAATTAGCTTGGCTTAGCTAGTTAGTTTATTTAGATCCTCCTGCGTAAGGGCGCAAATGTTGTAATAACGTGTATGTCTTCTAACTCCACGTCTTTCTTCCTTTTATTTACTAGCTTATGTTGGTTAGTTTAGGGCACCGTGTGTTATTTAGCATCTTTCATGTTTGCATCCACTTGTATTGCATGTATTGAGGCTCGGCGCATTATTCTAACTTGCATTGTTAGTTAAAATAATTGTTTGAATATGTGCGTAGACCACATGCTATCAAATTGATTCACATGCCATGTTAAGTAGCCGAGCCTATTTAGATTGCATATCGCATGCGTTGCATTAGTCATATTGCATTACCTAGGATCATGCCTTTTTTCTAACTCTTTCATCTTTTTGGCTTGGAGTACTAGGTGAAGTTTTTTTTTTTTTTTTTTTAGCATGTTGCATTGCATGTTAGTGTTGCCGCATCAAAGCATGTTCACCATGAGGCTAAGTGCTTAAGTGATAAACTGTTTGAATGCCTGTGGATGAAGGCTTGTTGCTTGAATTGAGAGATTTTGATTAATGTACATTTAAGCCCACTTTTGCAAGTGGCATATTTACAAACTCTTTTCAAAAACAAACATGAAATCAAATGTTCTAATTCTTGCAAATTAGTTTATACTTGTGTGCGCATTACATAGTAAGTTAGTCTAATAATCGGAACAAGAGCATATAATGTAAATAAGATTCACATCATGATTAGGAGAGGCCGATCTTCGATCGGGCGGGGTGCTCAATTCATGACCTTCCCCTCTCGTACCTAAGTTCTCGAGCCGAGACAATCTTGGTGATGACGGACACGTGGCCTTTAGCACGAGTCATGGGTTTCCTAAATCTCCCAAAAATATTTAGGTGGCGACTCTGTATCTGGCAAAGCAGTCCATTTTTGGTATTTTTATTCAAAATAGATTTTCCAAAAGATTTGCCAAATTTGGACTCTTTGGTGTTTATTTATTTCACATTGCACTTGTTCAATCAGATTTAGAACCGCGGGAGTCTGATACTATAGGGCTTATTCGTCTTCTGAAGAGGGGCGAAAAGTTGAGCTATAGTAGACAGCTCTATCTTGAAGTTCGGCCCCAACCATTTTTAACTCACTCATCCCGTCCATGTTTGATTGGTGTATCTTTACTTGACTCGGCTGTCTTATCCATATTCAATTGGCTCATCTACGTTGGATCTAGTTGTCCTATCTTTTCTTTACAGCATATTCAGCTGCAAGACAAATCAAGCTCGGATTGCTTGTGCATCTTATGGGTTGATTCCATGTTGGTTAGGTAGTAGCCATTTGCGAAAATTTTTTTTGGAGGCTTTTAATGAAGTCGACTAATTTGCTCGAAAATTATTCTACTTGTGCCAAACTGGACCATTTATTGGATAAAAAAGGAAAATTTTTAGTACTGACGACTTGACTTATATGATTTCAAAACAAAGAGTGGAACAAGCATGTTAATCTACTCTCATGTTGGTCAAAAATTCTGGCAAAAAAAACCAAGAAACAGTCAAATCAACGAATTAGGGACATAGTCGAGTCAGGAATTCTGTCTTCTTCCTGCACTCTCAAGTCTCATGTTCATATTTCAACTGGCCGACTAGCCATTCAATCAGTCATACAAGTTTTGAGTTTACTCTAGGTGTGCTTCTTGATTATTTTAGCTGGCAGGCCACTTGTTTAACTAACCGGCCATTTGTTTAGCCAGTTCATCAGTACGTTTAGCCGGATGGTTCATGAATCAGTCGGACTGTCAAATTTTTAGCTGGCTTGACATCTAATCAGCTGACTGACCAATCAATTAGCCAGTCGACCAAATTATGAATCTAGAATGAAAAACTACAAAATTTGTGTAGGCTCAATGGTTTGTCTTTTAGAGTCTTGTCTTGAGTGTCTTTCATTCCAACAAGTGTAAATAGGTGTGTTTGGTTTGTTTTTGCTTTCTTTTTCTTTCATTGAGTCATTTTTTAATTTCTCGTTAGTTGAGGGCTCAATGTCCAATTCAAAGTTCGTTACAATTCAATCATTCTCAGATTCAAATTCGAGAAAAAAAATTTCATGCTCAAGTGATGTGCCATTCATGCAATGATGTGCAAAAAAAATGAAACTTCTTTTATTGAACTTCAGGATGAAATCCCCCGATTATAGCATTGCATCAAAAGGAAATTTTGAAAACAAAAAGAGAAATCACCTGAAGCATTGATGCTCCTTTCTAAGCGAAAATAGAAAGGAAAAACAAAACAAAAACTAAACAAAAAGAAAAAAAAATTGAAAATACAAAAAAACAAATAAAGGGACTTGTTCTCGAATTCTAGCAGTAGCCTTGCGGCGAAGATTACAAACCAACTTCATTCACAGACAACTTCTGCGTTTGACTTTACTGTCAATTGCCTCACCACATCTTCACTCTCGAAAGGCCTTTGAAGACTATGCCTCGGCATTGGAAAAGCTTCCGAAAGAGATTAGTCCCTACCGGTTGTCAAATGAGGAATACAAAGGACCTCTGAATCGGGCCGCAGAGGTCGCCTGCCGTTTCAGCTCCTTGTTTTGCTTTTTCAAATTACTGATCTTTTCTCGAGCATCTTTGTACATAAGTTGGAGCAAGTAGAGTTGGGTGTTTAATCGATGTTCCTCACTTGTCCTGTTCTACAACTGGTGGGACAAATTGGAGACTGCGGTCACTGTCTCCACACAGGACTTCAATGTGAAGTGGTTGGCATTGATATCAAACTGTGCTAGCATTGTTTGCTCGATTGACAGTCAGAAAAGCTGAGAACAGGGGCAGGGGCACTCTGTCAAGGCTCAGAGAAGTTGGCCTCAGTATTTTCGATTAGGGAATTATTAAAGTTGGGGAAGAGAGTGAGAGGACGACGAGAAGAGGCGATGCTAGGAATATAGTAATGCTGCTAAAGAGAGAATTGGCAGAAAGAGTTTGCAGCTTTCTGTTTAACTCTTTCATAGGCCTCGGTTTAAGATGAAGAAGCCAATAGAAGAGGGATTGCTGAGGCAATCTTTGACAAACGAGGCCGATCCAGGTGCTGTTGGTTAGGCGCATTGTGATTGTTGAAATCGCGCAGCATGCACGACACTCAACGAAGACAAACGGGGCTGATGTAACACCCCAAAATAAATAACAGTAATCCAACTCATAATATTTCTTACAAATGATCAACAACATCATATATTCTATTCCATTCATAACTTTGATCAATGCAAAAGATGACATATGTGATATACATTCATAGACCCTAGATTTTGAATCTATAGCATATGACATGGATACATTAAATAATGTAAAAGTAAAACCAAATAATTATGTGCCCTAATGGCTACAACTTTCCAAGTCGATACTTGGGTTCAACAAAATGAATTTAACTTAATACAAGTAAAGCCCAAGGTTTAAACAAAAATAATTACATCAATAAGCAAAACATGAAGCCTTTAGCTCCAAGTCCTCCCAAGCTTTGTCCTTGGTGGAGACATATCATCAGCACTTGAAAGTTGTTTTCCACATAGTGTGAGTCATAGCCCAGTGTATATGAATCTCAGGAAAGTTATAAGATGAATGCATATGCATGTCATTTGCCAAACATTCCTTATTTCCATCTCAAAACAATGTAATGCCAGATTATAAATCAATTCATAAAAATAATCATTTTATAACAGAAAATAGGGCAGTGAATACAACACACTGGGAATCTCTAGGCATGTGTTTGCCAATAGGCTATACAATCACTACCAAGGCCATTTTACCGATACTGACAGGAAGGATCGGCACGTAACCACAGAGGTTTATGAACTTTCACCAAGGACACACAGGCCATCATAATAACCACAATCACACCCCCTAACCAAATTCACCAACTTATGCAATGTCTATAACAATCAAGACGATCCTTCGCTGATAGCCCAAAACAGTTATTTATATACACAGATAGTTTCTAATCAAAATATACGATTTAATCCTTTTACAATAGGAGTGATATTATGTATCCAACTCCACCACCATCATCATTATCATCATCATCATCATCATAATCATCGTTCCAATCTTAGAAAAACTCATAACATTTTCTGTTTCCTTACATAGTTCCAAATATCTTAAATTTAGGGCAAAACCCTTTTTTTCTTACAAAATCAAATTTCAAGAAGAAATATCCACAATTTTAACATATCTCACCCAAAAACACATTTCCATAACCATTTTCAAGAACCCCTTTGGAAAACTCCTCTTTTGATTTCAAAACCAAACCCTAGGTTTTCCCAAATTCCTCCAAATCATCAACCCTTTTCTAGAACAAATAACTGAGCTAAAAATCATATAAAGAGTCAAAGGAATCCTTGCCTCAAAGTGGAAGACAAAAGGAAGCAAAGAGTAGAACTTGACGGAGCCAAAAACACTAAGTTCATCGATCAAAATGAAGCCCTTAACGTGCTCAACGTTTTTCTTCAAAGGAATAGGGTGAAGAGATTAACAGATTGACAGTATTTTGAGCTAGAAGTAAGAGCTAGAGAGAGTGTGTGAAGGTTTTTAGGGTTTTGAAATGTTCAGAGAGAGAAGGAGATAAAAAAAAGTGACTCAAAATGGCCCTCTCTCGGACTGATATATGCACAGACCGCTCGAGAGACCAAAATCACTGCTCGAGCAGACAATAATCCCCTCCCAGTACTTTTGCAAACTGTAAAAGACTACTCGATCGCATGAAGTGTCACTCAAGCGCAAATGTCACACTCTTAGTAGTTTTATAGATTGTAAAAGATTGTTTTAGCGCAAGAAAGACTGCTCAAGCGAAGAAGCAAAAATCAGGGCAACAACTCTTGGAAAAACTAACTTTCCAACCAGTTTCAAACGCAACCAAAACTCCTAATAGCCAATCTCAACAAGCAATAAGATGGAAATGGGATACACAACAATTAAGTACATGGGTTCTCAAATTCAAAAGTAAGAAAATGGATCGGGTCCAAACCAGAATTGTTATAATCTCCCCCCTTAAGGAATTTCATCCCCGAAATTTAAAATCAACTAACATTGATTGAAATAAAACCGTTCATATATCATCCAGACTTGTAAAATGGATACACCAAGTTGTTCGACCTTAACTATTACCATTCAATTCTCCAAACATATACAATGTTTATATACATTACAACATAAATAAATAAAAAAATTCAACACAAGTCTCAAATATTAACAAATAGGTCTAGATACTTCTCACGGACTTCTGCCTCAAGCTCTCAAGTTGCCTCCTCAACCGCATGGTGTCGCCAAATCTATCATCCAAATATAGAAAAACTCCATTCTCCAATAGCAAGTCGATAGTATATACAGAAAGGCGATGATTTTATAGAATGGGGAGAATTTTCATCGAAGGGTAAAAGTCCCTCAAAGAACATAGACGAACTCTAGAGGGGAATACTTGCAGAAGCAGAAATGGAGGAACAATTCTTTGCACTTTGCAAAGAAAGACATCCAACCAATTACGTAACAAAATACCCCCAATTAAAAACATTTTCGAGGGATCATTACAAACGAGAACGACCCCTATATACCAGCGCCTTTAATTCATTTCCTTTTTGAAATGAAGAAGTAAAAAATTGGGCAGAAAATAATATTTTGTTTGTAAGTCAGAATTTTGTAAAATATGAGTTATGTCAAAATTGTTGTTTCCGTGTTTACAGTGAAGACGACAGCATTAGATTAGGAATACATAATAATAATATACACGATTTACATACTGACAAAGAACTCTCCTCCTCCTCTGATAACAGGATCCTGAACAGCGAACCTTAACTAATGGAATAGTCTTGCCTAGCAAGACTTGGTCCCGAGAGTCTAAAACTCATACCGGTCCCTCCTCATATGAGTCATCCACATCTATCTCTAACTCGATCCAACCTAACACGTGTGAAGGATCAAGCTCGTACTTCCAAAGCATAGAAATATGGAACACATAATGAACCCTGGAAAGTTAGCGTGGCAAGGCCAAACAATAGGCTACCTCCCCAATCCGTTCTAGAATCTTAAAACACTTGCCAAATCTCATTAAACCCCATCTCGGTGAAATCTTCAAGAACATATGATCTCCTATCACAAAAGATAAAGGTCTTCTCCTACGGTCAGCATAGCTCTTCTGGCAACTTTGAGCCGAAACCAATCTCTTATGAATAAGTGCGACTTTCTCCATCTTTTCCCGGACTAATTCAGGACCTAACATAGGTGCGCCACCCACCTCGGCCCAACACACTAGAGATCTACATGGTCGGCCATACAAGGCCTTAAATGGTGCCATACCAATACTCGCCCAAAAGTTGTTATCATAGGAAAACTCCACTAAAGGTACGTGCCTCTCCCACGGCCCCTTAAAATCAAGAACATAACCCTGAAGAGTTCTCTAAGATCTGAATGGTTCGCTCGGACTACCCATTAGTCTGAGGATGATAGGCGGTGCTAAACGTCAATCTAGTGGCGAAGGCATTCTGTAGGCTCTACCACAACGGAGCCGTGAAACGAGGATCTCTATCCAAAATGATAGTCACAAGGACCCCATGAAGTCGAACTATGTCCCTAACATAAACGTCAGTAAGATAATCTACCAAGTCACTTGTGCGCATAGGTACAAAATGTGCTGATTTAATTAACCGGTCAATTATCACCCACACAACATCATTACCCTTTGAGTCCTTGGAAGACCCATAACAAAATTCATCGTAACATGCTCCCACTTCCACTCGGCTACATGTAAGGGTTGCAACAAACCTGCTGGTCACTGTTGTTCGGCCTTCACTTGTTGGCAAGTAACATACCTCGAAACAAATAAGGCTACGTCTCTCTTTATCCCCTTCTATCAAAACTGGCGGCTAAGGTCGTGGTACATCTTTATGCCTCTCGAGTGTACCGCAAGGTGTGAATGGTGGAACTCTCGGAGTACCTCCTCTCTACAAGATTCTGGCGCAAAAAGACGGTCCAAATACCTCACACTAGAATTAGAATACATGTTCTAGCCTTTCTCCACCTTTCCACTAGCTATCTTCTCTCGGATAGTCTCTACTTCATGATCACCTTGTTGTGCTTCTATGACTCGGCCCACTAGTGTAGGTTGCGCAACTATAGTGAACAAAACAGCTGTTTCAATAGACTCGCTAAGATGCAAGTTGAACTCACCAACAACACCCAATATCTCCCATTCTCGTATGGCAATACTAGTTATACTACTTACAGACTTCCTACTCAAAGCGTCAGCCACTACATTAGCCTTCACCGGATGATAGTGCAACTCAAAGTCATAATGCTCCATAAACTCTATCCATTTCCTCTGCCTCAAATTCAAATCTTTTTGTGAAAACAGATATTTCAAACTCTTGTGATCAAAAAACACCTTGAATCTCTCACCATATAAGTAATGCCTCCAGATCTATAAGGCAAAAATCACTGCCGCTAACGCTAGGTCGTGAGTAGGATAATTTATCTCATGAGTTTTCAATTGCTGCGAATTGTATGCCACCACCTTTCCCTCTTACATCAACACATAACTTAACCTTTCTCAAGATGTATCACAATAAACTGAATAACTCCAACCCCTCTCCGGAATAATCAACACTGGAGTAGTGATGAGTCTAACCTTAAGCTCTTAGAGCGACTTTTCATAAGTCTCACTCCATACAAAATTCACTCCCTTCCTGGTCAATCTAGTCAATGGTGAGGCCAATCTAGAGAAGTCTTTCACAAAACGTTGGTAACACTCGGCTAAGCCCAAGAAACTCTAGATCTCAACGGCATTCGTAGGTTGTTCCCAATCCTGCACGGCCTCTATTTTAGAAGAGTCTACTGTCACCCCTTCCCTGGATACCACATGGCCTAAGAACTTAACTTTTTTCAACCAAAACTCGCCCTTCCCGAACTAAGCATATAACGGTGGGCTCTAAGTAACTCAAGTATGACCCGCAAGTGTTCCAAGTGTTCTCCTCGGAGGGTGATTAGATCAAGATGTTGTTAATAAAGACAACCACGAAACGGTCTAAGAACTCACGAAAAATTTGATTCATTAAATCCATGAATGAAACCGGTGCATTGGTTAGCCCAAAAGGCATCACCGAGAACTCATAGTGGGCATACCGCGTACGGAATATCATTTTTGAATATCCTCCTCCATTACTCTTAACTGTTGATAACCCGATCTTAAGTCAATCTTAGAAAAGCAACATGACTCCTTCAACTAGTCACACAGGTCATCTATATGAGGTAATGGGTACTTGTTTTTAATAATTACCTAGTTCAGCTTTCGGTAATCTATACACAGTTGCAAAGTGCTATCCTTCTTCTTAGCAAAGAGAGTCGGTGCTCTCCAAGGTGATGTACTAGGGCGATGAAGCCCTTAACTAACAACTATTGGAGTGGAATGTTCAACTCATACAACTCAATGGGTGCAAATCTATGCAATGCCATAGAAATCGGTGTCATGCCAGACACTAAGTCAATGGAGAACTTAATCTCTCGGTGGGGTGGCAAACTAGTAAGATCCTCAGGAAAGACGTCCGAGCATTCACAAGCTACCCTCGACAACTTAACTTGGACCACATCACTCTCACTACCTAAGAAAGCTGCAAGAAGACAACTAAGCTCGCTTCGACCACGCGAGTCACTGTAGCTTGACTTTTCGCACCCCCTTTCAGAAGGTTCGAAAGAAAGCCCTATAGTTCGGACTCCCATGGTTCTGAATCTAATCTCACAAGTGCAATGTGAAATTGATAAACACCAAATAGTCAAAATTCGGAAAATCTTTTGGAAAATCGATTTTGAATCAAATTGCAAAAAATGGACTGCTTTGCCAGATACAGAGTCGCCACCTAAATATTTTATTTTGGGGAAATTTAGGAAACCCATGTGTAGACAACCCATTTTTGACCGTCCTCAAGACTTGGATGTTCTTGCAGGTACATCCAGTTACAAGTTTGATCGCTCATCGAGCGCTCGAACTCTGTGGTGGAGTGCCACAAGTTTGAGCTTTCCACATCCTGCATCAGTTCTATCTCTTTTTTGGACCATGTTTTGGTCTTTTTGGCTTGTTTCTTTTGGAGCACTGCCGACTATGGTAAGGCACTGCCGGCCATCAATGAAGCCCTGATGGCCGGCCGGCCACCAGTGCATCAGTAGATATTTTGTAGATATTTTTGACAGCTATTTGCATAGATTGACCCATCTGCTTGCATGTGGATGGCTAGATTACTTTGAAGGCATCTTGTATCTTTTATATATAGAGGTCATCCTCTTGCATGCAAGGGGTAACAAAATTTTGTGAGCAAAATTTTTGCCTCTCTCACTAGAATTCTCTCTCTCTCTCTCTCTCTCTCTCTCTCTTTATATATATATATATTTTGTGCTTGAAAGTGAGTTTTCTCTACACATTTGCACTAGCACCCTTAACCAAACACCTTCACCTTAGAGCTGAGGTTCTTGGAGGCCTTATTTAAGCTCCTAAGGTTGGTTTTGGCTCAGAGTTGAGGCTGTTTTATTACTGTGCTTCAAAGGTAAGGCTTACCTCTTTTAAAGCTTTGTTTTAATTGGTTGCTTAGCCATCTCTTTACACTGCTTTGACCTAGTTTTTCAACCATAAAAAACTCTATTTTTAAGGTTTTAAAGTAGTAGTTTAAGCCTTGTTGAGTTAGGGGGGTTGCCTCATCTTTTGCTATTTGGATTGTGAAGCCTTTTGTGCTTGTTTTGAAGCTTTTAAAACAACTTGTTTTTGGCCTTTTAACCACTGAATTCCAAAGGAATTTCAGTGGTAAAAACTTGGTTTTGAGGTCCAAAATAGGAGGGGGTGGCCTCCCCTCCTTGTGTCTTGTTTGCATGTGTAGATGGCCTAGCATGTGAGCATGTTTCTCTACCTATTTGTGACTTGATCTTAGCATGTTTTTCTTACTGATTTAGCATGCTTTAACTCTTTTTTGAGTGGTCTTGGTCATATGAGTCTTGCCATGTATGGTTGTAGTGCAAAAGGCCTTTACTAGTTTTGTGTTTCAAGGCCTTTAACATGCTTTGCATGAGATGATTGCATGATGTAGCATCATTTTGCATGTGATTTTAGTGCATATAACTCTGTCACACTCTCACTTATATCTCTTTTATGGCTTTTGAGAGTTGTGTTTTGAGCCTTGTTTATAAGTCAACATGTGAGCATGTTTTTCTTGCCTTTTGTACTACCATCTCAGCATGTTTAGGCCTCTGATTTGGCATGTTTAAGCTCTGTTTAGAGCTGGCTTGGTCATTTGTGCTTGGTATTGCATGCCTCTAGTGTAGTGCTCTTCACTAGCTTTAGTGTTTTTGGCTCTTAACATGTTGTACATGAGTTGTTTGCATGTTGTAGTATTATTTTTCATGCCATTTCAGCACTGAAATTCTGCAACCTCCCTCATTTCTTCACTTTTCATTTGTTTTGAGGGCTGGTTAGTCTTAAGGTTGTGATTAAGCTTGAGATAGAGCTCGTGCTCAATGGTTTTAGCTGCCTTTTGGGGGTTTCTACTAACCAAAGGCATGATCTCTCTCACGTCTTAAGCCATCTTTTAGTTGACCCCTCTCTCATTAGAGGACTTTCACCTTGGACAAATTAACTAAAGAATGGCTTGGTAATGCTAAAATGAGTAAACAAGAATTGGACAAGTTAAACATAACTAAGATAAGCATGTTGTGTTTGCATTGCATTGTGTTCAATCGGACGTTGTATTGAACACAAGGAAGATTGGTCCATTTCATACTTGAAGTGATGAAATGAGCCAATCTCCTTTGTTTCCATTGCCTTTGATCATCCATGATAAGGTAGTGGTCAAGAGTCTTGTTTTGTGCATTTATTGAAAGTGTACAACTTGGATTTTTGGCCATCATGCATTGAAAATGCTTGATTGGTGGTCTTGCATCCAAGAATGCCACTCCTTTGATGTTTTGAGATGATAAGGAGGGGTATAGTACAAACATGTCCTTGGGAAACCCTCCATTTTCCTCTGTCTGTGCTCTGTTGCAATGCGGCAATCCAGCACACTAGTGGCCGGCAATGATACATTGATGGCCGGCAGTGCTTTATTCTTGGCCGGCAGTGCCTCTCTTTGGCCGGCAGATGGCCTGCTGGTGCATTTCTCAGCATTGGTCTGGTAAGGTTGAGCAGAAAGTTCTTGGAGCAATCCTGCAAACAGAGCCTCTCAAGAGCAAACCGGAAGGCGTTTCAGGACGGAAGCCAAGTGCATGCATCTTTTATTTCCAAAGCAGAGTAGTAGCAACCTAGTTCAGCATGTTAATTACTTTGTTAATTTGCATTGATTATGTAATAATTAAGTAGCTTCAGCTCAGCTATTTCTTTATGTTGTGTTGTAATAATTAGTAAGTAGTTTATTAGTTATTCAATTGGTTGTGTAATAATTAGTCTAATTAGTTTAATTAGATTAGTTAGCTTAGCTTAGTTTGGCTTAGCTTGTTTATTCGGACCATTCTTCAAGAGGGCACAATGTTGTAATAAGCGTGCGTGTGTGTGTGCATGTCTTCCAACCCCACTTCTTTCTCCCTTTTACTTAACCGCTTTCGATGGTTAGATTAGGGCACGTTTTGACTAGCATACCTTATGCTTGCATGTTTGCATCATTCATTTGTCTTGCATGCACCGGGCTCGGCGCATCATTCAAACTGCATTGTATTTCAATACATCTTTGAATACGTGTTTCAAAGCATGCTATCAAATCCTTGCATTCATATGCCATCTTAGATAGCCGAACCTATTTAGTTGCATTATTGCATGTGTTGCATTAGGCATCTTAGCATAGTTAGGAGCATGCATATTTCTAACTAGCTTTTGTTTTGGCTTGGAGTACACTGTAAGTGTTACGCTTTAGCATACTTGCATGAGTGTGAGTGATGCCATGATCGCATGCTTGCCATGAGGCTATGTGCTTACTTGATTAACTGCATAAATGCCTGTGGGTGAAGGCTTTGTTGCTTGAATTGGAACAATTCGATGATTGTGAGTTTTAAGCCCACTTTGCGAAGTGGTAAAATCATGTTTTAAGCCCACCCGAGGGTGGCAAATCCGCGTTTTAGCCTACTTGAGAGTGGCACCTTCAAACCATTTTCGACCAAACACGAGTTGAATTTGTTCCAAATTCTTGCGATTTAGTCTATACTTGTATGTGTGCGCCACATAGTAAAGTTAGATTAATAATCGGATAAGAACATGAGGTTTATAAAATAACATATCATGGTAGTAGAGGCCGATCCTTTGATCGAGCGAGCAGGGGTGCTCATGTCATGACCTTCCCCTCTCGTACCCAAGTTCCCAAGCCGAGGCAACTTTGGTGATGACGGACACGTGGCCTTTGGCATGAGTCAGGGTTTCCTAAATTTTTGAAAAATAAAACATTTAGGTGGCGACTTTGTAATCTGGCAAAACAGTCCAGTTTTGGCGTTATTTGATTTAAAATTTGATTTTCCAAAATGATTTGCCGGATTGGACTCTTTGGTGTTAATCAGTCTCACATTGCACTTTGTGAGATTAGATTCAGAACTGTGATAGGAGTCTGAACTGTAGAGGACCAATTCGTGCCTCTCTGAAAGGGAGGCGCGCGAAGACAGTCGAGTCTACACCATGACTTGTGCCAAAGGCCATGTGTCCTTCATCACCAAAGTTGTCTCGGCTCGGGAACTTTGGTACGAGAGGGGAAGGTCATGAATTGAGCACCCCCACTCGCCCGATCAAAGATTGGCCTATACTAATCATGATATGATATTTTATAAACATCATGTGCGCTTGTTCCGGTTTTTAAGCTAGCTTTACTACGTGATGCGCACAATCAAGTATAGACTAGTTTGCTCAATTTGGAACAATTTGACTTATGTTTGTTTACGAAAATTGTTTGAATTTTCCATCTCAAGTGGGCTTAAAGTTTGCAGATTTGCCACTAAACGTAGTGGGCTTAAAACATGATTTGCCACTCAACAAAGTGGGCTTAAAACATACTTTCGTTGAATCGTTCCAATTCAAACAACAAGCCTTCATCCACAGGCATTCAAGCATTTTAGCATTTAAGCACATAGCCTCATGGCAAGCATGCTAGACATGGCAATATTCACAATCATGCGAGTATGCTAAAGCGTAAAAACTCACCTAGTACTCCAAGGTAGGAAGATATAGGTTAGAAACTATGCATGATTCCTAATTATGACAAATGTCTAATGCAACACATGCAATAAAATGCAATTAATAGGCTCGGCTACTAATATGGAATATGGATCACTTTGCTAACATGCGGTCTAAGCACGTATTCAAAGATTTATTGAAATAACAATGCAGTTAGAATGATGTGCCGAGCCACGATGCATGCAATACGAATGACTGGATGAAAGCATAAGGTATGCTAATTGAAACATGTCCCTAATCTAACCATTGAAAGCGGTTAAGTAAAAGGGAGAAAGACATGGGGTTGGAAGACATACACACATACACGCACCCTTATTACAACATTACACCCTCGCGAAGGAGGGTCCGAATGTATAAACTAGCTAACCAAGGTAAGCTAAGCTAATTATTACAAAACTTGAATAAATAGCTAAACTAATTAACTATTTATTATAACACTTGAAATGAGTAATTAACTAACTATCTAAGCTAATTAAAAAAAATTAACTAGGCTAAGCTAATTAAATATTACAATATCAACTAATTAGCTACAACTAATTAGACTAATTAAATATTACAACACACTTTGCTATGCTAATGAAACAATAAATAACCAAACGCATTTAATATGAGCATGACAGAAGATGGATGGAGGTTGCGTGCGCATTGCCTAAAAGCTGCTCTGTCTGTCCCAGACTGCCTCTGTTTCTGCAAAACTACACTGCTGGCCACACACCAAGGGCTAGCTGTGCATTGATTTGGTGCAAACTCTGTTTTTGTGCTCTGAGGTGAAATCAGTGCAGATAGAGCATTTTCAAGCTCTGTTTGTCCTTCCTTCCTTCTCTGTCATAGGAAAACCTCAAGAGAAGGTTGGATTTGACTCCAAAACCATCAATGAGCAACATAATCACTTGATGATCTCGGAGATCATCTTGGACCAAAAATCAATAAATGTAATGCAAATGGACCACCCCTTCCTTTTTGTCATGGAACGAACTCAAAAAAAGGAAGTTGAGATGCTTCAAGGACATCAAAAACACCATGAATTGATGTTTGATGACCCTTAACACAAGGAACTTGGCATAACGTCCGGCCAAGTTCATGCTATTTAAGCCATTTTCTTTTGGCGTGTTTATCCAAGTTTTAAACCAATTGTGTTTAGGCCTTGCCATTCATTAGTCCATTTGTCCATGGTGATGTTAAAGTCCTCTAAACAGGAAATAATGTCAAACAAGAGGTCCTTCCAAAACATGAGAAGGAGACTACATTGTTGACGATGAATCTCTGAAGAGATTAAGCCATTAAGTGTAGGTCTCCTTTACATGCATTGAGCAACCTCGATTGGTTGAAACCATTCTCATGAATGAAAGATGTGAAATGATTGATTGATTAGCAAACTTAAGCCCCAAAACATGGAAAATGAACAAAGAAAGCATATTAAACAACAAGTATGCCAACTAATGAGACCTCAAGTGTATCAAACAAGGCATGAACCAATTGAAAAAGCTTAGACAACCTCAAAATAGTCCTAAATACATAAAAATCAAAGGTGAAACATGCATGAAAAGGGGTTAAAAAGCTAGACAATAAAGATAAGAATTAAGGCTAGTAAACAAGGATGAGGGGAGTGGCTAACCCCTCCATTTTTGAAGCTTGAAAGCATGGTTTTCAGCCTTTTCAAACCTCCAAAAATCAGTGTAAATATCAAATGAAAATAGTGAAAAGGAAAGGGTTTAGGTTATGAATAAAGGTGTAGAAAGAGCAAGCTCTCTCTACCCTTTTGGTAACCCTTCAAACCCAACTCCAACACTTCAAACAAACTCAAAACCAACCAAAACAGTAAGAATAATAAAGTAAAGAATGGAAATGAAGGCAAGAGAAGAGAAAACAAGCTTATACCTTTCAAGAAGTAAACTTGTTCTTGGAGTTTCAAACTTGGTTTCAATGCACTCTCAAGCTTGAATTACACTTCCTCAAGATTAACCAAGGCTGTAGGATGGTAAGGCAAGGTTGTATATGATGTATATAGATGGTGTAAGCAAGCTAGGTTAGCTCCAAGGTAACTTGCAATGGAAGAAGGAGTGAAGGGCTCTCAAGGTGTATATATCTCTTCTTGAATTTTTTTCAACCCTCAAAACAATCCCGGAGCTTCGGTTTAATAGAATTCGAGCTGAAAAGGTGATAAATATCTTCAAAAATGGACAGCTGATAGCCTCCCACCTACAATAGTGTTTATCGCCATTGAAGGCCTGCCGGCCATTCATAGTCACGGCCGACCATCACTAATGCACAGCCAGGCCTTGATGGCCCCCCTTGTTTTTTTGGTTCAAACTCACCTTAGGGTGAGAAATGGTCCAAAAATGAAACCCAATGGTTCAAGCAAGGTAAATGTTGAAGATGTAAGGTTATTTCGGAAGCTTGACTGATTCCGAATTGCTGCGGATTCACAATTCAGCATTCATCATTAAGTGCATTAAACCAAGCGTCTGAGTCTTGCAGGTGGTCAAACATGGGGTGTCTACAATCAGATACTGGCGATAAGACCCTATCAGCTCAGTCTCCCAGAAAATAAAGACCTTGTTTGGGAAGTTGGCTACTTTAGCAAGCTAAAATTTTTGTGTTTCGGAAGATGGTTGGCTTTTTTTTTAGTTGGATGTGATGTTCGTGAGAGAAAAAGTGAAATGATTATGGTTTGATATGACATTTTGTCTTATTGGCTATTTTAGCCTATTTTGTCTTTTTGCGGATTTTACCCTAAAATTGGCTATTTTAACATTCGCTAAACAAGGCTAAAAACAGTCACAGTTTGAGGTGTGCTCCATAACTCTCTGACGGTAACAATCTATAACAGCACAGTACGAGAATAACCAATCCATACCCAAAATGATATCGAAACTCGACATGTCTAGCAATACAAAAGCAAAAGGAAGTCGGCGATCGGCAACCTCAATCTCACAGCCACGACATCCCCGGTCTAAGTCAACCTTACCCCTAACTAGAGACTCTAACCTGAGTGAAGATGCTAACTGAGCCACTTCTAACCCAAAACTGATGCGAATGTCGATGAAATAAAGGAATGAGATGCACCAATATCAATTAACACATTAGTAATAGAATTGAACAATAGAAAGTTACATCTCAAAACAGAGGGTGCTAGCAACTAATCTAGCGTGATAATAGCATACACACGCCCTGTAGGTCTCTACTCCACCTACTCACCCCTCGGAACATAAGACTAATAATGAGCCGAAGAGGCCTCCTGAACGACCCTTAAAGCCTGCACTAACTAAGTAGGTTGATGGCTCTATGTCTGTCTTAAACCAGATGAACCAGGTGTGCCACCTGTTTAAGGGCAAAACCTCCTTAAGTGCCCCAATTGCCCACACTGATAATAGTTGGGTGGCTGCCCTTTCCCTTGACTCTGGCTCTGTGAACGAGCCGTAGACGGTGTAGACTGCTACCCTCTTCCTCTTTGCGGACAAATTGGAGACTTGTGGCCCAGCTAACCACACTTAAAACAAGTGTTCACACCTTGACTACTCCTCCTTGAACTAGAACTCGGTACAGGAAAGATGGATCCAAATTGTGCTTCCTCGGACTACTGTGGGGTGGAACCCCTCTACCTCTTGTTATCCCTCATCTCTCCTTAAACATCCTAACTCCTCTTCTTAGAGCCCCTCATCCTCTCCTTCTCCATCTGAATCACAGTCTCTAAATGAGTCGCCACCTCCACAAGACAACCGTAATCTCTAATCATGGACGCGGCCACCTTGAAAAGGAGCTTGGTCCTCAATCGTTTCTCGAACTGAACACAATGGTGTTCCTCCATTGCCACAAGCTTCGGTGCAAACCTAGAGAGGCTAGTAAAAGCGAGATCAAACTCTGCTACAAGCGCGTTCAGTTGCTTAAGGTACAATAACTGATCCCTCAACTTCTCCCTAGCAGTGGGAGGCAAAAACTTATCGTGAAAGGCGTTGACAAAGGCCTCCAAAGTCACTCCAACGCGTCCACGTGTATACTTCCACCACTGACCCGAATCTCCCTTTAGCTAGAAGGATGCCAAGGTCACCCTAAAACCATCATCTTCAATGCCAAGCATGTCGAACGTCATCAACATCTACTCCAGCTACTCATCTACCTTTAGTGGCTCCTTCGAATCCCTTAAAAACCCATTTAGATTCGATCGGAAGAACTTCCTCTTCAGAAAAGACACCCCATCCTTGCAACATAGGCCTAGATTTGATTCTTAGTCCCGAGAATGTCCATAGACTCCTGCAAAGCACCAGCCATCTCCCAGGCCAAAGCACCCATGGCTTGCTGACCCGCTGGCTCGATCACGTTAGCCAGACCAACTCCCTTCTACTGTGCTGGAATGTTATCCAGTAACGGCACCTCCTACCGCCTAGGCCTACCACGCCTGCAACCACCACTACCACCACCACCACCATGTTCTGACATCCTAATAAAGGTAACACAACAGATTAGCACATTCACAAATGTGTCGAAGCTAATTCACTCACGTCCTAATGTGGTGGACAACATGTAATTCACTCCATATAAGCACTTAATTACATAAACACAAATGAATTTCCTTTCTAGATAGTGACCACCCAACAACATTGCTAGAGTTCCAGTTAGAAATAGCAGTGATCAACTGCTCTTCTAATAGGACTTCCAGAAACTCGTATACCAAGTCAATATCTAGGAAATTAAATCCCATATCCATGTAGTCACATAAACATATTATCACATAGCATACCAGGTCTATTTCAACTATCATCAAACAAGAGAACCATTGTGGTTAAAACCACATCCCACGATCCCAAAGTATTCTAACACGGTTGCTCTAATACCAAGTTGTAACATCCCAAAATAAATAACAATAACCCAACTCATAACGTTTCTTACAAATGATCAACAACATCATATCTTCTATTCCATTCATAACTTTGATCAATACAAAAGATGACACATGCGATATACATTCATAAACCCTAGATTTTGAATCTATAGCATATGGCATGGATACAAGAAATAAAGTAAAAGTAAAACGAAATAATTATATACCCTAATGGCTACAACCTTCCAAGTCAATGCTTGGGTACAACAAAATGAGTTTAACTCAATATAGGTAAAGCTCGAGGCTTAAACAAAAATAATTACATCAATAAACAAAAAAATGAAGCCTTTAGCTCCAAGTCCTCCCAAGCTATGTCCTTGGTGGAGTCATATCATCAACACCTGAAAGTTGTTTTTCCACATAGGGTGAGCCACATCCCAGTAAAGATGCTCTAACACGGTATATGAATCTTAGCAAAATTATAAGGTGAATGCACATGCATGTCATTTGTCAAACATTCCTCATTTCCATCTCAAAACATTGTAATGCCAGATTATATATCAATTCATGAAAATGACCCTTTTATAATAAAAAATAGGGCAGTGCATACAACACACTAGGAGTCTTTAGGTACGTGTTTGCCAGTAGGTTATACAAGCACTACCAAAGCCATTTTAACGGTACTAACCGGAAGAATCAGCACCTAACCACGCAGGTTTCTAGAGTTTCACTAATGACACACAGGCCAACATAATAACCACAACCACACCCCCTAACCAGATTCGTCAAGGTATTCACCATTTTTTTTCTCAAAATCAATACATTTACAATGTTCAATATGAAATGATGCTCAACACACACTGTATGATAAATTAGTTTCAATTCAACCTAATCCCCATGCAATGTCTACAACAATCAAAACTATTTGTAGCTTGACTTTTTCGTGCCCCATTTTCGGATGGTTTAAAAAGAGCCCTACAGTTCGGACTCCTGCGGTTCTGAATCTAATCTCACAAGTGCAATGTGAAATTGATAATCATCAAAGAGTCCAAATCTGGCAAATCTTTTGGAAAATCAATTTTTGAATCAAAAATGCCAAAATTGGACTGCTTTGCCAGATACAGAGTCGCTACCTAAATATTTTATTTTGGAGAAATTTAGTAAACCCATGACTCATACCAAAGGCCACGTGTCCGTCATCACAAAAGTTGCCTCGGCTCGAGAACTTAGGTACAAGAGGGGAAGGTCATGAATTAAGCACCCCCGCTTGCCCGATCGAAGATCGGCCTCTACTAATCATCATATGATTTTTTATCAGCGTTATATGCTCTTATTTCGATTATTAAGCTAGCTTTACTATGTGATGCGCACAAGCAAATATAGACTAGTTTACTGAAATTGGAACAACTCGATTTCATGTTTGCTTTGCAAAAAAAGGGTTTGAATTTGCCACCTTAAGTGGGCTTAAAGTTTGCGAATTTGCCACTAAACAAAGTGGGCTTAAAACTGTGAATTTGCCACTAGACATAGTGGGCTTAAACATACATTCGTTTAATTGTTCCAATTCAAGCAACAAACCTTCATCCACAGACATTCAAGTAGTTTAACAAGTAAGCATTTAGCCTCATGGTAAGCATGCTAATCATGGCAATCACTCAGACTCATGCAAGTATGCTAAAGCATTAAAACTCATCTAGTGCTCCAGGCTAAGAAGATATGAGTTAGAAAAATATGCATGATTCCTTATTATACAAGATGTCTAATGCAACGCATGCAAAGAATGCAATTAATAGGCTCGGCTACTAATATGGCATATGATTCAATTAAATAACATATGGTTAAACACATATTCAAAGAAGTATTTAAACGACAATGCAGTTTGAATGATAGGCCGAGCCTTGGTGCATGCAATACAAAATGAATGGATGCAACCATAAGGTATGCTAATTGAAACATGTCCCTAATCTAACCATCAAAAGCGGGTAAATAAAAGGGAGAAAAATGTGGGGCTGGAAGACATACATATTATTACATTACGCTGTCACGAAGGAGAGTCCGAATGAATAAACTAGCTAACCAAGCTAAGCTAAGCTAATTAAGCTAATTATTACAAAACTTGAATAAATAGCTAAACTAATTAACTAATTATTACGACACTTGAAATGAGTAATTAACTAACTATCTAAGCTAATTAATTAAAAGAAATTAACTAGGCTAAGCTAATTAAATTATTACAACACCAAATAATTAGCTACAACTAATTAGACTAATTAAATATTACAACACAATTTATTATGCAACCAATAATACTAATGAAATAATTAATTGCATTTAATAAGGACACAATGGAAGATGTATGATGGTTACATGCGCATCACTCAAAAACTACTCTATCTACCCATACTATCTCTATTTCACTTTCAACCACTGCCTCTATTTCTGTAAAACTGCACTGCTGGCCACACGCCAAGGGCCAGCTGTGCATCACTGATGGTCGGTCGGGTATACAGATGGCCGGCCGTGCATCAATTTGGTGCAAAGCTTTATTTCTGTGCTCTGAGGTGAAATCAGTGCAAATAGAGCATTTGCAGGCTCTTTGTCCTTCCTCCATTCTTTGCCATGGGAAAGCCTCAAGAGAAGGTTAGGATTGATTCTAAAACCATCAATGAGCAATATGATTGCTTGATGATCTCAGATATCGTTTTGGACAAAAATCAATAAATGTAATGCAAATGACCACCCCTCCATTTTGTCATAGTATGAACTCAAAAAAGGAAGTTGAGACGCTTCAAGGACATCAAAAACACCATGAATTGATGCTTAATGACCCTTGACACAAGAAACTTGGCATAACGTCCGGCCAAGTTCAAGCTATTAAGCCATTTTCTTTAAGTGTGTTAATCCAAGTTTTAAGCCAATTGTTTGCCATTGCCATTCATTAGTCCATTTGTCCAAATGTGATGTTAAAGTCCTCTAAACAAGAAATAGTGTCAAACAAGAGGTTCTTCTAAGACATGAGAGGGAGACTACACCGTTGACTATGAATCTCTGAAGAGATTAAGCCATTAAGTGTAGGTCTCCTTTACATGTATTGAACAACCTTAATTGGTTGAAACCATTCTCAAGAGTGAAAGATATGGATGATTGATTGATTAGTAAACTTAGACTCCAAACATGGAAAATGAACAAAGAAAGCATAACAAGTAACAAGTATGCCAACTTATGAGACCACAAGTGTATTAAACAAGGCATGAACCAATTGAGAAAGCCTAGAGAACCTCGAAAAAGCCCTTAATACATGAAAATTAGACGTAAAACATGTATGAAAAGAGCTTGAAAAGCTAGTAAGCAAGGATAAGGAGGGGTGGCTAACCCCTACACTTTTGAAGATTCAAAACATGGTTTTTAGCCTTTCCAAACCTCTGAAAATTAGTGTAAATACCAAAGGAAAAGAGTGAAAAAGAGAAGGTTTGAGTTATAAGTAAAGGTGTAGAAAGAGCAAGCTCTATCTATTGTAGACACCCCATTTTTGACCGTCCTCAAGACTTGGACGTCATTGTTTGAACACTCGATGATCATCCATGCTCGTGTTCGTTTTGAGTTCCTGAAGCTCTCGGCTGTGTGCCTTGCCTTGGAGCCTCTCAACTTGTCTGTTTTGTGCTTGGTTGTGGACCAAGAGCTTGTGGCTTCGTTTCTCAGGGAAGGGGATGGCCTGCTGGCTAGCCCTACAACCCATCGGCCAGGCCCTGTGCCCATCGGCCATGCTCTCTTTCCATCGGCCATCAGTGTTAGCCGATCGGCCTCATTGATGGCTGGTCGGCCCCTTTAATGGCCGGTCGACCATATTTTTTGGCTGAGGCCCTTTTCTTTGCTTTTGCAGATATTTTTGTTGCTAGTTGTGCCAGCTGGTGAGCACAAAATGCATCCTTCATACACGTGTATGGAGGGATTGCACCAAGCTTCTAGCTTGTCCAACAAGCTTGAGACTTGGATGTCTATAAGAGGGGAGGCTCCTGTCCCCTTTCAGAGGTTGAGAATTTTGGATTAGGGCTAAACATATCCCTCTCTTTCAATATATTTCTCCCTCTCTCTCTCTCTCTCTCTCTCTCTCTCTATATATTTGTACTAGTTTGTGCCTTAAAGTGTATTTTCTCTTCACTTTTGCACTACAACACCTAGTTAAACACCTTCACTCTTGGGCTGAGGTTCTTGGAGATTGTATTTGAGTGGTTTTAGCTTGGTTTTGTCTCAGAAACTTGCTGTTATTGCTGTGCTTCAAGGGTGAGTCTCATATCCTCTTTAAAGCTTTATTTTCATTGCTTATTTGGCCATCCTTGCATATTGTTTTAGGCCTTGCTTTCAACTACAAAAAGCTTTGTTTTCAAGTGTTTTAGATGGTTGTTTGAGGCCTCTTTGGTATTGAGGGTGTTCTATCTTCTTTTGTGCCTTATTTGCTTAGGCTTGGAGCCATCCTTTAAGGCCTTTGAGTTCATCTTTGTTTGGCCTTTTAGCCACTAAAATCCAGTGGATTTTCAGCGGTAGAAATGTGATTTTGAGGTCCAAAATGAGAGGGGGTGGTCCCCTCTCCTCTTGTCTTGTTTGCTTGCCTTGTTGGCTTAATGATTGAGCATGTTTCTCTAGCATGTGTTGTCTTATTCTTAGCTTATTTTTTGCCTTGTTTTAGCATGGCATAACACTGTTTTGGCCTGGTTGAGTCACCTCATGCATGCTTTTTACACTTGTAGTGTAATCTTGCCATTTAGCCTTGTGTGCTCAATGCTTTGATCCATCATGCTAGCCTATTTTGGCTCCATTCTAGCAGGCTTTTACTCATATTTTGACATGCCTTGGCTCTATTTTGGGTGGTCTTGATCATTTGGAACTTGCTTTGTATAGCCATAGTGCAATCTTGCTCACTAGTTTTGAGTTTCAAAGTATCTAGCATGCTTTACTTGAGTTGTGTGCATGCTTTCACCTTATTTCTAACATGATTTCAGTGTGTGTAGTATAGTCATACTCTCTCATGTTTCACACATTCAATGCTTTTGGAGAGTTGTGCCTTATGTCTTGATCTTGGGCTAATTTGTATGCAAGATTGCCTAAGCTTTTGGGATACCATCTCAGTGTGTTTTTGGTCTTATTTTGCCATGATACAACTCTATTTTTGGTTGGTTAGAGCATCCCTCATTTGCTTCTTACACTCATAGTGTAATCATGCTCATTGGCCTAGCTTACTTGTTGTTTTGGCCCATTATTCTAGCATGTTTTGGCTCCACTCTAGCAAGTTTTTACTTATGTTTTAACATGCTTTAGCTCTATTTTGAGGCTTCTTGGTCGTATGATGCTTGTTATGCATGCTTGTAGTGCAATAGCCTTGAATAGCTTTGAGTTTTGAGGTATCTTGCATGCTTGGCTTGAGGTATTTGCATGTTTTGACATCATTTGGCATGTTATTTCAGAGCATATAGTGTTGCCACACTTCCATGTTTTTTCACTCTTTAGGTGCTCTTGAGAGTTGCACCTTTATGCCTTGCTGGTGAGCCAATGCATGAGCATCATTCTGTTGCCATTCATGCTATCATTTCAGATCATTTTGGCCATTGTTTTGGCATGCATGAGGTCTGTTTGGTGTTGGTTTAGTCCATTGAGCATTGTGTTGCATGATCCTAGTGTTGTATCCTTCACTAGTGTTTAATGCTTAAGAGTTTCTAGTATGTTGTGCATGAGTGTTTGCATGTTAGAGTCTTGTGCATACCACCTTAACATGTCAAGACTAGCATGTTCTTTGCATAGCATGTTGTTTGCATGAGTATTGCATTGCATTGTGTTTGGATCAGATGTTGATCCAAACACGAGAAACGAGGGACGTTTTATACTTGAAGTGATGAAACGTGCCTCATTTCTTAGTCGCCGTCCCCCTTGATTGTGCATGATAGGGTGGAGGCCTCTTGAGTCCTATGTGTTATTTGTGCATTCATCAACATTGTGCAAGCTTGACTCTTTGGCCATCATGCATCGAAATACGTGATTGGTGGCTTGAGAGCCGAGCACTACACTCATTTGAGCTTGAGACATGGTAAGGAGTGTGGTTGCACACATATTCCCTTGCAAATACACTGCCATGCCTTTGTTTGTGCTCTATTGCAGTAAAGGAGAAATTGCAGGAAGTAGTGGCCGACCGGCCATCAAAGCTGCTGACCGGCAACCAAGGCTGTCGATCGGCTATCAAAAGTGGCCGATGGCCATCAACTCTAGCCGATGGCCATCCCTCTTGGCCGACCATCCCTCAGCATGTTCCTAAGGTGGGTCAGAAACATCCTGGAAGTTGGCATAATTTTTAGAAATACCAAAGTGTGCAAACAGAGGCATTTAGAGGCAAGGCGGTGGATTTCCAGGAGGACGCGACCGAGCATGCATCCTTCATTGTTCAAGGCGGAACTGTGGCAGCATAATTTAGATGCTTTTCATACTTAGTTGGTTTTGTAACTTAATTAATTTGATTGATTAGTTGGTGTAGACCGCCTGGAACTCCGCTTCGCGCGCGAGGGCGCGAATCGTTGTTCTTTAGCTACTACAGTTCAGACTCGTGTCACGGTTCTGAATATAATCTCACAAAGTGCAATGTGAGACCGATAAATCACCAAAGAGTCCAAATCCGGCAAATCGTTTTGGAAAATCGACTTTAATAAAGAAGTGCCAAACATGGACTGCTTTGCCAGATACGGAGTCGCCACCTAAATGTTTTATTTTTGGGAAATTTAGGAATCCCTGACTCGTGCCTGAGGCCACGTGTCCGTCATCACCAAAGTTGCCTCGGCTCGGGAACTTGGGTACGAGAGAGGAAGGTCATGCAATGAGCACCCCCGCTCACCCGACCGAAGATTGGCCTTTACTAACATGATATCTTGTTTTTGAAAACACATGCGTTCTTATTCCGATTTATTATACTAGTTTAATATGTGATGCGCACAGCATACAAGTATAGACTAAATCACTTAAATTGGAACAAAACATCTCATGTTTGTTTGTTTCAAAATGGTTTGAAGGTGCTACTCGCAAGTAGGCTAAGACGTGGATTTTGCCACCCTCAAGTGGGCTTAGAACATGATTTTGCCACCTCAAGTGGGCTTAAAATGCATATTTTGATGAATTGTTCCAATTCAAGCAATGAAGCCTTCACCCACAGGTATTCATGCAGTTAAACACATAAGCAGTTAGCCTCATGGCAAGCATGCTAATCATGGCAATCACTTACACACATGCAAGGATGCTAAAGCGTAAACACTCACAGTGTACTCCAAGCCAAAACAGAAGCTAGTTAGTAATCAATGCATGATCCTAGCTATGTCAAGAATGCTTAATGCAACACATGCAAAAATGCAACTAAGTTAGGCTCGGCTATTCTAAGATGGAATATGAATGCAACAATTTGATACATGTTTTCAAATAGGAATTAAAATACAATGCAGTTTGAATGATGCGCCGAGCCCGGTGCATGCAAGACAGATGAATGGATGCATGCATGCAAGCATAAAGATGCTAATTGAGATATGCCCTAAAACTAACCATCGAAAGCAGATAAGTAAAAGGGAGAAAGAAATGGGGGTTGGAAGGCATGTATCACACACATGCACGCTTATTACAACAGTTGTGCCCTCTTGACGGAGGGTTCGAATAAATAAGCTAAGCTATATCTAAGCTAAGCTATTTATTTACAGACTAACTAATTAACTAACTTAGCTAATTAATTATTACAAAACGAATTGAAACAAATAACTATTCTAAGTTAACAAAAGCACTGAAATGGCCTCGTGATGAGGGATGCATGCATGCTCGGTCGGATTCGCTCGGAAATCCACTGTCATGCCTCATGATGCCTCTGTTTGCACTCTTCTGTATCTCTGAAAATTGTGCCAACTTCCATAGTGCTTCTGACCCACCTTAGGAACAATTTGAGGGGTGGTCGGCCAAGAGGAAAGGCCATCAGCCAAGTATAATGATCATCGGCCAATTTTTATGGCTATCGGCCAATTTTGATAGCCGATCAGCAGCCTTGATAGCCGATCGGCCACTTCTTCCTGCAAACTTCTCTTTTTGCTACAACAGAGCACTAACAGAGGGATGACAGTATATTTGCAAGAAAATGTGTGTACAACCACATCCCTTATCATGTTTAAAGCTCAAAGGAGTGTAGTGCTCAACTCTCGAGCCACCAATTGCGTATCTCAATGCATGATGGCCAAAGAGGCCGAGTTACATGAGTCAATGTCAAATGAATGCACAAAAACACATAAATGCCTTAACCTCTATCACGCATGATCAAGAGGGTCGGCGACCGAGAATTGAGGCATGTTTCGTCACTTCAAGTACGAAACGTCCCTCATTTCTCGTGTTTGGACTAACACCCTACCAAACACAAATGCAATGCAACATGAGCATGTCAACACAATGCAAACAATAAGCATGCAAATATCATGCAATACAACAAGCATGCAACAGCATGCTATATGGACTTAAATTGGATATGGACAGACCTCAATCATGCCCAAATCAGTGGCCAATAGTGCTAAAATGATGGCATGAAAAACATGAAAAAGGCAAGACAAGCATGCATGCCAATTTGCTCAAGAATTAAGGCATAAAGATGCAACTCTTAAGAGCACTTAAAGAGTGAAAAACATGGATGTGTGACGACACTATAAGCTCTAAAATCATGTATGGAATGGTGTCAAACCACTCAATCAACACAAGTATGGCATGCAAGAGGGCTCAAAGCTTGAAGCTAGCATAGGCACTTGCACTATAGCTATACAAAACACGAAGCATATGGCCAAGACAACCCAAAATAGTCCTAGAACATGCCAAAATGATGCTAAAATATGCATGGACCAAAGCTAAAACATGCTAGCATGAAGGGCGTGAAGCATGGAGTATGCAAGGCCAAAATGGAGGATCACACTACACCTACCAAGACCAAGCATGAGATGGCTTTGCCAACAAAATCAAAGTTATATCATGGCAAAATAAGACCAAAAATACATTGAAATGATAGCCCAAAGGCCTAGGCATGGTAGCATACACAATGGCTCATTTTCAAGGCATAAAGAACCAACCTTCCAAGGCATGGAAAGGGTGACAAATGTGAGTGTGTTAACATAAAACATGCACTGAAATCACATATGAAATGATACCAAATCATGAAAGTAGCCCAAGCAATGCATGCTAGTGGCTTGGAAACTCGAAGCTAGTGAGCTGGATTGAACCCTGACTATACAAAGCAATGTATGCATGACCAAGACAACACAAATCAGAGCTAGAGCATGCTAAAACATGGACAAAAGCTTGCTGGAGTTAAGCCAAAATCATACTAGAATGATGGTCTAAAGCGTGATACACATTAGGCCAATGAATGGAATTGCACTTCAAGTGCATAGAGCATGCAAAAGGCTATCAAGCCAACCTTAGAAAGAGGTATAACATGGCAATACAATACCAAAAATAGGCTGAGATATGGCCAAAACATGCTAGAAATACATGCTCAAACATGAGGCATACAAAGCTAGTTTGTGAGAATTACACTACAAGTGTGAATAGCACGCAAAGCGTGACTAAACCAAACCAAAACAGAGATATGCCATGCTAAAGTAAGGCTAAAAACATGCTAAGAACAAGCCAACGCAAGCTTAACAAAAATGCTCAAGCATGAGGCCAACAAGGCAAGCATACAGACACAAGGAGAGGGGATGACCCTCTCCTATTTGGGACCTCAAAACAAAAGTTTTACCACTGAAAATCCACTAGATTTCAGTGGTTAAAAGGCCAAGAGAAAGTGATCTCAAAGGCCTAAAGTGATGGTGCAAAACAAAGCCAAACAAGGCATGCAAGGGAGTAGATCACCCCCAACACCAAAGAAGCCTTAAACAAACATCTTAAGAACTAAAAATCAGAACTTTTTGTTGTAAAAAGTTAGGCCTAAGACAACATACAAATAGGGCCAAAAGCTTAATAAAAAACAAGGGTTTAAGAGGTTAGAAGCTCACCCTTATAGAACAACTTTAGAGCAACAACTCCAGCAGCCTTTTTTGATCAAAACCAGTCCAAAAACACCAAAACCAACTTCAAAGTGCCTCAGCAACAAGAGTGTGGTGTTTCACTAGGTGTTTGAGTGCAAAAGTGTGAAGAAAAGGCACTTTTGAGCACAAACAAGAACAAATATGGAGAGAGAGGAAGAAATATAGAGAGATACATGTTTTGTATATCAACTTTTTTAGAACCTCTGGAAAGGGAGAGGGGTCTCCCTTCTTATAGAAAATCAAATTCTAAGCTTGTTGGATAAGCTGAGGGTTTGATTCAATCCCTCCATACACGCGTATGGAGGATGAAATCTGTGCTCACCAGTTGTCACAGCTGGCACAAAAATATATGCGAAAGCAAATAAAAAGGCCTCGGCCAAAAGATATGGCTGATTGTCCAAAAAGACTGCCGATCGGCCAAAAGGAGTGCCGATTGACCATCACTTATGGCCGATGACAAGAAAACATGGCCGATAAGCACAAGGCTCGGCCGATGGGTTGTAGGGTTGGCCAACAAGCCAGCCTCTTCCCTCAAAAATAGAACCACAAGTCCTTGGTCCACAACCAAGCACAAAACAAACAAGTTGAGAGGTTCTAAGGCAAGGCGCACCGACGAGACCTTCAGGAACTCAAAACGAACACGAGCATGGATGATCATCGAGGGTTCAAATGATGACGTCCAAGTCTTGAGGACAGTCAAAAATGGGGTGTCTACAGTTGGTTTGTAATAATTCGTATAGCTAGTTAGCTTATTATTTGGACCCTCCGTCGAGATGGCAAATGTTGTAATAAGTGTGCATGTGTGTATGAATGTCTTCCAATCCCACGTCTTTCTCCCTTTTATTTACCCGCGTTCGGTGGTTAGATTAGGACATATTTCGATTAGCATACCTTATGCTTTGCATGCGTGCATCATTCATCTGTCTTGCATGCACCGGGCTTGGCGCATCATTCAAACTGCATTGTATTTCAATTCCTATTTGAATACATGTATCAAATTGTAGCATTCATATGCCATCTTAGAAGCCCTGTTTGGTGCAGCTCAAAAGCTGCTTATTTCAGATTTCAGCTTAATTTAAGCTATTTTGATGTGTTTGGTTTAACTTATAGCTTGTAGCTTATAGCTTATAGCTTTTTGGAAGTCAGAAATCAGCTTATGTTCATAGTTATAAGCTATAAGCTGTTTAGGCATAAGCTATAAGCACTTTCCCACAGCTCTACCAAACAGGGCCAGAATAGCCGAGCCTATTTAGCTGCATTTTGCACGTGTTGCATTAGGCATCTTAACATAGCTAGGATCATGCATTGATTTCTAACTAGCTTCTGTTTTGGCCCAGATTACACTGTGAGTGTTTACGCTTTAGCATCCTTGTATGTGTATAAGTGACTGCCATGATAGTATGCTTGCCATAAGGCTATGTGCTTATGTGTTTAAATGCATGAATGCCTGTGGATGAAGGTTTGATTGCCTGAATTGGAACAACTCGATGATTATGACTTTTAAGCCCACTTGAAGTGGCAAAATCATGTTTTTCTAAGCCCACTTCAGCGTGGCAAATCCGCGCTTTAGCCTACTTGCGAGTAACACTTTCAAACCACTTTCAAAAACAAACATGAGTTGTTTTGTTCCAATCCACGTGATTGAGTCTACACTTGTATGCTGTACGCATCACATAGTAATTCTAGATTAATAACCGGAATAAGAACACATGTGTTTTCAAAAATAACATATCATGTTTAGTAGAGGTTGATCTTTGATCGGGCGAGCAGGGGGTGCTCATTTCATGACCTTTCCCCTTCGTACCCAAGTTCCTGAGCCGAGGCAACTTTGGTGATGACGGACACGTGGCCTTAGGCACGAGTCAGGGTTTCCTAAATTTCCCAAAAACAAAATATTTAGGTTGCGACTCTGTAATCTGGCAAAGCATTCCATGTTTGGCACTTCTTGATTAAAATCGATTTTCCAAAATGATTTGCCAGATTTGGACTCTTTGGTGATTTATTAGTATTACATTGCACTTTGTGAGACTAGATTCAGAACTGTGACAGGAGTCCGAACTGTAGTAGCTAAGAACTACAATTCGCGCCCTCGCGCGCGGAGCGGAGTTCAGGCGGTCTACAGTTTTTGGCGACTCCGCCAGGGATTTAGAGAAGTTGACTCGAACTCATGATATGTTGTTTTGTCTAAAGTTATGTGTTTTTTTGCATTGCATTTGCATAGGTGCGCCTACGACACTGTGTTTGCCGTGTGCTATTCCTGAGCAGTTTGCTGGAGGCTTGTTTGGAAAAGCATGCCATAAGGCTGACTGGTTACGGGCTCTGCCACGATGGGAACATAAACCTCAGTTTTTACCGAGGCACCCTTTTTGACCATTCGACCTAGTTGCATATCGGAAACCATAGTGACCATTCCAAACTAGGACAGGTTGCTTACCAGATTGTAGGTTGTTTGAAACCGCTGCGTACGTAGTGAAACCCTAGCTCCTAACAAGATAGGACAGGGAAACCCTACCCCTCCATAGGGGTGTTTTGGCTCTCACTTACTTGCTATGTGCTTTAAGAGTGTGCCTCTACAGGAATGCATGTATCAGTTTGCAAGTCTGGGTATCAGTCTGAGGACATCAGTATTTAGGCGTATCAGATTTGAGGCAGTGATTTGGGGGTAGCGAGCAGTGTTTGAGAACAGTTCTTTCAGCTTGTGATTATCAACTGTGTGTTGTGTTTATTTAAGCTGAAATGTTGTCCGTTTTTCTAGTTGTTTGTTTCCTTATTTTGCTTTATTTATCTTTTTGCAAGGTAGTATAACATCATTGTTTCCGAAAAGGCAGTTTCCCCTAAAGCACTCTGGGTTAGAGGTAGAAGGCTTCATCGATCCGAGGATCTAGTTGACGGACAAGCAGTGTTCTTTTCATTACCCCCGGTTACAAGACGAAGGGCAGTTAGGCAGAGAGTATTAGTACAACAGTCAGTTCAGAGGTCTTTGTCTACCCCACCTGTGCACAGTAGGGATCAGATTTCTGTTTCTACCGCAGAGAGGGAACATACACCGATTTAGTCAGATCCATACTTTATAGTCGAAATGGAGGACATGATGCGTCATCTCCATGAGACCATGTAAGCCATGCAGCAGGATGCTGCCCGCCAGGCAGAGTTTGCCGTGCGTCAAGCAGAGGTTGTGGCTCAACAGACAGAGCTGATTGCCAGACTTCAGCAACAACAACAACCACAACAAGCCGGAATGTCTGTTTTGCATCCACCCCCGCCCCTACCTAGAGTTCCGACACTCGGGGATACTGCAAACGTCCAGGAAGATACGGACGTCCCAACAGGATCCGTTTTGCCACAAGTTCTACCACAGATTTCAAAGACATCGGCCTTCTCAACAGATACACCATTTGAATCTGAGATGGACCTAACTGCTCTGAATATGAGTAAGCTTGAAAAGCTGTTTAAACGGGCCGAGGGGGTCAATTCTATTCCAGACATAGAGGATGGTTACACTGATTCGGCGGTAACATTGGCAGACAGATTCAAGATGCCCCACATAGACCGTTTTGATGGCTCGGGTGACCCTATGGTTCATTTGAGGCTGTTCTCGGATGTTTTGCACCTGATGGGCTTGACGAGACTCCAGAAACTATCACTCTTCGGTCGGACCCTATTGGGTATTGCGTCCATTTGGTACGCCAAGCTGGAGGACTCAGTGAAAAGGAGCTGGGAGGAAATGGCTGAGGCCTTCATCGCACAATATTCATACAACACCCAGATTGAGGTCACGAACCGTGATCTTGAAGCGACCAGGCAAGAGCCGAAAGAAGGCTTTTCTGACTTTGTCACTCAATGGAGGGCCAAGGGCTCCATGATGACAACTCGGCCATTGGAGAAGGATCAGATAAGGATGGTTGTGTGCAACCTCCAACCCAAGCTAATGCAGAAAATGATCATCTTAGCCCTCCCCATCTTTGCGGACTTACACAAGATTGGGGTACAGATTGAGGATGCTATGAAGTAGGGTCTGATCGACCAAGACAGGGAACAGCCCAAGAGGGCATTTACACATAGTTCGAATGCAGGCACGAGTAATGCTGCAGCTGCAAGAACTTCTGATGTGGGCATGGTCACCACCACCACTCCAAAAACACCTACAGCTACACCCTTCGCCGGTGCGTCCAGAACCAGCTCACAAACAGCCAGATATCCACCCCGAGGCCAGAGAACCTTTACTCCACTATACATGCCTCTGTCCAAAGCTCTGGGGGTTCTAATCAGGAAAGGGCATTTGAAGTCCCTGGAGCCACGACCATTACCAGATAAACTTTCTTCCTCCCATAACCCGGCCAAATACTGTGCATTTCACCAACAACACCGTCATGACACCGACTCGTGCCATAGACTGCGTCACGAGATCCAGGATCTTATTGACAACAAGGTGATTGCGTCTCTGGAGAAGCCGAAAGTCACCACCAACCCATTCCCACCACATAACCAAGCTCCACCACCCAAACACATCAACCTGATCCAAACCATGGCCATTTCATATGACCCAAGCATATATATCACACCCTCTCAGCTACCCAACCCTGAGGTGTTCATCCTAGACAGCACGGACTTGTGCATGTTGAGCACCTCCCAAACCCAACCTAAACTGATGGTAGTGACTGTCGAAGACAGAATCGGGATGACTTTGGAAGCAGATAAGAATGTTGATTCAGAGCCCAAGGGGTCTGGGAGCTTTGCGTACAACCCGAGTGGTTATATCACATCAACAGATCAGTTTAAGCCGAGGATAGAGTTGCCGGTTGGGGCAGAGATCAGTGTGGTTCGAGAAGATGGACCAAGTCAGGGGTTAGATGACCTAGCAGAGCTGGAGGAGGATATTGCCAATCTGCAGTTCTTCAACGAGCAAGACTCAGGGGGTGTGAACATCAACTGGTTCGACTTGGATGGATCAGTAGAAAATACGGGGTGGCTCATAGACCAGCCAGATGTTGTTGAAGAACTTCAGTCAGAATAGGGGCCGTCAAAAACGAGGACATTAGCAGTGGCCGGAATGGCCGAGAATCAGGAAGCATCGCCGGAGAGCACCGGTGCGAAGAATTTTGCTCGAGACTTAGGCAAATTATGTATGGCAGACACTGAACAGCAGGTTGCATTGAGGCGACTTGAGCAAGAAAAGATCGAGGATCTTGAGAGGGCTAGGAAGGCCAAAGCCCCTGCGGGGATGAAATGTGTTGCGAGCACAGAAACAATTACAATGGAGCCGGACTGTCTATCGGTTGCCAATGGCATGTGGTGGGAAGACGACGACTTATATCTTGCCCACACTGACGAGGATTGGGGGCAGAACCAACCAGATGACACCTGGTATGTTAAGGAGGTTGACCATATGACCAGGAGTGGGCGGTATTTCAAGCCCCCACACTTGGACTAGCCGGAGGCGTCCGGGAATGACAAAGAAGTGGAGAGGCAGAATGAAAAACTACTGGAGGAGGATGCTTTACTGAAGCAGCTTAAGAAAATCCAAGCAGATATCTCCATCTGGGGACTGCTTAGGGCCTCGAGGGTTCACAGACAAGCTGTCCTTTCTGCCATGGACAAGGCGAAACTTTCAATTGATACCACACCTAAACAATTGGTAGGGCTGGTTTTCCAGAGAGAAGCTTCCCCGACCTTGACCTTCACCGACAAAGAACTACCGCCCGAGGGCTCAGATCATAACAAACCAGTCTACATCTCTGTGGAGTGCAGAGAGAAATGGATACTGGTGGTCCTGGTCGACACGGGGTCCGCAATCAATGTATGTTCGTCGAGAACGGCGTATGCTATCGGGTTGAAGCTTGCAGATTTTGTACCTACGACCCAGGTTATTCAGGCCTATGATAATACCAGCCGAGAGGTGATGGGGACTGTACGGATTAAGACTCAGGTTGGTCAGGGGCAATAGGACATTGAGTTTCATGTCTTGGATGTTTCCGCAACCTTCAATCTACTCCTTGGGCGGCCGTGGCTACACCAGGTGAAAGTCGTCTCTTCCACCTTACACCAAATGCTGAAGTACCCCCACAGAAAGGGGGTGGCAATCGTTTTTGGAAATTCTTTGATACATCTGCCGCTAGAAGTTTCTACACCAGTTCTAGAGATTGAGCATGGAGCAGAAGATGTATTTTTGTCAGGATTCACCCTAGTTGAGGCTCGGGTTGTACAGGATATGCTAGCTATTGATAAGGGGCTATACGTCAGTGCACAGTCTGTCTACCTTATGAACAAGCTTCAACACATCCCCGGGATGGGATTAGGGCGAAGTGGCCGGAAGGGCGTTGCAGCATCGGCTGAAGTGCCGCACAACCCACATACCTTTGGATTAGGTTATCTGTCTACCAAAGCAGATTGGGCGAGGAAAGGGAGAGAAATGGCCGGAAGAGCCAGAGCCAAACAAGCCAGGAAGCATTACGAGTTGGTGCATAGGCCTATCCAAGGGATCCTGAACGGACGCTTTGTCCGGGAGGGGGAAGACTTTCCGTTTTACGGCTTCCTGGAGCCCTGGAGGAATTCAGAGAAGCGGCGTTTGCCCAGCTTCGAAATCCTTTTTGATCTTCAGTTGTCTGGGGATGAAGTTGCTGAAGAGTAGATAGACCCACCAGCTGCGGCTGAGCAGTGCAAGGAGGAGGATTCCGAGAGCACAAAAATTGAGATGGGGGTAACGCTGGCTTGTCTCCTCTCAGATCCTCAGATCATACGAGAGTGCTTAGGGGATAACTTCTCGGTTTCCATGATCAGAGATGAAGCGGCTGTGGGCCCATTTTTTGGTATTCATGATGCATCCATCGCACCCTCCCTCGTCTGGCAATACGAGGAGGGCTTTTTATCGAGCAGTTCCGGGTCAGGTAGTGAGCCGAAATCTGATTCCACCGAGTCTGTGGAGTCGGAATCAGATTCCAGCTCTTCTGAGTCTGAGTCTGGAATTCTTGGGAGTGATAGCCCGGATGCCATTGTCCTATCCAGGTCATCTTTTTCTTTTTCCTTTGAGCCTGTTGTAATAGAGGAATCAGGCAGACTGGATGTTATTAATGAGAATGGTACGGCTGTGGCTTCCAAGTACTTTTCTGTGCCTTTAATTTATTGCATTAATCAAGACTTTCAAAATTTTGATGAAAACGACAAGGAAGAAATTCCTCCGGTTTTATAACGTTTGATTAATCAAGAGCAGGAGAGGTTTGTAAAACCTTTGGTTGATGAAATCGCCACAATTAATGTTGGTACTGAGAAGGACCCGCGGCTGGTCTAGATCGGGTCCGCGTTGTCTTCGGAGGAGCGCGAGGGCTTAGTCGCTTTATTAAAAGATTTCAAAGATGTTTTCACGTGGTCCTATGAAGACATGCCTGGAATCAATCCTAAGATTCTACAGCACCGGATCCCTCTTGACCCAGAGGCCCGTCCTGTTAAGCAGAAGCTCCGAAGGATCCACCCGGACTGGGCTCTGTAGATCAAAGAAGAGGTCACCAAGCAGATTGACGTAGGGTTCCTATTGGTATCTGAATACCCTACTTCGTTGGCCAATATAGTTTTGGTGCCGAAGAAAGACGACATAATTCGGGTATGTGTGGATTTCAGGGATTTGAACAAAGCCAGTCTGAAGGACGACTTTCCTCTGCCGCATATCGACGAATTAGTAGAATTCACTGCTAGGCATGCGCTGCTCTCGTTCATGGATGGGTTTTCAGACTACAATCAGATTTTGATGGCACTCGAAGACAGGGAGAAGACTGCTTTTACCACCCCATGGGGAACCTATTGTTATGGGGTGATGCCGTTCGGCTTGAAGAACGCTGGGGCTATGTATCAATGGGCTGCGACCATGATTTTGCACGATATGATCCATAAAGAGGTTGAGGTGTATGTGGATGACATGATTGCCTAATCCAAGGAAAGAGAGGGCCACTACACCGCCTTGCAAAATTTCTTCCAATGGATCAGAGAGTATCAGTTACGGCTGAATCCTCAAAAATGTACATTTGGTGTTACAGCAGGGAAAATACTAGGGTTCTTGATCACACAAAGGGGTATCGAGGTCGATCCTTCCAAAATCAAGGCCATCTTAGATATGCCACCACCGAGGACTAAAAAGGAGGTGCGAAGCTTTCTGGGTAAAGTGCAATTCATAAGACAATTTATTGCAAAATTAACCTTGACTTGTGAACCACTGTTTGGTCTCCTGAAGAAAGGAAAGAAGTTCCAATGGGATGACCGATGCAAAGTTGCTTTTGAGCAGATCAAGCAATATCTACAGAACCCACATGTGTTGTCACCGCTTGAGCCGGGGAAACTGTTGATTCTGTACCTATCAGTGATTGAAACGACAATGGGCTGCATGCTTGCACAGGAGTCTGAGGACAAAGTGGAGAAGACTATCTACTACTTGAGCAAGAAAATGCCAGATTACGAGACCCGCTACACTCCGCTGGAGAAGGCTTGTCTGGCCTTGGTGTGGGCTACCAGGAAGCTGAGGCACTACCTATTAGCTCACTCTGCAATACTGGTTTCGAGATTAGATCCCATCAAATATCTCTTCGAGAAATCGGCACTTACGGGTAGGCTAGCTCGTTGGTTGCTTCTGCTTTTTGAATTTGACGTGCAAGTCAGTGAAAGGGAGAGCGGTAGCGGAGTTCCTAGCCGACCACCCAGTTGAAGGGGATGAAGTAATAGAATATATGTTCCTAGACGAGGCCATTCTGCATGTCAAAGAAGAGACTTGGACGATGTACTTTGACGGAGCATCAAACCAATACGGGTATGGCAGAGGGGTGTTGCTGATAGCACCCGACAATTCCCGCATACCCTTAGCATTCAAACTCCGATTCAAAGTGTCGAACAATGAGGCAGAATATGAGCCATGTATTGCTGGATTGGAAGCCGCCCTAGAACTAGGGGCAAATCGGTTAGATGTCATTGGGGACTTGAACCTTGTTATATCTCAAGCTAAAGGAGATTGGAAAGTCAAAGAAGAAAAGATGAGAATCTATCACCAGACCTTGGACGTTCTGATTCCTCGGTTTGAAAAATTGAGCTTCGCTTATCTGTTAAGAGAGAACAACAGGTTCGCCGATTCATTAGCAACTCTATTTTCTATGATAGACATCTCTTTTGGAGTCCGGATGCGTCCGATCATCATTGAACAGAAGTTCGTGCCAGCCTATGAGCTGATTGCTACCATAGATGAGGTACAAGATCAAAACCCATGGTATTACGACATCTGGAACTTCTTGGAAAAGGAAGCGTGTCCACCAGGGGCAAATGCCAAAGATAAGAGGGCAATTCAAAGAATGGCTGCTCAGTTCATCATCTGCGGGGGTAAATTGTACAAGAGGCGTCATCTCAGGATGCATAAGCTGTGTGTTGATGCTGAAGAGTCCAAGCGCCTGGTGGAGGCCATCAATGGAGGAGAGTGCAGAGCGCACATGAACAGGGTGATGCTAGCCCGGAAGATCCTTAGACCGGGTTATTACTGGTCAACCATGGAGGAGGATTGTATTGGCTTTGTTAGGCAATGCCACAAGTGTCAGATCCATGCAAATCGCATGAACATTCCGCCGTCGAAGCTGCACAACATGACTTCGCCATGGCCGTTTTCAGTCTGGGGGATTGATGTGATTAGGCCTGTCACTCCGAAAGGGTCCAACAGGCATGAGTACATTCTGGTAGCGATAGACTACTTTACGAAGTGGGTTGAGGCCCAATCTTACACGGTGTTGAAGGCATCGCATATCGCTAAGTTCATCAGGAACAACATTATTTGTCGTTACGGGGTCTTGAATGAGATTATTTCAGATGATGGTTCCCACTTCAAGAAGGTGGTGATTGACTTGTTGGAGAAGTACAACGTGGCTTTTCATAAGTCATCTACATATCGGCCGCAAACCAACGGAGTAGTTGAGGCCGCCAACAAGAACATTAAGCACATTCTGCAGAAGATGGTGGAAGCCTACAGGGACTGGCCAGATAAGCTGCCATTTGCTCTTTGGGGCTACCGGACTTCAATTTGAACTTTTATTGGGGCAACTGCGTATTCCTTGGTTTATGGGATGAAGGCTGTTCTACCTGTCGAAGTTGAGGTTCCGTCATTACGGGTATTGGCTGAGTGTCAGATAGCTGAGGTAGATTGGTAGCAAAGCAGGTTCGAAGAACTCATGCTCTTTGATGAAAGAAGGCTGAAAGCACTATATCACGTCCAGGGTTATCAACGAAGAATTGCCAGGGCTTTCAACAAGAAGGTTAAGTCCAGGAATTTGAAAGAGGGGGATCTAGTGCTCAAAGACAACCGAGCTCCTATCTACGACCCTAGGGGCAAGTTCAAACCCAATTGGACTGGCCCTTACGTCATCAAGTCTATCTGGTCGGGTGGGGCTGTCGTTCTGATGGATTTAGATGGCCTTGAGTTTTCCCAGCCGATCAACATGGACAAGTTGAAGAAATACTATCCCTGAGTGGCTCGCTAGGTCGAAAACCCGAAAGGGCGACCGAGGCAAAAGTTAGAGCACAAAAAAATTTGAAATAATAAAAACTGAGCTCGTAAGGTTGAAAACCCAGAAAGGGCGGCCTTGGAAAAAGTTAGAGAGCAAAAGGAGAGTGTTAATACACAAGTGAACCTGAACTGAACTACGTAAGGCTTGATTCCCATCTTTGGGATATGTAGGCAACTTCATTCCGAAGTCCAACCATAAACACTTCCAAATCAACTTTGTCCAAGTGATCATGTTGGTCATCTTTGTCTTGTCTGGATTGAAGAACTCGTTTGTGATCTCCAGTGCAGTGCTATTCAAACTAGGGGCAACTTTCCAGTTGCTGGATCCAAGGTCGTACATCTCAGTGATAGATCTCTGGCGTGTCCAATTTTGATCCATATCGAAAATGGTTTTGAAAAGTTTTAATAAAAGTTGATTTTGCTCAAATTAATCTTTTTACGACTTAGACCATTTTTGGACCAAACGAAAAATTTTCAGTACCCACAACCTTCAATTGCATTGATTTCAGCACAGAGTTCTTCTACTCTTCAACACAAATTGAAGTTCCTTTTTATTACATTCATAAAAAAAACTTGAAAGTACTGATAAAGCAATAAACTTGGGGCACGGATAAGTTAGGTGTTCCTGCGCCCCCTCCCAGAGCTTGTGGAAGCCTCTGACACCAAAGTAGGCCCAACCTGCGCCTCTTCATCAAGCCAAGCTACGCACTCGTCAGAGAGGGTGCAACTGAAAGTGGGAGCAGGGGACAGAAGCTCTCTCGTCCTCCATGTTGTGGCATATTGAGCTAGCTGTGAGCCTCGGATTGGAAATGCAGTAGGGCACTCTATCCCTTCTTCCGGACAAGTCTGATCATGCCCAAATTGGCGCCGGAATCGGAATGGGAAGTAAAAGACACAGTGTGTTAGGTCAATCAGCTGAATGTCTGGTTGGCGAGACATGCTGTAGCTCATCGCCGATAGATTAAGCCAGGGGCAGCGCCAAGCAATGTTGATAGCAGACAAACTGCACATCCATTCGCACCACCATCCCTCATCTGGGGTATCAACTAGACGTCGCTGGAAGAAATAGCAGCGAGCTGAATATGCTGGGCATGAGTCCACTACTTTCAACTTGTCCATCAAACATATCTGGGGAGGGATGAAAAATGAGAGATTAAAGAATAGAGAGGTGTATGAGGAGAGAAAAGTGAGAAAAGGGTTTGGGGAAAAAAAACAGAGCCCGAGGGTCGAGTGATGTGAGAAATACACATGTGAGAAGGGTGGGAAACATTACCTGCAGTAGTAGTGGACTCCCCGTAAACCTAGTCGACTCTCGGCGATGAAAAGCATCCAGACCCATCAGTGTCTCAACTAGTGTCATGGCAATGCAGCTCTTGCCCTCTTTTAAACCTTGGGCAATCTCAACCAAATGGATGCTAGACCCACCAGAGCCTGGGGCAAGCAAGAAATGAGACAACATACACAAGCAAAGCGCATGTCACCTAAAGCCCTGCCAGTGATGATCGCCGCGATCACCGGCATCAGAAAACCGATGAATCAAGCTAGGGATGTGTAATTCTCTGTCGCGAATCAAAGATCGAGCATCATGCAAAGTAAGCCCACACATCCCTCCTAAGGCTTGGATGTGGCCAAAACAGAATTGGGGTACAATCTCTTCATCTCACTGAGATTCCATCAAGGCTTGGAAATCTTCAAAAGTGGGGCATATCTCTTGTCTGCCAAAGCTAAAAACATGGGTTATTGGATTCCAACACCTAGCCGCGGCATGGAGGAACGGAAAACGCAACGGGGTACGGTTCAACATGAATAGTGCATTTATTTCGAAGCCCTGAAAATGTAACTTTTACGAGCCATCCAAGTTTGCACTCCAATTTGTGAGGTTTTGGACAAGAAATACTTCCATTTGGGGGCAAAAGCAGAGTTGAAACGGAGAAACTACAAAGCTAGGGCTTTTGTAGAAGACAAGGTGCTAAGTGGAAGACAGATGGCAACAATCTGGGCATTTTTTGCATTAATGGCCGACCGGCCAAGTATGATGGCCGACCGACCATCTTTTTAGCCAATCGGCTAGTTCATGTGGCTAGTTCATGTAGCCGATAGCTCTTTATGGTGGCCGGTGGCCTCCCACCTTGGCCGATGGCCCCTCCTTTGTTCTCTGAGCTGTCCATGTGTTGGAAGTGTTGAGAACTTGTGTCTTGTTCCACTTCGAATGCTTTCTCGTGACGATTTTGTGAAGTTGTGCCTGTGTTACTTCAATTTGTTTATCGAGTTGTTGCATTTTTGTTTATCGAGTTATATTTTGCGTTCATTATTAAGTTCTTGTCTTGCTTATCGAGTTGTATTCACATTTTGGTTAGCATGTCAAGTCTTGGTTTTGCTTATCGAGTTGTTTTGTTCTTTCAGTTGTCAATTGGTTCGCTACCTGATTAGGACAATGCAATTCGAGTGTGTAGTTTTTAAACAAAGTTCAATCTCATTTACATGCTGTGTGATGCGATGCGATGTGATGCTTAGAATGTAAAATGTAACACTTTTTCAATCAAAAAGTTGTTTTCATTCCATCATGGTTTCCTTTTTTTTTGCAAAAGTACAAAGTTTTAAGAAAATAAAACTACTTGAGGCTATACTCAAAAGCTACAAGCAAAAAGTAAAATAAAGCAAAAAACAAAACATCTGAATCGGCGCTAGTGGCCTCAAGAGTGGGAAGCCCTCCTCGTCCTCTTCCTCGACGAAGGCCCAGAACTACCGCTGTCAGCTCCGCTAGCTGAGTCTGAACTCGAACCATCTCCAGCCCCATCTCCATCCTGAGACGACTCTGACTGTGGACTCACTGCCTTCTCGTTAGACTGATCATCATTTGGGGCAAGCTCCCGCGAACTACTCCCGGTGTGAGCACGCCCAGCTCTGCTTTGTCTATGCGCTGGAGTCCTTCGTCCCGCTCCCCCTGCTGCTCGGGGAGGCACTGAAGGTCCCGCTTAGGCGCCCGCTGTGGTCGGTATCTAGAATGGGGCCTGAAAAGAACAATTTGACAAATGCATCAGTTATGCTCTGCGAAGCTGAGTATGGTATCAAATGTAGTATATGATTATAGTGTATGAATGCTGTGAGCAGTATATGAACGCCGTGAGTAGTGAGTGATTGCAGTGTATGAGAGCCGTGGCCAATATATGAGATGCAGTGTAACGGTACCGTGAGTGGTATACGAGTGTGGTATATCAAATGCAGTATTGATAATGTGATGCATCAGATCAGTATGGAGCAGATTATAGAGGGTTTTAGAACGGAGGTTGAAAGAACTTACCGGAATATCGTAAATACTGAGCAGGTCCATGCTCCTCTGCATCATCCCCATCAGAGAAGCCGACAGCTCCAAAGCCTGCCCAATGTACTCTATGGAAGCCTACAAAAGTGTTGAGGTAATTAGTAATCTGCGGAATATCAACTGAAATGAAATGAATGTACAGAATGTAAAGTATAGCATATACCAGGGTCGGGCCTCGAACTCCGACGAGCTCATGATCAGCTGGGAGAGGAGCGATAGGAATCTGATAAGTCTCTCCAGCCCGTCCTCGGCATGTCATAGTAGTGGGGAGGTCTGGCCACTCCGCCCTCTGTCCCCTCCAGGAACCCCTCCTCCATAGGACTGGGTCACCCTGGATCCTCCAACTCCTTCTGCTGTGGCTACAGGTCTCTCTCTCTCACCTCGGCAAACACTGGCCAGAGGCTGCATGAGATATGTCTGGATGAAGACCGTGTAGTCGCCATCAAGCCTGAAGAAGTCGGCATCCCAACCTATCGTGAAATCGGTCATCTCCTGCGGGGTGTACCTCTCTGTAAACCTAATGTGCAAAGAAGGCGGCATCGGAACCACCGGCTCGGGTAAACCAAGGCTCCGTCGCAGGAAGCGCTCACCCAAGTACCACGCTCAACAGACTGGACCCTCAAGCAAAACCCGAAATCAGGAAGTCTCCCGAGCGCCCATAAACTGGTCTCTAACTACGTCAGACAGCGCTGCCCAAGGCTGCCAGGTGATCTGCAAATGATGGATATACAGGTTGTTATCTGCTATTGAAAGTGCGATATAAAGCAAAGCTCAGATAAACTGTAAGGTTTGAAATACCTCCGCTACGGCTACAGTGTCAAAATATCGGCAGAAGAATGAGAAAGACTCTCGCGGCCTCTGCTCGTACCTCACATCGTACCTATATGAATATGGAACCATGGGCGTCTCTACCTCTGGCTCTAGGGCAAGCCTCGGGAAGTAGGCATATACCCACAACTACAGAATGTGAAAAAGTAATAATGAGTATGTTTATCAGTAAAACAGTATACAGATAAAGCAGAAATCAGAGAATAATGTGCAATGTATTATGCAGTGTGTGCAGTGTACAATTAGTGTAAAGTAGATTGCGTGTTATGCAGTGTGTGTGGTGTACAAATAATGTAAAGCAGGACTGTAAAGCAAAAGGGAGAGATGTACCTCCCAGGCTCTCCAGTAGCCTCCTAGCAGGTGCCCGCTCCGACGAGATGAGGAACTCATGTATCCATATAGTGTGGCCAAGCCAGCACCACCCCAGTCATAGCGTCAGATGCAAGACTAGTCTACCAGTGCACTCATGTGGTAGAGGCCCACAGTGTTCGCCCGGTCGGCAAATAGAGTAGTGCCAAGCAAGAACATGAGGAACCCCCGGGCATAGTGCTCGCCCTCCTCGCGGGTTATCGGCGTCTTCCCCCTGAACTGGTCGGCGAACTATGAATATCTCACCATCCCTGGTTAGGAGAGAGGTGGGCGGGTCCCTAGTAAAAAGATCTGAGCAGCATCCCACTAGCCCATATCAGTGTCATAAGGGATCGGATCACCCCCTACTCCGATGCCGGTGAGCATGGAGAATCGAAGGGAGTCATCGTCATCTCCCCTACTGTAGAGAGGTGGAAGGAATCGGTGGTGTCCCACCACCTCTCCACTAACGCACCTAGAAGAGGCCGACTTGCAGTGAGGCGTGAAAGTCCCATGCAGAATACACCAAAACTGGCCTCATCGACGATGTGGCGAGCATCATCGAGTAGCTCCATGTACCAGTCTCGTGCAATGGTGTTCCTATAACCCCGGAAGGCATGGGAATCTCCATGTATCCAAGATAAACAGATGCAAAGCAGTGTCAGGAATACAGTGTATTCATGTGTTCAGAACTGATAGAAATGCAGTGTACATATGTTCGAGTTGGCAGAAGTATCATGTATGAATGTGCTTAGAATGAACTGGGCATGTGATGTACAAGGGTGTTTGGATTAATCAGATGAAGAGTAATATTGGCTATCCAAGACATATAACCTACATTGCAGAAAGTAAAGAGGAAGAGTATACCTCAGCAGCGCCATAGGATAAGTGTGACTCCGGCTCGCGTAGCAGAAGGTCCTCCGGAGCACCTCGCGCAAACCTCTTGAACTGGGGAATACCGTCAGGAGGCAACACGTGTACGTCAGGATCGTACGTCGTCGGGTCGAAAGGCCGAATGCCGAGCGGCAAAGGCTCGAACTCGGGATCCATCTCCATCCCTGGAGGAGCCCCACCATGTGGAACATCATCTGCCATCTCGAGAAGAATGAGAAAAATGGTCGAGGGTATGGAAAATGGGCAAGAATACCAAAAGTCAACAAAAAGTCAACTCCGAGGGGTGAAAAATGAAAGAAAATGTCAAAGTGCGGAAGAGGGCACGAAGATCAAGGGTAACTCGGGGGAAACAAACCCCAAGTGATGGAAATCAAGAATGAGACACCAAAAACACTTTTCAATCGGTTCAAAGTGTTTGAAATCTCAAGGGTTTCGCGAATCAAATATTTGTGGGACACTTGAAAGTGTGTATAAAGCACGGATCAAAGGAGGAATTTGGCCTAGAGCACAAGGGGAAGAAGTTTCGGGCTTGAGAAAGTGAAATAATAGGGTTTGGAACCCTATACTTAAAGACCCGAGGCAAATGGACCAAACTGCCCTGAATCTACCATGTTTGGCCGATCGGCCAAATTGTTGGCCAGCCGGCTGCATTGTTAGCCGATTAGCTTATCTGGTGGCCGATGGGTGGCCGATGGCTCCCTCTTGTGGCCGATGGACCTCCAATGCCCTTGTTTGGGGTTGTTCTGTTGATTTGTACCCTCATATCTCAAGAAAGTTCAAGAAAATACACCTTTGAGCTCAAGCAGTTTTTGTGGAAGCTCCGAACTGTGTTTCCGATGCGTGGCACTCAGTACGAACAAAGTGTATCCTTTTTCGTATCCTTTTGTATACCGCAAGATCGATGAATCGCCTTTGAATGTGCTGTGTTAGTGCATTTTGTCATGTATGCAAGGCTAGCATTGTTATGCACATTTTAGTTGCATTGTTATGCACATTTTAGTTGCATTGTTATGCACGTTCTAGTTGCATTGTTTTGCACATTTCAGTTGCATTGTTATGCACGTCCTAGTTGCATTGTTATGCACGTTTTACTTACATTGTTATGCACCTTTTCAGTTGCATTGTTATGCACGTTCTGGTTGCATTGTTATGCACACTCTCGTTGCATTGTTATCCACACTCTAGTTACATTGTTATGCACATTTCAGTTGTATTGTTATGCACGTTTCAGTTGCATTGTTATGCACACTTTAGTTGCATTGTTATGCACGTCCTAGTTGAATTGTTATGCACAGTTCTAGTTGCATTGTTATGCACGTTTTACTTGCATTGTTATGCACGTTCCACTTGCATTGTTATGCACCATTCCACTCACATTGTTATGCACCGTTCCACACGCATTGTTATACACCGTTCCACTTGCATGGTTATGCACCGTTTCACTTGCATTGTTATGCACCGTTCCGCTTGTATTGTTATGCACCATTTCACTCATATTGTTATGCATGTTTCACTTGCATTGTTATGCACCGTTCCACTTGCATTGTTATGCACCGTTCCACTTGCATTGTTATGCACCATCTCACCTACATTGTTATGCACCTTTTCACTCTCATTGTTATGCACTTTTCACTTGCATTGTTATGCACGTCTCCCTTGCGTTGTTATGCACCTTTTCGTTTGCATCATATATGCACGCGTTTATCTTGCATTGAAGTTATATCTTGATGTAACGTCAACCATGTGTTTCTATTATATTGTACCTGTCAAAGTTTCTTTTTGTGCAGGCACGATATTGTATGTACGGTTCATTTGAAGCTAGCACAACCAGACGATGTTGTATGTGTTTCAGTCAGAGGAACTCTGGGTGAGATCATTCCTGTTCCCTCGAACTCTCTTGGTTACCTTTCTCCTCTCGCGTTTGACATGCATTTGGACGTACCTTTCTCCTCTCGCGTTTGACATGCGTTTGGACGTACCTTTCTCCTTTCGCATTTGACATGCGTTTGGACGCACCTTTCTCCTCTCACGTTTGACATGCGTTTGGACGTACCTTTCTCCTCTCGCGTTTGACACGCGTTTGGTCATCTTTCTCCTCTCGCGTTTGATACGCGTTTGGATGTCCTTTTCCTTTCGCATTTGGTACGCGTTTGAGTTGTTTCGTTTGAGACTTTGGGTGTTCCCAATAGTCACTTCCAGTCTTTTCTGCGTGAGCGCAGTGAAGATTGCATAATTTTCTTACATCCTTTCTGCATGAAATGTAGTTCGGCCTGTAATTTTCGCACGTGACGTGTTCACTTACTTACTTATGTACGAGTTTGCTGTAGTATTTCTTTGCATAACAATTGCATGATATCCCTTTACAGCCCTCTTTGCATAATCATAAGTTATGTTCTGCATTGCGCATGTCATTTGCATTTTGCCCCAGCTCGCGGGCGCATCTCTGTATTGTTATCTTGTATGTTTGTCTAAGGCTTCGGCCTCGTCAAAAATGGGTCGTCTCTGGGCTTTGACATTCACTCCCGCCATCTCATGACTTTCGAGTTTTGTCAAAGAGGGGCAACTGTAGACACCTCATTTTTGACCGTCCTCAAGACTTGGACGTCATCGTTTGAACACTCAATGATCATCCATGCTCGTGTTCGTTTTGAGTTCCTGAAGGTCTCGGCTGTGCGCCTTGCCTTGGAGCCTCTCAACTTGTCTATTTTGTGCTTGGTTGTGGACCAAGAGCTTGTGGCTTTGTTTCTGAGGGAATGGGTTGGCTTGTTGGCTAGCCCTACAACCCATCGGCCAGGCCCTGTGCCCATCGGCCATGCCCTCTTTCCATCAGCCATCAGTGTTGGTCGGTTGGCCCCTTTAATGGCCGGTCGACCATATTTTTGGCCGAGGCCCTTTTCGTTGCTTTTGTAGATATTTTTGTTGCCAGCTGTGCCAGCTGGTGAGCACAGAATGCATCCTCCATGCATGGAGGGATTGCACCAAGCTTCTAGCTTGTCTAACAAGCTTGAGACTTGGATTTCTGTAAGAGGGGAGGCTCCTCTCCCCTTTCAGAGGTTGAGAATTTTGGATTAGGGCTAAACATATCTCTCTCTCTATATATTTCTCCCTCTCTCTCTATATTTGTACTAGTTTGTGCCTTAAAGTGTATTTTCTCTTCACTTTTACACTACAACACCTAGTTAAACACCTTCACTCTTGAGCTGAGGTTCTTGGAGATCGTATTTGAGTGGTTTTAGCTTGGTTTTGTCTCAGAAACTTGTTGTTATTGCTGTGCTTCAAGGGTGAGTCACATATCCTCTTTGAAGCTTTATTTTCATTGCTTATTTGGCCATCCTTGCATATTGTTTTAGGCCTTGCTTTCAACTACAAAAAGCTTTGTTTTCCAGTGTTTTAGACAGTTGTTTGAGGCCTCTTTGGTATTGAGGGTGTTCTATCTTCTTGTGTGCCTTATTTGCTTAGGCTTGGAGCCATCCTTTAAGGCCTTTGAGTTCATCTTTGTTTGGCCTTTTAGCCACTGAAATCCAGTGAATTTTTAGTGGTAGAAATGTGGTTTTGAGGTCCAAAATGAGAGGGGGTGGTCCCCTCTCCTCTTGTCTTGTTTGCTTGCCTTGTTGGCTTAATGATTGAGCATGTTTCTCTAGCATGTGTTGGCTTATTCTAAGATTATTTTTGGCCTTATTTTAGCATGGCATAACACTATTTTGGTCTGGTTGAGTCAGCTGATGCATGCTTTTTACACTTGTAGTGTAATCTTGCCATTTAGCCTTGTGTGTTCAATGCTTTGATCCATCATGCTAGCCTATTTTGGCTCCATTCCAGCAAGCTTTTACTCATATTTTGGCATTCCTTAGCTTTATTTTGGGTGGTCTTGATCATTTGGAACTTGCTTTGTATAGCCATAGTTCAATCTTGCTCACTAGTTTTGAGTTTCAAAGTATCTAGCATGCTTTACTTGAGTTGTGTGCATGCTTTGACCTCATTTCTAACATGATTTCAGTGTGTGTAGTGTAGTCATACTCTCTCACGTTTCACACATTCAATGCTTTTGGAGAGTTGTGCCTTATGTCTTGATCTTGGGCTAATTTGTATGCAAGCTTGCCTAAGCTTTTAGGCTACCATCTCAGTGTGTTTTTGGTCTTATTTTTCCGTGATGCAACTCTGTTTTTGGCTGGTTAGAGCATCCCTCATTTGCTTCTTACACTCGTAGTGTAATCATGCTCATTGGCCTAGCTTACTTGTTGTTGTGGCCCATTATTCTAGCATATTTTGGCTCTACTCCAGCAAGTTTTTACTCATATTTTAACATGCTTTAGCTCTGTTTTGAGGCTTCTTGGTCGTATGATGCTTGTTATGCATGCTTGTAGTGCAATAGCCTTGAATAGCTTTGAGTTTTGAGGTATCTTTCATGCTTGGCTTGAGGTATTCGCATGTTTTGGCATCATTTGGCATGTTATTTCAGAGCATATAGTGTTGCTACACTTCCATGTTTTTTCACTCTTTAGGTGCTCTTGAGAGTTGCACCTTTATGCCTTGCTGGTGAGCTAATGCATGACCATCATTCTCTTGCCATTCATGCTATCATTTCAGATCATTTTGGCCATTGTTTTGGCATGCATGAGGTCTGTTTGGTGTTGGTTTAGTCCATTGAGCATTGTGTTGCATGGTCCTAGTGTTGTATCCTTCACTAGTGTTTAATGCTTAAGAGTTTCTAGTATGTTGTGCATGAGTGTTTTCATGTTAGAGTCTTGTGCATACCACCTTAACATGTCAAGACTAGCATGTTGTTTGCATAGCATGTTATTTGCATGAGTATTGCATTGCATTGCATTGTGTTTGGATCGAATGTTGACTCAAGCACGAGAAACGAGGGGCGTTTCATACTTGAAGTGATGAAACGTGCCTCATTTCTTAGTCGCCGTCCCCCTTGATTGTGCATGATAGGGTGGAGGCCTCTCGAGTCCTATGTGTTATTTGTGCATTCATCAACATTGTGCAAGCTTGACTCTTTGGCCATCATGCATCGAAATGCATAATTGGTGGCTTGAGAGCCGAGCACTACACTCCTTTGAGCTTGAGGCATGATAAGGAGTGTGGTTGCACACACATTCCCTCGCAAATACACTGCCATGGCTCTGTTTGTGCTCTGTTGCAGCAAAAGGAGAAATTGCAGGAAGCAGTGGCCGACCGGCCATCAAAGCTGCCGACCTGCCACCAAGGCTGCCGATCGGCTATCAAAAGTGGCCGATGGCCATCCCTCTTGGCCGACCATCCCTCAGCATGTTCCTAAGGTGGGTCAGAAACATCCTGGAAGTTGGCATAATTTTCAAAACTACAGAGTGTGCAAACAGAGGCATTTAGAGGCCAGGCGGTGGATTTCCGGGAGGACGCGACCGAGCATGCATCCTTCATTGTTCAAGGCAGAGCTGTGGCAGCCTAATTTAGATGCTTTTCATACTTAGTTGGTTTTGTAACTTAATTAATTTGATTAATTAGTTGGTTTGTAATAATTCTTTAATTCGCATAGCTAGTTAGCTTATTATTCGGACCCTCCGTCGAGAGGGAAAATGTTGTAATAAGTGTGCGTGTGTGTGTGAATGTCTTCAAATCCCACGTCTTTCTCCCTTTTATTTACCTGCTTTCGGTGGTTAGATTAGGGCATATTTTGATTAGCATACCTTATGCTTTGTATGCGTGCATCATTCATCTGTTTTGCATGCACCAGGCTCGGCGCATCATTCAAACTGCATTGTATTTCAATTCCTATTTGAATACATGTATCAAATTGTAGCATTCATATGCCATCTTAGAATAGCCGAGCCTATTTAGCTGCATTTTGCATGTGTTGCATTAGGCATCTTAACATAGCTAGGATCATGCATTGATTTCTAACTAGCTTCTGTTTTGGCTCGGGGTACACTGTGAGTGTTTACGCTTTAGCATCCTTGCATGTGTGTAAGTGACTGCCATGATAGCATGCTTGCCATGAGGCTATGTGCTTATGTGTTTAAATGCATGAATGCCTATGGATGAAGGTTTGATTGCCTGAATTGGAACAACTCGATGATTATGAGTTTTAAGCCTACTTGAAGTGGCAAAATCATGTTTTTCTAAGCCCACTTCAGCGTGGCAAATCCGCGCTTTAGCCTATTTGCGAGTAGCACTTTCAAATCACTTTCAAAAACAAACATGAGTTGTTTTGTTCCAATCCGCGTGATTGAGTCTATACTTGTATGCTGTGCGTATCACATAGTAATTCTAGATTAATAACCGGAATAAGAACACATGTGTTTTCAAAAATAACATATCATGTTTAGTAGAGGCCGATCTTTGGTCGGGCGAGCAAGGGGTGCTCATTTCATGAGCTTCCCCCTTCGTACCCAAGTTCCCGAGCCGAGGCAACTTTAGTGATGACGGACACGTGGCCTTAGGCACGAGTCAGGGTTTCCTAAATTTCCCAAAAACAAAATATTTAGGTTGCGACTCTGTAATCTGGCAAAGCAGTCCATGTTTGGCATATCTTGATTAAAATCGATTTTCCAAAATGATTTGCCGGATTTGGACTCTTTGGTGATTTATCAGTCTTACATTGCACTTTGTGAGACTAGATTCAAAACCGTGACAAGAGTCTGAACTGTAATAGCTAAGAACTATAATTCGCGCCCTCGCACGTGGAGCGGAGTTCGGGCGGTCTACACTACCCTTTTGGTAACTCTTTAAACCCAAGTCCAAACACTTTTAACAAGCACAAAACAATCCAAAACAGCAAGAAATATAAAGTAAATGATAGAAATGAAGGCAAGAGGGAAGAATACAAGCTTATACATTTCAAGGGGTAAGCTTGCTGTAGATGCTTCAAACTTGGTTTCAATGCACTCTCAAGCTTGAATTGTACTTCTCCAAGATCAACCAAGGCTCTAGGGTGGTAAGACAAGGTTGTGTATGGTGTATAAAGGTGATATAAACAAGCTAGGTTAGCTCAAAGATGACTTGCAATGGAAGAATGAGGAGATAAGAGCTTTCAAGGTGTATATGTGACTTCTAGAATTTTGTTCAACCCTCAAAACAATCCCAAAGCTTCGGTTTTATAGAATTTGATCTCAAAAGGTTATAAATATCTTCAAAAATGAACAGCTGGTTGCCTCTCGCCCAAAACAGTGTTTATTGCCATCGAGGGCCAGCCAGCCATTCATAGCCATGGCTGGCTATCACTGATGCACGGCCGATCCTTTATGGCCTCTCCTGTTTTTTTGGTTCAAACTCAGCTCAGGGTAGGAAAAAGGTCCAAAAATGAAACTCATGGGTTCAAGCAAGGTAAATGTTGAAGATGTGAGGTTATTTCGGAAGCCTGATTGATTCCGAATTCACAATTCAACTTTCATCATCAAGTGTATTAAACCAAGCTAAGTCTTGCAGGCGGTCAAAAATGGGACGTCTACACTATCCTTCACCAATAGCCCTAAATAGTTATTTCTATACACAGATAGTTTCCAATCAAAATATACGATTTCATCCTTTTACAATGGAAGTGATATTACGTATCTAACTCTACCACCATCATCATCATAATCATCGTTCCAATCTTACAAAAGCTCACAACATTTTTCATTTCCTTACACAATTCCAAATATCTGAAATTTAGGACAAAACACCCTTTTCTTACAAAATCAATTTCCAAGAAGAAATATCCACCATTTTAACATATCTCACCCAAAAATACATTTCCACAACCATTTTCAAGAACCCTTTTAGAAAACCCCTCTTTTGATTTCGAACCCAAACCCTAGGCTTTTTCAAACTCCCCCAAATCATCAACCCTTTTCGAGAGCAATAAGTAAGCTAAAAATCATATAAAGAGTCAAAGGAATCCTATTTCAAAGTAGAAGACAAGAGAAAACAAAGAGTAGAACTTGACGGAGTCGAAAACACTAACTTCACTGGTCAAAATGAAGCCCTCGACATGCTCAACGTTTTTCTCCAAGGACTGTGGTGAAGAGATCAACGGATTGAGAGTATTTTGAGCTAGAAGTAAGAGCTAGAGAGAGAGAGATTGAAGGTTTTTAGGGTTTTGAAATGTTTAGAGAGAGAATAGATGAAAAAGTCACTCAAAATGGCCCTCTCTCAGACTGATATACGCATAGACCGCTCAAGCGACCAAAACCACTGCTCGAGCACACAATGACCCCCTCTCCATTTTTTTGCAGACTGCAAAAGACCGCTCGAATGCAAGAAGTGCCGCTCAAGTGCAGATATCACACTCTTAGTAGTTTTACAAACTGTAAAAGACCACTCGAGTGAAGAAGCAAAAATCTAGGCAACAACTCTTAGTAAAAACTAATTGTTCATCATGTTTCAAACTCAACCAAAACTCCCAATAACCAATCTCAAAAAACAGTAAGATGGAAATGAGATAAACAATAATTAGGTACACGAGTTCTCAGATTCAAAAGCAAGAAAATAGATCAGGTATAAACTAGAATCGTTATAGCACAGAGAGAGAGAGAGAGAGAGAGAGAGAGAGAGAGAGAAAAGAGCAAAAATAAGGGAGAGATATATGATATGTATATAATTTGTATATATGCCGTATATGTATCTGTATGTGCGTATGTGTTCCAATATATATATGTATATATGTAAATTTTCAAAATAAAAAAAAATCAAAAAGGAATTTTCAAAAATTTTCAAAACAAAAGGAAATTTTCAACAAAAAAAAAAAAGAAAAAAAGAAACTTTTAGAAAAAAATCACAAAAGAAGTTTAAAAAAAAAACAAAATAAATTGAAAGGAAAAAAGAAAGAAAAAAAAAAGAAGAAAATTTTGGAAGAAGAAAAAATCATTTGTGTATTCATCTGTTGTGCATCCCTCATACTATTGTTGTGCATTCATTATTGCAGATTGTATGTCTCATATTGCCCCTTCGTGTTTTTGCATTCACCATTACACATACACTGTCTATTACATTTATTATGCATGGTTACAATCCATTCACATTACTTCAAACTTTTTGGTTACAATATTTCTCATTTACTCGGTTGAAACCATCACCTTATTTCATATTGAGGTACGATGTAGGTCTTATATATTAGTTAAGACCCCTTTATCCTTTACCCGGTTGAAACCATCATCCTATTTCGTATTGAAGTATGGTCTAGGTCTAGTATATTGGTTAAGACCCCCTTCTTTTTTACTTAATTGAAACCATCGCCCTATTTTGTATGAAGGTATGGTCTAGGCCTTGTATATTGGTTAAGACTCATTTATATCCAGTTGAAATCAATCCCTTATTTCATATTGAGGTACGGTCTAGGTCTCGCTGTTTGATTAAAACCTTCTTTTCTCCTCTCACGTGAGTGTGTTTGTATTGTACCTCTTTGTTATGCTTCATTTGCATGAGGCTGGCCTCACCATATATTACATCTTGCATTGCATAAATTATGCATTTCCAAAAAGAAAAGAAAAAAGAGAATTCAACTTTCAATTGCATTAGCATATCATTTGTATGGTTACAATTATCACTGTTGCATCACTTGGCTACAATCTATTCACATTAACATTTGATTACAACCTTTTTCATTGATTAATGATGGCCCCTCTTCAGGATGACGATACTATTCCTTTTCTCGGGTTGTCAATTCAAACCATCTTCAGTTAATACCTCTCCCGTTTTGGGTTGTAGGTTGAAACTATTCATCGGTTACATTTCGTTCTCTTATGTCAGTGAGTTTGGATTGTATCCCTTATTATGCTTCGTATCATTTGCACAAGGCTTGCCTCACCATATATTACCTGTTACATTGCATTATAGATAATGAATTTTCAAAAAAAAAAAAAAAAAGGCTTTGTGAAGCATGTAAGTCCAGCTGTCAATTGTATTTCGAGCATATCATTTACATTCTGTCCCTGAACTACACTAGTTTGATTCCTTGCAAGGGGATACGTAGACAACCCTTGGGTTTAACCACCTGTGCTTGTATCTTGTTTGTTTGCCCAAGTCTTACGACCTTGTCAAAAGGGTCGTCTTCGGGCTATGACATTCATTTACGTTAAGAAATGACTTCGAGTTCTGTCAAAGAAGGGCACCTGTAGACATCCCATTTTGACCATTCCTAAGACTTAGGTGCTTTCTTTCGATTACCCAATGGATGTGTTTCTCACATAATTCTTAATAAGAAAGATGGAATTTCTATTTCATTTCCAAACCTAAGCCTGGTTTGGCCGAGTGTTCAAATCCCATTCAAAACTCCCTTTCAAAATCTTATTTTCGCGCTTTGTTCCAAATATTTTCGTAGTGTTCCAAGGCTCAATTTTAAACTTCAAAATGAAAAAATTTCTGAGAAAATCGAGCAAAACACAGTGTGGAAATAGAAGGAAAGGATGATAATTCTATCAAAAAATCATATTTCGTGCAAAATAGTCAGCCACGACCAACTTTTTTGGCCGACCTTGGCCAGCTGGCTATCTTTTTGGCCGGCTGGCCAATTATAGCCAAATAATTGGCGGGCCAACTTAATTGGTTGGCATGCCAAGGTTTTTGGCTGACCAGCCAATAAATTAGCCGACTAGCTAATTTGCCTAAGAGCAGAGCAATTTCGACAAAATTCTTGTTGAAAGCGTGTAGGTCACGCCATTTCAGATCTTTTATTGATACATTCATGCACAAGGTACACACCCACCCCCTCTATTATCCTCCCTTGGCCTCCATTGTCAAAAGGGAGATTGTCATCTTCTCAAAAGGTGGCATCCATTTTTAACCACCTTTGTCATCCCATCATCCATGTCTCACATCTTGTCTCCCACATCCTTGACTTTGTATCCTTGATTGTCTCTATGGAGAGGATTAAAATGTATCTATGAAAAAAGAGAAATGAATTGAACGAGAAAAAAATGAATTAACAAAAATTGGAGAGATAGAGAGAAAAACAGAAAAAGCTAAGCCATAAGCTTATAGATACACTGATATACCATATTTCCATATATCAAAACCATCCCAGAAATTCTATGAGAGCCAAATTCTAAGAGCCTTGATCAAAAGAGAGTGAGTCTTCTTGAAAAGAGAGAAAAACATAAGGTTGTAACTCTGCCCCCCCCCCCCTTCTTCCCACACACACTGTTAAATAGCCCAAAAACACCATTTTAACCATAATTTCAAAATTTCAAGCTGAGAATTGAGAACACACTTCCTAAACGTAAGGGTGATTAAAAGGAAGTTTAGAAATCAAATCCTTCCTTGGAAGGTAAATTTTGCACACTTTTCATTTTCTTCTACTTTCTTGCATTTTATTTATTTTTTATTGTTTTTCTTTCTTCAATTTCATGTTAACTGGAAGTGGTTAGTTGAGCCACTTGCATATTTTTGTTTGTTTTTCTGGTGTTTGAAAAAAAAATAGAATTTTTGGCCTGGCCTAATTGTTGCAAGCTAGGAAGTGGTTAGTTGAGTCAGTTGCATATTTTTTGTTTGTTTTTCTGGTGTTTGAAGCAAAATAGAATTTTTGGCTTGGCCTGATTGGCCGGTTAGTTCATATTTTGGCCGGCCAGCCACTTTCTCCTAGATAGAACCTTGCAGCCTCCCCTCAAGGAGCAGAACAGTCTCTGATGATCTCCGAGGCCCCTTGTAGCTTTTGTTTTTATTGTTTTTCTTTTAATTAGAGAGTATTTGTGAGGATTTATTTTTGTTGTAATATTTTCCTCACCCCCTAATTCAGATTTGTAATATTCAAAGTGTTATAATAATTCTCCACCCCGCTTTTTTCTATCTCGTTCTTTTATTTGCTTTCCATATTCTATATATGTAGTGTATCATGCTTGTCATGCCCAATCTGTGTATGGGAGGTCCTGTTTTCATCTTGAGAAGAAAAATTGAAGTGTTTGAAGTTGTTTCAGATTCTGAGATCCCAAGATCGTGTTCTGATTGCACCGTTCCAAGTCCTGCTGTGTTTTCGATGCCTAAGTGTGCCCCATCTCAAGTTGGAGCAAGTTGTATCCTTTCATAAGCATTTGAGGACCTCCAAACTGTAAGTCGGAGAGTGAAAGGTGAGGTGTTTTCTAAAACAACACCACTTTACTTTATATTTTTCTAAGCATTGTTTTTATCCGATTTATTTCATCGATTGCATTATTTTGCATCATGTGTTGCCTTATACCATCTATCCTTTCACGCTGAGGCGCGTTTAGAATCATTGTACCTTATTCTCTTCTCGGGACGTGTGAACATCTTCCTAAGCAGTGTTCTTTTCTTGGGATATGCAAAACACATTCCCAAGTGGCTTTCTCTCCTCGAAATACATAAGATGTAATCTCAGGTAATTTTTATCTTAGGGTATGTGATGGCATATCCCTGTTCATGGTAGGGTGTTCCCTGCCACTTTTCTTGCGGAGTGCTTTCAACAGCATCACTTTTTGTGCATCTCTTATATTACATTGCATGGAACATGCATCGCATCATATTTAATATCAATTTCAACAATTATGTTGCATCCATATGCATCATACTCTTTGTAGGCCCCCCTATTGCGTGCGTGTGATTTGGTTCGTACCTCCTCTCCTTATCACATGAGTGTGATTTGGCTTGCACCCTCCACCCTCTCTGCACTCAGCGTAGTTTGGAATGGAGCTTTTCCCCTCTCTATGCGAAGCGTAGGTTGGCTAGCACCCCTTCCCCTTATCATGTGAGTGTGACTTGGCTTGCACCCTCCACCCTCTCTGCGTGAAGTGTAGTTTGAAATGGAGCTTTTCCCTTCTCTACACGAAGCGTAGCTTAGCTAGCATCCCTTCCCCTTATCACGTGAATGTGATTTGGCTTGCACCCTCCACCCTCTCTGTGCGAAGCACAGTTTGGAATGGAGCTTTTCCCTCTCTGCGCAAAGCGTAGTTTGGCTAGCACCCTTTCTCCTTATCTCGTGAGTGTGATTTGGCTTGCGCCCTCCACCCTTTCGGTGAGAGGCGTAGTTTAGTATGGAACTTTTACCCTTTCACGTGAAACATGTTAGTGCTCTTTCCCTGTTTACAACCTTCCATCTCTCTATATGAAACATGATGAGATACGCTTGTTGGTTGCATCATTTTCCCTCCTTCCATGTAAAACGTGTTTGCAATGATTGTTTGATTGGATTTGTTTTTGATTTAAGCTGGAGGCTTGTTTCATTCATATGTTGTCATCTTGATTATTGCTTATTGCATTGTTTTGCATAATCATGGATTTTCAAAATAACCAACTTTGCGTAGCGTGTAAGGTCAACTTTTTGTGCATAGCATTTGCATCTTGCCCATGAACTACAATAGTTTTATTCTTTGCAAAAGGATACGTAGGCAACGTTCGAGTTCAACCAAATCGCATTTACATTTTGATTTCTTGCCCAAGTCTTGCGGCCTTGTTAAAATGGGTCGTCTTCGGGCTTTGACATTCACTCACGTCATTTCATGACTTCGAACTCTGTCAAAGAGGGGCAACTGTAGACACTCCATTTTTGACTGCCCTTAAGACTTGGGCGCCTCATGGTGAGCACTCAATGACGAATTAGTGCGTTGTACAAATCGTTCAATTTCTTCAGCAAAGAGCTTCAATTTTGAGTTTTGGAGCCTAAAACCTTGCACGTCTTTTGGACCAAAACCGATTTTTTTTTTTCCTAGCCTGACCACTCAGAGGCCCGTTAGCCAACAAGTGGCCGACAGGCCAATTTTATTGGTTGGCCGACCATGTTTCTCGACAGGTAGATATTTGCTGCCAGCTGTCCCCCTCCATGTGCATGCCTTGCACCAGCTGGCTCTATAAAAATATTTTCGACTGAGGAACCTGATTTTTTATAAATAGATGACCACCCCTCTTGATTTTAGGTTAGAAAAATTTGTTAAGAGCCAAAAGCTTGTAAAACACTCTCCCTCTCTATCTTGCAATATACATACACTTCCTAAACCAAAAATTTGAGGCTCCTTGCTGAGGTTATTGTGCCAAAATTTGAGCTCTTGAGGGTGATCACCTTGTGGTTTGTGAACCAAAGAGTATCTTCTCTTCGAAGGTATAACTTTTTCCGTAATTTACACTATTCTTTCCTACTCTTTTCTTGCTGTTTTTCGCACTGTTTTGGATTGGTTTTATGGGCTAAAACTTGTGATTTTAAAACTACCAGAGGTGGAGGGATTAACCACCCTTCCTTGAACCGTATTCCAAGCTTATATCCTTGTGTTTCCGATTTGTTTATCAACTTTTAGCTACTGATTTTCAGAGTTTTCAAAGGCTAAAACATGTGATTTTAAGGTCCAAAAAGTGGAGGGGTTAGCCACCCTTCCTTAGGCTTGCTTAGTAGCTTTGTTCTCTTCTTTTACTTGCTTTTTCTAGCTTTTCAAACTAATTCTCAATACTGTTTTTGTTAGTTTTGGGACTGTTTTAGTTGTTTATTTACTTTATTCTTTCAATACTATGCATGTGTTGTTATAAGTCCTCATAGATTTGGTTGTTTTGGCCTTAGACACCAATCTATTTGAGTTGATAGCATTTTTATTCCATAGTCTTCATACATATACTCACACTTGTAATAATAATCTCCGCAACCTTCCTCCTTTCTTCGTTTTCTTTGTTTAAGAGTTGTTTAAACAATTGATTGTTGTTTAAGGCATGAGAAAGAGACCTTCCATACTTAATGGTTTAATCTCTTCGGAGGTTCATTACCACGGCATTACATCTCTCTCATGCTAAGCACAACTTCTTGTTTGATACTTCTCTTCATTAGTGGATGTAATTATCACTTTTGGACAAAAAAGAATAAAGAATGGCAAGGTAATGAAAAAGAGGCTAACAAAATTGGACTAAAAATGGTAACAAGAGTAATAAAATTGGTTTGGGTTCAATCAGTCGTTATATTGAACCTATTGTGTCTTGAGTCAGTACATACTCGTTATTGATGTTAATGATTCGAGAAGCAATGTATGTCACTTCCCTTGAGGTAACTCCATGATAAGGAGATGGTTTTGTTGGTCTTTAGTTTTCATTTATTAAGCCTTTGTCCTATTGGTTCATGGATCATCACGTAACAACTTTGCGAATATTGATGATTTGCGTGCCGAATCTACTCCTCCCTTAATCAGTTTCATGACAGGAAGAGGCAGAAAGGACAAACATCTCCTGGAAACAATCTGTTTTTGCTCTATTTTATTTCTGTGGCAGCAAGGCAATACTAAGTTGGCCACCTTAATGCCCGGACGACCAATTTCCAAGGCCGGCCGACCACCCTATTTTGTGCAAGCAGTGTCATATTCATAGCAGAACAGAGCAGAAGTTGGGGCAAAAACAGATTAATTTTCTGACTGCAAGCAGAATAGTTTTTGGCAGCAAAACAAAGAGGTTTCCGGGAGGACGTTCTCATTTGTGCGTGTGCGACGCTTCATTTCCCATTGTCCTTTAAATTAATGCTTTGATAGTAGTATGCCTAAATTCATCGGATTCGTTAGTTAAAATTAGTTACTTGTAATAGCTAGTTAAATTAGCATTAGTTCATTTATTTGGTGTTGTAATAAGTAGTTTAATTAGGCATTCATTCAGACCTTCTTGTATGAGGGCACACTTGTAATATTGTGAATGTCTTCCCACCCCATTTCTTTCTCCCTTTTGTTTATATGCTTATAATAGTAGCATAACGTTTTACATTTTCATATCATTGCCATTCCTTGTATCCATTTTTGCATGCATTGGGATCGGTTTATCATTCTAACCTTGTTGTCATTTCTCACTTAATTGAATATGTGTGCTATCGCATTCTTTGAGTTGAGCCATATGCTATGTTAATAAACCAAACCTATTAGTTGCATTTTGTATGTGTTGCATTAGTCATTCGTATATTAGGGCATGCATTTTTCTAACTATTTTCTTCTATTTTGGCTTGCCTTGGTTGAGTACTATGTGAGTGTTTTTGCTTTAGCATATTGCATGTATGTTTGTGTTTCCATATCAAGCATGTTACCATGAGGCTAAATGCTTATTTGATTTATCTCTTGAGTGTCTATTTGTTTAAGTTAGGATGATTTGATTAATGTAGATATGAGCTCACTTTTTCAAGTAGTACATATTCAAAACACTTTTCAAAACAAACATGAAATCAAAACATTCCAAAATGAGTGACTTAGTCTATACTTGTGTGCCTCACATAGTAAGTTAGCATTAATAATCCGAATAAGAGCATATAATGTAAATAAAAATCACATCATGATTAGTAGAGGTTGATCTTTGATCGGGTGAGTGGAGTGCTCAATTCATGACCTTCCCCTCTCATACCTAAGTTCCCGAGTCGAGACACTTTGGTGATGAAGGACAAGTGGCCTTTGGCACGAGTCACAGGTTTCCTAAATTTTCCAAAAATATTTAGGTGACGACTCTGAAATCTGGTAATGCAGTCCATTTTTGGCAATTCTGATTGTAAATTGATTTTCCAAAGATTTGTCGGATTTGGACTCTTTTGTGTTTTTCTATTTCACATTACACTTGTGAAACCAAATTCAGAACCACGGGAGTCCGAACTGTAGGGCTATCGTATCTGAGGAGACTAAACCCCTCCGAGGAGTAGAAAAGCCAGCTATATATGCCCCTTCTTTTACTACTTTGTAGACCTTACCTCGGATGCTTACAATGGTTACATACCGCGTAGAACCAACCGAGGACCTAAAAAGCCATAACCTTTTCCTACCTTACCACACCGAAACCTCCTAGGATTTGAATACAGCCAATCCATTCAAGAGTTCTGAAACAACCAGTAATGCAAGACTTTACTTTAATAGGGAACTTGTCCTGCCAACCAATACATGAAGTTATCATAATCATTATCTCATAAAATTATTGAAGAGATGAAAAACCCATTACCACCCTTATTAAGTTTCCCGTTAATTTAGGTGCACTAATTGAGGTTAGCACAAGTAATTAAAATAATAATTTCTACATAAACTATGAACATTCATGGTATAAGATTAAGGTAACCACAAACATATGTAGATGTCAAACTAAAATTTGAACAACCAACAAGAAGCACATTAATGAAATGAAAAGCATGAAATCATCAACAAAAAAATTTTCAGATTAGATGTAGTTTTAAGATCACAATCTAAGAGACCTTTCCATATCTAATTTCCAGATCATCTTTTGGAAATGGGATAGCTTTCCTAGACTTTCAGTTATTAAAGAAATATTTCAGCACTGTCCAAATTTATTGACTGTTACGAAAATTGGATTTTTTTTCTTAACCACTCATTCTTTTTCAATAAAACCATTTTTAATTGAAATATAACACTTTAAGGAAAGGTTTGATATAAAAATTAGGTCAACATGATTTTGTTTCATTTTTCTAGAATTTTTGAAAACTGGTTGAAAATACTAGTCATTCTTGCTCAAAGCTTGAAATAAGAAGAGTATTATATAAAAAGGGAAATCATGAGTAATTTTCCACTTCTCTTATGATGAAAACATGCTAAATAATTTGTAAATAACTCAAATTTTTATATTAAAGGTATGCCTTTGAAAAATATTGTGAGAAATGGATAGAAAAAGATAACTTTGTTTCATTTTAAGGAAGAACTCATGCAAGGTGACAACTAAGGATCAACTCTTCTTATTTAAAACACATGAACACCATATATACACATCTGAAATTAATATTTTTAAGCCTTTAATATCATGTATTTGAATGAGAAAATAAAAGATAGGGTTGTGTTGTGGCTTACTGCTGCCTAGTAAAGTGTTTGCTGAATAATTCCTTTCGTTTTCCTCCTCTACCACCACCAAAGTTCTCTCTTCCTCTTCTCTCCCTCTCGTTGCATTGTTGTGTGCAGTGTATGTGTGTGTTTGATGCTAAAAAATGTAGAGAGAGAGAGAGAGAGAGAGATGGTGTATTTATAGAAAAAATTAGTGTGAAAAATCCAAAATACCCATTGGTTCCAAATGAATTGAATAGTTTGGATTTAGTTTGAATTCAATGAAATGTAGGATGATTAGGAAGCCTAATTGTGCATCAAAACATGTTCTAGTTAGGGTTAGGGTTTAAGCAAACTAGGTTGGCTACAAGTACAAGACAAAGTTGTAAATTTTTGGGTACTATGGTCAAACTCTTCCTTAAATCCATGGATCATGTCACAAAAAAGACACTATATTTATAGGGTATGGCCGGCCATAGCACATGGGATTTAGGTAATTTTCTTTGATTTTTTGTGTACAAATTGCTTATATTTTGAGGAGACTTTGTGTACAAAATATTTGTTTGAGAAAAGGTACAAGTATATACATATATGTATATATATAAAGGTACTTGATTTTGAGGTCAATATATAAATCTAATAAAATTTAAGGACTAAGGCTTAATTTGTGAATTAGAATATCTATTTAAGTATAGAATTTAATTAAATTAGGGTTGGGGAAAACAATTCAGTTTAAATTTCTCGTTTTCTAATTAAAAGATGATTAACCGAACGAACATAATAAGAAATGGAAATCTAGGGTTTTGAGAAATTTTTCTATAATTGGGGAGTAAATTAATTGTTATTAGGGAATTAAAAAATGATTCCTAAGCTACTGGTACCGGTTAGGGTTCGCATGGTTCCGATCGGAACGTGTTTTCGATTGTAGGGTTCAAATTGCAAGTAAACTTGGAAGCCGAGAGTTTTCATCAAAATAATCTCAAAGTGGGGGCCCTAATGAAATTACAAAATTCAGGGGCTTTACAAGGGCCTGTAAGGCACCAGTATACCCCCAGCAACCTCGCGAAGATGGGAGTAGGACAATCTAAAAGTAAGGGACTCCCTTTCCATTTACCAAAGTCGCACCAGCAGGACCAAGGAAGTCGTATTGGGCTTGGTATGAGATACAACCCTTGTTGTTGCCTATGCCATGGGAAGCTGAGGAGTTTGTGGTTAGGTGGTTAAGGGTGGATGAGTCACTGAAATAGAAACAAACAAATATGACTGAATGCATGTCTTGGGAAACCGAGCTAAGAAGGCGGAGGCCGTAGTGAGTACCATTGTAGAGAGCGCCACCAAAGTAGGTACAACTTCTGCGGTCCTTGCCAAAACGTCACCTGTTGAGGTTTGCAACAAACAAAGGTACGTAGTGAGGCTTGTGCCAAATAGATAGTACATTAGCATTTGCTACGGTTTTGTGCCAAACAGATAATACATACAGAGTGGGACACGTGTCTACCGAAGTCTAGTGGCTTAGGACAAAATATCATGTGACACGTGTCACTACACTATTTGGCCACTTGGTATATTCTAGTACTAAGGAAAAGCCTATAAATATGACCCATTTCCCAAGGCTAAAAGGGGAATTTTCTTGGGATTTGAGGGATATGCTGCCCATTTGCACTTCCACATTCTTCTCCTAAATTACTTGCTCCATCCTCACCCGACCACTCACTACCCGATTACCCTAATTATGGACTCATTAGTATATTATCACTATTTATTGATCATTTGTACCTTCTATATATACATTGTCCAAAATTGATAACACATTGATACATATATAACAAAATATGATTAGAATTATGATAATGAGGCCTTTTGGGTTGGAAAGCTTCACTTGGTTCCATTACTAGACTCTCTAGAGACATTTGTATAATCTCTTTACGAGTCCTCTCAAAGAGTTGGGACTTCCTCTGAACTTGGGTGTAAGGACATGTTTGTTTGGAAGGACTGGATAAGTATGATTATAATCCATTGGACTACTTTTCTTTTTCTTTTCATTTTCTTTCTTAGATTTGAATCCATTGAACTGTTAATCTGAGATAAAGAGTCCTGGATAATTTGGCTAGATATGATGTGTATCCTATATTTATTTAGTTGTGGGATTAGATGTTATTTCTTGATCAGGATTTCTTGATCAGGAAATGACTATCCCATTGAATCCTATGTTTAGTTCGGCTATTATTGTAGACACCCCATTTTTGACTAGCCTTAAGACTTGGGTGCTCCTTATTGAGTTCCTAATGATAATGATGAGATGTGTTAATCTTACAAATTCTACGAGAAGAAGCCTAAGGATCAATCTTGAAACCATCCAAAGACATGTTTTGGACAAAATGTTTTTTGACAAAAATGGAAACCTCTTTCAAAATGAGTTTTAGTGGTGCAACTCCAGACATTACTGCAATGTTTTGAGGCTCATACTTTCAAAGTCAAAACATTGTATTCTTTTAAACCAACTGAGCAAAGAATATAGTAGAAATGAATGGGAGTGATGAAATCCTTTGAAATGCCTATCTCTCCTTCCAATTTAGACTAACCTTCTCTTGTTGATCCGACGATGTGCCTACTAATTAGCCGGACACCATGTGTTGGCCAACTATAAAAGCACTTGGCCGATCACCAAGAAGTACGGCCGGCTGAATATTTCGGGTACAAAACATTTTCGAGAATTTTAGCTTGTTTTACTTACATACCACAAATATCTCAGATATTTATATCTTGAGCTCTACATATAGAGCTCAACAGCTCATTTCAAAGGGCTGAAAAACTTACCCAAGGCCTATACAAGCTTGGGAATCTCTCATTCATTCTCTCTTATTCCCTACCTACCACCTTCACTTTCTACCATTAAAAGCTCCATTAAAGCCTGATCATAAGCTCTGGACAAAGGACTTAAACATTAAAGAACATACCTAAAAGCTCTTAAGGGAACCACAAAAGGAGTTCGTGAACAAAGAGGCTTATCCTCTTTAAAAGGTGAATCCTTTGCATCATTGATCATCTTCTTCCTATTTTTCTTCAGTTCTAACTTCATTTCAAGTATGTAATTGTTATAAGTCTTCATGGATGTGGAGGGGGTAGCCTTAGCCACCCATCCATTGAGTTGTAGGCTTTTTTTTTTCCTTCTCATTTTCTTATTTTCCTTAGCCTTAGATTCATAGTTGTTATGTATTTTGGATCCTTGTGGACGTGATTGGGAGTAGTTTTAGCCATCTATTCACAAGTTCAATAAGTAAAGTATGTTTTCCTCATTATTGCACTCATCCTCTTTACCTATCCTATCTCTGAAGTGTGTTAATCTATGTGTTTCAACTCCTTACTAAATAACAATGAGAATTAGGGGTTGTTCCATGGGATTGCTTGGGTGATCCATGGGATTTGATGTTGAGAGGTGGTGTCATTTCCTTTTTATTAAGTATTTTGGAAGTAAAACAAGAGATTTTATGTCAAAGAAAGTTGAAACCTCCATTCTCAATCATTTGTGAACATAGAAATGGGTGTGACCATCCTTGTTCTATGACTATATGAGGAGTTTTCAATGAGTTTAATGAATTCCTTTTTTTAATAAGCAAGGCTTCCACCAAGATATGATTTACATTAATCTATGCTATCTACTTAATCGCATGGATTTGGATATTGAGTCGCCCTTATGCACAAAGAGAAGATGTAGGTTCCTATCCATTTCTTGGGCTTCAATTTGTTCTTGATTTTGATCCATTTAATTTGTTTCTTTAGCAAAATATCTGTTGTATATATCTATTAATATCATTATTGAGGGCTATGGCCCATCCACCTATTTCCCAAGTGATCCTTGTCAACAAAGGAGGTAGAAGGTATGAGCATCCCCCAAAAAGTCTCCTTTTGGCCTCTGTCCTAGAAATCTGCACTGACCTTACCCCTAGCTGGAGGAGGAATTCAGCCGGCCACTTCCTAGTTCAGCTGACTCACCTTATGTCGGGCTAACCACCTCCTCCCAAGAATAGAGCAAACAAGTTCGAGGGAATGCTCTCTTGGATGGTTCTGGAATCCTTAATTCTTTTATTTATTATGATTTGTTAGATTCAACAATAGTTTAGCTAAATCGATTCATTGTTGTAATAATCTCTCTCTCTCTCTCTCTCTCTCTCTCTCTCTCTCTCTCTCTCATTTGAGTTGTTGTAATAATCTTCCAACCCAACATCATTCTAACCATTTTATTTATATTCTTTCGGTACTGCATCGCGTTTTTTTTTCACGCCTGAATATTGCATCAATTTTTCATGTATTCGGGTTCGATTTATCTGTATTTGTGGAATTTACTATCTTCAAAGATGAATACGTGCGTAACCCCAGGTCTTGAGATGATACTCACGTCACATCTTAGTATCTAGGCTCCTATGTGCATGTTATATATGTACTGCATTAGTAGTTTGTATACAGGATCATGTATATCTGTATGTCTTGGGACTCGCCTTGGAGTACTAGGTGAGAATTTTTGAGCTTTAGCATATTGCATGTGCATATTCCTTATCATATTTGTTGCTATATCATGAGGCTAAGTGCTTAAATGAGATATCTGTTTGAATACTAGTGGGTGGAGGTTGTGTTGTTTATTTTGGAGTGTAGATGATTCTTATGCTGTTGAGTTTGTTCAAGAAAAACCTTTTCAAAAATGCATGAAATCAGAGCATAACCAAAATTGATGACACACTCTATACTTGCATGCCTCAGATAGTAATGGTAGCATTATTCAGAATCGGAATATGGATATACATTGGTTATAAAAACCACATCATGACTTAGTAGAGGCCGATCTTTTGATTGAGTGAGTGGGGTGCTTAATTAACGACCTTCGCCTCTCATACCTATGTTCCTAAGCCAAGACACTTTGGTTATGATGGATAGTGGCCTTTGGCACGAGTCCCGAGTATCCAAATTTCCCCAAAAGATTAGGTGACAACTTTGAAATCTGGTGATGTAGTCTGTTTCTGGCAAGCGTTTTGTTTGCAATACAAATAGATTTTCTATAGAAGTTGCTAGATTTCGACTATCATTTTCTGTTTTACATTACATTGGTGATATCAGATCGGAGATTAGCAGTCTGAACTGTTGGGCGCGCTTGGTAACCCCAAAGGCATCCCACAATTATGAAGAATAATAACTACTTAAAAGAACATTTTATTATTTTAAATTGTTTACTAGTAGCAATACTAAATCTGACTTGTAAATTTTATTTTATTTTTTGGCTAAAACTTCTAAAAAATTAAATAAATAGAACACCAATAAAAATTAAATAAATTTATTTTATTTTTTGGTTGAGACTTTTAAAATGAAAGCCAACAATTCTCTCAACACCAAATCTTAAGAATCATCTAGCTAACTCGATGTAATAATCAAAACTACTCATTAGAATTGAGTATGGATTGAAGCATATGAACCAACTTACTTGAATGACGAGATAGGTGATAAGGAAGTGTATGAAAATGAACGAAACTACACTATATAATCAAACCTGTGGATGGGTGGCTACTTTCTAACTCCCTCCACATCCACAAGATTTCAAGTATCACATCTACATACAACAACAATGAATTATAGCACTAGAAAGCAAGAAAATAGTACAAAAGTACAAGATAGTAAAGAGAACAATCAACTCAGTGGATGAGTGGCTATGTCTTAGTTCCTGCCACATCCATGAGGATCCATCACATGATTACAATAAGCTAACAGTGAATCACATGACCTGACAATGAAAAAAGAGAGAGAAGTTAAGTAAAAGAGGCAAAAGTTCACCTTTTGCAAAGAGAGTGAGCTTCTTAGTTATCAAACCCTTTTTCTAGCACCCTTAAGGTTCTTGGAAATTGCTTGAACACTTAACAAGGAGCGTCAAGATCAAGCTTTGATGATGTTTATGTCATGGAGATCTTAAGGAAAGTGGTGGAAAGTTAAGAAGATGAAGGTTGAAAAGTAGTGTGGTGCACAAGCTTTGGGAATTGCTCTCTAAGCCTCAATTCCATGCCTGTAATGATAAGTCATGGAGATCTAATAAATGCCAAGTGGTGCTATCCCATACTCATATCAACGAGTCATGGGGTTTTAATAAATGCCAGGTGGTGCCATTCCATGCTTGTATCAACGAGACAAGGGGTTTATTAGGTGTCGTTTCATGCTCGCATCAGCAAGACATGGGTTTATTACATGCCAAGTGGTACCTTTCCATGTTCATAGCGACGAGACATGAGGGTTTATTAGGTGCCATTCCACGCTTGCATCGGCAAGACGTGGGGTTTACTGGGTACCAAGTGGTGCCTTTCCATGCTCGTATCAACAAGACATAGGGGTTTATTGGGTACCATTCCATGCTCATATCAGCAAGACATGGTTTATTAGATTCTAGGTGGTGCATTTCCATGCTCATGTCGACGAGACATAAGGGTTTATTAGATGCCATTCCACACTCGCATCGGCAAGACGTGGGGTTTATTTAGATGCCAAGTGGTGCCAAGTGGTTCTAATTTTGCCAAGATGTACTAAGTGGTGTGGAATGTTTTTCCAAAATGTATTAAATGGTGCAAAGTGTTTGCCACAATTTTCTAGGTGATGCCAAGTGTTTGCCAAAATTTGTCAAGTGGTGCCAAGTTTTCCAAGTGTTTTCCAAAATGTATCATGTGGTGCCAAGTATTTATCAAGATTTACCATATTGTAACATTGTCCGGGGGGTACTCGTGTATGTTAAACAGTTAGGACCCTCGGTCACTTTGATCTAGTCTCACGAGTGCAATGTGAAATATAGATGAGAGTCCAGATTTGGCAACTTTAGAAAATCCATTTTATTGCAAAAACGTTTGCTGGAAATGGACTGCGTCATTAGATCTCAGAGTCGCCACCTAATATTTTTGAAGAATTAGGAAACCTGTGACTTGAGCCAGAGCCACTATTCGTTGTAACCAAGGATGCTTGGCTTGGAACCTTAGCTATGAGGAAGAAGGTTATTAATTGAGCACCCTCGCTCAACTGGTCAAAAGATCAGCCTTTACTAAGCCATGATATGAATTTTATTAATTTCATATGTTCTTATTCCAATTATTTATAAAATCCTAAAATTTACTATGTGAAGCAAACAAATGTAGACTATGTTAATCATTTTGGAACAATTTGATTTCATTACTTCGAAAATGTTTTGAATAGTGCAACCTTCAGCCACTGGCATGCATATAGTTACATCAAATAAGCACACAGCCACATGGTAGGATGCTAAACATAGTAAGAAAATCACACGCAGGCGGATACTGAAGTACAAAAACTTACATATTTACTGACGTCTTGCAAATATTTACAAAACAAAGTTAGTAAAATATGCATGATCCCAAATACAAGATCCTAATGCAATACACTCATGAAATGCAACTACAAAATCACAAAAACATGAGGTAGCACACAAAATCACATAATAATCAATTAAACTCACAAATGTAAATTTAGTTGGATCTTAAGGCATGAAACATGTATGCAAAGCATGGAGGTGGCATGTTGCAGTTTAAGGATTTTGCTAGGGGGATGCCTGCGGATTTTCTGTTGAGGGAGCAGACCTTCCATCTTTCTCACAATGCCGTGGAGGTAAGAAATTTACTTTCATGCACTTTGCTTGTCTTGCCATTTCATTACTGCCTTTCATTTTGTTATACATCTGACACTTTCTTTTCTTTTCAATGCAAGGTGACGCTCTCTCTTGGAGAGGATGTGGGGCTGTGATAGCAAAGGACTGGTACTAGAAGCTCACCGCTTGGGTCTGCTGTAGCTCGACTTTTTGCGCTCCTTTTGGACACGACTATCCTTACAGTTTGGACTCCCACAGTTTTGAATCTGATCTCACAAGTGCAATGTGAAATAGATAAACACCAAAGAGTCTAAATCTGGCAAATCTTTTAGAAAATCGATTTTCAATCAAATTGCCGAAAATAGACTACTTTGCCAGATGCAGAGTCGCCACCTAAATATTTTTGAAAAATTTAGGAAAACCATGACTCGTGCCAAAGGCCACGTGTCCATCATCACCAAGATTATCTCAGCCCGGGAACTTAGGTACGAGAGGGGAAGGCCATGAATTGAGCACCCCACTTGCCCGATCAAAGATCGGCATCAAAGTGAGCACCCCACTTGCCCGATCAAAGATCGGCCTCTACTAATCATGATGTGAATGTTATTTACATTATATGCTCTTGTTCCGATTATTAGGCTAACATTACTATGTGATGCGCACACAAGTATAGACTAATTTACAAAAATTAGAACACTTTGATTCATGTTTGTTTTGAAAATTATTTCAAATATGTACCACTTGAAAAAGTGAGGGCATATGTACATTATTTAAATTATTCCAATTCAAGCAATTAGCCTTCATCCACAGGCATTCAAGTAATTTATCAATTAAGCACTTAGCCTTATGGTAAGCATGCTAGACATAGTAACAATCACACTCTGGCAATATGCCAAAGCACAAAAATACACACCTCGTACTCCAAGGCAAGCCAAAAAAAAACAAAAGAGTTATAAAACATGCATGCTCCTAACTAATGCAACATGACTAATGCAACACATGCGATATGCAACTAATAGGCTCAGCTACTAATTATGACATGTGAAACAATTTGATAGCATGTGGTTTAAACACGTTTTCAATGAAGTATGTAAACAACAATTCATTGTTTTAGAATGATGAACCGAGCCTCGATGCATGCAAGACAAGTGGATGCAAACATGGAGTATGCTAAAAGGAAAGTGATGTTCTAAACTAACCATCATAAGCAAGTAAATAAAAGGGAGAAAGACGTGGGGTTAGAAGACATACATATTATTACATGTTTGGCCCTCGCACAAGAGGGTCCAAACGAATAACCTAGCTAATTAATTACCTAATTAACTAACTATTACAAACCCAAATGAATCAATTAACTACACTAGCTAATTAACTAATTATTACAACAACAAATTAACTAATTATTCTAACTAATAAATAAGTACAACACAAAACTAAACTACCTAGCTATTCTAACTAATTAATTACAAATCTGCTATTCCAAGCACAACACTAATATTATTACAACATCACTTCACGAATCCCGAGGGTTGAAGGAGGGCTCATGCATAGATGCAGATTTTCACCCGATAATGCTCTCTGTTTTGCTACCGGAATGCCTCTATTGCACAGTCACAGATATGCACTGTTTTTCACCTTAGCTTCTGCTCTACTCTGCTAGAAAAAGGGGACTACCTGCCTGGAAAAAGTGGCCGGCAGCCCAAAAGTAGTGGCCGGCAGGCCACTAATAGTGGGTTGCCGTCCAGAAGAAGTGGCCTGCTGGCCACTGATTTTGGTTCTCTCCTACAGCAACAAGAGGACAAATAGATCACAAATTAGAGTATTCTCGAGGGATATTTGTTCACCTTGCCTCTCCTTATCAACAAATAGGTCAAAGAAGGGGTAGGCTTGATTCGTAAATCATCAATCAAAGCAATTTCATTGCGTGATGACTTATGAATCAAGGGACGCAATTCAATAAATGCCCAACTTAAAGACTCTCAAAACCTCCTCTCTATCATGGATTGGTCAAGGGAAGTGGTTGACATTGACTCTTGAACTGTTTACATCACTAACAAGTATGAAACGACTCAAGACTCAATAGGTTCAATTAACGTCTGATTGAACCCAAGTTGATTTTATTATCTTGCATCACTTTTAGTCCCAATTTTATTACTTTATTTTAATTACCATCCATTCATTAATTCATTGAGTCCAAAAGTGAGCTTTAAGTCCTCTAATGGAAAGGAGTGCCAAACCAAGTGTTGTTTTGGGCATGAGAGAAGTGTCATGCCATTGGTAATGAACCCCCAAAGGTATTAAACCATTAAGCACAACAACCTCAATCTCAAGCTTAAACAAACAATTAGTTTGAAACAACTTTCAAAGAAAAGCAAAAGCCAAGAAAAGAGGGAGGTTGTGGAGGTGATTAGAGATGAAAACAAGTATGGAAAGCAATAAATAAAAACTATCAACTCAAATAGGTTGGTGGCTGAGGCCTAAACCACCAAACCTATGAGGACCATTACATTACAAGCATGCTACACAAAGCTCAAATGTAATGAACACAAAAAACAGTCCTAAAATAGTCAAAAACAGTGCTGGACTTAAGACAAATATAGCTAAAACAATAAGCTACAACATGGAGCAAGTTAAGCTAGTAAGCAAGCACAAGGAGAGGAGGCTACCCCCTCCATTTTTGGGACTTCAAAACATGATTTTAGCCTCTAAAAAAACTCTAAGATTCAGTAGTAAAAAGCTCAAAAAAATATAATAGAAAGGTGGGAAACACAAGGGAAAAATCTAAGAAGTTAGGTGTAAAGAAGGGTGATCCACCCCTCCACCCCTAATCGCCTTAACCACAAGTTTCAGCCCAGAAATTCAATGTAAAAAAAGTCCAAAAAAATAGTCCAAAAATAGTGGAAAAGATAGCAAATAAAGAAGGGAAACAAGCTAAGAATTATACCTCTTGAAGAGGGATATCCTTTTTGAGTTGCGAACCAACAAATACACATCCTCAAGAGTTAAAAACAAGCTCAAAAACACCTCAACAAAAATACCAGAAGGTTTGGTTTAGAGTGCATAGGCAAAGAGTGAAGAACTTGCAAAAGGGAGAGAAAATTGTAGAGAGAGAAAAATTTTGCTCCCAAATTTTTCTAACCTTTAAAACAAGAAGGGAGGTCATCTATATATAGAAAAACATGAGACCTCCTTAGAATTATCCATACAGACACGTATAGACTGGTGCATACATTTGTGGAAATAGCTGGCACATGTGGCAAAAATATCTGAAAAAACACAAAAGTGGCCGGCAGTCCACACAAGTGGGTCTGCAGGTCCCAGGATGTTTAGGCTTGAAAAATTGCTGTTTTGGTTCAAAAACAAGGCAAGAGGTTCACAAGATTTTGAGGCTCAAAGCTGAGGCATTCTGCTAATGAGTTTGAGCATTTGACAAGCATATACAAATTCATCAGTGGGTGTGCAATCGGTGGCTCCCAAGTTGTAAGGGTGGTGAAAATGGGGTATCTAGAGTTGCCCCTCTTTGACAGAACTCAAAGTCATGACATAACGTAAGTGAATGTCAAAGCCCGAAGACGACCTATTTTGATAAGGCCGTAAGACTTGGGCAAACAATCAAGACAAATAAAATAGGTTGAGCTCGCAAGCTACCTATGTATCCCTTTGCAGGGAATCAAACCAGGGTAGTTCTGGGGCAGGATGCAAATGATATGCATGAAAAATATTTGAAAGCTGGACTCACACGCTTCGTGCGAAGCTGGCTATTTGAAAACTCATGATCATGCAAGATGATGCAATAAGCAATAACAAGATAACAACATATGAATGAATGAGCTTCAAGCTTAAATCGAAATAGGTACCACGCAGGAAGAACTTAAAACGCACACTCTGACCATGCCAAAGCCATAAAAGGGAAGAGAAAAATCGCTCAAGGTTGCGTTTCACATGTCCTGAGATACTCTAATCACGTTGAAATCGTGAGAAGATGAGAAAAATTGCTCGGGGTCGCGTTTCATGCGTCTTGAGATAAAAGCTGCACAGGGTCGCGTTTCATGTGTCCCGAGATAGAGAAAATTGCTCAGGATCACGTTTCACGTATCCTGAGACGAAAATCACTCCCGGTTGCGTTTCACACGTCTTGAGATACTCTAATCATGCTGAAATCGCAAGAAGATAAGAGACATCGCTCAAGGTTGGGTTTCATGCGCCCCAAGATAAAAATCGCTTAGGGTCGTGTATCACGCATCCTTAGATGGAGAAAACCGCTAAGGGTCGTGTTTCGTGCGTCCTGAGATAAAAATCGTTCAGGGTCACCTTTCACGCATCCTAAGATACTCTAATCACACTAAAATCACGAGAAGAGAAAAGAAACCGCTCGGGGTCGCATTTCACACATCTTGAGATACTCTAATCACGCTTAAGTCGTGATTAGAGGAGAAAACCCGCCCAGGGTCACGTTTCACGCGTCCCAAGATAAAACCCGCCTAGGGCCGCGTTTCACCCGTCCTAAGATACAGAGAAAAGGTACAAGACCGTACAATAAATACACAATGTAGTGAAAGTGTGTGATAGATGCACGAGGTGAACAGATGCGATAGATGCACGAGGTGAACAGGTGCGATAGATGCACGAGGTGAGCAGGTGCGATGGATGCACGAAGTGAACAAGTGCAATAGATGCACAAAGTGAACAAGTGCGATAGATGTACAAAGTGAACAAGATTATAAATCAATGCAGTGACATCGCATGTTCCATGCAAGATAGACAACTGATGTCTGATGTTAATTGAAAGCATGTTCTACGGAAGAAACAAGATGCATGTTTTATGCAAAACTAAAAGCATATTCTATGCATGAATCATGAATGATGCAGGACATGCATACAACATAAGTATATGTGAAAATGCATATTCTATGCAATAGAAGAGAACAAATATGTAATTTGACAGAACGAATAAAAATGATGTTCGGTGACAACCTTCGATTTACCCCTCGGAGACTTTGCAGCATGCTCAAAAAGGATACACCCTGTTCATATTGGCAAATAGAGAATGTTTGAGTGCCGAAACGCTATTTCGAGCTCCTCGGGAACCAACCTGAACCCAAAAGAGAACCTCCTATACACTGCTCGGGCAAAAGAGACACACAACAGCACCAGGCCACCAATGAAGACTGCCGGCCACTAATGCAAAAATCGAGGTAGAATTGTCTTTTTGCCTCAAGTCTTTATATACACATCACACTGTAGACACCCCATTTTTGACCGTCCTCAAGACTTGGACGTCATCGCTTGTGCACTCAATGATTGTGATTGCATGTGCTCGTTTTGGTGTCCGAAGTCCTCGACGAAATGCCATGTCTTTGAGCCTTCAAACCCTATCCATTATGTGCCCTGTTTTGGACTAAAACCTTTAAGCCTGTAACCCTTAGTGGCTGCCGGCCACCAGTGTCTTTTTTTAGATATTTTGTTTACAGTTGTTCCAGCTGTTGGCACAATGAGCTTTATCTCCATACACGTGTATGGATGGATATTTCTTAGCCAAATGCTTATTTATCTATATATATGGGGTCTCCTCCTCCATTTTTGAGGGTTAGAAATTTTGGAACACAAATCTCTCTCTCTCTCTCTGTGTACATTTCTCTCTCTCTCTCTCTCTCTCTCTTGGAAATTTGTGCATACTTGCCTACTTACACTATAGTTTTGCCTACATTTCCTTAACCAAAGTTGATCATCTTTGAGCTGAGGTTCCTTGAAGCCTTATTGGAGCTCTTGAAGGTAGTTTTGTCTTGAGTTAGTGCCTAAAATTGTTCTTTGCTTCAAGAGCAAGGAATGGAGTGTAATCGGTGGCCAGCCGGCCACTGTTACTGGCCGGCAGACCACCAGTGTTGGACGGCAACCCATTAGTGGTAGCCGGCCAGCCACCAGTGAATTTTGAGCAATGTGCTTGTGAAGCGTGGCAGAGTTGATCTAGAGAAGGAAATGGTGCAAGGGTTGTGCAACAGAGGCATTTAGGGGCAGACAGCGGATGTTCTTTGGGTGAAAACCGAGCATGCATGGGCCTCCCTCGCTTCTCGGGACTATTTAGCTAGTTAATTAGTTTAAATTAGCAATTAATTATGTGTTTGTTGTAAATTAATCAGTTGTAACTAATTAGTTTGTGTTGTAATATTTAAACTAGCTTAATTAGTTGTAGCTAATTAGTTTACTTATTTAATTAGTTTAGATTAATTAAATTACTTCATGTTGTAATATTTAATTAGCTTAGCTTAGTTAATTTCTTAATTAATTAGCTTAGATAGTTAGTTAATTATTCGTTCAAGTTTTGTAATAATTAGCTTAATTTGCTTAGCTAGCTTATTCATTCGGACTTTCCTTCGTGAGAGCATGATGTAATAATGTGTATGTTTTCCAATCCCATGTCTTTCTCCCTTTTAATTAACTACTTACAATGGTTAGATTAGGGACATGTTTCGTTTAGCATATTGCATGTTTGCATCCATTTCATTTGTATTGCATGCACCGAGGCTCGGCGCATCATTCAAATCGCATTGTAGTTTCAATACTTCGATGAATACATGTTTAAACGCATGCTATCAAATTGTTGCAAATAACATGCTAAGTAGTCGAGCCTATCTTAGTTGCATATCGCATGTATTGCATTAGACATCTTGCAAAAGTTAGGATCATGCATATTTTTCTAACTTTTCTTTGTTTTTCTTAGCTTGGAGTAGTAAGTGAGTTTTAGTGCTTTAGCATACTTGCATGAGTGTGAGTGATTTTCATGTCTAGCATGCTTGCCATGAGGCTAAATGCTTAATTAATGAATTGTATGAATGCCTGTGGATGAAGGCTTGTTGTTTGAATTGGAACAATTCAATGCATGTACGTTTTAAGCCCACTTTGTTAAGTGGCAAATTCGCAAACTTTAAGCCAACTTGAGGTGGCAAAATCAAACCCTTTTCAGAAAACAAACATGAAATTGAGTTGTTCCAATTTAAGAAAACTAGTCTATACATTGTGTATGCGCATCACATAGTAATGCTAGCCTAATAACGGAAACAAGAGCATATAATGTTGATAAAAATCATATCATGATTAGTAGAGGCCGATCTTTGATCGAGTGAGAGGGGGTGCTCAATTCATAACCTTCCCCTCTCATACCTAAGTTCCTGAACCGAGGCAACTTTGGTAATGACGGACACGTGGCCTTTGGCACAAGTCATGGGTTTCCAAACGTTTGCCAAAATAAAATATTTAGGTGACGACTTTGTATCTGGCAAAGCAGTCCAATTTTGGCATTTTTTAATTCAAAATCAATTTTCCAAAAGATTTGCCGGATTTGGACTCTTTGGTGTTTATCAATTTCACATTGCACTTGTGAGATTAGATTCAGAACCGTGGGAGCCCGAACTTTAGGGCTTCTTTCAAATCTCCGAAAGCGGGCATGAAAAAGTCGAGCTACAGTTTCTGGTGACTCTGCCGGGGATTTAGAGAACTTGACTTGAAATTCATGATATGAAATTTTATCTACACTTATATGTTTCTTTGCATTGCATTTTCATTGGTGCGCCTAAGTCACTGTGTTTGCCATATGCTATTCCTGGATGGTTTGCCGGAGGCTTGCTTGGAAAAGAATGCCAAAAGGCTAACCGGCCGTAGGCTCTGCCATGATAGGAACACAACCCTTAGATCTGGACTACCGCTGTACCGTTTGATCCTGCTTTCACTTCTCGGTGTTAGGTGTGAAAGGTATATTAGGTAGTCTTGCTGAGGTACCCTTTTTGACCATTCGGCCTAGTTACATATCAAAAGCCATAGAGACTGTTCCAAACTATGACATGATGCTTACCCGAATTCAGGATTATGTGAAACACTTTGCTTGAATAGTGAACCCTACTTCCTGACGAAACTTCGACAGGGTAACTTTACCCCATCATAAGGGTGTTTTGGCTCTCACTTAATTGGTATGTGCTTTTAGAGTGAAACTCTACAGGAACGTACGTATCAGTTGCAAGTTTGGGTATCAGTTTTGGGGGCAGAATTTAGTGTTTGTGTGCAGTTATATAGCTTTTGATTACAACTGTGTGTTGTTCACATCTGAGCTGAGGTGTTGTGCGGTTTCTGATTGTTGCTTTCCTTTTTGCTTTATTTCTTTTTGTAAGGTAATTTATCACAATTGCTTCGGATAGTTCAGATACCCCCCAAGCACTCTGGACCCGTGTAAGGAGACTTTATAGATCCAGGGATCTTGTTAGGGGGCGGCCTATGTTTGCTTCACTCTCATTGGTTACCAGATGGAGAAGGGTGAGGCACAATTCACCAGTTCAATAGCCACCTGCATTTAGTCAGGTTTCATCTTCTGCATCTAGGCCAACAAGAGATCACTCGCCTATTCAAATGACTTAGTACCCTACAGCCAATATGGAGGACTAGATCTGCCATCTCCAATTAACAGCGGAAACCATGCAGCAAGATGCTGCCCACCAAGCTGAAGTTACAGCCCACGAAGCAGAAGTGATAAACATGCCATAGCAGCAACAACCACAGCCGGCGGCAGCTTCTGCATCCCATGCACCTCCAGTGGGTATCCCAGCACTTGGAACCACTACTAATGCTCAAGCTGAGAATCAGGGCAATTTGGTAAACCCCATCCCACCGCAAACCTCCAAGGCACCAATGTACCGAATTGAGCCGCCGTTTGAATTTGAAGCGGACCCGACGATACTCAAGGTCAACAAATTGGAGAAGCTTCTCAAACGGGCATAGGGTGTGAACTCAATCCCTGACATCGAAGATGGATACACAGACTTCACAGTAACTTTGCCAAACCAGTTTAAGATGCCACATATAGATCGGTTCGATAGCTTTAGGGATCCCATGGTCCATCTGCGATTATTCTCCGATATCCTGCGGCCAATAGGCCTTATCAGACTTCAAAAGCTGTCGATTTTCGGCCAGACCTTGTCAGGAATAGCGGCTATTTGATATGAAAAGCTGGAGGACTCCGTGAAGTGGAGCTGGGAAGAAATGGCTGAGGCCTTCATCGCATAGTACTCCTACAATACCCAGATCGAGGTCATAAGCCGTGATCTTGAGGCAACCAGTCAGGAGCCAAAGGAGGGCTTTTCGAACTTTGTGACCCAGTAGAGGGCCAAGGCTTCGATGATGACTACCAGGTCATCCGAGAAAGATCAAATCAAGATGGTGGTTCGCAATCTGCAAGGGAAATTATTGTAGAAAATGATTGTCTTGTCGTTGTTCACATTCACTGAGCTCCATGAAATAGCGGTTCATATTGAAGATGCAATGAAACAGGGATTGATAAACGATGAGAAAGAGCAGCCCAAGAGGCCTTTTTCACGCAGTTCTAATGCAACCACGAGTGGAAGTTGTAACTCGGCTTTTCGTGCTCCCTTTTCGGAAGAATGAATAGCCCTTACAGTTCAGACTCCACTTTTGGGTTATGAATCTGATTTCACAAGTGCAATGTGAAACAGTGAAACACAAAAAGAGTCCAAATCTGACAATTTCTTTTGGAAAATTGATATTTTGAATCAAATGCCAAAAATGGACTGTTGTGCCAGATATCAGAATCGCTACCTAATTATTTTTGGGAAATTTAGGAAACCCATGACTCATGCCAAAGGCCATTCTTCCATCGTCACCAAAGTGTCTTGGTTCGGGAACTTATGTATGAGAGGGGAAGGTCATTTTAAATGAGCACCCCACTCACCCGATCAAAGATCGGCCTCTACTAATCATGATGTGATTTTTATGTACAGTATATGTTCTTATTCTGATTATTATGCTATCTTTACTATGTGATGCATACAAGCATAGACTAAAATTTCACGAAAAGTTGGAACGTTTGATTTCATGTTTATTTTGAAAAAGTGATCTCATATATATATATATATATATTAATTAAAGTATCCCAATTTCAGTGAATAGCCTTCATCCACAAGCATTCAAACAGGTATATCAAGTAAGCATTTAGCCTCATGGTAGTATGCTTAATATGGCAGCAATCACACTCATGCAATATGCTAAAGCAAAAATACTTACCATATGTCCGAAGGCGAGTCAAAAGAAAGCGAATAGTTAGAAAAAATGCATGATCCTAATTAATGCAACATGACTAATGCAACACATACAATGTGCAAATAATAAGCTCGGCTACTAGCATAGCATGCGAGTCAATTCAAGACATATGATAGCACACGTATTCAAGTAAAGAGTTTGAATTTGATATTTGAATAATATGATGAGCCGAACTTTTATGCATGCAAAAAGAATGGATGCAAGTCATGGAAATGCTGATTTGAAAATATGATGTCCCTATGCTAGCCATCATAAGCAAATAAATAGAAGGGAGAAAGAATAGGGGTTGGAAGACATACAACTTATTACATATTTGTCCTGGCGAAGGAGGGTCCGAATGTCCAAGTGTCTGAATAAATAATTATTAGAAATTCGAATGAATAATAATGAAAAGGGGTTGTCTAATTTATTACAACAAATATGAAATGATTGCGTGATGCTCCTCAAGAATTACTCTGTCTGCCTTGTTGGGAACTGTTTTGTTTCACCCTATCATTGCTTTCAACCAAAAGTGTATTGTTTGCAATTTATTGGAGCCTTGCCGACCCAGAATGTGACTCAGTCAAGCCCCAAATAAATCCAATCATACCTTGTTTTCTTGGGGAAATATGATTTTTTGTGCCTGAGGTGAAACTGTGCAGACAGGGTATTCCTAGTCATGTTTGTCTCTTCTACCCTTCTCTATCATAGAAAATACTCAAGAGAGGAGCGAACTCGGTTCCCAAACCATCTATGGTTGCAAGTTGATTTGCAAGATGATTTTGGACATGATAGGACAAAGATCAATAAATGCAATGCATAACAACCACCCCTCCCTCCTATCATGAAGTGAATTCAAAAAGGGAAGTGGAGACGCTTCAAGGTTCATCAAAATATCATGAATTGATGTAAGACAAGCCTTGACATAATAGACTCCGGCATAACGTCTAGCCGTAAAGACGTTTCAAGATTTATCAAAACATCATGAATTGATGTAAGACAAGCCATGACACAATAGACTCGGAATAACGTCCAACCGAATCCAATATTAGTTCCTTATGTCGGTTGTAATCCAATTAACCAATTTTATTAGCCTTTTTTTATTACCTTTCCATTTCTTTATCTTTTCTCCTTTTTTGTCCAAAAGTGATATTTACATCCACTAAGTCCAAAACATAATAAAGAGAAACAAGCATCAGCTTAACCCGAGAAACAAACCTTATTTTCTGCGGGGGAAATTACAAAAGAAGTGTCAAACTCATTTACAAGCGATAAAGGATTTCAAGTCAAACCCAAGATGTGCAACAAAGACTAGTCAAACTCAAAAGAGTGATAATGACCTAGGAAAACCCCAAAGTGAGCGATAATGACTTGAAATCCAAACTTGATAATAAGCTATAATGACACTTTCCTTCGTGATTTCCAAGGGTTTAACTAGAAAGTTAGTTCCTTAAAAGTAAACACACCGATGATAAAAAGAAATAAAAAATAAAAGTTGGCTTTAGTATAAGAAAGATGTATGCCTTTGGTAATGAACCTCCGAAGAGATTAAACCATTAAGTATGAAATTTTTTTTTATGCCGTTGGTAATGAACCTCCGAAAAAGATTAAACCATTAAGCATGGAAAAATTTATTTCTTATACTTGAATAACAATCTCAATTTTTCACAACTTTTTAATCAAAATAATCAAAGAATGGAGGGAGATTGCAGAGATGATTATGCAAAGTTGATTAATTGACTGTTATAAAACAAACATAATATGCAAAACAAAATTATTAAAATAAATTTAAACAACCCCCTAAATAGCATAAAATAGTGCTGAAATTAAGCTAACAAAGGTGTACAACTATAAATAGATTAGAGCTAGCAAACAAGTTCAACGAAGGGTGGCTAACCCCTCCACTCTTGTAACTTCAAATCACATATTTTAGATGTTGAAAAACAGCCCCAAATCAGCCTCAAAACAGTGGCAAAAATTAGAGAAAACAAGTGGGAAACACAAGGATAAAAGCTTTGAATAAGGTTCAAGCAAGGGTGATTAACTCCTCCACCTTTGGGTAGCTTTTAATCACAAGTTTCAGCCCTTAAAACAGTCCCAAAACAATATGAAAACACAAGAAAAAGATGAAGAAAGATTGAATTGAAAGCGAGGAAGCTTTACCTCTTGTAGAGAAGCTGTTCTTGTTGTAAACCAAACTTGATTCCAAAGCACCCTCAAGTTTGAGTTATGATCTTCAAGTCTCAATCCAAGTTCCAAGTTCCAAGTTCCAAGTGCAAGCACTACTTTGGTATGTATGGATGATATGAGAGCTTCAAAGCTATGGAAGAACAAGATGGATGGTAGCTTTGATCTTTTCTAACTCTTGATATTTCTAACTCACTTCATATTGATTTGTTCTAACCTTTGATCTTGTTGTCAGACACTCGATATATATCTCTCTAACCAAATTCTATATTGTTTTTCAACCCTTTCACAGCAGTGTGAACCCTGCTATTTATAGGCCTCGAGCAGGTCTGATCAAAATATCAGTAAAATTGGGCAGCTGGCAGAACACTACTGAAACTGCCTGAAAAGTGAAGAGGTCTGACCAGTCCTTGGTGTCTCCAACCGGATTTCACTGAGATTCGGCCAGACTTCAGTGTATTTCCACTATTTCTTACTTTCAAGTTCAATACATGTTGGTACAAGGTGCAATTCTGAAATTCTGGGGTAGAAATATAGTGGGTATGGCAGGTTGGAATTGTTTGGAGCTCGAACTCGGATTCCTTTATTGAGAATTCAAACCACTAACTCAATGTAATCGTCGTCATCGAGTGCTCGAAATAAAGAGCCTAAGTCTTACGAGCATTCAAAATTGGGGTTTCTATAGTTGCCCCTCTTTGACAGAGCTCGAAATCATGAAATAATGTGAGTGAATGTCAAAGCCTGAAGACAACCCATTTTGACAAGGTCGTAAGACTTGGGCAAACAAACAAAATGCAGATGTTGTTGGTTGAACCTGCGGGTTGCCTACGTATTCCTTTGCAAGGAATCAAACCAGCGTAGTTTAGGGGCAGGGTGCAAATAAAACACAATGCAACGAAACAATGCAAATGATATACAATGTAATGAAAATTCAAATGATATACAATGTAAGCAATCTAAGCCACAAGCAGTGCAAAGCACACGAATACCATAAAGGAATGGGGATACAAATCAAACCACATTTTATATAGAGAAGAAGTGATGGCACGAGCGAAACGACGCCTAACACAGGCTAAGTGCCTACATCCTCAATATTGGCCTCAGCGCAGCATGGATGCTTACACATAACAAAACCATGTTTTAACGTGAAAGGGGGTTTGAGCACATGCAAAACCTTGTTTTTCGTAGAAAGAGAAAGAGTACAAGTAATTGGATGGGATGATATGGGTGAGGAATGATCTGCTCAGGAAAGATTAATGATCCTAAATGCTGACTGCAACAAGACAAAGTATGATGCCATGGATGTAGTGAATGAAGGGAATAAGGGGCAGACACAAACCAAACCACATCTAACACAGCAAAGGTGCCGAAACCCTTAGACCACAATTCTAGCAGAATGGGTGCGTACACATGCAGAGCTATGTTTTAACGTGAAAAGTATGGGCACATGCCAAACTAAGCTTAACACGGAAAGGATGCAAGCAATAAAATGGATAATGCAGTGCTATAGAGGTAATAAATGTGATGCAATAGATAATAACTATGATGCAGTAGCTGGGAAGTGAAAGTACCTTACAGGGGCAATTGGTGATGACTCACCTTACGCTGCTGGGGAATTTTCTTTTCTTCTTGGTTGCGCTTCCAAACTACAGGTATTACCCTTTTCTTTTTCTTTTCTTTTTTTTATGTTATGTCTACAACTTTCCCTATTCTCCAATAGGGTGACAGACTAGGTTGGTTCAGTATCTGGAATTGAGGTGCAACAAGCTATCTCAACCTATGGGGCTACCATATAGATTTCAAGCCGGGGATACACCCCTATGTATTTAAACCAAACTTTAGTCTCAAAAATCCCGAACCTTCGCATCCTAGGCCTTGGCCACTCGAACTCTAGTTTCCACCGTCTCAGTTGATCTCTTAGGAACTCACCGCAAACACAGTCAGGTGGCTATACCAGACCACCGGAAGCCATTCGGGCATGACAAGCACCAAAGAAATTGCACCTTTAGAGGATTTACTGTCTCCTAGACCAGGAGAGTGCATAAGATAGTGCTATACAGGTGCACAAAATAGTGCGAGGCAGGTTGCACAAGACAGTGTTATGCAAGGTGCACAAAACAGTGCAAACTAAAAGTGCACAAAACAGTGCGATGGAAGGTGCACAAAATAGTACGATGCAAGGTGCACAAAACAGTGCGATGCAAAGCGAATACACAAAATAGTGCAAACTAAAGGTGCACAAAATAATGCGGTACAAAGTGAATGCACAAAACAGTACGATGCAAAGTGAATGCACAAAATAGTGCAAACTAAAGGTGCACAAAATAGTGCAATACAAGGTGAATGCACAAAACTGTGCGATGCAAAGTGAATGCACAAAACAGTGCGAACTAAAGTGAATGCACAAGATAGTGCGAGTGAGGTGAAGATGTATGAATGCACAAAATAGTGTGATGCAAGGTACACAAAATAGTGCGAACTCAAGGTTTATGCACAAAATAGTGCAAACTAAAGGTGCACAAAATAGTGCGATACAAACTGAAAGATGCATGGCATGTAGAGGGAAATGACCAGTACTCAGAGTAATGCGTCACGTACCTTATGAAATGAGTGTAGGCTAACTTGCCATAATTCATTGAAATGTAATTGAAAACATTGTAGAAGGTAACTCAACGAAACAGGGGCAACCGATCATGCAATTCAAATCAACCAAAATATATGAGCATGCATGCATAAAGCATATATGTTAATCACAGGGAAGATGGCACTCCCAAGAGAGTTTTGAAATGGTTGGAGACAACTTTCGAAAGTTGAATCATATTAGAATCATCATGGGGGTGAGCCCACCCAAATCCAGGGAAAAGTGCCCCAACAAATGGCTAGAGCAGAATGGAAGAAAGGTTGGGTTCATGTCCCTTGTTCAATTGATGATCCGATCAGATGCACTAAAAATTGCCCCTAGTGTCCAGTCATTGACCACCATTTGGGTTCATGCCCCTTGATGGATGGCCCAATCAGATGTACTAAAAATTGCCCCTAGTGTCCAACCATTGGCCACTGTTTTCAACATTATGCAGGCACATGTAACGGGGATAATCAGATCCTAGAACAATTGCCAACTAATTAGATGCATGGTTCTTTTCTATTCCGGCATGTTGAGAATCTACTGCACTCCTCTCCAAGATAGTGATGGATTCCTCACATACAGTTTGTAATGATTATGAATGCGATGCCCCCCTTGTATAGGCATTCTCAGCTCGTTTATGAATTCCACACATGGACTTGTTGTAGAGTTTGGACTAAACCTTGGTGCATGGAATTTTGACCAAGCCACTCTGTTGTAATTTGAGCGATAGACACGCTATGGTGACTCAATGAAGAGTGCTTTTAAGTGACAAACACGTTATGGTGACTTGATGAAGAGCACAAACTGAGAGAAACACCAGGCATGACACAACAGAACTCACAACTGACCCAAAAGCAGAAAAATACTCAAGGTAACTGATCATTCATAGTGCCCCTAGTATTACTTATATTCCCTTTAAAACTCAATTTTGCAAGACCCAAGTTTTGATTCTTTTTTGTTCAAGATAGAGATTCTACTACTAAGTTCAAGTATTGAAAATTTCTCCACTTGTTGATTCAAGCTAGTTCGTTTTTACCCAACACAAGTATGATATATGCAACAGTCGGTGTAGCTCATGGATTGATGTGAGGCTGACGACATGAATTCGGCATGATGATTGAGCTGAGATGGATGAGATAGATATGGTTAAGACCGAACTTCAGGATGAAGTTGCCTGCGTATCCTAAAATTGGGAATCAGGTCAACGCAGTTCATGACTGAGGTTCACTCGGGTGTTAACACTCTCCTTTTGCACTCTAACTTTTGCCAAAGTCAGCCCTTCAGGGTTTTCAACCTTGCGAGCTATATTTTTGATTTCTCATTTTTCATGCTTTAACTTTTGCCTAGGTCACCCTTTCACGTTTTCAGCCTAGCGAGCCTCTCAAGGGTAGCATTACAACACTTGTGGTGAATTTGATCAATAGTCATTCTTGCCCTAACACTAGAACTGGCTTTGCCTTGTTTTGAGCTTGGTTCTCCATTCTCTTATGCACGCCTTCTTCCTTTTTTTTTGCTCCATTTTCAGAGTTGGCTCTTCTTGTAATGTGGTACCTTCTTGCATTGGCTTCCCCGAATTTAGACAGAAGTTCCCTTCCTTACAGTTTCTTGGATTTCATTCCAATGGATCATAGCTGATTGGATTTCGTTCCAATGAATGCCCCTAGTTTGATGGTTGACTCCCCCTCACTTTTTTTCTTTTTTCTTTTTTTCTCTTTCTTTCCTTTTTCCTTTCCTTTTTTCCTTTTTTTTCTTTTTCTTTCTTTTTGGTTTCTTTTTATCCTTTTCTCTTTGAAATAATGAAGACACCAGGGGAGAAATTCTATGATTTGTGAGGTTTGAAAGCCGCCTTGTACTTGCCAACAATGATTGCCTAATGACGAAGAGAATCCCCAACCTATCTTCGCAAGTTTTGCAAAAGAAATAGCTTAAAATTTTTAAATGCATGAATGATTTTGCGCCGATAAATCAGAATTCACTCAAACCATTTGGGGGATCCTTCTCAACACTCGAACTTATTAATAGAATCTTATTTAAAAAACAAATTTGAAGCCTTTTTCTATTTGCAAAAGGTCGCACATGCATCACTATAGGCATAATAAAATGATCAGAAACTTGACTCCCACTTTTTATAAAGATAAAGACATGAGGGTACATGAAAGCGACTCAAAGGAAAAGACTTAACTGACGTAACAACGCAAGAAAAGACGAAGAAAATAAAACTCACAACATAACTATTTGCAGGACACAACTCAAAACAAAATAAGCATTTCTGAGACCAAAATGAGGTTTTTCTTCTCCAAGTCCATTTGTATAATTTCAAAAATAACTTTAAGTAGCCCACGGGAAAATCCAGACTTGCCTAACATCCACACCCAGCAGGATTGATTTCAAACTTTTAAACTAAGTTCAGAAAGCCCTTCCCAAGTGCTTTTAACAATTACCCTAACTGAGACTAAGATTTATCATTCCAACCACCAGTGCTTGTATTGCTGTTTTATTAGGCTTGAACTCGCTAAGATCGAGTAAACCTTCCATCTGTTCAAAGATCTTGTTCCTATTGCTCAGATCAGAATCAAAAGGTTCAGGGATTAACACAATGGGTTTGGGCTCATTGAAGGGTATGATGTGTTGGCGAGGGTAATGGTTGGTTGTTGGCAAGCTGTGTATGAATTTTATGTCATGGAGTGGCCACCTATTGCAGTTAGAGAGGGGGTTATTGATAGCTTTGGGATGTTCAGGTGGGGTGATGACCTTTTTGTCAATCAGTCTTGAATTGCATGGCGAAGGCGAAAGCAACGGTCAGTATGGTGACCGTACTGCTGATGGAATGTGCAATATTGGGTAGAGTCGTGTGTAGGTGGGAGAGTATTAAGGAGAGGTCGATGATTGAGTGGTTTGCGATACCCTTCCTCCATCAGTACCTTCAAGGCAAGGGTTGGGCTCATATAGAGTTGGGTGAAGGTTTGTTTCGAGGAGGAAGAAGCACTGGGTTTAGAAATATTGGCAAATGGAGTGGCGAGTGTTGGTCGAGTATTCATAGGCTTGGGACTGGAATTAGGATGCGTGTTTCGAGTAAAGCATCCCTTTTCATTGTTTACCCCCTGATTCAAAATGCTCTCATCCTGAGCAACAAAAGTGTAATCCACAATTTTTGCAACAACTACAAGCACTTGCTGTTTGTTCAACCCTTTGACCTTCAAAGTCTTAATAACCCACCGAAGTTGTGCATAGGGATCCATACTTGTCTCGGCTTTGTTCTTGCCACTTGCTTCTACTTGCCTGAGGGCTTGGGTGGCTATATCGAAGCGAGGCCCATTTGTTGTCGATCTGTCATCACCCAGATTTGAGATAATTTCAGGTTGGCCCTTTTTAACTGCATCTCGCCTAAAGATTGGGAAGCTTTTTGATGGATCGAAACCCTAAATGTTAAATTTGCCACAATTCCTTGAAGGTTTTCAATCATTCCAACATCTCAGTAGTAGTGGGTTCGCGCATTTGGTGTCCTTGGCGTATATGAACCAGATTGGGTGCATCCATCATGCACAAATTGGTACTTTCTCAAATGAACAACTCAGGCTTGGGTAAATGGGCCGGGGTGATGTATATGCTGGGATTGTACATAGATAGGAGTATACGGATGAGGTTAAGGTGGGGAGGAGATACTTGGTCATGGATGGGAAGTAGGTTGGTGGTAACATTAGGGTCTTGAGGTGGAGCTATTATCTGGTTGTGGATGAGATTCTAAACCTCATGACGAAGGCGGTAGCAACGATCGGTACCATGACCGCGTTGCTGATGATACATGCAGTACTTGGTGGGGTTATGTCTGGCAGGGAGTGGGTTAGGCAGAGGTTGAGGATCAAGGGCTTTGAGATACCCTCTTTCCATCAGGACTTTAAGTGCATTGGTCAAGCTCATATGGAGGGGGGTGAAAGTTCTACCCTAAGCTTGAGTTGGGCTAGCCGTTTGTGGGCTTGGATTGGCAAACGGGTTAGCAGTTTTGGGAGTGGCGGAAATGGTATTGATTTCAGTGGGTTCGGGAATAGCATTGGTATTCTTGGAAAACACCCTCCTTATTAGTTCGCTTGCTCTAGAAATAATCCCTCTGTTAAATGCACTCTCAATCTAAACCTGTAATTCATGTAAAGTTTTGAAAGTGAATAGTGGAGCGACTATTAACTTTTGTAGCATATCAGGCTCAAGGTTCTGTACCACTATCCGCACTTGGTCCCTCTCAGAAGGGTGATTTGTCATTTGTGCGGCCTTTGCTCCCCATCTTGCAACAAATTCCATAAAAGGTTCTCCAGGATTTTGGTGGGTTGCTTCAAGCTCTTGAATGGTCATTTCAAGTTGGGTATTGTAAGAGTATTGATTGACGAACAGCTCAGCCAACTCTTCCCAGTTCTACTTTACTGTATCCTCTAACTTGGTGTACCAAGTGGCTACTATACCTGACAGAGTTCTTCTATATAGACCGAGTTTCTAAGGCTTAGTCAGACCCGTCGGTTTCAGGACGTCCAAGAAAAGCCGGATATGTACCATAGGATCTCCAAACTCGACGAAACGATCAATGTGTGGCATTTTGAATCTGTCTAGAAGCCTTATGGCTGCCTCGGTGTACCCATCCTCAATGTCAGGAATGGAGTTAATTCCTTGTGCCATTTTGAATTGCTTCTCAAGGCTAGCAATTTTTAACGTGATTGGGTTAGGATCATCAATGTCAAGGGGGATAAAGTCTCTCATTAGGCTGAACCAAGGGTTTGAAAACTCGAGTTTGAGCCAACACTTCTCGATGATCTGAACCCTGCAAATCTTCAACTGGCAGAGGTGGGCCAAAGTTCGGCTGGAGGCCCGAGACTGGATGTGTGGTAGATGCCCCAGATGGGCGTTACATTTCAGCATTAGTCTCATTCTGCTTGGCAATTCCCTGGTTTAGAGCTGTTATCATGGCCACAACTTCTTCTAAACTCTAAGCCATCACAGGTCCGCTGGGTTGGCAATCGGGAAAATAGATGGGCGTAATTTGAGAGCTGACTAACAAAGATTTCGACCCAGTTATACTTGTATCTAAACTAGATTAGTTTAGACAAGTTTGACTGGATTGCGTTTTTTAGAATTGGTCTTTTAGTAGTGGATGGATCTTTTCTGAGTTGGCTTTTTGTGGATCAGATGGACTGGACCTTTCCTAAGTGAGTTATTTTTCTAGGATTGGATGGATTGTGATGGGTTAAGGCTTTCCAGGTTGGATTGGGCTTGGCCTTTACTGAGTTGGGTACTATTTTTTCTTTGGCTCAGACAAATCTGGCATTAAAAAAATGAATGCCTCTCATCAGATCAAGATACCGGATATGCCATTCAAAACAAAACAAGTTACAATATTGGACCATGGTTCTGGTTTTGCTGAAAATTCACCCATATCAAACACAAACCCCTGGATTTCCAAATTCTGATTATGATAGGACCCTCAAATTTGAAAAGAATTGCCTCAATATTAAAACTCTCCGAGGATTGCATCATACATTCCCAAAGAGTTCACATTTTGCACAAAAGCATTCAAAACACCCCTATGAGAGGTTTAGGGTTTCCTTGTCCTAGCTTTGGAGTGATCTATGGTTTCACTATTCAAACAAGTGGTATCACAACATCCTGTATTCGGGGGAGCATCATGTCCTAGTTTGGAACAGTCACTATAGCTTCACTATATGCAACTAGGTCGAATGGTCAAAACAGGGTACCTCAGCAAGATTACCTAATATACCTCTCACACCTAATGTCGAGAAGTGAAAGGAGGATCAAACGGTACAGCGGTAGTCCAGATCCAAATGTTGCGTTCCCATCGTGGCAGAGCCCGCAACTAGTCAGCCTTTTGGCAAGCCTTTTGGGCGAGCCTCCAGCAAACCGTTCAGGAATAGTAGATGGAAAACATAGGGACTTAAGCGCACCGATGCAAATGCAATGCAAAGAACATATAAATGTAGATAAAAATTCACATCATAAATTTCAAGTCAAGTTCTCTAACTCCCCAGTAGAGTCGCCCGAAACTGTAACTCGGCTTTTCGTGCCCCCTTTCGGAAGAATGAATAGCCCTTATAGTTCAGACTCCACTTGTGGGATCTGAATCTAATTTCACAAGTGCAATATGAAACAGTGAAACACAAAAAGAGTCAAAATCTGGCAATTTTGTTTGGAAAATCAATGTTTTAAATCAAATGCCAAAAATGGACTGCTTTGCCAGATATCAAGCTCGCCACCTAAATATTTTTGAAAAATTTAGGAAACCCGTGACTCGTGCCAAAGGCCATTACTCCGTCGATACCAAAGTGTCTTGGTTCGGGAACTTACATATGAGAGAGGAAGGTCATTTTAATTGAGCACCCTACTCACCCGATCAAAGATCGACCTCTACTAATCATGATGTGATTTTTATGTACATTATATGTTCTTATTTTGATTATTATGCTATCTTTACTATGTGATGCATACAAGTATAGACTAATTTCACGAAAAGTTGGAACGTTTGATTTCATGTTTGTTTTGAAAAAGTGTTTTGAATATGTACCACTTGAAAAAGTGATCTCAAGTAAGCATTTAGCTCGGCTACTAGCCTCATGGTAGTATGTTTAATATGGCAACAATCACACTCATGTAATATGCTAAAGCAAAAATACTTACCTTATGTCCGAAGGCGAGTCAAAAGAAAGAAAATAGTTAGAAAAAATGCATGATCCTAATTAGTACAACATGACTAATGCAACACATACAGCGTGCATATAATAAGCTCGGCTACTAGCATGGCATGCGAGTCAATTCAAGGCATGTGAGAGCACGTATTCAAGTAAAGAGTTTGAATTTGACATTTGAATAATATGATGAACCCAACTTTTATGCATGCAAAACGAATGGATGCAAGTCACGAAAATGCTAAATTGAAAATGTGATGTCCCTATGCTAGCCATCATAAGAAAATAAATAAAAAGGAGAAAGAATGGGGGTTGGAAGACATACAACTTATTACATATTTGTCCACGCAAAGGAGGGTCCGAATGTCCAAGTGTCTGAATAAATAATTATTAGAAATTCGAATGAATAATAATGAAAAAGGGTTGTCTAATTTATTACAACAAATATGCAATGATTGCATGATGCTCCTCAAGAATTACTCTGTCTGCCTTGTTGGGAACAGTTTTCTTTCACCCTATCATTGCTTTCAACTAAAAGTGTATTGTTTGCAATTTATTGGGGCCTTGCGAACCCAGAATGCGACTCAGTCGAGCCCCAAATAAATCTATTCATACTTTGTTTTCTTGTGGAAATCTATTTTTTTGTGCCTGAGGTGAAACAGTGCAGACAGGGTATTCCTAGTTATGTTAGTCTCTTCTACCCTTCTCTATCATAGAAAATACTCAAGAGAAAAGTGAAATCGGTTCCCAAACCATCTATGGTTGCAAGTTGATTTGCACGATGATTTTGGACACAATAGGACTAAGATCAATAAATGCAATGCATAACAACCACCTCGCCCTCCTATCATGAAGTAAATTCAAGAAGGGAAGTGGAGACGCTTCAAGGTTCATCAAAATATCATGAATTGATGAAAGACAAGCCTTGACACAATAGACTTCGACATAACGTGATGAATTGATGTTAGACAAGCCTTAATACAATAGACTCGGTATAACGTCCGACGAAATTCAATATTAGTTCTTTATGTCGATTGTAATCCAATTAACCAATTTTAATAGCCTTTTTTTATTACCTTTCCATTTCTTTATCTTTTCTCCTTTTTGTCCAAAAGTGATATTTACGTCCACTAAGTCCAAAACATAATAAAGAGAAACAAGCATCAACTTAACTCGAGAAACAAACCTTATTTTCTTCGGGGGAAATGACAAAGGAAGAGTCAAACTCTTTTACAAGCGATAAGGGATTTCAAGTCAAACCCAAGATGTGCAACAAAGACTAGCCAAACTCAAAAGAGTGATAATGACTTAGGAAAAACCCAAAGTGAGCGATAATGACTTGAAATCCAAACTTGATAATAAGCTATAACGACACTTTCCTTCGTGATTTCCAAGGGTTTAACTAGAAAGTTAGTCCCTTAAAAGTAAACACACCGATGATTAAAAGAAATAAAAAATAAAAGATTGGCTTTAGTATAAGAAAGATGTATGCCTTTGGTAATGAACCTCCGAAGAGATTAAACCATTAAGTATGAAAAAAAGTTTTATGCCATTGTTAATGAACCTCCGAAAATGATTAAACCATTAAGCATGGAAAAATTTATTTCTTATACTTGAATAACAATCTCAATTTTTTACAACTTTTTAATCAAAATAATCAAAGAATTAAGGGAGATTGCAGAGATGATTATGCAAAGTTGATTAATTGACTGTTATAAAACAAACATAATATGCAAAACAAAATTATTAAAATAAATTTCAACAACCCCCTAAATAGCATAAAATAGTGCTGAAATTAAGTTAACAAAGGTGTACAACTATAAATAGATTAGAGCTAGCAAACAAGTTCAACGAAGGGTGGCTAAACCCTCCACTCTTGTAACTTCAAATCACATATTTTAGATGTTGAAAAACAGCCCCAAATCAGCCCCAAAACAGTGGCAAAAATTAGAGAAAACAACTGGGAAAGACAAGGATAAAAGCTTGGAATAAGGTTCAAGCAAAGGTGATTAACCCCTCCACCTTTGGGTAGCTTTTAATCACAAGTTTCAGCCCTTAAAACAGTCCCAAAACAATATGAAAACACAAGAAAAAGTTGAAGAAAGATTGAATTGAAAGCGAGGAAGCTTTACCTCTTTTAGAGAAGGTGCTCTTGTTGTAAACCAAACTTGATTCCAAAGCACCCTCAAGTTTGAGTTATGATCTTCAAGTCTCAATCCAAGTTCCAAGTTCCAAGTGCAAGCTCTACTTTGGTATGTATGGATGATATGAGAGCTTCAAAGCTATGGAAGAACAAGATGGATGGTAGCTTTGATCTTTTCTAACTCTTGATATTTCTAACTCACTTGATATTGATTTGTTCTAACCTTTGATCTTGTTGTCTAACACTTGATATATATCTCTCTAACCAAATTCTATATTGTTTTTTAACCTTTTCACATCAGTTTGAACCCTGCTATTTATAGGCCTCGAGCAGGTCTGATCAAAATATCAGTAAAATTGGGCAGCTGGCAGAACACTGTTGAAACTGCTTGAAAAGTCAAGAGGTCTAGCCGGACCTTGGTGTCTCTGGCCGGATTTCACTGAGGTCCGGCCGGACGTCAATGTATTTCCACTATTTCTTACTTTCATGTTCAATACAGGTTGGTACAAGGTGCAATGCTAAAATTCTAGGGTAGAAATAGAGTGGGTATGGCGGGTTGCAATTGTTTAGAGCTTGAACTCGGATTCCTTTATTGAGAATTCAAACCACTGACTCAATGTAATCGTCATCATCAAGTGCTCGGAATAAAGCGCCTAAGTCTTACAAGCGGTCAAAATTAGGGTGTCTACAGAAGTACATCTGGACGGCCATCTGATGTAAGTGTTGTCACCACTATAGCCAAGACAGCCAACCCTTTCCCCAGTACAAATCCACAAATTTCAAATAACCAGGCCCGATCTCAAAGGGTCTTTGCCCTACTCTACATGCATGTATCTCAAGCCCTGAGGGTGCTGATCAAAAAGGGGCATCTTAAGCTGTTAGAACAACGCCCACTACCCGATCCTCTCCCACTGAAACACAACCCAGCCAAATACTGTGCTTTTTAACCAGCAGCACGGTTACGACACTGACCAATGTTACAGGCTATGTCATGAGATTCAAGGTTACAGCACCACCCCAAAAGCCAAATGTAACCACCAACCCTCTCCCAATACACAACCAAGTTCCCTCACCTTGGAACCTAAATCTAATAAATACATTGGCCTTTCCCTATGACCCCAGCATATACGTTACCCCTTCTCACCTACCCAAACCAGCTGTGTTCATTCCTAAAAGCACAAATTTGTGCATGATGGACACATCCATACTTCAACCTAAACCCATGGTGCTGACAATGGCAGAAGGAGGGAAGTTGGCCTTGGAAGAGAATGTCAGTCCATTGCTTGAGAGTTCTGCGGACTTAGCTGAGGAGGTATATGATCCGTGCTGTTACATTATGCCAGTGGATCAAGCCAAACGTGAAGTGGTATTGCCGATAATAGTGGAGGTCAATGTTGTTCGAGAGGATGGCCCGAGCCAAGGTCTGGATGATCTGGCGGAGCTGGAAGAGGACTTAGACAATCTGCAATTCTATAACGAACATGATCAGAGGAACGTGCAGATTGACTAGTTTGATCTAAATGGCTCGACAGACAACTCCAGATAGCTTAGTGACGAGCCTGACAAACAGGAAGGAACTGAATCGAAACCTGAAGAAAAGGGATCAAGAACAGCTACAATGGCCAAAATGGTCGAGGAAAAGAGGAAACTGCCGGAGAGCACCGGCATCAAGAACTTAGCTCAAGAACTGGGCGCCGTGAGTATCGTGGACACTGAACAGGAAGCCGCATTAAAGCAGTTTGTGCAAGAAAAAGATCAAGACAAACAGGAAGCTGGAAAAGTCCAACACCTTACGGGGGATACATCTGAGGGAATGATCAGAACGGAGCCAAACAACTACTTCTCGGCTGCTAGAGGTGCATGGTGGAAAGATGATGATCTACTTTTGGCTCACACCGATGAAGATTGGGATGAAGACCTGCCAGACTATACTTGGTACTCTGAAGAGATTGACCATATGACGAGGAGTGGGTGGTATTTCAAATCCCCACACTTGGACCAAGCTGAGGCCTCAGGAAAAGATAAAGAGGTTGCGACACAGAAGGAAAAGCAGTTGGAAGAAGAGGCGGTGCTAAAAATAACTGAAGAAAATACTGTGGACTCGATTTTTTTCGCGCCCCCTTTCAGAGAGCTCGAATTGGTCTTACAGTTCGGACTCTTGTCAAGGTTCTGAATCTAATCTCACAAAGTGCAATGTGAAACTGATAAACACCAAAGAGTCCAATCTGGCAAATCATTTTGGAAAATCAGATTTTGAATCAAATAATGCCAAAACTGGACTGCTTTGCCAGAATAAAGAGTCGCCACCTAAATATTTTAGTTTTGGGAAATTTAGGAAACCTTGACTCGTGCCAAAGGCTACGTGTCCGTCATCACCAAAGTTGCCTCGACTCGGGAACTTGGGTACAAGAGGGGAAGGTCATGAAATGAGCACCTACGCTTGCCCAATTAAAGAATCAGCCTCTACTAAGCATGATATGTTGTTTTATAAACCTCAGGTGTTCTTATGCCGATTATTAGCTAACTTTACTATGTGACGCACACATACAAGTATAGACTAAAATCGCAAGAATTGGAACGAATTCAACTCATGTTTGCTTTCGAAAATGGTTTGAATTTGCCACCCTCAAGTGGGCTTAAAACATGATTTGCCACTTCGCAAAGTGGGCTTAAGACTCACAATCATCGAATTGTTCCAATTCAAGCAACAAAGCCTTCATCCACAGGCATTCATATAGTTAATCATTTAAGCAAATAGCCTCATGGAACGCATGCGAAACATGGCAACACTCACACTCATGCAAGCATGCTAAAGCGTAAAACTTACTGGGTACTCCAAGCCAAAACAAAAGCTAGTTAGAAATATGCATGATCCTAACTATGCTAAGATGCCTAATGCATCACATGCAATAATGTAATTAATAGGCTCGGCTACTAATATGTCATATGATACAATTTAAACAACATGCTTTTAAACACGTATTCAAAGAAAATTAAACAACATGCTTTTAAACACGTATTCAAAGAAAATATTGAAATGACGATGCAGTTTGAATGATGCGCCGAGCCTCGGTGCATGCAAGACAAATGAATGGATGCAAACATTCAAGCATAAGGTATGCTAATAGAAACATGACCCTAAACTAACCATCGAAAGCGGTTAAATAAAAGGGAGAAAGACGCGGGGTTGGAAGACATGCACATACGCACGTACACTTATTACAACATTATGCCCTTGCGAAGGAGGGTTCGAATAAATAAGCTAAGCTAGACTAAGCTAAGCTAATTATTACAAAACAAAACTAATTAACTACTCTAGCTAATTAATTATTACAACACAATTGAATAACTAGCTATGCTAAGCTAACTAAAATATTACAAAATGAATTGAATGATTAGCTACGCTAACTAACTAGTAAAGCAATTTAAACGGCCTTGAGGGATGAGGGATGCATGCATGCTCGGTTGCTTCCTCCCGAAAATGCTCTTGCCTTGCCATCGGATGCCTCTGGTTGGACTCATTTGATCTTGGAAAATTGCACCAACTTCCAGATTGCCTCTGCTCCAACACATGAACACACTTACACAAAAATTCACTGGTGGTCGATCGGCTACAAAAAGTGGTTGTCGGCCACCTTAACTGGCCCTTCAAATGGCCGGTCGGCCACCCCCATTTTCTGGACTTCTGCTTTTGCTACAACAGAGAGCAACAGAGGCAAAACAAAGCATTTTCAACGAATGTGTGTACTGCTACACTCCTTATCATTTCTCAAGCTCAAAGGAGTGTAGCTCTTGGCTCTCAAGCTATCAACCAAGCATTTTTAATGCATGATGGCCAAAGAACCAAGCTTGTACTAGGTCAATGAATGCACAAATAAGACTTGAAGGACCACCACCCTGTCATGCATGATCAAGGGTGTCGGGGACTAAGAAAAGTGGCACGTTTCATCACTTTGAGTATGAAACGTCCTATTTTTCTTGTGTTTGGATTAACGTCCGATCCAAACACATGCAATGCAACACAACATGCTTATCTTGCTCAAGTTTTACTTGTCATGTTTGGTTTACACATTTTACATTACCGATTAGTCCTTTAACCGATTAAGTCCAAAATGAGAGTCCTCTAATTGGAAAGAGGGCTTAAGCCACAAGTACCTTGAGCATGAAAGAGGCCTCATGCTGTTGGTTAGTAGAAACCCTCAAGAGAGGATTAAAACCATTAGGCATAAGAGCCTCAATTTCGCACTCAAGCCAACAAGGGGCTCAAGACCACTTTCAAAACAAAGTAAAAATTGAAGAATAGAGGGAGGTTGCATATATTTCAGTGCTGAAATGGCATGCAAAAAGACACTAAATCATGCAAGCAACACATGCAAGACATGCTAAGAGTCTAAAACATTAAGCTAGTGAAGATCACAACACTATAGGCATGCAACACAAAGCTAAATTGACCAAACCAGCTCTGGACAAAGTGAAAACATGCCAAATCAGTGACTGAAACATGCTAAGATTGAGGCACAACAGGCTAGAAAAACATGCTCACATGTTAGCTTGCAAACAAGACTCAAAACACAACTCTCAAAAGCAATGAAAGAGTGAAATAAGTGAGAGTGTGATAGAGCTATATACACTGAAATCATATGTAAAATGATGCTATAACATGCAAGCCACTCAAACACTTCATGCTTAAAGCCTCAAAATAATGAGCTAGTGAAGACCATTGCACCATAGCCATGCAACACAAGCCTCGAAGGACTTAACCAGCCCAAAACTGAGTTAAAGTAGGCCAAAATAGTAGCTAAAACATGCTGAAGTGAAGCTAACACAAGCTACAAAAATAGGCTAAACCATTAGACATGCTAGACTAGTAAGCACAATTGCACTACAAGTACAAAAAGCAAGCAACAAATATTCCAACCAACCCAAAACAGAGTTGAAACATGCAAAAACAGAACCTAAAACATACTTGAACTAAGCTAGCACAAGCTACAAAATCAATCTAATATATGAAGCTAACTAGGCATGGAAGCAACACACAAGGAGGGGAGGCTAACCCCTCCATTTTTAGACTTCAAAGCATAGTTTTTACCACTGAAATAACTCTGAATTTCAGTGGTTTAAAGGCCTAAAAGGTTTGATTTAAAGGTGGTAAGAAATGACACAAAGGGCTTCACAAGCCAAAGAGTAAAAAGATGAGACAACCCCCTAACTCACCAAGACTTAAACCACCATTTTGAAACCTTAAAAACAGAGTTTTTTATGGTTGAAAAACCAGGTCAAAACAGTGTAAAAAGATGGCAAAGCAAGCACCTAAAGCAAAGCTTAAATGAGGTAAGCCTTATACCTTTGAAGCATAGCACTAAATAGGCACAATTTTGAACTTAAACCACCCTTAGAAGCTCAAACCAAGCCTCAAAGAACCTCAGCTCCCAGATGAAGATGTTTGGTTAAGGGTCTTAGTGCAAAAGTGTAGAGAATTCTCAGTTTCAAGCATAAAACAAGAAGAGAGAGAGAGAGAGAGAGAAAGAAATTTGCTCCAAATTGTGTAACCCACAAAATAGGAGAGAGACCTCCCCTTATATAGAAAATCAAACTAAAGGCTTGTATTCATCCCTCCATACACGTGTATGGAGATGAGCATCAGTGAACAACAGCTGGCACAGCTGGCAAAGAAATATCTGAAAAAGGAGAAAAATGGCTGTCGGCCATCATCAGTGGCCGACCGGCCACCACTGGTGGCCGACAGGCACAAGTCATGGCTAGCAGGCTTGGGGGATGGCCGACAGGTTACCCTCTCCTTCAGAAGTGAAGCAACAAGCTCTTGGCCCACAACCAAGCACAAAACAGACAAGATTAGAGGTTCCAAGGCAAGGCGCTCAGCTGAGACCTTCAGGGATTCAAAGCGAACACAAGCGAGCACAATCATCAAGTGTTCAAACGATGACGTCTAAGTCTTGAGGATGGTCAAAAATGGGATGTCTACAAATACAAGCCGATATTTCAATCTGGGGGTTGCTCATGGCTTCTCGGGTGCATCGGCAAGCTGTATTATCAGCAATGGATAAAGCCAAATTTTCCATTGACTCGACTTCTGAACAGCTTGTGGTGCTGGTTTTCCCCAGAGGTGCTGCACCAACTTTAACCTTCTTAGACAAGGAACTACTACCAGAAGACTCAGCACATAACAAACCTCTGTACATATCAATGGAGTGTAGAGAAAAGTGGGTACCAATGGTATTGGTCGACACCAGATCAGCAATCAACATCTGCCCATCTCGCATAACTTATGTCATTGGCCTGAAACCAGCAAATTTCGTGCCTACAGTCTAGGTGATTCGGGCATATGACAATACTAGCAGAGAGGTTATAGGCACGGTACATATCAGAGTTCAAGTGGGCCCAGCTCAACAGGATATTGAGTTCCATGTCCTGGATGTGCCGGGCACTTTCTATCTACTGCTAGGGAGGCCCTAGCTACACCAGGTGAAAGCTGTGTCTTCTACCCTCTATCAAATGCTGAAATACCCCCATGGAAAGGGGGTGGCTATTGTGTTCGGAAATTCGTCTATACATCCTCCGCCAGAGGTAACTACGCCTATGCTGGAAATTGTTCATGGCGAAGAGGATGTTTTTCTTTCAGGGTTCACTGTAGCTAAGGCCTGAGCAGTGCAAACCATCTTGGTAGTTGATGAGGGCTTGTATGTCAGCACCCAATCAATCTATTGCATGAACAAACTCCAACACTTGCTAGGAATGGGATTGGGAAGAAGTGACCGGAAAGGCATCACGGCTTAGCCGATGTGCCACATAATCTGCATGCCTTTGGTCTTGGCTATATGCCCACCAAAGAGGGTTGGGTTAGGAAAGGAGAAGAAATGACCGTCAGAGCCAGAGCTAAGCAAACCATGAAGCGTTATGAGCTTGTGGACAGACCAATCCACGGAATCCTAAATGGTCATTTTGTTCGGGAGGGTAAAGGCTTCCCATTTTGTGATTTCCCTGAACCCTAGTTCAACTCTAAGAGGTAGCGTGTTCTCGGTTTTGAAATGTTCTTTAACTTGCAGCTACAAGACGATGATAGAGAGGAAAAGGCTGAACTGACTGCTGAAGTTGAGCGAAGCATAGAAAGTGACCTGGACAGCAGCGAGCTTGAAGTAGGAGCAGCACTAGCATGTCTCCTTCTCGATCCTCTGATCAACTCAGTGAGTTTGGGGGATAAGCGGACTATTTCCATGATCAAGGACCAACCGGGTATCAACCCTTCTAGTAGCATTTTGGATGCATCTGACGCACAATCTCTCGTTTGGTAGCTGGAAGAGGGCAACCTGTCTAGTGGTTTTAAGTCGAGTAATGAGCCATAATCTAATTCTACAGAGTCTGCGGAGTCGGAATCAGATTTCGGTGCTTCTGAGTCTGAGTCCAGTATTCCTATGGGTGATAACCCGGATGCCAAGGTCTTCTCTAGGTCGTCCTTTTCTTTTGCTTTTGAGTCAATTGTAACTGAAGAACTAGATGAGCTAGACTTGATGAATAAGAATGTTGCTACAGATTCTAAGTATTTCTCTATGCCGCTTCTTTATTGCATTGATTAGGACTTTCAAAATTTTAATGAAAACAAAATTTTCAAAATTTTAAGGAATTCCTTTAGTTTTGACATTTTTGATTAATCAGGAGGAGGAGAGGTTTGCAAAGCCCCTTACTGATGAAATCATTGCTTTTAATGTGGGTACTGAGAAGGATCTGCGTTTGGTCCAAATCGGGTCCACATTGTCTTCGGAGGAGCGCTTAGTCACTTTATTAAAAGATTTCAAAGATGTTTTCGCATGGTCCTACGAAGACATGCCTAGAATCGATCTTGAGATTGTACAACATCGAATCCCTCTTGACCCTGAGGCCCAACCCCTCAAACAAAAATTGCGGAGAATACGCCCGGATTGGGCTTTCAAGATTAAGGAGGAAGTCACTAAGTAGATAGATACAAGGTTCTTGCTAGTATCTGAGTATCCAACTTCGTCGGCCAACATTGTTCCAGTCCCGAAGAAAAATGACAGAATCAGAGTCTATGTTGACTTCAGAGATCTGAATAGAGCCAGTCCAAAAGATGACTTCCCTTTGTTGCACATCGATGAATTAGTGGATTTCACCACGGGTCATGCGTTGCTTTCCTTCATGGATGAATTTTTCGGGTATAACCAAGTTCTGATAGCGGCCGAGGACAGAGAGAAAACTTCTTTCACTACGCCATGGGCAACCTACTACTATCGGGTGATGCCGTTTGGGCTAAAGAATGCCGGGGCTACCTATCAAAGAGTTGCAATCACTATTCTGCATGATATGATCCATAAAGAGGTCGAGGTGTATGTGGACGACATGATTGTCAAGTCCAAGGAAAGAGCGGGCCACTACACCGCCTTGAAGAAATTCTTTCAACGGATCAGAGAATACAAACAGAGGTTGAATACGCAGAAGTGTACTTTCGGCATAAAAGTAAGGAAAATGCTGGGTTTCTTGATCACACAGAGAGGCATTGAGGTAGATCCTTCCAAAATCAAGGCCATCCTAGAAATGCCACCACCAAGGACTGAAAAGGATGTGCGAGGTTTTCTGGGCAAAGTGCAATTCATAAGACAGTTTATTTCAAAATTAACATTGACTTGTGAACCACTTTTTGGCCTCCTGAAGAAAGGAAAGAAGTTCCAATGGGATGATCCATGTCAATTCGCTTTTGAGTAGATTAAGCAGTACCTTCAGAATCCACTTGTGTTGTTGCCGCCAGGGCTGGGGAAGCCTTTGATTTTGTATCTGCAATAACAAACACAACGATGGGATGCATGCTTACTTAGGAATCTGAGGATAGAGTGGAGAAAGCCATCTATTACTTGAGCAAGAAAACGCTAGATTATGAGACCTGTTACACCCCACTAAAGAACGCTTGCTTAGCCCTGGTATGGGCTGCCAGGAAGTTGAGGCACTACTTGTTAGCTCACTCCGTAATTCTAGTTTAGAGATTAGATCCCATCAAATATCTCTTTGAGAAAACAACGCTTACAAGTAGGCTAGCTCGTTGGTTGCTTCTTCTCTTTGAATTTGATCTGAAGTATGTTACTCGCAAGTCGGTCAAGGGGAGAGTAGTAGCGGAGTTCTTGGCAAATCACCCAATAGAAGGAGATGAAGCGGTAGAATACCTATTCCCAGATGAAGCCATTTTGCAAGTCAAGGAAGAGATTTGGATAATGTACTTCGACGAAGCGTCTAATCAGTACAGTTATGGGATAGGTGTATTGTTCATAGCACCCAACAATTCCCATATACCTTTAGCCTTCAAACTCCGGTTCAAGGTATCCAATAATGAAGCAAAATACAAGACGTGTATCGCTAGTTTGGAAGCCGCCCTGGACCTAGGGACAAAAAGTTAGACGTAATCGGGGACTCGAACCTAGTTATGTCTCAAGCAAATGGAGACTGGAAGGTCAAAGAAGAAAAGATGAAGATCTATCAGCAAACCCTGGACATTTTGATTCCTAGGTTTGAAAAGCTGACTTTCACGCATCTACTGAGAGAGAGCAACAGGTTTGCTGATGCCTTATCAACTTTATCTTCTATGATAGACATCCCGCTTGGAATCCAAATGCGTCTGCTCATTAATGAGCAGAGATATACACTGGCCTATGAGACTATCGCCGTAATAGATGAAGCACAAGATCAAAACCCTTGGTTCTATGATATCTGGAACTTCTTGGAAAAGGAGGTTTATCCACCAAGGGCAAACGCCAAAGACAAAAGGGCAATATGGCGAATGGCCGTTCAATTTATTATCTGCGGAGGTAAACTATACAAGAGAGGTCATCTAGGAATGCAAAAGTTGTGTGTCGGAGCAGAGGAAACAAAGCGCCTAATGAAGGCCAACCATGGGGGAGAGTGCTGAGCACACATGAACGGAGTAATGTTAGCTCGGAAAATCCTCAGGCAAGGTCACTACTGGTCTACTATGGAAGAGGATTGCATTGGTTTTGTTCGGCGATGCCACAAATGCCAAATTCATGCTAATCGCATGAACATCCCGCCATCGAAGCTGTATAACATGACTTCACCATGGCCTTTCTCAGTCTAGGGAATCGACGTCATTGGCTCAGTCACACCGAAAGGGTCGAATGGGCATGAATACATTCTGGTGGCAATTGATTACTTCACGAAGTGGGTGGAAGATCAATCTTATGAAGTGTTGAAAGCAACGCATGTGGCTAAGTTCATCCGAAACAAGATCATTTGCCGTTATAGAGTCCCAAATGAGATTATTTCAGATAATGGCTCCCATTTCAGGAAGGAAGCGATCGACTTGTTAGAGAAATACAACGTGGCTTTCCATAAGTCATCTATATACTGGCCGCAAACCAACGGAGCAGTTGAGACCACCAACAAGAACATCAAGCATATTTTGCAGAAAATGGATGAGACTTACCAGGACTGACCAGACAAATTGCCATTTGCACTCTGGGGCTACAAAACTTCATTCTGGACGTCTACAAGGGCAACTCCTTACTCTCTTGTCTATGGGATGGAAGTTGTTCTACTAATCGAAATAGAAGTCTCGTCACTGCGAGTTATGGCTGAGTGTCAAATAGCAAAGGTGGACTGGCAGCAGAGCAGGTTTGAAGAACTGATGATGTTCAATGAGAGAAGGCTGAAAGCATTATACCATGTTCAGGGTTATCAACGTAGGATTGCTAGGGCTTTTAACAAGGTTAAGTCCCAGAATCTCAAAGAAGGCGATTTGGTGCTAAAAGACAACCGAGCTCCCATCCACGACCCTAGGGGTAAGTTCAGACCCAATTGGACTGGTCCTTACATCATCAAAACTATCTGGTCAAGTGGAGCTGTTATTTTCATGGACTTGGATGGCCTAGAATTTTCCCAGTCGATTAACATGGACAAGTTGAAGAAATGCTATCCCTGAGAGGCTCGCTAGGCCAAAAACCTCGATGGGTGACCTAGGAAAACGTTAGAGCACAAAAAATTAGAAATAAAGAAAAACTGAGCTCGCAAGGCTAAAAACCCTAAAGGGCGGCCTTGGCAAAGTTAGAGTGCAAAAGGAGAGTGTTAATACTCGAGTGAACCCGAACCGAACTACGTAAGGCCTGATTCCTATCTTCGGGATACGTAGGCAACTTCATCCTGAAGTTCAACTGTAAACACCTCCAAATCAGCTGTCCTATCCATATGTCTGATCAAGTCATCTTTGTCTGTTTTTTACCTGGAAGTTCAGTTGTGATCTCTATTTTGAGAGAATAGTTGGTTACAGTGCTGAGCGGTGTTATTTAGTCAAGGGGCAATTTGTGATCTTTGGAGTCAGGGTTGTACATCTCGAGGACTGATTCAATGCATGTCAAGTGGTGATCCTTATCGAAAATGGTTCTAAAAAGTTGTGATAAAAGTTGATTTTTGCTCAAATTTTACCTTTTACAACTTAGACCATGTTTTGACCAAAAGAAAAATTTTTAGTGCTCACAATTTTAATTTCATTGATTTCAATACAAAGTTCTCTGACTCTCAATACAAATCAAAGTTGTTTTTATTACATTCATAAAAACTTGAAAAGTAAGATCGAAGTAATAAACTAGGGGCATAGATGAGTCAGGTGCTCCTGTGTCCCCCGCTCGTGCTTGTGGAAGCTTCTGAGGCCAAAGTGGGCCCAATTTGTGCTTCATCCCCGAGCCAAGTCAGGCACTCGCCAGAAGCTCTCTCGTCCTCCAAGCAGTGAGGTACCTAGCCAAATGTGAACCTCGGATAGGGAACGAAATCGGGTACTCTACCCTTTCTTCTGGGCAGGTCTGGTCTGGTCATGACCAAACTGACGTCTGAACTTGAACAGCAAGTAGAATACATAGTGTGTAAGGCCGATCAACTGAATGCCAGGTTGCCGAGTCATGCTATAGCTCATTTCGGTCAGGTTAAGCCAGGGGCAACGCCAAGTAATGTCAGCAGCAGACCTGTTGCACATTCAGTGGCACCACCATCCCTCATTCGGGAAATCCACTAGCTGTTGATGGAAGAAGTATGCTCGAGCTGAGTATGCAAGGCAAGAATCCACTACCTTCAGCTTATCCATAAGCCACACCTGGGGAGGGATGAAAGAAAACAGAACTGAAAGAATAGAGAGATCTATGTTGAGAGAAAAGTGAGAAAAGGGCTTTGAGAGAAAAACAGAGCATGAGTGCCGAGTGATGTGAGAAACACATATGAGAAAGGGTGGGAAACATTACCTGAAGAAGTAGTGGACTCCTTGCGAATTTGGTAGTCTCTCGCTGATGGAAGGTGTCTAAGCCCATCGAAGTCTCGGCCAGCAGCAAGCCAATGCAACTTTTGCCCTCTTTCAAGCCTTGTGCCACTTCAATTAGCCGAATGCTAGACCCTCCGAAACTAGGGGCAAGGAGGAAATGAGCCAGCATACATAAGCAAAGGGCATGTTGTCTAAAACCCCACCAAAGAATGTAGCCCCGGTCACCGGCGTCAGAAAATCGATGAATCAAATTAGGAATATCCAGCTCTCCATTGTGGACCAAGGATCGAGCCTCGTGTAGAGTGAGCCCACACATCCGTCCCAAAGTTTAGATGTGGCCGAAATGGGGCTGAGGTATGATTTCCTCATCGCATCAGGATTCCATTAGCACCTAAAATTCTTCAATTGTCGAGCATATCTCTTGTCCCCCGAAGCTAAAGACATGTGTAATCGAGCTCCAGCATCTAGCCGCAGCATGAAGGAACGAAAAGCAAAGCACAGAACAACTCAATGGGAAAAGTGCATTTATGCCGAAACCCAAGAAATTCACCTTTTTAGAGCCATCTAAAGTGGCAATCTAATCCAAGAGTTTTTCGGCGAAAAATGGCTCCATTTGTGAAGAATTTGTAGCTAAAATGAAAAAACTACAATGGTCAACCTTTTGTAGAAGATAAGGCAGTGAGTGGAAGTCAGGTGTCAAGAATCTGGAGATTCTGCACATTGGTGGCCGGTAGGCCACATTGGTGGTCAGCAGGCCATTTCTTGGAGCCAGTAGGTGGCTGGTAACTTCCTAGTCTAGCCGGCACCCTTCCTCTTAGGTTGCTGCCCACCTTTATGATGAACAACTGCTGGAAGCATGTATTTTGTTCTGCTCTTTGTGTGTTTTAAGGTCTTGTTTTGAGTCCTTTTGGTTTTAGCACGTTTGTCAAGTTGTATTCGTAGTCGTTTTGTTTATCGAGTTGTTGTTGTGTTGCTTATCGAGTTGTATATTGCATTTTGTATTTTGTATGTTGGTTGGTTCATTACCCGATTATTGTTTTAATCAAACACTCTTGGCCACTTCAATTCCCTGTCCATGTCATGCATATGTGGTGCTGATGATGTAAAAATAACAACACTTTTTCATAAAAACTGCTGGTTCTATTACGGTCATGGCTTTTTTCAAAAGAGGAGTACAAGTTTTAAAGTAAAAAAGAACTTCTAAAAGCTATACATGTGCTAATGCTGCTGACAAAAAGAAACTAAGCAAAATACAAAAAACATCAGCGCCAGTCATCTCAGGTTCGAGAGGCCCTCTTCGGAGCAGAACAGTCTTGGGCACTGTCACCATCAGCTCCATTATCTGACTCAGATGCCGAGCTGGAACCAGAATCATCATCGCTCTCTGCTCCAGAGCCTGACTCAACATCACCTCCACTCTCAGATCTCGAGTCACAGTCATTTCCACTCTCAGAGGACTCAGACTGCGGAATCACCGCCTCCTCGGAGCCACTAGTCTCATCATCATCGTCACTTAACACTGGCTCCAAAGGGCTCCTCCAACCTCGACCACAACGCCCCTCTCGGCTGCATGTTGGGGCCTGTCTCTCTCTCTCCTCTTTGTTGCTGGAGAAGGTGATGATGGTGTAAGTGCAGTCGTTGTCGCTGGTGCTCTCAGTATGGCTAAAACCTGAAAAGATACAGTATTGACGCATCATATACAAGGTATAGTTGCAGATGTAGTATGATGAAAGTGGAAGAATGTAATGAGCCGGATACAATGCAAGCACAATACAGTGTGTCAGTGCAGCATATTAGTATGATGTGACAAGGGGCATAATGTATACCGTGGTATTACTATCGGTGCCTCAGTGAGAATTGTGTAGATAATAGTGTGGAAAATAATGAAATGCGGGCAGAGAATAGGGAAAATTACCTGAATACCATAGAGGTTGAGCAGCACCTCTCTCTGCTGCACCATGTCCATCAGGGAGGCAATTAGCTCAAGAGCCCTCCCCGTGTACTTTGTAAAGGCCTACAAATGTATCCAGGTGATTAGTATCTGCGATGAACATATCTGAAATGAAATGTAAAATGCAAACGTAAAGAATGATCCATACCTAAGTTGAGCCTCGAACCTCGACAAGTGCATGCCCGGCCGCTGCGGGCTCAATCGGGACCTGGTAGGGATCCCCGGTATGCCTCCAGCATGTCAACTCGGTTGGAAGCTCTGGCCAACTGGTGACCTGCTCAGCGGGAGGGGCCCCTCCAGTCCTGGCCCTCGTCACCCGAGTCCTATTTGCCATAGAGGCACCTGTTGTTCTGCTTGCACGAGTATGAACACCTGTCAAGGACGGCATGAGGTGTGTCTGGATGAATGTCGAATAAGCCCCCTCCCTGTAGAAGTAGTCAGCGTCTAAGCCCTCCATGAACAAGATCATCTCCTGGAATGAGAGGCTCTTCATGGCCCTCATAGATGTTGGAGGAGGCATGGGCACTACTGGCTCAAGCAGGCCCATGGTCTAGCGTATGAACTGCTCACCTAGAAACCAGGCTCGGCAAATTGGGCCCTCTAGCAGAAGTCGAAAACAGGAAACCCTCCAGACGCCGACATATTGGTCCCTGACTCCAGCTGGCATCATCGCCCAGGGCTACCAAGCGATCTATAAACAACGATATATGGGTTATTAGTCATCGTCAATTGTTGATAAAGCAAAAATAACCATGAGTTTAGCTTACCTCCTGTAGACACCCCATTTTTGACCGACCTTAAGACTTAGACGTCATCGATTAAGCGCTTAGTGATTGTGCATGTCGTGCTCGTTTCGAGGTTTTGGAGTTTTGGCTGAGAGCCTCGCCTCCGGGCCTCTGAACTCTTTGTGCTTTGGCTCGGTTTGTGGACCGAACCTTGTTTCTCTTCCCTGAAGGGAGGGAGTGGTCTTGTAGACCACCTCTTTGTGGTCGTAGACCACTTTTCCTGGTCATAGATCACTTTTCACGCTTGGAGACTAGTTTTCGGTTTTCGGAGCCTTCAGCTGCGCGCCTTGACTCGGGACCGCTTAACGTTCTCTGTTTGCTGTGATTTTTCAACCATACCTTGTTGCCTCTGCCTAGAGGGACACTGTGGTCGGGGAGACCACTTTTGTGGTCGCAGACCACTTTTGTTGCCGGCTGACTAGTTTTCGAGGCTTTCGGCTGCGCGCTTTGCCTCCAGAACTTTCGTCTTGCATCCGTTTTGGTTTGTTTTTGGCACAAACCTTGTCTTCCTTGTTTGGAAGGTGGTACAAGGGTGGGCGACTAGTTCTTCCCCTTGGAGACCACTTTTCCTCCCGCCAGCCAGTTTTCTGGTCGGCCAACTGGTTTTATGGGCCTTTGGGCCACCTTTTCTGGTCGGCCACCACACCACTGCATTGTTTTCATGCTGCTGACCTTCTCCCACCATGGCCGACCGCTTTTTGTCCTGAGAGACCACTTGTGGTGGTCGGCCAACCACTTCAAGTAGCTGGCCGACCACTTCAAGTGGTCGGCTGCTTTTCATCACCTTTTTGGAGATATTTTCATCCAGCTGGCACAGCTGTAAGGCACTAAAGCCATCCTCCATACACGTGTATAGAGGGATCGCCTTGAACCCTGAGCTTGTCCAACAAGCTTGAGCATTGGTTCTCTATAAGATAGAACCTCCTCCTCCGTCCTCCAGGTTCAGTTTTGGAGTGTTTGAGATATACATACATACTTGTATCTATCTTGCTCTTGTTCTTCATTTTTGTGCCTTAAAGTGTAGTTTTATCATACTTTAACACACAAACACACACTCAAACACCATCATTTTGTTGCTGAGGCTTCTTGAGGTTGTTTTTGGTGCTTGTGGACTGGTTTTGATCCAAGAAAGCTGCTGGAGTGGTAGCCTTGAAGAGGTTTTACAAGGGTGAGCCTTTAACCCCTTAAACCCCTTGTTTTGCTTAAGCTTTTAGACCTATTTGCATACTGATTTAAGCTTAACTTCCCACTGCAAAAAGATCTATTTTCCAGTCCTTAAAATGTTTGTTTAAGGTCACTTTTTTGTTGGGGGTGGTCTACCCCCTCTTAGGCCTTGTTAGGCCTTGTTTTGAGCCATCCCTTTAGGCTCTTGTTCTAGCCTTTGCATGGCCCTCTCACCACTGAAATCCGGAGGATTTTTAGTGGTGGAAAGGTGGTTTTGGTGTCCCAAATAGGAGAGGGTCATCCCCTCTCCTTGTATTTTGAATACTTGCTTCGTATGCCTCATGTTTGAGCATGTTTATTAAGCTTGTGTTGGCTTGTTCTTAGCATGTATTTGGGGTTATTTTGAGATGGCATGCCACTGTTTTTGGTTGTCTTGATCACCTCATGCATGCTTAATACACTTGTTGTGTAAATTTCATAAACTAGTCGTGTATGCTTCATGAAGTAGCATGTCTTTCTAGCTTATGTTGACTCCATTTCAGTAGGTTTTTGGTGTTGTTTTAACATGCCTTAGATTTGTTTTGGGTTGGTTTGGTTGGCCCTTGCATGCCTTATACACTTGTAGTGTATTTCTCACGAACTAGTCTTGTATGCTTCATGAGGTAGCATGTCTTTCTAGCTTGTTTTGAGTCCATTTCAGCATGTTCTTGGTGATTTTTTGCCATGTCATACCTTTGTGAAGGTTTGGTTTGGTTGGCCCTTGCATGCTCCATGCACTTGTAGTGCAATTCCATCAATGAGCCTAATGTGTGCCATGCTTTAGACTATCTTTCTACCATGATTTTGGCTTAACTTTGAGAAGCTTTTGTCCATGTTTTAGCATGCTCTAGCTCTGATTTATGTTGTTTTGGTCATGCATGCCATGCTTTGTATAGCTATAATGCATTCTAGCTTGTTAGCTTTGTGTATCAAGTCCACTAGCATGCATTGCTTGACCTATTTCCATGATTTGGCATCATTTCATATGTGATTTCAGTCCATGTAATGTTGCCATGCACTTGCATTCGTCACTCATTCAATGCGTTGGAGGGTTGGTCCTTTATGCCTTAAACATGAATCATTGCGTATGCCTTCATGCCTAAGCTTGTGAGCTATCATTTCAATGTGTATTTGGGGTTATTTTGCCATAATATAACTCTGATTTTTGTTCCCAAAGCCATCTCATGCTTGGTCTTGATAGGTGTAGTGTAATCCACCTTATTTGCCTTGCATATTCCATGCCTTATGCCCTTCATGCTAGCATATTTTGGCTTCCTTCCATACATGTTTTAGACTCATTTTGATATGTTCTAGGACTTTTTTGGGTTGCCCTTGCCATATGCTTCATGTTTTGCATAGTTGTAGTACAAATGTCTAGGCTAGCTTCAAGGTTTGGGTACCATAGCATGCTTCATTTGTGTTGTGTACATGATTTGGCATCCTTTAAGATGGCATTTTAGAGCATGTAGCATTGCCATGTTCCCACTTCATTCACTCTTTAAGTGCCTTTGAGTGTTATGCATTGTTGCCTAGTTTGTGGCCTAGCATGTATGCCATCTTGCCTAGGTCCTTGAGCCCTCATCTCTGCATATTTTGGTCTTTGTTTAGACCTATTTGAGCTCTGTCCATGATTGGTTCAATCATTTGTGCCATGTATTGCATGCCCCTTGTGTAGTCCCTTTAATGGCTTTGTGCCTTAGGCCCTCTTGCATGCTTTACTTGTGTTGTTTGAATGATTTGGCATCATTTCACACTTGATTTTAGAGCCTTTAGTGTTGTCACACTTCCATATTTATCACTTCTTCATCATGCTTGAGAGTTGTGTTCTTAGGCCTAGTCGATAAGCCATTGCATGTGCATGCTTGTATATGCTTTCATGCCTTCATTTCTTAGCATTATGGCCACTGTTTTGGGCATGACTGAGGTTTATCCATTTTCATTTAAGTCCATCGAGCATTGTGTATGCCATGTTACATCGCATTGTATATGTTATGTTGTTGTTTGCATTGTGCATGCTATGTTCTTGTTCGCATTGTGTATGCCATAATCATATTGTATTGAGTATGCCATGTTATTCATTGCATTGAGTATGTCATGTTACATTACATGTTTAACATGCTTATTGTTGCATTGCATTTGTTTGGATTAGGTGTTAATCCAAACACGAGAAACGAGGGACGTTTCATACTTGAAGTGATGAAACGTGCCTCAATTCTCGGTCGCCGACGCTCTTGATCTACATGATAGAGTTCTAGGCTTTATGTGTTTATTTGTGCATTCATTTACATTGAATTGTGCAATTTGGCCTCTCAGCCATCATGCATTGAGATGCGTGATTGGTGGCCCGAGGGTCGAGAACCACACTCCCTTGAGCTGATGAAATGATAGGGAGAGTGGTTGTGCACACATATCTTGCAAATACATTGCCATGCCCTTTCTTGCTCCCTATTGCAGCAAAGTGAAAAAGTGCAGCAAAAACTGGCCGGCCAGCCAGAAAAACTAGCTGGCCGACCACTTTTTCTAGTCTGCAGCAACAAAAAGTGATCGGCCAGTGGCTAGAAGCATCAATAACTGGTCGACAGCCCACCCACAGGTCCCCAAGGTGAGTTAGAAGCTTTCTGGAACTTGGTGCAAGGTTCTGAGAACAGTTGCAAACAGAGGCAAGTTGGGGCATCGCGACGGATTTCCAAACAAGGCGACCGAGCATGCACATACTTCTCGCTTCGAGGCTCCTGTTTTACTGCTTTCCTTAGCTAGCTTATGCTTTGGTTCTGTACTTAAGTAGTTAATGTGTTTAGCTGCTTATTCATTTTGTAATAATTAGTTGTAGCTAGTTATTAATTTGTGATGTAATAATTAGTCTAATTAGCTTAGATTAGCTAGTTAGTTTCTTATTCGGACCCTCTGTCGAGAGGGCCAATTGTTGTAATAAGCGTGCGTGTGTGTGATGCATGTCTTCCAACCCCCATTTCTTTCTCCCTTTTACTTAACCGATTACGATGGTTAGTTTTGGGGCATATTTTGTTTAGCATACCTTATGCTTTGCATGCGTGCATCATTCATCTGTATTGCATGCACCGGGCTCGGCGCATCATACTAACTGCATTGTATTTCAATACATTTACTTGAATACGTGTTCAACAGCATGTTATCAAGTTGCATTTCACATGACATCTTAGAATAGCCGAGCCTATTTTAGTTACATTTTTGCATGTGTTGCATTAGCCATCTTAACATGAACTAGGATCCTGCATGATTTCTAACTAGTTCTCTGTTTTGGCTCGGAGTATACTATGAGTGTTTACGCTTTAGCATACTGCATGAGATGTGTATGTTGCCATGTTAGCATGCTTTCCATGTGGCTAACTGCTTAAGTGATTAACTGCTTGACTGCCTGTGGGTGAAGGTTGGATTACTTGAATTTGAACAATTCATTGAAATCCACGATTTAGCCTACTTGCAAGTAGCACCTCTAAACCGTTTTCAAACAAATGAACATGCAATGTTTTGTTCCAACTTAGGCGATCTAGTCTATACTTGTATACTGTGTGCATCACATAGTAATTCTAGGGTAATAACCGGAATAAGAACACATGTGTTTTCAAAAACGAAATATCATGCTTAGTATAGGCCGATCTTTGATCGGGCGAGCGGGGGTGCTCATTGCATGACCTTCCCCTCTCGTACCCAAGTTCCCGAGCCGAGACAACTTTGGTGTTGACGGACACGTGGCCTTAGGCATGAGTCAGGGTTTCCTAAATTCCCCCAAAATAAAATATTTAGGTGGCGACTCTGTATCTGGCAAAGCAGTCAAGGTTTCCTAAATTCCCCCAAAATAAAATATTTAGGTGGCGACTCTATATCTGGCAAAGCAGTCCATGTTTGGCACTTCTTTATAAAAATCAGTTTTTCAAAACGATTTGCCGGATTTTGACTCTTTGGTGATTTATTGGTCTCACATTGCACTTTGTGAGATTAGATTCAGAACCGTGACATTGAGTCCGAACTGTTGTAGCTAGAGAACAAAACGGAATTCGCGCCCTCGCCGCGCGGAGCCGGGGAGTTCTCGGGGGCGGTCTATAGTTTCTGGCGACTCCGCTAGGGATTTAGAAAACTTGACTCAAACTCATGATATCTTGTTTTGATTACACTTATGTGTCTCTTTGCATTGCATTTGCATTGGTGCGCCTAGGACACCGTGTTTGCCGTATGCTATTCCTAAATGGTTTGCCGGAGGCTTGCTTGGAAAAGCGTGCCATAAGGCTGATCGGTTGAGGGCTCTGCCATGACGGGAACACAAACTTTGGTTTTTACCGGGGTACCCCTTTTGACCATTCGGCCTAGTGCTTATCAGAATCCATAGTGACTATTCCAAACTAGGACAGGTTACTTACCCGATTGTAGGTTGTTTGAAACCACTATGTGTGTAGTGAAACCCTAGCTCCTGACAAAATAGGACAGGGAAACCCTACCCCAACATAGGGGTGTTTTGGCTCTCATTTGCTTGCTATGTGCTTTTAGAGTGTGCCTCTACAGGAATGTATGTATCGGTTTGCAAGTCTGGGTATCAGGCCTGCGGGCATCAGTATTTGAAGAATCGGTTTTACCTGAGGGTATTTGATCCAGATTTGGGACAACGATTTTGGGCACAGTGGTCAGTGTTTGAGAACAGTGTGTTTCGGCTTACAAATGCCAACTGAGTGTTGTTATGCCAACTGTGTGTCGTCTTTATTTAAGTCGTTATGCTGTCCATTTTTCTAGTTGTTTATTCCCTTATTATGCTTTATTTACCTTTTTGCAAGGTACTTTAGCACAATTGCATCCGACCAGGCAGATATTCCCCAAGCACTCTGGATTAGAGGTCATAGACTTCATCGATCCGAAGATCTGATAGACGGACAACCAGTGTAACACTCATTACCCTCGATTATTAGACGGAGATCAGTTAGGCATAGTACATTAGTACAGCGGGTGCCAGATCAGTGGTCCTTAAGTAGTCGGGTTGAGATTTTCGAGTCTACAGCAGAGACAGACATACCGGTTATTCAAACAGATCAGCATAGTATGGCAAGCATGGAAGAGACGATGCGTCAGCTCCAGGAGACTATGCAAAACATGCAGCGGGATGCTGCCCATCAAACAAAAGTAGTGGCCCAACAGGCAAAGTTAATCGCCAGGCTACAACAGCAAACTAGAGCATCTGCTTTACACCCAGCTCCTCCCCCACCAGGAGTTCCAACACCCGAGGAGACAACAAACGTCCAGGAAAATACGGACGCTCCAACGAGGCCAGCTCCTCCCCCAATCCTACTCCAGCTATCCAAAACGCCCACCAATCTAGTGCATTCACTGTTTGAATTTGACGTGGATCCAACGGCGCTAAAAGTGAGCAAGCTAGAAAAGCTTTTCAAGAAGGCTCAAGGCATGAAATCCATTCCAGATATAGAGGATGGATATACCGACTCGGACGTGACACTGCCGAACCAGTTTAAAATGCCGCACATCGTCCGCTTCGATGGCTCTTGAGATCCTATGGTGCACCTACGGCTGTTCTCGGATATCTTAAGGCCAATGGGCCTCTCCAAATTACAGAAGCTTCCCCTGTTTGGCCGGATCCTGTCGGGTGTAGCGGCTATTTGGTATGCAAAATTGGAGGACTCTGTTAAGAGGAACTGGGAGGAGATGGCAGAGGTCTTCATAGCTCAATACTCCTATAACACGCAGATCGAGGTCACAACTCGTGATCTCAAGACAACTAGGCAAGAGCCAAAGGAGAGCTTCTCCGATTTTGTAACCCGTTGGAGGGCTAAAGCCTTGATGATGACCGTCTGGCCGGTTGACAAAGATCAGATACAGATGGTTGTATGCAACCTCCAGCCCAAGCTCATGCAAAAGATGATCGTCCTCTCCCTACCCACCTTTGCAGATTTACATGAGATTGGGGTGCAAATTGAGAACGCCATGAAACAAAGTCTGATTGACCATGAGAGAGAGCAGCCCAAGAGGGCATTCAACCGCAGTGCGAATGCAGGCAAAAGCAGTACTATAGCTGCTAGAACTTCAGATGTAGGAATGGTCACCACCACCACTCCAAAAACCCTTGCAGCTACACCCTTTACCGATGCGTCCGGAAGTAGCTGGCAAACAGCCAGATATGGGCCCCCAAGGCCAGAGAACCTTCACCCCACTATACATGCCTTTGTCTAAAACTTTGGGGGTTTTGATCAAGAAAGGGCACTTGAAGCCCCTAGAGCCGCGGCCCTTACCAGAAAAGCTTTCTTCCTCCCATAAACCGGCGAAGTACTGCGCCTATCACCAACAGCGTGGTCACAAAACTGACTAGTGCTTTCGATTGCATCATGAGATTCAGGATCTCATTGACAATAGGGTGATCATGCCTCCGGAGAAGCTGAATGTCACAACCAACCCTCTCCCACCACATAACCAAGCTCCACCTCCCAAACGCATCAATCTAATCCAAACCTCGGTCATTCCTTATGATCCAAGCATATATATCACCCCTTCTTACCTGCCTAAGCCGGAGGTGTTCATTCCTGACAGCACTGACTTGTGCATGTTGGACATCTCCCAAACCCAACCTGAACCTGTGGTGGTGACTACCGAAGGTAGAATTGGGTCGACTGCTAAGGCAGATGGTAATGAGGATTCAGGGCCTGAGGGGTCTGCAAGCTTTATATACAACCCAAGTGGTTGCATGACTTTAATAGGCTAGGTTAAGCCGAGAGTAGAGTTGCCGGTTGGGGCAAAGATCTGTGTAGTTCGAGAGGATGGACCTAATCAGGGGCTAGATGACCTAGTGGAATTGGAAGAGGACATAGCTAACCTTCAGTTTTTCAATGAGCAGGATCCGAGGGACGTGACTATCAACTGGTTCAACTTGGAAGGGTCAGCAGAAGCTACTGGGTGGCTCAGCGACAAGCCAGATGTTGTTGAGCAGTCTCAGCCAGAGCAGAGTTCGTCAAAGACGGGAACTTCAGTAGTGGCCGGGATGGCCGGGCATCAGGATGCACCACCGGGGAGCACCGGTGTTAAGAATTTTGCTCGGGACCAGAGCATTTTGAGTACAGAAGATACTGAACAACAGGCTGCACTGAAACAGTTGAGTAGGAAAAGATCGAAGATCTCAAGAGGGCTAGAAAGGCCAAAGCCCCCGTGGGGACGGAATGTGCTGTGAGCACAAGATCGAAAGGTGCTGTGCGCACAAGAACAGTTGTAACAGAACCGGATAGCTACTTGTCAATGGCCGACAGTATATGGTGGAAAGATGACGACTTGTGTCTTGCCCACACAGATGAAGATTAGGGACAAAACTAACCGGATGATACCTGGTATGTGGGAGAAGTTGACCACATGACTAGGAGTGGGCGGTATTTCATGCCCCCACATTTGGATCAACCAGCGGCATCCGGGGAAGGACAAGGAGGCGGAGAGGCAGAAAGAAAAATTGCTCGAGGAAGAGGCTGTGTTGAAACAGCTTACGAAGATACAAGCAGACATCTCCATCTGGGGGCTGCTTATTACCTCAAGAGTTCATAGACAGGCTGTCCTCTCTGCAATGGACAGGGCCAAACTATCAATCGATACCACGACTAAGCAGTTGGTGGGACTGGTCTTTCCGGGAGGAGCTTCCCCGACATTGACCTTCACTGACAAGGAACTGCTGCTTGAGGGCACAAATCACAACAAACCACTCTACATCTCTGTGGAGTGCAGAGAGAAATGGATACCAGTAGTTCTTGTTGACACAAGATCTGCTATCAACGTGTGTCCGTCGAGGACGGCATATTGCAATCGGGTTGAAGCCCGTGGATTTTGTGCCTACTGCCCCAGGTGATAAGGGCCTATGACAATACCAGCAGAGAAGTGATGGGGACTGTACAGATTCGGACTTAGGCTGGTCCAGGACAACACGATATTGACTTTCATGTCTTGGGACGTTCCCGCAACCTTTAATTTACTCCTAGGGTGGCCGTGGCTGCACCAGGTGAAGGCGGTCTCCTCCACCCTGCATCAGTTGTTGAAACTACCCCTACGGGAAGGGGGTGGCTATAGTTTTTGGGAATTCTTCAATCCATCCGCCACTAGAGGTTCTACGCCAGTTCTAGAGATTGAAACATGGCGCGAAGGATGTGTTCCTGTCAGGATTTACCCTAGCTGAGGCCCGGGTTGTACTGAACATACTGGCTATTGATGAGGGGTTATATGTCAGTGCACAGTCTGTGTACCTCATGAACAAGCTCCAACACATCCTCGGGATGGGATTAGGGAGAAGTGGCCGAAAAGACATAGCAGCATTGGCCCGAAGTGTCGCATAACCCACATACCTTTGGTTTAGGTTATCTGCCTACCAAAGAGGATTGGGTGAGGAAGGGAAAAAGAGAATGGTCGGAAGGGCCAGAGAAAAATAGGCCGGGAAGCCTTATGAGTTGGGGCACTGGCCCATCCAGGGCACCCTGAATGGATGCTTTGTCCGGGAGGGGGAGGACTTTCTGTTCTGCGGCTTCCCCGAGCCGTGGCTAAATGCAGAGAGGCGGCGGTTGCCGAGGTTCGAGATTTTCTTTGACTTGCAATTGTCTGGGGATGATGTTGCCGAGGAGCAAACAGACCCACCCACTGAGGTTGAACAGTGCAAGGAGGAGGATTCCGAGAGTGCAGAGTTTGAAATGGGGGTAGCACTGGCTTGTCTACCTTTCAGGTCCTCCGATCGTACCTGAGTGCTTAGGGGATAACTTCTCGGTCTCCATGATCGGGAATGAAACGGCTGCGAGCCCATCTTCAAACATTTTGGACGCATCCATTGCACCCTCCCTCATCTGGCAATACGAGGAGGGATTTTTATCGAGCAGCACCGGGTCAGGTAGTGAGCCGGAATCTGATTCCACTGAGTCTGTGGAGTCAGAATCAGGTTCCAGCTCGTCTGAGTCTAAGTCTGGTATTCTTGGGGGTGACAACCCGGATGCCACAGTGCTGTCTAGGTCATCTTTTTCTTTTTCCTTTGAGTCTGTTGTAACAGAGGAATCAGGCGATTTGGAAGTGATTAATGAGAATGGAATAGCTGTGGCTTCTGAGTACTTTTTTTGTACCCTTAATTTATTGCATTAATTAGGACTTTCAAATTTTCAATGAAAAACAACGAGGAAGAAATTCCTCCGGTTTTACAACGTTTGATTGATCAAGAGCAGGAGAGGTTTGTTAAACCCTTGGTCGATGAAATCACCACAATTAATGTTGGTACTGAAAAGGACCCGCGGCTGGTCCAGATCGGGTCCACGTTGTCTTCGGAGGAGCGCGAGCGCTTAGTCGCTTTGTTAAAAGATTTCAAAGATGTTTTCATGTGGTCCTACGAAGACATGCCTGGAATCGATCCTGAGATTGTACAACACCAGATCCCTCCTGACCTAGAGGCCCGACCTGTTAAGCAGAAGCTCAAAAGGATCCGCCCGGACTGGGGCTCTCAAGATCAAAGAAGAGGTCACCAAGCAATTGACACAGGGTTCCTGCTGGTATCAGAATACTAAACTTGGTTGGCCAATATAGTTTCCAGTGCCGAAGAAGGACGGCAGAATTCAGGTATGTGTGGACTTCAGGGATTTGAACAAAGCCAGTCCGAAGGACGACTTTCCTCTACTGCGTATCGACGAGTTAGTGGACTTCACTGCTGGACATTGCGTTACTCTCATTCATGGATGGGTTTTCAGGCTAAAATCATATATTGATGGCACCCGAAGTCCGGGAGAAGATTGCTTTTACCACCCCGTAGGGAACCTATTGTTATAGGGTGATGCCGTTTGGGCTGAAGAATGATGGGGCTACATATCAACGAGCCACAACCACAATTTTGCATGACATGATCCATAAGGAGGTTGAGGTATATGTGGACATCATGATTGTGAAGTCCAAGGAAAGAGAGGGCCACTACACCCGCCTTGCAAAAATTCTTCCAACGGATCAAGGGAGTATCGGCTGCGGCTGAATCCTCAGAAATGTACGTTTGGTGTTACAATAGGAAAAATGCTGGGGTTCTTGATCACACAGAGAGGTATCGAAGTCGATCCTTCCAAAATCAAGGCCATCGTAGAAATGCCACCACCAAGGACTGAAAAGGAGGTGCGAGGCTTTTTGGGTAAAGTGCAATTCATAAGACGGTTTATTGCTAAATTAACCTTGACTTGTGAACCACTCTTTGGTCTCCTGAAGAAAAGAATGAAGTTTCCAATGGGACGGCCGATGCCAAGCTGCTTTCGAATAGATCAAGCAATATTTATAGAACCCACCTGTGTTGTCATAACCTGAGCCGGGGAAACCGTTGATACTGTATCTTTCAATGACTGAAACTACAATGGGCTGCATGCTTGCACAGGAGTCTGAGGACAAAGTGGAGAAGGCTATCTACTACCTGAGCAAGAAAATGCTAGATTACGAGACCCGCTACACTCCGCTGGAGAAGGCTTGTCAGGCCTTGGTATGGGCTACCAGGAAACTGTGGCACTACCTGTTAGCTCACTCTGTAATACTGGTTTCGAGATTAGATCCTATCAAATATCTCTTTGAGAAACCGGCACTTATGGGTAGGCTAGCCCGTTGGTTGCTTCTGCTTTCCGAATTCGATCTGAAGTACATGACACGCAAGTCAGTGAAAGGGAGAGCGATAGTGGAGTTCCTAGCCGATCACCCAGTTGAAGGGGATGAAGCAGTTGAGTATTTGTTCCTAGACGAGGCCATTCTACATGTCGAAGAAGAAACTTGGACGATGTACTTTGACGGAGCGTCAAACCAATACGGGTACGGTATAGGGGTGTTGTTGATAGCACCCGACAATTCCCGCATACCCCTAGCATTTAAACTCTGATTCAAAGTATCGAACAATAAAGCAGAGTAGGAGGCATGAATTGCTGGTTTAGAAGCCGCCCTAGAACCAGGGGGAAAACGGTTGGAGGTCATCGGGGACTCAAACCTTGTTGCATCTCAAGCTAAAGGAGATTGGAAAGTTAAAGAAGAAAAGATGAGAATCTACCACCAGACCTTGGACGTGCTGATTCCTCGGTTTGAGAAACTAAATTTCGCTCATCTGTTAAGAGAGAACAACAGGTTCGCAGATTCACTAGCAACTCTATCTTCCATGATAACCATCCCTTCCGGAGTCCGGATGCGTCCGATCATTATTGAACAGAAATTTGTGCCGGCCTACAAGCTGATTGCTACCATACATGAGGTACAAGATGAGAATCCCTGGTATTACGATGTCTAGAACTTCTTGGAAAAAGAGGCGTATCCACCAGGGGCAAATGCCAAAGATAAGAGAGCAATTCGAGGAATGGCTGCTCAGTTCATCGTCTGAGGAGGTGAACTGTACAAGAGGGGCCATCTCAGGATGCATAAACTGTGTGTTGATGTTGAAGAATCCAAGCGCCTAATGGAGGCCATCCATGGAGGAGAGTGCGGATCGCACATGAACGGGGTGATGCTAGCCCAGAAGATCCTTAGACAGGGTTATTACTGGTCCACCATGGAGGAGGATTGTATTGGCTTTGTCCGGCAATGCCACAAATGTCAGATCCATGCAAATCGCATGAACATTCCGCCGTCGAAGCTGTACAATATGACTTCGCCATGGCCGTTTTCAGTTTGGGGGATTGATGTGATTGGGGCTGTCACTCCGAAAGGGTCCAACGGGCATGAGTACATTCTGGTAGCGATAGACTACTTCACGAAGTGGGTTGAGACCCAATCTTACGAGGTGTTGAAGGCTTCGCATGTTGCGAAGTTCATCAGAAACAACATCATCTGTCGTTATGGGGTTCGAAATGAGATTATCTCGGATAATGGCTCTCATTTCAAGAAGGAGGTGATCAATTTGTTGGAGAAGTACAACGTGGCTTTTCATAGGTCATCTACATATCGGCCGCAGACCAACAGAGCAGTTGAGGCCGCCAACAAGAACATGGCATATACTACCAAAGATGGTGGAAACCTAATGGGATTGGCCAGATAAGTTGCCATTTGCTCTGTGGGGCTACCGGACTTCAATTCAAACTTCTACTGGGGCGACTCTGTATTCCTTGGTTTATGGTGGTGGTTCTCCCTATCAAAGTTGAGGTTCTGTCATTACGGGTATTGGCTGAGTGTCAGATAGCTGAGGTAGATTGGCAGCAGAGCAGGTTCGAAGAACTCATGCTGTTTGACGAGAGAAGGCTAAAAGCACTGTATCATGTTCAAGGTTATCAACGAAGAATTGCTAGGGCTTTTAACAAGAAGTTTAAGTCCAGGAATTTGAAAGAAGGGGATCCTGTGCTCAAAGACAACCGAACTCCCATCCACGACCCTAGGGGCAAGTTCAGACCCAACTGGACTGGCCCTTACATCATCAAGTCTATCTGGTCGGGTGGAGCTATCGTTCTAATGGACCTAGATGGCCTAGAGTTCTCCTAGCTGATCAATATGGACAAGTTAAAGAAATACTATCCCTGAGAGGCTCGCTAGGCCGAAAACCCGAAAGGGCAACCTAGGCAAAAGTTAGAGCACATAAAATTTGAAATAATAAAAACTGAGCTCGCAAGCTCGGAAACCCAGAAAGGGCGGCCTTAGCAGAAGTTAGAGTGCAAAAGGAGAGTGTTAATACACGAGTGAACCCGAGCCAAACTACGTAAGGCTTGATTCCCATCTTTGGGATACGTAGGCAACTTCATTCTGAAGTCCAGCCATAAACACTTCCCCGATCAACTTTGTCCATGTGATCATATTGGGTCATCTTTGTCTATTCTGCATTCAAGAGCTCGGTTGTGATCTCCAGTGCAGTGCTATTCAGACTAGGGGCAACTTTCCAGTTGCTGGTTCCGGGGTTGTACATCTCAGTGATAGATCTCGAGCATGTCCAGTTGTGATCCATATCGAAAATGGTTTTGAAAAGTTTTAATAAAAGTTGATTTTGCTCAAATTAATTTTTTTACAACTTAGACCATTTTTGGACCAAACGGAAAATTTTCAGTACCCACAACCTTTAATTACATTGATTTCAGTACAGAGTTCTCCTACTCTTGAATACAAATCGAAGTTGCTTTCTATTACATTTATAAAGAAACTTGAAAGTACTGATTAAAGCAAATAAATTTGGGGCATAGTCAGGTGTTCCTGCGTCCCCTCCCAGAGCTTGTGGAAGCCTCTGATGCCGAAGTAGGCCCGACCTGTGCCTTTTCACCAAGCCAAGCTGTGCACTCATCAGAGAGGCTGCAACTGAAAGTGGGAGCGGGGGCCAAAAGCTCTCTCATCCTCCATGCTGTGGCATACCGAGCTAGTTGTGCGCCTCGGACCGGAAATGCAGCAGCGTACTCTATCCCTCCCTCTGGGCAAGTCTGATCATGCCCAAACTGACGCCGGATTCGAAACGGGAAGTAAAGGACACAGTGTGTCAGACCGATCAACTGAATCCCGGGCTGGCGAGTCATGCTGTAGCTCATCGTCGGTAGATTAAGCCAGTGGCAGCGCCAAGCAATGTCACGAGCAGTCAAACTACGCATCCATTCGTACCACCATCCCTCTTTAGGGGCATCGACTAGACGTCGCCAGAAGAAATAGCTGTGAGCTAAATATGCTGGGCATGAGTCCATAACCTTCAACTTATCCATCAACCATATCTGGAGAGGGATAAAAAGTGAGAGATTAAAGAATAGAGAGGTGTACGTGGAGAGAAAAGCGAGAAAAGGGTTTTGAGAGAAAAACCGAGTCTGAGGGCCGAGTGATGTGAGAAATATATGTGAGATGGGGTGGGAAACATTACCTGCAGCAATAGTGGACTCCCCACGAATCTCGTCGTCTCTCGGCGATGGAAAGCGTCCAAACCCATCAACGTCTTAGCTAGGGTCATGGCGATACAGCTCTTGCCCTCTTTCAAGCCCTCAGTAACCTCAATCAAATGAGCGCTAAACCCACCGGAGCCTGGGGCAAGCAAGAAATGTGACAACATGTACAAGCAAAGCGTATGTCGCCGAAAACCCTGCCAGTCACGATTGTCGTGGTCACCAGCATCAGAAAATCAACGAATCAAACTCGGAATGTTCAGTATTCCGTCACAAATCAATGACCGAGCGTCATGCAAAGTAAATCCACACATCCGTCATAAGGCTTGGATGTGGCCAAAGCAGAACTGGGGCAAAATTTCTTCGTTGCGCTCGGATTCCATCAAAACTTGTAAATCTTCGAAAGTGGGACATATCTCTTGTCTGCCAAAGCTAAAGACGTGTATTACCGGATTCCAAAACCTTGCCACGGCATGAAGGAACGGAAAATGCAATGGGGTGCGACTCAACGTGAATAGTGCATTTACGCCGAAGCCTCGAAAATTTAACTTTTTCGAGCCATCCAAGTTGGCAATCCAATTTGTGAGATTTTGGACAAGAAATGCCTCCATTTTGATGCAAAACTGAGTTAAAATGAGGGAACCACGAAACTGGAACCTTTATGAAGGATAAGGCACTGTTTGGAGGATAGGTGTCAGAAAACTGGAGGTCCCTAGGCAAAGTGGTCGGCCGACCACTTTTTCTAGTCAGCCAGCTAGTTTTTTCGGTTGGCCAGCTACTTGTTTGGCCTACAGAACAAAAAACTGGTCGGCAGGCTCCTATAGTGGTCGGCCATGTGCACAAATGTGGTCTACAGCTTTTCCTTGTCTCCAGAGGGAAGTCTCTAGCTTTCCTGTGCACTTTGAGTACTGAAGGTCTTAGTTTACCTCTGTTTCGGATGCGTTCCGTCACTTCGTTTGTCCAAAATGCACTTGCTTATCGAGTTATTAAGTTTTGCTTATCGAGTTGTTGCTCATTTGTTTATCGAGTTGTTGCTCTTTGTTTATCGAGTTGTTGCTCTTTACTTATCGAGTTGTAAACTTGCTAAGGTTTTGTTGTTTCTTAGTGAGTTGAGTTGTTTTGTTTGTTACGTTGGTTCACTACCTGACTTGGTAATACACAGTGTTCAATTTCCATTCAATCTCATTTTTGTGCAAAATGGTGCAATGCGATGCTAAGAATGTAAAATGCAACACTCTTTGAACAAAAAGTCATTTTCATTCCATCATAGCTTTTTTTTTTTACAACATTTTACAAAAGGGTACAAGTTTTAAGGAAAATAAAACTGCCTAAGCTGTACAATGTGCTACAGCCACATGTAAAAAGGAAAATAAAGTAGGAACATCCGCATCAGTGCTATCAAGCTCAAGACCGAGAGGCCCTGTGGACGTCCCCGAACGTCCCGGGAGGGAATCCCATTTCGTTCATTTGGGCTCACTACAGTTCAGGACTCAAAGTCACGGTCCTGTATCTAATCTCGCAGAGTACAATGCAAGACCGATGAATCATCAAAGAGTCCAAATCCGGCAAATCGTTTTGAAAAACAGATTTTTTTAGAAAGAAGTGCCAAACATAGACTGCTTTGCCAGATACAGAGTCGCCGCCTAAATATTTTATTTTTGGGAAATTTAGGAAACCCTGACTCGTGCCTAAGGCCATGTGTCCGTCATCACCAAAGTTGCCTCAGCTCGGGAACTTGGGTACGATTGGGGAAGGTCATCTATGAGCACCCCCGCTCGCCCGATCAAAGATCGGCCTCTACTAACCATGATATCGAGTTTTGAAAATATTATGTGCTCTTATTCCGGTTATTAGAATTACTATGTGATGCACACAACACACAAGTATAGACTAGATCGCCTAACTTGGAACAAAGCATCGCATATCCATTTGTTTGGAAAAATGGTTTTGAATTTTGCTACTCGCAAGTAGGCTAAAACATGGATTTCGATGAATTATTCCAATTCAAGCAATCCAACCTTCACCCACAGGCATTCAGGCAGTTATATCACATATGCAAGTAGCCTCATGGTAAGCATGCTATCATGGAAGTCACTCACACGCAAGCAAGGATGCTAAAGCATAAATACTTACCGAGTACTCCAAGCCAAAACAGAAACTAGTTAGTAATCAATGCATGATCCTAGTTCATGTTAAGATGGCTAATGCAACACATACAGATACGCAACTAAGATAGGCTCGGCTATTCTAAACATGGCATATGAAATGTAACAACTGATACACGTATTCAACTCGGAATTGAAATACAATACAGTTAGCATGATGCGCCGAGCCCGATGCATGCAATACAGATGAATGAATGCAAACATGCGAACACATGGATGCTAATTGAAACGTGCCCTAAACTAGCCATCATAAGCTAGTAAATAAAAGGGAGAAAGACGTGGGGTTGGAAGACATTCACACACGGACACACACTTATTTACAACATTGCCCTCTCACGGAGGATCCGAATAAATAATTAACTACTCTAGCTAATTAAATATTACAAAACCCTAAATTAATTAACAAATTACTTACAAAGGGAGGCCGCTGCAGCCCCACCTCGGAATGCTTGGATGATGTATGCTCGATTCGCCTCGCTCGGAAACCCGTCGCCATGCCACTGTTGCCTCTGTTAGCACTGTTCTGCACCTCTGAGAACAGTGAAAATACTTGTGATGCTTTTGGAACACTCCTGTAGCACTGTGGGATGTCACCGGCCATAATGCAAGTCCACCGGCCACTAGGATACAGTTATCGACCAAAAGTGGGACCACCGGCTAGACTTTGGTAGCCGGCCGGCACTGAAAGTGGCCGACCGGCCATTCTTTCCTACAGAACACTGGTTTTGCTGCAGCAGAGGATAGACAGTGCATGACAAGGCATTTTCAAGGCAATGTGTGCATAGCCACTCTCCCTATCATGCAATGAACTCAAGGGAGCATGGCTCTCGGTCCTCGGGCCACCAATCACGCATTTCGATGCATGATGGCCAAAGGTGCCAAGTTTGCAAATCAATGTAAAATGAATGCAACGAAAACAAATGAATGCTACACACTTTATCATGTTGGGATCAAGAGTGTCGGCGACCGAGAATTGAGGCGTGTTTCGTCACTTTAAGTACGAACACACCTCATTCCTCATGTTTGGTTTGACACCCCAAACCAAACACAATGCAATGCATGTATGCAATATGGCTCAAATATACAAAATGGCTCATGTATGTAATATGAGGCTAAGTTAGCAAAGCATGCCAAATGCAATGCAACCTAAACATGCAAATGTACAATGTGCTAAGCATGCAAGATGCAATGCAATGTGACCTAACATGCATGCTAAGCTAATGTAACACAAACACACCAAGTGTGCAACAAGGTTATGTGATGCAACTAGCTAAATGACATGCAATATAACAAACACACAAACATGGTATAACACAAGCATGCAACAACACACAAATGCAACATGTCAAACATGCAATTATATGCAAAGATGGGCTTAAACCGAAATGGGAAGACCTCAGCCAATCCCAAAATAATGGCCAAAGTGTAATGGAAATGATGGGTAAATGTGCACACAAACAAGCACACCAATGGGCCTATCACCTAAGCATGGGAGGGGCAACTTTCAAGGACACTTAAAAGATGACAAACATGGACATTAGACAATCATGTTAAACTCTGAAAAACATGCAAAAGGATGATGCCAAGCCACTCAAATCATGCAAGTAAGGCACACAAAGAAGCCCCAGACTTGAGACTAACCAAGGGGCTCAAGCCATGACCACACGAGGAAAGTTCCAAAGGGGGAAGGGGACCAAAATCAGAGGTCAAGCATGACCAAATAACCCCCAAAACCTACTGATATGGCAGCTAAATAATCTAAACATGGAGGCATGCACAATGGCCTAAACATGGAGCATAAGACAACAATTCTTCAAAGCATTGAAAGGGTAGCGAATGCAAGCATACGAGCATGAAGCATGGACTAAAATATGATCTCAGGTGATGCCAAATCATGAGAAAGGTCAAAGTAATGCATGCTAATGACTCACACACCCGAGGCTAACAAACTAGAATGCATGGTGGTTATACAAAGCGATTTAAGCATGACCAAAAGGACACCAAACAGACTTTAAGCATGGCAAAACAGAGCTAAAATGTTCTTGGAACCAAACCAAAATCATGCTAAAATGCCACCTTACAATATGATGCATGTTAGGCCAAAACATGGGATTACAAGACAAGCATATGATGCATGCAAGAGGCCATTAAACCAACTTGAAGCAGAGGTATAACATGAAAAAATATCACTAAATACCCACTGAGATGGAGCCAAAATCGACTAAGCATGCATGCTACCTTTATAAGCCAACAACACAAGCAAAGGAGACACAAAGGGAGAAGGGTGTCCCTCCCCTATGCATGACCTCAAAATCACTTCTCCACCACTAAAAATCCTCTGGATTTCAGTGGTGAGAAGGTCAAAATAAAGGGGTCCCAAAGCTCAAAGAGAAAGGCACAAAAAATAGGTCAAACAAAGCCTAAGAGGGGGTGGATAACCCCAAACACAAAAGAGACTTTAATGAAACATCTTAAACATGAAAAATCAGAACTTTTATCAGTTATACATAAAGCTCAAAACAGCAGGCAAGATAGGTTAAAAGCTTGTACAAAAATAGGGAATATAAAGCAATAGTGCTCACCCTTGAAGAACACTTCAAGAACACCAACCCCAGCCCCTTCTTCTGATCAAAACCAACTTAAAAACTCTGAAACCAGTCCCTCAACACCTTAGTAACCGAAGTATAGTGTAACACTAGGTGTTTTAGTGCAAAACTAAGAACAAAAGCACACCTTTGAACACTATTCCACACACAAATGTAGAGAGAGAGGAAGATATAGAGAGGGAGTGATATACGTGATATATATCTCTGATTTGGTCAAACCCCTCTAAAGGAGAAGGGAGGCCCTCTTTTATAGAACAAAACAAGGGCCTAAGCTTCTTGGAGAAGCTAAGACAAAGGGGTCAAGCTTCCTCAAGAAGCTAGAACAAAGGTTCAAGCTTCTTGGGGAAGCTAAGACAAAGGTTCAAGCTTCTTCAGGAAGCTAGAGTAAAGGGTTCAAGCTTCCTCAAGAAGCTAGAGCAAAAGGGTGCAAATCCTCCATACACGTGTATGGAGGACAGGTCTGTGTGCTCCAGCTGGCACAGCTGGCATGCACAATGCCTAAAAAAGTCAAAAAAGAAGACCCGGCTAGAAAATATGGCCGACTGACCAAACAAACGGCTGGCCGACCAAAAACAATGCCGACCGGCCATCACCAATGGCCAGTAGCAACAAAACAGGGCCGGTGGCCTCAAGCCAAGGCCAGTGAGGTGTGGGGATGACCAACAAGCCATTCTCTACCCTCAGAAGCAAAAACAAACAAGTTCTTGGTCCACAACCAAGCACAGAACAGGCAAGTTAAGAGATCCTGAGGCAAGGCGCGCGGCCAAGACCTTCGGGAACTCAAAACGAACACGAACATGGATGATCATCGAGTGTTCAAACGATGACGTCCAAGTCTTGAGGGCGGTCAAAAATGGGGTGTCTATAGGCCCTCTTCATCCTATTCAGCTGAGCAGCCTCTGCACCACTGCTGCCAGCACTCCTATCTGAATCAGAGTCATTGTCCTCGAAATCCTCCTCGGCACCACCTCCGTCCTCAAAACCGGAACCGGAGTCATCATCCCTGCTTGCAGATGTCTCTGACTGTGGATGTGCTGACTCCTCCTCCTTGCTAGACTCCTCATCATATCTGACAGGTGCTCTACGTCCTCCTCAGCTGTGAGTCGAGTCCCCTCTCCTAGCTGCTCGAGAAGGCCTGGATGGCCTGGGCCGTGACAGTGGAACTTGAAAAGGGCAGTATGAATACATCAGCCAGAGTATATATATCAGATGCAAGTATAATGCATAGAGTGTGTGTGCATGCGGATATTGTATGTGAATGTGATGTGTCAGATGTGCTCTACACATGTAATGAATCAATGCAGTGAAATATTCAATTTTAGTATGTCATCAGAAGTATGATAAATACAAGGAAAAGTACCGGAATGCCGGCGGCGTACAACATCGTCTCCCTCTGCAAGACCATGCTCTCGAGTGAGGCCACCACCTCGAGCAACCCCTCTGTATACTCTCTGGGAAGCTGCAGATGCAAATTCAAGTCATCAGTGAATGAATGAATGAATGCCTAAATGAAAACTGTGGAGCATACCGGTTGTGAGTCAAGGTCACTAACGTATCGATGATCCGGCAGTGGAGGCTCCACTGGAATCGGTTATGATGTCCCATACTGCCAGCCCGTCAGCTCGGTCGGAAGATCTGGCCACCCAGCGTACTGGCAACTCGAGGGTATCCCTCTAGCCCCACCTCTCGATGTGCTAGCTCTGCTAGTAGAAGGGATGTCTACAGCTCGAGGGTGACTCGACAATAACATATCAGCTGCCCTCCTCGTAGGAGTACGGACGCCTGTCAGTGGAGGCATCAAGTATGTATGGCGGTATGTCGCATACTCCCCCTCCTCCAGGAAAAGAACCGCGTCGACACCTAGCATAAGGTCGTCAACCTCCCGGGGAGTGAGACTCTCCGTGGACCGCATGTCCAGTGGAGGCGGTGAGGGAATCTCCTGAGTGGCGTTACCCATCGTCTGATGCACGAAGCGATCCCTGAAAAACCAGGCCCTGCCGACTGGTCCCTCAAACAAAACTCTGTATCGGGAAGCGGCCCATGCCCCAGCGAACTGGAACTGAGAATATCGGGCATCTCCAGCCAAGGCTGCCAACTGATCTGCGGATAGCAAGTGCATAAACTGATTAGATGTCATAAATATGCAAGATGAATCAAAATTAAAAGCATGAAGAACTGAGAGTTCTGGTTTACCCAGGTCGCCCGCACCATGTCAAAGTACTGCCAAAGATACGGCAGAGTCTCTCGGGGCCTGGACTGGCACCAACCCTCAAATCTACATGAATAAGGGATCTCGAGAGGTGCCTCAACCTCGAGCTCAGGGGCAAGTGTCGAGAAGTAGGCGTAAACCCACATCTGTGAAGGGCAAGACAGTGATTGTCAGAATACAGAATGTATAGAAAATGCAAAATGTCGAGTGCAGAATGCAGGGTATAGAATGTAATGTGTGCAATGTGTGCTGTGTGCAGTGTATAGATAATGAAAAGCAGCAATGTAAATCAAGAGGGAAGAATGTACCTCCCAGGCTCGCCAGTAGCCACCTACTATGGCCCCCCGCTCACGGGAGGTCGCGCTCATGTAGCAATAAAGGGTAGCGAGGCTAGCACCACCTCAATCATACTGACTGACCTATGATAGGTCTACCAGAGCACTGAGCAGATAAAGCCCGACTGTGTTCCCCCTGTCGGAGAACAGAGTGGTCCCGAGCAAGAACATCAAAAACCCCCGGCCATACTGCTGTATGGCCTCAAAAGTCTCAGGCTTAGTCCTCCCGTACTGCTCTACAAACCAGGTGTACCTGACCCTGCCTGATGATCTGTCGATCGGCGGATGGGCTCCGAGCAGATAAGTCCAAGCCGTCTCCCACTCACCCATATCTGCATCATATGGGATCGGCCGGCCGGCCTGCCACGTCGAGGCCCGTCAGTATGGAGAAGTCATACGGGGTCATCGTCAGGTCCCCGATGGCAGAAAAATGAAAGGAGTTGGTGGTGTCCCGCCATCTCTCTACTAATGTGCCCAGAAGGGTCCTGCTCGCCGGATGACGCAACAATCCCATACAAAACGGGCCAAACCCCGCCTCATCAACAATATACTGAACGGCATCCGAGAGCTCCATATACCACTCCCTAGCAATGATCAACTCGTAACCCCGTGTGAAACGGGACGATACCTGTAGGTAGAATGAACAGATGTAATCAGTTTCAAAATTAAATACAATGTTGTGTTATGAACTGTGTGTTCAGATTGAGCAGTGTTATGAGCCGTGTGCAAAGTAAATCGAATGCTGTGTTATGGACTGTGTGTTCAGATTGAGCAGTGTGATGAACCGTGTGCAAAGTAAATCGAATGCTGTGTTATGGACTGTGTGTTCAGATTGAGCAGTGTTACGAGCTGTGTGCAAATTAAATACAATGTTGTGTTATGAACTGTGTGTTCAGATTGAGCAGTGTTTTGAGCCGTGTGCAACATTAAATACAATGCTGTGTTATGAACTCTGTGTTCAGATTGAGCAGTGTTATGAGCCGTGTACAAAGTAAATTGAATGCTGTGTTATGAACTGCATGTTCAGATTGAGCAAAACTGCGTTATGAATTGCGTGTTCAGATTGAGCAAAAACTACGTTATGAACTGCGTGTTCAGATTGAGCAAAGACTGCGTTATGAACTACGTGTTCAGATTGAGCAAAACTGCGTTATGAACTGTGTGTTCACATTGAGCAAACCCTGCGTTATGAACTGTGTGTTCAGATTGAGCAAAAACTGCGCTATGAACTGTGTGTTCAGATTGAGCAAATACTGCGTTATGAACTGTGTGTTCAGATTGAGCAAATACTGCGTTAGGAACTGCGTGTTCAGATTGAGCAAAATTGGGTTATGAACTGCGTGTTCAGATTGAGCAAAACTATGTTATGAACTGCGTGTTCAAATTGAGCAAAAACTGCGCTGTGAACCGTGTTCAGATTGAGCAAAAACTGCGTTATGAACTACGTGTTCAGATTGAGCAAAACTGTGTTATGAACTGCGTGTTCAGATTGAGCAAACCCTACGTTATGAACTGTGTGTTCAGATTGAGCAATACTGCATTATGAACTGTGTGTTCAAATTGAGCAAATCCTGCGTTATGAACTGTGCGTTCAGATTGAGCAAATCCTGCGTTATGAACTGTGTGTTCAGATTGAGCAAAAACTGCATTATGAACTGCGTGTTCAAATTGAGCAAAACTACGTTATGAACTGTGTATTCAGATTGAGTAAAACTATGTTATGAACTGCGTGTTCAGATTGAGCAAACCCTACGTTATGAACTGTGTGTTCAGATTGAGTAAAACTGCATTATGAACTATGTTCAGATTGAGCAATACTGCGTTATGAACTGTGTGTTCAGATTGAGCAAATCCTGCATTATGAACTGTGTGTTCAGATTGAGCAAAACTGCGTTATGCACTGCGTGTTCAGATTGAGCAAAAATTGCGTTATGAACTTCGTGTTCAGATTGAGAAAACCTTGCGTTATGAACTGCGTGTTCAGAATGGGCAAAAACTGCGTTATGAACTGTGTGTTCAGATTGAGCAAAAAACTGCGTTATGAACTATGTTTTCAGATTGAGCAAAATACTGTGTTATGAACTGCGTGTTCAGATTGAGCAGTGTAATGAGCTGTGTGCCCAAATGTGCTGTCTGCCCAAAATGAGCTGTTTGCCCAAATGACCTGTGTGCCCAAATGAGCGGTGCGCCCAAATGAACTGTGCGCCGAAATGGGCTATGTGCCCAAATGAGCCGTGTGCCCAAAATAAGATGTGTGCCCAAAATGAGCTCTGTGCCCAAATGAGCTATGTGCCCAAAATGAGTCGTGTGCCCAATGAACAGAATATTGTGTTTTGAGTTGTGTGCCCAATGAACAGTGTCCTATGTTATGAGCTGCGTGCCAAGTGGACAAAATGCTATGTGCAAGTTGTGTTCGAGAATGAGCAGAAGTACTGTGTATGTGATTGTGTTCAGAACGAGTAGATAGAATACATGGTGAAAGCATGAAATGCGCAAGAAATGCAAAATACATTGCAGAAAATGTAAAAAGTGAAGTACGTACTGTAGACACCCCATTTTTGACCGACCTTAAGACTCAGACGTCATCAATTGAGCGCTCGGTGATGCTGCTTGTTGTGCTCGTTCTGAGGTTTCGGAGTTTCGGCTGAGAGCCTTACCCCCGGACCTCGGGACCCTTTTGTGCTTTGCCTCGGTTTGCGAACCAGGTCTTCTTTTCTCTTCCCAAAGGGAGGGAGAGGTCTTGTAGACCATCTCTCAGTGGCCGTAGGCTACTTTTCGTGGTCGCAGGCCACTGTTCCCGTTTGGAGACCAGTTTCCGGTTTTCAGAGTCGTCGGCCGCGCGCCACGGTTCAAGACCACTTAACATTCTCCGTTTGCTCCGATTTTTGGCACACACCTTGTTTCCTCTGTCTAGAGGGACACTGTGGCCCGGGAGACAACCTTCGTGGTCGTACGCCACTTTCGATGCTCAACAACCTATTTTCGGGGCACCCGACTGCGCGTTTTGAACCCCGAACCCTCGTTTTGCATCCGTCTTGGTTCATTTTTGGCATGGACATTGTTTTCATTGGTTGGGAGGTGGTACAAGGGTGGGAGACCACCTTTTCTCCTTGGAGACCATCTTTCTCCCGCCAGTCAGTTTTCTTGCCAAGAAGCTAGTCTCCTTGGTCTTTGAGCCACATTTGCTGGTCTCCCACCATACCACTGGCTTGCATTCAGTTAGGAGACCACTAAATGGGCTGGCCGACCACCTTTCTTTGTGTTGACCCCTTTGACCTGGTCAGCCGACCAGGGAAAGTGGCTGGCCGACCACCTGAACTGGTCGGCCTACTCCCTCTAGTTTTGTCTCTGTGAGTTGTTACCAGATGTGCCAGTTGGAAGGCACAAACTGGATCCTCCATACACATGCATGGAGGATCTTCAACCTTGGTTTTTAGCTTCTTTGAGAAGCTTTGGTCCCTTTTGGCTATAAAGGAGGGCCTCCCCCTCCTTTATGAGGGTTCAGAAATTTTGTCTAAGGCATACAAGACTTCTCCCTCTATATCTCTACATCCAAGCTCAAAAAGTGCATGGTTCTTGCACCTTTGCATACCATCTCCCAACCTAACCCCTCCACCATCACTCTAAGCATCTTGGAGGCCATTTTCAGAGGTTGAGAGGCTGTCTTTGTGGTCCAGAGGTTGCTGGTCCTTTTGTGCTACAAGGGTAACACACTTTCTCCCTTTTAAGGCTTTATTTTGCTTCATCTTTTAGCTATAATTGCAAGCATATTTGATCTTTGGTGTAAACTGAAAAAGTCTTATTTTGAGGCCCTTCACATGCTTGTTTAAGATCATTTTTCTGTTGGGGGTCATCTACCCCCTTGCATGCTTCATTTTACCTTGTTTTGAGCCATGCCTTAGAGCATTTGTGTTGGCCTTTGTTTGGCCTTTTAGCCACTGAAATCTAGTGGATTTTCAGTGGCTAGTATGCTGTTTTTAGTGCCAAAATCAGAGAGGGGTGACTCTCTCTCTCCTTGTTTTGTCTTCTAGCATTTTTGGCCTTACAAAGGAGCCCTTATTTGCATGCTTCCAAGCCATGTTTCAGGCCATTTTTGATGAGTTTTAGGACCTGTATAGGCTCTATCCAGAGCTTTTTTTTTCCATGTTAGATGTCCATCTTGCATGTGTAGAACAACCCTCTTCATAGCATATCAAAGGAGCACCTCATTCTAGCATGTGTTGACTATGTTTCAGCGGGTTTTTGGCCATCATTTGGCACGCCATGATTCTATTTTTGCTTGGTTTGGTAGTTCTCCACATGCTTCATATGCTTGTAGTGTAACTCATGCTTACTAGCCTATAATGGATGTTGTTTTGGCCCTCCATTCTAGCACATTTTGGCCATGCTCCAAACTAATTTTGTTCATATTTTGGGCTACCTTAGCTCTGTTTTGAGGCCTCATGGTCGAAAAATGCTTGCCATGCATACTTGTTGTGTAATAGCTTCGACTAGCTTTGAGTTTTGAGCACTCTTGCATGCCTAACTTGAAGTATTTGCATGTGTTGGCATCATTGGGAATGTTATTTCAGATCTTATACTTGTGCCATACTCCCATATTTTCCATGCTTTAAGTGCCCTTGAGAGTTGCATCATTATGCCTCGTTTGTGAGCCATTGCATGACCTTCATTTAAATGCATTCCGAGCCACCATCCCAACACATTTTGCCCCTATTTTGGGTCTGTATAGGGACTGTTTGGGATTGGTTTGGTCATTTGAGCATCGCTTTGTATGCCTATAGTGTAATGTGCTTCACTAGTCTTTGGTGCTTGAGCCTATCAACATGCATTGCATGAGTTGTTGCATGTTTTGGAGTCATTTCATGTGCCATTTCAGAGCTGGAACATGTGTCATTGTATGACATATTTCATCCATGCCATGCTCTTGGAGAGTTGCATCTTGTGCCTTAGGCTTGGAGCCCTTGCATTGTGTATGTTTGCATGAGTTTTGGGCCTTGTTTTCATCATCTATGGCCACTGATTTGGGTGTGGCCAAATCCCATCCATTTTGGTTTAAGCCCATCTTGCATCGAGTATGCCATCATAGTTCATAGCATTGAGAATGCCATGTTGTCGCGAGATTGATCATTGCATTGCGCATGCCTTGTTCATTTCATTATGTATGTATTTGCATGACCAAGTTGCATTGCATTAGGATTGCATACTAGAGTCGCATTGCGCATGCCATATTTGTTACATTGTGTTTGGAGTAGGAGTTAGTCCAAACACGGGAAACAAGGGACGTTTCATACTCCAAGTGATGAAACATGCCTCGATTCCCGGTCGCCGACCCTCTTGACTACACATCATGGAGTTTAGGCATTTATGTGTTCATATGTGCATTCATTCCATATCAAGTTGTGCAATTCGGTTCCTCAGCCATCATGCATCGAGATGCGTGATTGGTGGCCTGAGGATCAAGACCTACACTCCCTCGACCTTGTGCAATGATGGGGAGAGTGGTCGTGCACACATTTGTTGAAAATACCTTGCCATGCCTCTCCCTTGCTTTGTGTTTCAGAAAACCAGAAACCAGAGGCGAAATTGGTCGGGCCGACCAGCTTTTCTGGCAGGCCGACCACCCCTTTTGGTTTCTCCCACAAATGGTGGTCGGCAGGTGGTCTCCAAGGCCACTAGCTGGTCGGCAGCCTTCCCACAGCTTCCCAGGGTGGAGTTTTAGCCTTCTGAAGCCTTGTGCAGTGTTCTGAGGTCAATTGCAAACAAAGGCAAGTCGGAGCATCGCGATGGATTTCCCGACAAAGCGATTTAAGCATGCATGCATTCATTGCCATCCAAGGCAGAGCTGAGGCAGTCCATTTCATATAGCTTGCATGATAGTTTTATTGCTTACTTAGTTAAATTTGTTAATTAGTCAGCGTTATTTAATAATTAGCTGTAGTTAGTTATTCATTTCGTTGTGTATTATTTATTCGGACCCCTCCGAGAGAGGGCCAACTGTTGTAATAAGTGTGCATGTGTGTGTTGTATGTCTTCCAATCTCACGTCTTTCTCCCTTTTATTTACTAGCTTATGATGGTTAGTTTAGGGCATGTTTCCATTAGCATCCTTATGCTCACATGATTGCATCCATTCGTCTGTCTTGCATGCACCAAGCTCGGCGCATCATGCTAACTGCATTGTATTTCAATTCCAAGTTGAATACATGTATCAATTGTTGCATCTCATATGCCATCTTAGAATAGCCGAGCCTATTGTAATTGCATTTTGCATGTGTTGCATTAGGCATTCTTAGCATAGTTAGGATTCATGCATGATTTCTAATTAACTTCTTTCTTTGGCTCAGAGTACTCGGTGAGTGTTTATGTTTTAGCATCCTTGCATGCGTGTGAGTGACTGCCATGATAGCATGCGTACCATGAGGCTATGTGCTTATGTGATATACCTGCCTGAATGCCTGTGGGTGAAGGTTGGATTATTTAAATTGGAACAATTCATCGATTGCGAGTTTTATGCCCACTTGAGAGTGGCAAATCACCATGTTTTCTAAGCCCACTTGAGGGTGGCAAAATCTGCATTTTAGCCTACTTGCGAGTAGCAAACCGTTTTCAAAACAAACATGAGATGTTTTGTTCTAACTTAGGCAATCCAGTCTATACTTGTATGTTGTGCACATCACATAGTAATTCTAGGCTAATAAACCGGAATAAGAGCACATGTGTTTTCAAAAACTCGATATCATTTTTAGTAGTGGCCGATCTTCGATCGGGGGAGTGGGGGTGCTCATTGCATGACGTTTCCCAATCGTACCGAAGTTCCCGAGCCGAGGCAACTTTGGTGATGACGGACACGTGGCCTTATGCACGAGTCAGGGTTTCCTAAATTTTCCCAAAATAAAATATTTAGGTGGCGACTCTGTATCTGGCAAAGCAGTCCATGTTTGGCACTTCTTTCTAAAATCAGTTTTTCAAAATGATTTTCCAGATTTGGACTCTTTGGTGATTTATCGGCCTCGCATTGCACTTTGCGGGATTAGATTCAGAACCGTGACATTTGAGTCCAAACTGTAGTAAGCCCAATGAACAAAACGGGATTTCTCCCAGGACATTCAAGGACGTCTATACGTACCTCTCGCGCATGATGAGATAGGTGGTGCTTAGGCTCCTGTAGTAACAGGTCTGCGGGTGCTCGTCGCGCGAAGTTTGTAAAATGGTGGAACGTGCTAGGAGGTAGGATGTGCTCCCGCGGGTGGTACCCCTCCGGGTCGAACGGCCGTATCCTCGGTGGCAACGGTATAATGTTGGGCTCATCCTCTACTCTCGGAGAGCCTCCCACTATACGGAATATGGTCAGCCATCTGAAGAAATCTACAAAAATGAGCAAAAATGAGCGGAATGAGCCAAAATTGCAAAAAGTCAACAAAAGTCAACTCTCATGAAGAGAAAAAGTCAACAAAAGTCAACGCTCGAGAAAATGTGCTAAACTTCGAGACAAATGTACCTCAATTGGTGAAAATAGAGAAAGAAGCTCTGAAAACAAATTCTAATCGATTCAAAACGAAGAGAATCGAAAGTTTTCGCGAAACAACTTCGTGTGGGGCGTTGGAAAACGCATATAAAGTGTAGATCTCAGAGAGAAAAGGGTCTAGGGAGGAGGAGAAATGTATTTCGGCCTTGGAGGTGTGATGAAAAGTGTTTTGCAGTTGAGTTTTAAAGATCTCCATGTGAAAAGACCAAGCTGCCCCGAAATTGTGTAAACTGGTCGGCCAGCCAGTTTTTTTTTGGTCGGCCGACCACTTTGGTGGTCAACAAGTGGTCAACCATTGGCCTAGGTGGTCGGCCATTCCTCCTGGGTGGTCTCCAAGGCTCCATTGTTCTCCTTTTGTGTTTTGTTGATGATTGGGGTCCTCCTCTCTCAAGAGAGTACAAGAAAAGTACACATTTCGGTTCGAATTGTCCCCGCGGGAACTTTAATTCAAGTCTTCGATGCGTGGCTCATCATTACTCGTCAAGAGCGAGGTGTATCCTTTTGAATACGTTGTGACCCTTCCGAGAGGTAAATCGGAGGCTCCGGTCAAATTGCTCGCGTTAAGGCTTGTATCTTCTTTTTCAGTGTTTTGTTTCGAACATACGTTTGAAGTTGCACCTAAAATGCATTGTTATGCTCATTTCTCTCGCATTGTTATGCACACTTCTCTTGCATTTGTTATGCACACCACTTGTTGCTTTGTCATGCACACTACTCGTCGCATTGTTATGCACACTTCACTTGCATTGTTATGCTTGTTTTACTCACATTGTTATGCATCACACTTAGGTTGCATTGTCATGCACCCCTTCCATCCGCATTGTTATCCGTCACACTTAGGTTGCATTGTCATGCACCCCTTCCACTCGCATTGTTATGCGTCACACTTAGGTTGTATTGTCATGCACCTCTCCATCCGCATTGTTATGCGTCACACTTAGGCTGCATTGTTATGCACCCCCTCTACCCGCGTTGTCACGCACACTTAGGTTGCATTGTCATGCACCTTTTCGCTTGCATTGCTGTGCACTTTTCACTTGCACTGCTATGCATGTTTCATTAGCATCATATGTGCACGCGTTTATCTTGGAATTGCATCTTCATGTAATGTTGAGCATGTGCTTCTAACTATATTGTACCTGCCGAGTTTCTTTCTTTTGCAGGCACGATATTGTATGTATGGTTCATTTGACGCTGATGCGACCAGACGGTATTGTATTTACTTCACGTGAGACGTAGCGAGGATTGTATAATTCTCTTACATCCTTTCTGCATGTAATGTAGTTTGGTTCATATTCATTCGCTTGCTTAAACTATTGCATTTATTGTGTATAATTGCTTCATTACAGCTTTCTTTGCATGATCATAAGTTATGTTCGGCTTTGTGCAAGTCATTTGCATCTTGCCCCTGCCTGCGGGCACATCTCTTTGTTATCTTGCCGGTTTGTCTAAGTCTTCGGCCTTGTCAAAAATGTGTAGTCTCTATGCTTTGACATTCACTCCCGTCACTTATGACTTCCGAGTTCTGTCAAAGAGGGGTAACTATAGACACCCCCATTTTTGACCGACCTTAAGACTCAAATGTCATCAATTGAGTGCTCGGTGATTGTGCATGTCGTGCTCATTTTGAGGTTTTGGAGTTTTGGCTGAGAGCCTCGCCTCTAGGCCTCTGAACTCTTTGTGCTTTGGCTCGGTTTGTGGACCAAACCTTGTTTCTCTTCCCTGGAGGGAGGGAGTGGTCTTGTAGACCACCTCTTTGTGGTCGTAGACCACTTTTCGCGCTTGGAGACTAGTTTCTAGTTTTCGGAGCCTTCGGCCGCACGCCTTGACTCGGGACTGCTTAACGTTCTCCGTTTGGCATGGTTTTTGAACCATACCTTATTGCCTCTGCCTAGAGGGACACTGTGGTCCGGAAGACCACTTTTGTGGTCACAGACCACTTTTGGTGCCGGTAGACTAGTTTTTGAGGCTTTTGGCTTGCGCGCTTTGCCTCTCAAACTTTCGTCTTGCATCCGTTTTGGTTTGTTTTCGGCACAAACCTTGTCGTCCTTGTTTGGAAGGTGGTACAAGGATGGGAGACCAGTTCTTCCCCTTAGAGACCACTTTTCCTCCCGCCGGCCAGTTTTCTGGTCGGCTAATTGGTTTTCTTGGTCTTTGGGCCACCTTTTCTGGTCGGCCACCACACCATTGCATTGTTTTGATACTGCTGACCTTCTCCACCATGGTCGACCACTTTTTGTCTTCGGAGACCACTTGTGGTGGTCGGCCGACCACTTCAAGTAGCTGGCCGACCACTTCAAGTGGTCGGCTGCTTTTCAGCACCTTTTTGGAGATATTTTCATCCAGCTGGCATAGCTGGAAGGCACTAAAGCCATCCTACATACACGTGTATGGAGGGATGGCCTTGAACCCTAAGCTTGTCCAACAAGCTTGAGCATTGGTTCTCTATAAGAGAGAACCTCCTCATCCCTCCTCCAGGTTCAGTTTTGGAGTGTTTGAGACATACATACATACTTGTATCTATCTTGCTCTTGTTCTTCATTTTTGTGCCTTAAAGTGTAGTTTTATCATACTTTAACACACAAACACACACTCAAACACCATCATTTTGTTGCTGAGGCTTCTTGAGGTTGTTTTTGGTGCTTGTGGACTGGTTTTCATCCAAGAAAGCTGCTGGAGTGGTAGCCTTGAAGAGGTTCTACAAGGGTGAGCCTTTAACCCCTTAAACCCCTTGTTTTTCTTAAGCTTTTAGACCTATTTGCATGCTGATTTAAGCTTAACTTCCTACTGCAAAAAGTTCTATTTTCCAATCCTTAAAATGTTTGTTTAAGGTCACTTTTTTGTTGGGGGTGGTCTACCCCCTCTTAGGCCTTGCTAGGCCTTGTTTTGAGCCATCCCTTTAGGCTCTTGTTCTAGCCTTTGCATGGCCTTCTCACCACTGAAATCCAGAGGATTTTTAGTGGTGGAAAGGTGGTTTTGGGGGTCCCAAATAGGAGAGGGTCATCCCCTCTCCCTGTATTTTGAATACTTGCTTCATATGCCTCATGTTTGAGCATGTTTATTAAGCTTGTGTTGGCTTGTTCTTAGCATGTATTTGAGGTTATTTTGAGATGGCATGCCACTGTTTTTGGTTGTCTTGATCACCTCATGCATGCTTAATACACTTGTAGTGTAAATTTCATAAACTAGTCGTGTATGCTTCATGAAGTAGTATGTCTTTCTAGCTTATGTTGACTCCATTTCAGAAGGTTTTTGGTGTTGTTTTAACATGCCTTAGATCTATTTTGGGTCGGTTTGGTTGGCCCTTGCATGCCTTGTACACTTGTAGTGTATTTCTCACAAACTAGTCTTGTATGCTTCATGAGGTAGCATGTCTTTCTAGCTTGTTTTGATTCCATTTTAGCATGTTATTGGTGATTTTTTGCCATGTCATACCTTTGTTAAGGTTTGGTTTGGTTGGCCCTTGCATGCTCCATGCACTTGTAGTGCAATTCCATGAATTAGCCTAATGTGTGCCATGCTTTAGACTATCTTTCTAGCATGATTTTGGCTTAACTTTGAGAAGTTTTTGTCCGTGTTTTAGCATGCTCTAGCTCTGATTTATGTTGTTTTGGTCATGCATGCCATGCTTTGTATAGCTATAATGAATTCTAACTTGTTAGCTTTGTGTATCAAGTCCACTAGCATGCATTGCTTGACCTATTTCCATGATTTGGCATCATTTCATATGTGATTTCAGCCCATGTAATGTTGTCATGCACTTGCATTTGTCACTCATTCAATGCGTTGGAGGGTTGGTCCTCTATGCCTTAAACATGAATCATTGCGTATGCCTTCATGCCTAAGCTTGCGAGCTATCATTTCAATGTGTATTTGGGGTTATTTTGCCATGATATAACTCTGATTTTTGTTCCCGGAGCCATCTCATGCTTGGTCTTGATAAGTGTAGTGTAATCCACCTTATTTACCTTGCATATTCCATGCCTTATGTCCTTCATGCTAGCATATTTTGGCTTCCTTCCATACATGTTTTAGACTCATTTTGACATGTTCTAGAACTGTTTTGGGTTGCCCTTGCCATATGCTTCATGTTTTGCATAGCTATAGTACAAATGCCTATGCTAGCTTCAAGCTTTGGGTACCATAGCATGCTTCATTTGTGTTGTGTACATGATTTGGCATCCTTTAACATGACATTTCAGAGCATGTAGCATTGCCATGTTCCCATTTCATTCACTCTTTAAGTGCCTTTGAGTGTTATGAATTGTTGCCTAGTTTGTGGCCTAGCATGTATGTCATCTTGCCTAGGTCCTTGAGCCTCATCTCAGCATATTTTGGTCTTTGTTTAGACCTATTTGAGCTCTGTCCATGATTGGTTCAATCATTTCTGCCATGTATTGCATGCCCCTTGTGTAGTCCCTTTAAGGCTTTGTGCCTTAGGCCCTCTTGCATGCTTTACTTGTGTTGTTTGAATGATTTGGCATTATTTCACACTTGATTTTAGAGCCTTTAGTGTTGTCACACTTCCATATTTATCGCTTCTTCATCATGCTTGAGAGTTGTGTTCTTAGGCCTAGTCGATAAGCCATTGCATGTGCATGCTTGTATATGCTTTCATGCCTTCATTTCTTAGCATTATGGCCACTGTTTTGGGCATGACTGAGGTCTATCCATTTTGGTTTAAGTCCATCGAGCATTGTGTACGCCATGTTACATCACATTGTACATGTTATGTTGTTGTTTGCATTGTGCATGCTATGTTCTTGTTCACATTGTGTATACCATAATCATATTGCATTGAGTATGCCATGTGATTCATTGCATTGAGTATGTCATGTTACATTACATGTTTAACATGCTTGTTGTTGCATTGCATTTGTTTGGATTAGGTGTTAATCCAAACACGAGAAACGAGGGACGTTTCATACTTGAAGTGATGAAACGTGCCTCAATTCTCGGTCGCCGACGCTCTTGATCTACATGATAGAGTTCTAGGTTTTATGTGTTTATTTGTGCATTCATTTACATTGATTTTTGCAATTTGGCCTCTCGGCCATCATGTATCAAGATGCGTGATTGGTGGCTCGAGGGTCGAGAACCACACTCCCTTGAGCTTATGAAATGATAGGGAGAGTGGTTGTGCACACATATCTTGCAAATACATTGCCATGCCCTTTCTTTTTCTCTGTTGCAGCAAAGTGAAAAAGTGCAGCAAAAACTGGCCGGCCAGCCAGAAAAACTAGCTGGTCGACCGCTTTTTCTAGTCTACAGCAACAAAAAGTGGTCGGCCAGTGGCTAGAAGCATCAATAACTGGTCGACAGCCCTTCCACAGGTCCCCAAGGTGAGTTAGAAGCTTTCTGAAACTTGGTGCAAGGTTCTGAGAACAGTTGCAAACAGAGGCAAGTTGGGGCATCGCGATGGATTTCCAAACGAGGAGACCGAGCATGCACATACTTCTCGCTTTGAGGCTCCTGTTTTACTGCTTTCCTTAGCTAGCTTATGCTTTGGTTCTGTACTTAAGTAGTTAATGCGTTTAGCTGCTTATTCGTTTTGTAATAATTAGTTGTCGCTAGTTATTAGTTTGTGATGTAATAATTAGTTGAATTAGCTTAGATTGGCTAGTTAGCTTCTTATTCGGACCCTCCGTCGAGAGGGCCAATTGTTGTAATAAGTGTGCGTGTGTGTGATGCATGTCTTCCAACCCCTATTTCTTTCTCCCTTTTACTGAACCGCTTACGATAGTTAGTTTTAGGGCATATTTTGTTTAGCATACCTTATGCTTTGCATGCGTGCATCATTCATCTGTATTGCATGCACTAGGCTCGGCGCATCATACTAACTGCATTGTATTTCAATACATTTACTTGAATACGTGTTCAACAGCATGTTATCAAGTTGCATTTCACATAACATCTTAGAATAGCCGAGCCTATTTTAGTTACATTTCTGCATGTGTTGCATTAGTCATCTTAACATGAACTAGGATCATGCATGATTTCTAACTAGTTCTTTGTTTTGGCTCGGAGTACACTGTGAGTGTTTACGCTTTAGCATACTGCACGAGATGTGTATGTTGCCATGTTAGCATGCTTGCCATGTGGCTAACTGCTTAAGTGATTAACTGCTTGAATGTCTGTGGGTGAAGGTTGGATTACTTGAATTGGAACAATTTATTGAAATCCGTGATTTAGCCTACTTGCGAGTAGCACCTCTAAACCGTTTTCAAACAAACGAACATGCAATGTTTTGTTCCAACTTAGGTGACCTAGTCTATACTTGTATGTTGTGCGCATCACATAGTAATTCTAGGTTAATAATCGGAATAAGAACACATGTGTTTTCAAAAACAAAATACCATGCTTAGTACAGGCCGATCTTTGATCGGGCGAGCGGGGGTGCACGTGGCCTTAGGCATGAGTCAGGGTTTCCTAAATTCCCCCAAAATAAAATATTTAGGTGTTGACTTTGTATCTGGCAAAGCAGTCCATGTTTGGCACTTCTTTATAAAAATCAGTTTTCCAAAACGATTTGCCGAATTTGGACTCTTTGGTGATTTATTGGTCTCACATTGCACTTTGTGAGATTAGATTCAAAACCGTGACATTGAGTCCGAACCATAGTAGCTAGAGAACAAAACGGAATTCGCGCCCTCGCCGCACGGAGCCATAGAGTTCTCGGGGGCGGTCTACACCTCCCCAGCAGCTACTGTGTCAAAGTACGGGCGGAAGAATGAGAAGGTCTCCCGGGTCCTCCGCAAGCATCTGTCGTCGTATTGATGAGAGTATGGCACAATAGGGGGCATCTCCGCCTCTGGCTCTGGAGCGAGGGTCGGGAAATATGCATATACCCAAAGCTGAAGGGAAAGGCAACAGTGAGTATACAGTGTATAGATATAGAGAATGCAGAATGCAGAATATGTATACAGTGTATAGAAAGTACAAGTGTAGATGCAGAAAGCAGAATGTGTAGTATAGTGTACAGAGAGTACAGATGCAGAGAATGCAGAATGTGTGATGTAGAGAATGTAGAATGTGTGATGCAGAAAGTGAAGAGTATAGATGTAAACAATGCAGTATGCAGTGTACAGAAAGTGCAATGCAGAAAGCGCAGAAATAGAAGATGGGAAATGTAAAGCAGAGACGTAAAGTGTACCTCCCAGGCTCTCCAATAGCCTCCGACCTTGTCCCCCCTCCTGCGGGATGTCGAGCTCATATAGCCACATAGTGTAGGGAGGTCAGCTCCTCCCCAATCATGTAGTCGAACCTGAGGTAAGTCCACCAGGGGGCTCAGGAGATACAGCCCTACGGTGTTCCACCTGTTCGCAAACAAGGTGGTACCAAAGAGGAATATCAAAAAGCCCCAGGCGTAATGCTCGGTCTCCTCTGGGGTCTCTAGCTCTCTCCCTCGGAAGTGCTCGATGAACCAGTTATATCGTACCATCCTCGGTTGGAAGAGAGGTGGGTGTGCTCCTAGTAGGTGCAGCTAAGAGGCCTCCCACTTGCCCATGTCCATATCGTAAGGGATCGGATTACCCCCTTCTTCTACGCCCATGAGCATTTCGAAGTCATAGGGGGTCATTGTCATCTCCCCGGTAGTGGAGAAGTGGAAAGAGTTAGTGGTATCGCACCACTACTCCACCAATGCACCAAGAAGCGGTCGACTCGCGATATGGCACGATAGCCCCATGCAGAATAAGCCGAAGTCGGCCTCGTCGATAATGTAGCGGACACCGGTAAGGAGCTCCATATAGCAGTCCCTCACGGATCTAGCTCCATAGCCCCTAATAGAGCAAAAGTCCTCCTGTGATCAAGACAATGATATATAGTGGTATGAGAACAGGTAGATGAAAAGGCAATGTAAGAAATACAGCGCAAGAGTGTGATTAAGCCAAAAATGTAGTAAGAAGCGAGAAATGCAGTGTAACTCTGCAGTTGAAGCAAGGGACACAGTTAAAGCAAGAAATGCAATTTACAGTGAAGAAAACATGAGAATACAGTATACACGTCGGTGGCGCCGTAAGACAAATGTGAGTCTGGCTCCCATAGCAAGAGGTCCTCTGGTGCGCGTCGCGCAAACTCTCTGAAGTGCCTAATACCTCCGGGTGGTAGCACATGTATCTGAGGATGGTATGTCTCCAGATCAAAGGGACGTACTCCTAGTGGTAGTATCTTGGGCGCGGCCTCCATTTTTGCCGGAGGTGATAACTGCGGTGGAATCTCGAATGAAGCCCCATCATGAGGTAGATCATCCGCCATCTAGAAAGAAGATGTGAAAGTGGTGAAAAATGAAGAAAAACGAAGGAAAAATGGCAAACTTGGAAAAAGTCAAACCCTAGGAGAGAGAAAATGGAAGAAAAAGTCAAAGCTAGGAAAAAGGCACCAAACTTGAGAGAAACTTGAGGGGAACAAGCCTCAAGTGGTGAAACTCCAAGAAAAAGCACCGAAATCAAATTTCAATCGGTTCAAAACGGAGTAAACAAAGAGGATTTAGCGAATAAACTTCGCGGGGGTGTTGGAAAACGCATAGAAAGTGCGAATCTAGAGAGAAAGGGCACTTAAGGAGAGAGAGAGGGAGTAATTTCGGGTATGGGGTAATGAGGAAATGAGACCCCATGCCTTATATTTAAAGACCCGAGCCAAAAAGACCCAAATACCCTGAATATGCCACGAGTGGCCAGCAGGCCACATTAATGGCTGGCAGGCCACTTTTGTGGCTGACAGGTGGCCGGCGGCTTCCTCCAATGGCCGGCAGGTGGCCTACTACTTCCCTCTGAGTCCTAATGCTGTTTAGTGTCCTTGGTTTCCAAGAATTGAAGAAATTGTCCACTGTTGAGTTCAGAATGTCTGTACGGAAGCTCAAAACCGTGTTTTGGGTGCACGAACATGAACGAGGTGTATCCTTTAAACATATGGTAACTCTTCCGAGAGGTAAATTGGAAGTTGCTACCGAATTTGTTTTTTCAAATTATGCTTTTGTATATGTGTTTCACATTGTTGCATGAATATGTGTTTCACATTGTCGCATGAATATGCATTTCATGTTGTTGCATTTCACCTTAATGCATCAATATGCATTTCATTTCGATTCCTTGCGTAAGATATGCATTTCTTGGGTATTGCATGCGCATCTTGCATCATGTTATGAGTTACGCGTAGAATATGCTCCCGCTATTATTTCGCACATAGAATATGCTTCTGTTACAAATCATGTATAGAATATGCTTCTGCTTTTGTTTCTCGCAAAGAACATGCCATTAACATTGTATCTCGTTTGTTTGTTTTGCATAGAACATGCATTCTTACCGTATCGCACTTGTTAAATCGTTTTCTTACACATGCACGATATTGTATGTATGGTTCATTCGAATAAATACACGGTATTGTATGTATGGTTCATTCAGAGGAGTTCTAGTTAAAATTATTCGTGCCACATTCAGATCGCATCCATTTTCAATCGGTTAAAAACATTCTGGTGCACCCAGTGTTCACACCACCCCTTCCTCCTCTCTCGTGTGATACGTTAAGATTACAAATCGGTTAAAAACATTCAGGTGCACCCGGTGTTCACACCACCCCTTCCTCCTCTTGCGTGCAACACGTTAGGAAGGCAAATCAGTTAAAAACATTCGGGTGTGCCCGGTGTTCACACCACCCCTTCCTCCTCTCGAGTGAGACGTGTTAGGATTGAAAATTGGTTAAAAACATTCGGGTGCGCCCAGTGTTCACACCACCCCTTCCTCCTCTCACATGAGACGCGTTAGGATTGCAAATTGGTTAAAAACAGTCAGGTGCGCCCGGTGTTCACACCACCCTTCCTCCTCTCGCATGCGACGCATTAGGATTGCAAATCGGTTAAAAACATTCAGGTGTGCCCGGTGTTCACACCATCCCTTCCTCTTCTCGCGTGCAACACGTTAGGATTGCAACTTGGTTAAAAACGTTCGGATGCACCTGGTGTTCACACGACCCTTTCCCCCTCACACGTGCAACGTGTTAGGATCTTGGTTGAAACCTTGGGTGCACCCGATGGTTATGTCGCCCTTCGCCTTTTCCTGCGCGACACGTAGTTAAGCTTGCAAAATTTTCTTATATCCTTTCTACATGAAATGTGGTTCGGTTCATGATTCCCACGCGTGGCATGTTTATTTACTTGCTTCTTTTCATGATTGGAATTGCTATGCCTTGTTTCGGTTTGTTTAGATGCGGCATTTTCATTGCATTGGATTTGCATTTAAATGTTTCATTGCACAGCCTCTTTGCATAATCATAAGTTATGTTCTTGCATTTTGCATATCATTTGCTTCTTGCCCCATAACTACACTGGTTTGATTCCTTGTAAAGGGATATGTAGGCAGCCAGGGGGCACAACCATTTGTTTTCTGTCTTGTTTATTTGTCCAAGTCTTTCGGATTTGTCAAAATGGGTCGTCTCTAGGCTTTGACATTTACTCACGTCATTTCATGACTTCTGAGTTCTGTTAAAGAGAGGAAACTATAAACACCCCATTTTTGACCGTCCTCAAGACTTGGACGTCATTGCTTGCGCACTCGATGATTGTGATTACATGTGCTCGTTTTGGTGCTCGAAATCCTCGGCGGAATATCCTATCATTGAGCCTTCAAACCTTATTCGTTCTGCTACCTGTTTTGGACTAAAACCTTTAAGCCTGAAACCCTTTGTGGATGCCGGCCAACAATTGAGGCTGGCGGGCACCAATTGAGTTTGCTGGCCATCCAAGTGGCCTACCAGCCATATTTGTGGCATGTCGGCCACTAGTGTCTTTTTCAGATATTTTGTTGACAACTGTTCCAGCTGTTGGCATAATGAGCTTCATCTCCATACACGTTTATAGATGGATATTTCTCAGCCAAATGCTTGTTTATCTATATATATGGGGTCTCCTCCCCCATATTTGCCTACTTACACTACACTTTTGCCTACATTTCCTTAACCAAAGTTGATCATCTTTGAGCTGAGGTTCCTTGAAGCCTTCTTGGAGCTCTTGAAGGTGGTTTTGGCTTGAGTTAGTGCCTAAAATTGTTCTTTGCTTCAAGAGCTAGGAATGGCATGTCATCAGTGGCCGGCCAGCCACTGTTACTGGCCGACAGGCCACCAGTGTTGGACGACAACCCCTCAATGGTGACTGGCCGGCCACCAGTGAATTTTGAGCAGTGTGCTTGTGAAGCATGGCATAGTTGATCTAGAGAAGGAAATGGTGCAAGGGTAGTGCAACAAAGGCATTCAGGGGCAAACACCGAATGTTCGTCGGGTGAAAACCGAGCATGCATGGGCCTCCCTTGCTTCTCGGGACTAGTTAGCTAATTAATTAGTTTAAATTAGCAATTAATTATGTGTTTGTTGTAAATTAATTAGTTATAACTAATTAGTTTGTGTTGTAATATTTAAACTAGCTTAATCAGTTGTAGCTAATTAGTTTACTTATTTAATTAGTTTAGATTAATTAAATTAGTTCATGTTGTAATATTTAATTAGTTTAGCCTAGTTAATTTCTTAATTAATTAGCTTAGATAGTTAGTTAATTATTCATTCAATTTTTGTAATAATTAGCTTAATTAACTTAGCTAGCTTATTCATTCAAACTCTCCTTCGTGAGAGCGTGATGTAATAATGTGCATGTTTTCCAACCCTACGTCTTTCTCCGTTTTACTTAACTGCTTACAATGGTTAGATTAGCGACATGTTTCGTTTAGTATATCACATGTTTGCATCCATTTCATTTGTATTGCATGCACCGAGGCTCGGCGCATCATTCAAACCACATTGTAGTTTCAATACTTCGATGAATACATGTTTAAACGCATGCTATCAAATTGTTGCAAATAACATGCTAAGTAGCCGAGCCTATCTTAGTTGCATATCGTATGTGTTGCATTAGACATCTTGCATAAGTTAGGATGATACATATTTTTTTAACTTTTCTTTGTTTTTCTTAGCTTGGAGTAGTAGATGAGTTTTAGTGCTTTAGCATACTTGCATGAGTGTAAGTGATTGCCATGTCTAGCGTGCTTTCCATGAGGCTAAATGCTTAATTGATGAATTCCATGAATGCCTGTGGATGAAGCCTTGTTGCTTGAATTGGAACAATTCAATGAATGTACATTTTAAGCCCACTTTGTTGAGTGGCAAATTCGCAAACTTTAAGCCCACTTGAGGTGGCAAAATCAAACCCCTTTTCACAAAACAAATATGAAATTGAGTTGTTCCAATTTGAGCAAACTAGTCTATACCTTGTGTGTGCACATCACATAGTAATGCTAGCCTAATAACTGAAAAAAGAGCATATAATGTTGATAAAAATCATATTATGATTAGTAGAGGCCGATCTTTGATCGGGCGAGCAGGGTGGCTCAATTCATGACATTCCCCTCTCGTACCTAAGTTCCTTAGCCGAGACAACTTTGGTGATAACGGATACGTGGCCTTTGGCATGAGTCATGAGTTTCATAAATTTCCCCAAAATAAAATATTTAGGTGGCGACTTTTGGCATTTTTTGATTCAAAATCAATTTTCCAAAAGATTTTCCGATTTTGGACTCTTCGGTGTTATCAATTTCACATTACACTTGTAAGATTAGATTCAGAACCACAGGAGTCCGAACTGTAGGGCTTTTTTCAAATCTCCAAAAGGGGGCGCGAAAAAGTCGAGCTACACACCCCACTTCATTTCCTCACTCATCCAAGTCCGAAAACACTCCTTCTCTTTCTCTAGGTGCTTCCTCTCTCTAGATTTGTGCTTTATACACATTTTCCAACGCCCCACGCAAACTTTTTTTGTAAACCCTCTTTGATTCTCTATACTTTGAACTGATTAGATTTTGTTTTCGTTGATCTTTTTGCATTTTCACCACTTCGGGCTTGTTTCCCATGAGTTTCTCTCGGGTTTCATGAACTTTCCCAGGTTTTGACTTTTTCTCCCATTTTCTCTCTCCTAGGGTTGACTTTTTTCAAGTTTTCCCTATTTTCTTCATTTTTCACCCACTTTTCACCCACTTTCCAGATGGTGGATGATATTCCACATGACGGTGCTCCTCCTAAGGTTTCACCTCTACTATCACCCCATATCAAGGTAGAGGAGCGGTGAATGCCAAGGCCAGCGAAGGGCATTGCGGTTGACTTTAAGGCAAAGTTCATTTCAGAGCTTGAGCCTGAGCCACTACCACTGAGGGTACGGCCCTTTGATCCCGTGACTTATCAACCCCGCACACACATGATATCACCTAGAGGCATCAGGTGCTTTAATGATTTCAATGGTGGCGCGCCGGAGGATCTTCTGCTAAGGGAGCCTCACTCCCACCTTTCCTATGGCGCTTCTGAGGTACAAACTTTATTTTGCATGCATTCCCACTTTTCATTTGACTGTATTTCTTACATTGCATTTCATTTGAATGCACTTTATCACTGTCGTTCATCTGATTCAACCTTTCTTTGCCACAGGGAGACTCCCACTCTCACAGGGGTTACGGGGCTGTGACAGCGAGAGACTGGTATTATGAGCTCCAGCCAAAGGTCCACGACTTTGTCGACAAGGCTAACTTTGGTCTATTCTGCACCTTACTCTTACGACACCTGGTGAATCGGGCTCTTCTCAGAGCGCCGATGGAGAGGTGGTGGGACACCACTAATTCTTTCCACCTCTCTTCTGCTGGGGAGATGACGATGACTCCCTATGACTTCGCCACACTCACAGGCTTAGGATTAAGGGGTGATCCGATCCCCTTTGACATGGACATGGGCGAGTGGGAGGTAGCTTGGATCCACCTGCTTGGAGCGTGCCCACTTCTATATAGACCAGCGATGGTGAGATACAGCTGGTTCCCTAAGCACTTCGGCGGGAGTGAGCCCGAGACACCGGAGGAGGTAGAGTAATATGTCCAAGGCTTCTTGATGTTCCTACGTGGTACCACCTTGTTTGTGACCAGGTGGAACACCGTAGGCTTGTACTTATTGAGCGCCCTCATGACATTACCTCAAGTTTGGTTCTACGACTAGGGTGGAACCGGTTTCACTACACTCTATGGCTATATGAGCTCCACTTCTCGTATAAGGGTAGGAATGGCAACGGGCCAGGGCGGGGCCGGGTATGCCACTCCCCGTCCCTGATCCCCAAAAGTGAAAACATCCCCGGCCCTGATCCCCGGCGGGGAACCCATTACCTCCCCCACCCCCGTCCCCTAATGGGGATCGGGTTTCCCCGGCCCCGAAAAATCCCCGACTTATCTTTTCACAACACACACACACCACACCACACCGACTATTCAGATCAACAACAATCATCAACAACATTGTTCATCAACAACAATAGACAACAACTTAGATATATATATAACTTAAAAAAAAAATTAAAACATCAACAGATATATATATAGAGAGAGAGAGAGAAAGAGAGGAGGGGCTTCACGGACGGGCCACGGTTCAGGATTTGTTCAGATCGGTGGTGGTGGATCTGAATGATTGCTGAGTGAGTGAGTGAGGGAGAGAGATGAGAGAAATGGTGAGACTCAGAGAGAGAGGTCTGAATCAGTGAGTGAGGGATCGAGAGAGATGAGAGAAGTCAGTGAGGGAGAGAGAGAGATGAGAGACCGGGGAGACAGAGAGAGATCTGAGTTAATAAGTGAGGGATAAAGAGAGATGAGAGAAGTCAGTGAGGGAGAGAGAGTTCAGATAAATAAGTTTGAGTATGGGTAGATATTATATTAGATACAATATAATATAATAATAGTAACTTTGAGTGTAGGTACATATATGATATAATATAATATAATAGTAATAACAGTAACTCAAAGAGAGATATAATATAATATAATAGATATAATATAATAGTTTGAGTGTAGGTACATATATATCCAGTGCACTCCTAAACATATATATATATACGGGGGATTATTTGGGGATTTTGGGGCGGGGCCGGGGCTAAGGAATCTATCACCGTCCCCGGCCCGAAAATCAACGGGGATTTAATTTTCACTACCATCCCCGGCCCTATGGGGATTATTTTTGGGGAAAACCCGTTCTAATCGGGGTCAGGGGGTCGAGTCCCCGTCGGGCTGCGTTCAAATTGCCATCCCTACATGAGGGGAGAGCGGATCAGAGGCTACTGGAGAGCCTAGGAGATGTGCAGCACACCTTTCTACTTTTGTACTTTCTGTTCAACATCTGTTCATAACTTATGCTTTCTACTTTGTACTTTCTGTTTTATATCTATTCATGCATTGTGTTTTCTGCTTTGCACTTTATGTTTTATATCTATTGACACATTGTTGATTACACTGCTGCCCTTTTCTTGTAGTTATGGATTTATGCCTATTTCCCGGCTCTAGCTCCAGAGCCTGTAGAGGAGATCCCTCATGTAGTGCCCTACTCATGGCGATACGACGGCCGGTGTTGGCGCTAGAGTCGCGGTGACATGACCTTCGCCTTCTACCACTGATACTTCAGTACGGTGGTTGCCGACGAGGTAATCCGAAACTCACAGTCATTTTTGCTTTACTACTGTTCTGATTCATACTTCGACAACTGATGGCAACTAACAATCTGTACATTCTTTGTTTGCAGATTATATGACAGCCTTGGGCAACGATGCCGGTTGGAGTAAGGGACCAATACGCCAGGGCTTGGGCCACATCTCGATTCAAGATTTTGCTAGAGGGCCCAATCTGCTGAGCCTGGTTGTTGGGTGAGCATTTCATACGCCAGACTTTGGGCTCACGCATCCAAATTGTTTCCATGCCACCCCCAACATCCATGCAGACTGCTGATAGCCTCCCAGCTAAGGCTATTATTTAGTTTATGGTGGGACTAGATGTCGATTACTTCAGAGCGAAGGGCAATTATGCGGCTTTCATCCAGACTCATCTCATACCCCTTCTGACAGGCATTCGCGCGGGCGATGTTGCAAGTGCTTCCTCGATGGGCGAAACTGCCCAGAAGACCAAGGCCAATTTTGGAGGGGCCTCTCCCATCATGCCGGTGGCTGGTTGGCCAGTGATTCCCACTACTGTAGACACCCCATTTTTGACCGCCCACAAGACTTGGGCACTACTAATGGTTTACTTGTTGGAGAAAGGTGTGCAGGGCACAGGTTCAGTTTCTTCGGCAAGGAGAGAGGCGAATCTCAACTTCACACCCCATTTTGAATCAAAGCTATTTTGGATGGTTTTTAGACCTTAAAACCCTCTCTTTCAAAACATTTTTGAAGTAAAATTCCCACGATGTTCCGACGCTCGCATTTCGGTAAATGGTGCGCTTTTCGGTGAAACGAGCAAGGACAAAGTGGAAATGAATGAAAGAGAGATGAAATATTTGAAAAATCTCTCAAAACACCTTATTTAGGGGTTTGAAGTTGAAGAGAAGAGGAGAAGAGGGGAGAAAACTAGTTTGGGAGAAGTTCAGGATGAATCCGGGTGGGAGAAAGACGAGCAGTCATCGCTAAATCAAGCTTATCTACCTATACACTTGGAGTTGAGCTATGAGGCCACCACCATTGGAAAGAAGACTTCTGGGGCTTCATTTTTCATTCAAGAATCTCCTAAAGCCAAGCCCGGGTGGAGGAGATATGATTGGTTGAAGTCGGGCATCATCCCGGTTGGATCGAGTCTGCGCGGCTTCACCAAAAAGGACATAACTTTTTCCACAGAAGGAATTTTAATGCAAGGTTTGCGCCATTGGAAAGCTAACTTCCGGGGCTTCAATCTGGACATCCACCGGCACTTTTTGACCTCATTGGACACCCATCGGCACTCTATTTAGCCGACCAGCCAGTACAAAGTGCAGGTCGGCAATTTATTGTGCCGACCGGCAATTTATTATGTCGATGACCCTTTTTCTTGGCGAATCTGACCCTTTTTACTCTCCCAGGCATAATGCATGCCAGCTGTGCCAGCTGGGATGCACAGAACCAGCTCCACGTGCATATATGTGCCTATTTTGAGCCTTTACACCACCTTTGCCCCCTTCTTTGCACCCTTTGCTCAAGGCTTCTTGAGGAAGCCTTGACCCCTTGTCTTGGCTTCCTCAAGAAGCCTACCAGCTGTCCAAGCTTCTTGAATAAGCCTTGACCCCCCTTGACCCTTTTGGATAGCTTGTCTTGTAAGCTTGGCCTTTACATTGCCTATATAAGAGAGGTCCCTTCTCCTTTGTTTTGGTTGGATGTTTGGAACAAAAAACCAGAGATATATAGATATATCTAATATATACATACATACAACCCTCCATCACCCTCTATATCTATCCCATCCAATCTTCCAAACACCATTGGTTCTTGGCCATTTGCACTATAACTCATAGCACAAGGCATCCTTACTCCATTCCAGAAACTTGGGGCTATTCATCAGAGCTTAGGAGCACCTAAACTTGGTCCAAGAGGTGCTGGTTTGCTGGTCTTCAAGGGTGAGTCCTCCTCTTCCCTTTTCTAGTCTTTTTTTGCTTCATATCTAAGCCATAGTTGCTTGCACTTTTGGGCTCTGACCCAAACTGTAAATCATCATATTTTGGGGTCCCCTTCATGTTTGATTGAGGACCTCTTGCTTTTTGAGGATAGCAGCTAGCACTTCCTTCATTAGCCCTCTTATGCCATTTTTCTTGCATAGTATATTTGGCTTGTGTATAGTCTGTTTTGGAGCGTGATATAAACTGAAAATAGGCTGATTTTGAGCCCTTCTTCAACATTGAAGAAGGGCTCAACACTGTTTGGGACCTCCATGCATGACTTGCCATTGAACCCCTCTTGGGTCCCCTCTTTTGCATGATTTATTAGGCTGTTGTGTCTCTGTTTTTGGACCTTGGTCCGAACTGAAAAGGGGCTTATTTTGACCCCCTCTCCATGTTCCATTGAGGGTTTGTTGCTGTTTGAGACATATTTTGTATACTTCATGTTGTGGCTCTCTTTTTCCCCATATCTTGCATTGCATTTTGAGCATGTTTGCATACTGATTTGGGGCTTGTCATCTACTTCAAAGCATCATATTTTTGGCTCATATTCAATGTTGTAGAAGGCCCTTTCTCTGTTTGGGGCCAGCATTTGTGGGTTGTCTCATATACCTCTCTTGGCCCCCATTTTTGTATGCCATTTTAGCCCTGCTTGTGCTTGCTATCTTGCCATGATTTGTACTGAAAAAATGCTTGTTTTGGGGCTGTCTTGCTTCTGTCTTCATGCTTCATGTTCAGATTATGCATGTTTGATATAGCTATAGGTCATTTCATGTGCCTAATCTTGCATTTCGGGTCCGTTTCATGCACTTAGTGTCATTTCGCTATGTTTCGGGGCTGTTTTGCATCATTTATCGCTTCTGAAATTCACATGCTTGTATGCCATCTTGCATCCCTTGCCTTGCCTTATTAGAGTGGCATTTGATGCCTTAGGTTTGGTCCTCGGTTTGCGTGCATGCGTGCACGCATTTTGAATGTCTCATTTTGCCATGGCCACTGATTTTGGCATGCTTGCGAGCCATCCATGTTAGTTTAAGTCCATCGTTGCATGTTGTTGCATGCCTTGTTTGCTTACATGTTTAGGTTGCGTGTCTAGTCTACTTTGCTCCTTTGCATGCCCATGTTGCATACTAGATCACATGCCTAGGTTGCATCGCATTGGCATGCATGCCTTGCCTCTTGATCAAGTGATAGAGGTTGGGCTTTTATGTGTTTGTTTGGTTTGCATGACATTTGAAATCAAAGTTGCTAACTTGGCTTTTGGGCCATCATGCATTGAAACGCGTGATTGATGGCCCGGGGGTCGAGGGCCATGCTCCCTTGAGTCCATTGCATGATGGGGAGTGTGTCCATGCACATATTTGCTTGAAATTCCATGCCACGCACTGTCTGTCTGCTGTTGCTGTCAAAACTGTCCTCTGCAGGAATTTTATGCCGACCGGCATTATAGAGCGCCAACCGGCACTATATGGGTGGCCGATAAACTCCTAATCAGCCGGTAGAAATTTTGGATGGCCGGTGGGCACTTCCTCCAGTCGGTGGTGTACAGCAGCATGCAAGGAAGGTATTCTGGGACCTTGGCATTTTTTGGAGAGACAGGGCAGTAAGAACAGAGGCAACAGTGCTATGGTGTGGGTTTTCCGGGCAAGACGAATCGAGCATGCATCATTCGCACATCCCGAAGCGGGGGCTGTGGCCACCTTTTCTATTCTGCATTTATTTGATAATTAGAGTTTTGTAATATTTTATTTTGTATTTGGACTGTATTATTTGGGACTGTATATTCTTTTGGTCCCTCTGTGTGAGGGCATATTTGTAATAAGCGTGGGTGTGTGTGTGTGTATGTCTTCCAACCCCCCCATTTCTTTCTTCCCTTTTATTTATCTGCTTATGATGGTAGATTAGGGCATTTTTTAAGTTAGCATACCTTATGCAATGCATACGTGCATCCATGCATTTGTTGACATGCATTGGGCTCGGTACATCATACAAACTGCATTGTATTTCAATTCCAAATTGAATACGTGATATTTGTAGCATTTCACATGCCATGTTTAGGATAGTCGAGCCTATTCTAGTTGCATCTTGCATGTGTTGCATTAGCCATCTTAACATGAGCTAGGATCATGCGTTGATTACTAACTAGTTTCTGTTTTGGCTTGGAGTACTAGGTGAGTTTTTGTGCTTTAGCATATCGCATGCGTATGAATGTTGTCATAATGGCATGATTACCATGAGGCTAAATGCTTATGTGATATTACTGCTTGAATGCCTGTGGATGGAGGTCAAAATACTTAAATTGGAACAATGCATGAAAATTGTGAGTTTTTAAGCCCATTGGATAATGGCAAAATCATCTTTTCTAAAGCCCACTTGAGGGTGGCAAAACCTGCATTTTAGCCTACCTACGAGTAGTAAACCATTTTCAAAACGAACATGTAGTGTTTTGTTCCAATTTAGGCGATTTGGTCTATACTTGTTTGCTGTGCGCATAACATAGTAATTCTAGGCTAATAACCGGAATAAGAATACATAATGTTTTCAAAATTGGATATCATGGTTAGTAGAGGCCGATCTTCGGATCGGGCGAGAGGGGGTGCTCATAGCTGACCTTCCCCAATCGTACCCAAGCTCCCGAGCCAAGACAACTTTGGTGATGACGGACACGTGGCCTTCGGCACCGAGTCAGGGTTTCCTAAATTTCCCATTTTAAAAATATTTAGGTGGCGACTCTGTATCTGGCAAAGCAGTCCATGTTTGGCACTTCTTTTCAAAATCTGTTTTTCTCAAAACGATTTGCCAGAGTTGGACTCTTTGGTTCAGATTACGAACCGCAACAAACAAAAAAAGGGAGTCCGAACTGTACTAGCCGAGGTCCCTCGCGGGCTTGTTACAACTACGCTCACATGTTGGTGGCTGACCGGGTCAGCATATCAGATTCTGATAGAGCCACCCGAGGCAGGCCATGGGTATGTCAGAGCCCGTGGTGCACCTCAGGTATGAACCACACTTTACAGCTTGTAACCACACTCTCCCTTTCCAGATATTAATTACTCTAGATACTGATCATTCTGATGCACTTGCAAGCACCGATTGAGTACACAGAGGGCCTGCTCCAGCTGGTTGCTTCTTTGATTGGCATGGTACAGAGAAGAGAGAATTGCTTGATCTCCATGGTATCCAAGTATCTTTCCTGTTTTCTACCTGTTGTACTACCTCACACTGTTATACACCACACTATCATATTCCCACTAGCACACTGACACGCATACTACAACATTCACACCATCCCATACTGCACTAATTCACTACACGGATACATTGTACTCATATTGTACCTTGTGCATGAATTCTGCATACATACACTGTATCTGATATGTCGACACTTGTTTTCCAGATCCTATCTGTACTGAGGACACTAGCAGTAGCAGCACCAGCGACACCTCCTCTGATGGCAGGAATTAGAGGTAGACAGGCCCCAGCACGCGGCCGAGATGAGCACTGAGGACGTGGCAGAGGCAGGGGTGCTCAGAGCCAGAGCAGTAAGTCCGAGCCCGTATTAAGCGGGGATGATACCGAGACTCGTGACTCTGAAGAGGCAGTGAGCTGACATTCTAAGTCTGAGGGCGGAGGTGATGATGTTGGCTTGGGGTCGGGGAGTGGAGAAGACGTCGAGGCTGGCTCTAATGCAGGGAACGGAGATGATGAGACCGGCTCTGGCTCAGGGAGCGGAGATGATGAGACCAGCTCTAGCTCAGAGTTTGATTCTATAGCGGTGCTGACGGAGACTGTCCCTGAGTCCCCTCCGAGGAATAGGACGAAGAGGGCCTCTCGAGATTGAGATGACTGGTGCCGATTTTTGTACTTTTTGCTTAGTTTCTTTTATTTTGGTAGTTCAGCACATGTATAGCTTCAGATAGACTTTTACTTTTTCTTCTAAACAGTTGTACTCTCTTTTGTAAAAACTATGATCGGGGGAAAACCCTGCAGTTTTATGAAAAGAGTTATTGTTTTACATCATGAGCACCACATTTGCATGGAATGAAAATGGAGTTCGAATTTGAAAATGAAAACTTGTATTGGCACGATGTTTCTAATCGTATATTGAGGTGACCAACAACCAAAATACAAAATACAACTCGATAAACAAAGCACAAACAACTCAAACACAGCTATGAACACTTGCTAAAACCAAAAGACTAAAAACAAGACCTCAAAACAGAAAGACCAAGATAAAACTAGACTGCCCAAACTGCCAGACCCATAAGTGGACGGCAGGCCAGAAATGGTGGGTTGCTGGCCACAAAATAGAGGTTATTGGCCACAAAAGGAGGGTTGCTGGCCACTAAAAGTCGGTTGCCAGCCACTTGTGATGAATCCACCAGACAACTGACAGCTGGCCTCCACTCATAGCCTTATCTACTACAAAAGGTCTTTCTACGTGATTTCTTCACCAAAACCTCATTTTTGCTGCTGTTTCTTCCACACATGGAGATATTTCTTGTCAAGAAGCTCATGGATTGGATAGCCACTTTAGACAGCACGAAGAAGGTAAATTTTTTAGGTTTTGGCATAAACGCGCTTTTTCTGTTAAGCCATACTTGTAGACCACCCGAACTTCCTCCGCGCGCCCCCCTTTTGGAAAGGGTACGGATTTGGGTTCTAGCTACTACAGTTCAGACTCCTGTCACGGTTTTGAATCTAATCTCACAAAGTGCAATGTAAGACTGATAAATCACCAAAGAGTCCAAATCCGGCAAATCGTTTTTGGAAAATTGATTTTAATCAAAAAGCGCCAAACATAGACTGCTTTGCCAAATTACAAAGTCGCCACCTAAATATTTTATTTTGGAAAAATTTAGGAAACCCTGACTCGTGCCGAAGGCCACATGTCCGTCATCACTAAAGTTGCCTCGGCTCGAGAACTTGGGTACGAGAGGGGAAGGTCCTGAAATGAGCACCCCCGCTCGCCCAATCAAAGATCGGCCTCTACTAACATGATATGTTGTTTTTGTAAACACATGTGTTATTATTATGGTTATTAATCTAACTTACTATGTGATGTGCATAACACACAAGTATAGACTAAATCGCTCGATTTGGAACAAAATATCTCATGTTTGTTTTTCGAAAATGGTTTGAAGGTGTTACTCGCAAGTAGGCTAAAATGCGGATTTGCCACCCTCAAGTGGGCTTAAAACAACATGATTTTGCCACCTAAAGCGGGCTTAAAACTCACAATCGTCGAATTGTTCCAATTCAAGTAATTGAGCCTTCATCCATAGGCATTCACGCAGTTATAACAATTAAGCAAATAGCCTCATGGCAAGCATGCTATCATGGCAACACTCACACACATGTAAGGATGCTAAAGTATAAACACTTACAGTGTACTCCGAGCCAAAATAGAAAACTAGTTAGAAATCAATGCATGATCCTAACTATGTAAGATACCTAATGCAACGCATGCAAACTGCAATGAGATAGGCTCGGCTACCTAAGATGGCATATGAATGCAACACTTTGATACATGTATTCAAAATAGGTATTGAAATACAATGCAGTTTGAATGATGCGCCGAGCCTGGTACATGCAAGACAAATGAATGATGCACGCATGCAAAGCATAAGGCATGCTAATTGAAAATGACACTAAACTAACCATCGAAAGCGGTTAAGTAAAAGGGAGAAAGAAATGGGGGCTAGAAGACATGCACACACGCACGCACCCTTATCACAACATTTGCCCTCTCGACGGAGGGTCCGAATGAATAAGCTAAGCTAATCTAAGCTAAGCTAATCAACTAATCTAATTAAGTTAATTAGACTAATTATTACAAACCAATAAAGAAATAGCTAAACTAAGCTACTTAATTATTACAACATTTAACTAATTAACAAATTAATCAAATTACAAATTTAAGCTAATTAACAAATAAAGCTTTAAACTAAGCTGCTCCAGCTCTGTTTGAAGATGCATACACGCATTCGGTTTCTCGCCCCGAAAAGCCTTCCGGTTTGCTCTCTTGAGGCTCTGTCTGCAGGGTGTCCTTAAGAACTTGTTGCAGGATCTTACCAAATCCATGCTGGGGAATGCACCAGTGGCCTGCCGGCCATGAGGAGTTGTTGCCGGCCACCTACTGGCCAAGGGTGTGCACTGCCAGCCAATGATGAAGCAATGCCGGCCATAAATGTGGCACAGCCGGCCACTGGTGTGCTATGACCCCACTCTGTAGCATAACACAAACTAGAGAAAAAGTGATGGTCTCCCAAGGGTATGTACATACTATGCCACTCCATATCACCTCAAAACATCAAGGGAGAGGCACCATTGGATCCAAGACCATCAATCAAGCATCTCAATGCATGATGGCCAAAGATCCAACTTGCACAAATTCAATAAATGCAATGCAAACAAGACTCTAAATCCATTACCTCATCATGGATGATCAAAGGCAACGGAGACAAAGGGGATTGGCTCACTTTCATCACTTCAAGTATGAAGTGGACCAATCCACCATGTGTTAAATATAACGTCGGATTGAACACAACGCAATGCACACAAAACATGATTATCTTAGCATGTTTTACTTTGCTCAATTCTTGTTTACACATTTCAAGTTACCAAGTCATTCATTAACCAATTTGTCCAAAGGTGAAAGTCCTCTAAGGAGAGGAGGTCAACCAAGAGAATGGTTTAAGGCATAGGAGAAACCAGGACTTTGACTAGGAGGAACCCTCAAAAGAGGGTTAAAGCCATTTACACACAAGCCTCAATCCCATGCATTAAACTCAAACTCAAGACTAACCAATCCCCAAAACAAATCAAAAGTGAAGAAATGGGGGAGATGGCAGATTTTTCAGTGCTAAAGTGGCATGAAATACAAGACTCTAACATGCAAACACTTCATGTACAACATGCTATAAGGCTTAAGCATTAAAACTAGTGAAGAGCTTTACACTAGGACTATGTAAAATCAATCACAAAGGACCAAACTAGGCCTAGACAGACCTCAAGCATGCCAAAACAGTGGCCAAAATGAGCTGAAATGATAGCATGAAAGGCAAGAAATGCATGCTGATGCATTGGCTCATAAACAAGGCATAAAGCTCGACTTCTCAAAAGCATTCAAAGAGTGATAAACATGAGAGTATGACAGAAGTTTATGCTCTGAAATTACATATCAAATGATGCCATATCACACAAACATCACAAATAATGCATGCTAGGGGTCTCAAAACACAAGACTAGCAAAGCCAATTACACTATAGCCCTACAAGGCAAGCCATACATGACCAAGACCACTTGGAACAGAGTTTAATCATGCTAAAACAAGGCCAAAAGCATGCTGAAATAGAGCCAAAACAAGCTAGAACAATAGGCCAAAATGCTAAACATGCAAGGCTAACAAGTAGAATTACACTACAAGTGCAAGAAGCATCCAAGAGGTGACCAAACCAGCCAAAAATAAAGTTATGGAAGGTCCAAAAAGTCACAAAAATATGCTTGAACTAAGCCACAAAAGAGTAGAAAAATGGGCTAACTCATTAGGCATGTTAAGCTAGTAAGCAAGATTACTCTACAAGTGCAAGACACAAGCAATGAGTGGCCAAACCAGCCAAAAACATAGTTATAACATGGCAAATTAGTGGCAAAAACATGCTTAAATCAAGCTTCGAAAGGATAGAAAAGCATGCTCATTTGGTAGGCCAACAACACATGCAAACAAAACATAAGGAGAGGGGATCACCCCTTCCTATTTTGGGCCTCAAAACAACATTTCCATCACTAAAATTCCTCTAAATTTCAGTGGTCAAAAGGCCAAACAAAGATCATTTCAAAAGCTTTGAAAGGTGGCTCAAAGGGCTTTGCAAGCCAAAGAGCAAAGGGAGAGACAACCCCCTAACACAAACAAGGCTTAAACCAACATTTTTAAACCTTAACCACAGAGGTTTTTACAGTTGAAAACTAGCTTCAAAAATAGTCCAAAACAATGGAAAAAGGATGATGAAGCAAGTATGCAAAACAAGTACAAAAGGGGAGAGTTATACCTCTTGATGCTCAGCAGCCAAGCAGCCACTTTCTTGGCTCAAATAACCCTTCAGCAGCCCAAAATAAATCCCATGAGGCCCCAACTCCAAGGTGGTTCAATTTGGTTAAGTGTCACTTTGCAAAAGTGTAAAGGATTCTAAGCTTAAGGCTCAAAACAAGAGGAGAAAGAGGCTCCTTGAGAGAGAGGCAGAGATTTAGCTCTGAAAATTTTGTAGAGAGAGAGAGATTTTAGTGTGAGAAGCTCCCAAACTTGCTAACTTGTTCTTCCCTCTCAACCCATAGAGAATGGCCTCTATATATAACAAAACATGGCTTCAGGTCGAAAATATCAAGCCAAAGACAGCTGGAGCAATATGGAGACAGCTGGAGGTAAATATCTGCAAAATAATGAGCTTTCCACTGTTGGCCGGCAGATGATCATAGATGGCCGGCACTACACCATTTCTGGCCAGCAAGGACCATCAATGGCCGGCACTGCATCATCCATGGCCGGCACCCTTCACCAGTGGCCGGCAGAGAAAATCTGCTCTCCAGGTCCAACTTCAAATGGACATAACTCCTTCATCTGGACTCCTTTTCATGTCATTATTGTGTCCAAATTGATGCCTCGGAAGTACGCTTTCCAATGGTAGCATCCTCACTTCAAAATTCCAAGTGCAAAAAGTTATGCCTGTTTTAGTGAAGACTGCTCAGTTTCGATCCTGCCGGGATTCATGCCAAACTTCTCTTCCAACTTGTTTTCTTCTCTCCTCTCCTCTTTTCTTCAACTCCAAACCCCTAAACAAGGTGTTTTGAAAGATTTTTCAAAGAGTTCATCTCTCTTTCATTCATTTCCACTTTGTCCTTGCTCGGTTTACCGAAAAGCACAACATTTAACAAAATGCGAGCGTTGGAACATCGTAGAAACTTTATTTCAAAAATATTTTGAAAGAGAGGGTTTCAAGGTCTAAAATCTTTGGTCAAAATAGTTTTGGTCCAAAATGGGGTGTGAGGTTTGAATTTGACTCTCTTCTTGCCGAAGAAATCGAACCCTTGCACTGCACAACTTTCACCACCAAGTAAACCATCAGTAGGGCCCAAGTCTTAAGGGTGGTAAAAAATGGGGTGTCTACAATACTCAACTTTGCTTTTCATTCCTCCATGCCACAGCCCAATGTTGGGACCCAATTACGCATGTATTTTTCTTCGGAACACAAGAAATGTGCCCGACTCTTGAAGAATTTTGCACATTAATGGAAACCCGGCGCGATGAGGAAATCATACCTCAGTACCATTTTAGCCACGCCCAAGCTTTGGAATGAATGTGTGGGCTTACTTTGCATGAAGCTCGATCTTTGGCCCATGATAGAGAGCTAGACATACCTAGCTTGATTCATCAGTTTTCTGACATTGATGACAAAAGAGACCCTCTTTGGCAAGGTTTTTGGCAACATGCCCTCTGTTTATATATGCTTGTGCATTTCCTCCTTGCCCCTAGTTACGGCGAAACCAGCATTCGGTTGATCGAAGTGGCCCAATGTCTGAAAGAATGTAAGAATTGTATCAGTTTGGCACTGGACGAAACCCAGATGAGCTTAGATGCTTTCCATCGGTGAGAGACCATCAGGTTTACGGGGAGTACACTACTTCTTCAAGTATTGTTTCCCACCCTTTCTGATATATGCCTCGCACATCACTCGACACTCATACTCTATTTTGTCTCAAAGCCCTTTCTTTACTTTTCTCTCCACGCACATCTCTCTATTCTGTAATCTCTCTTATTTTTCATCCCTTCCCAGGTATGGCTCATGGATAAGCTGAAGGTGGTGGACTCTTGCCCCGAGTATTCAACTTGAGCTTATTTATTCCACCAACAACTAGTGGACTTTCCCATTGAGGGATGGTGGTGCAACTGGATGTGTAGAAGGTTTGCAGCTGACATAGCTTGGCGTTGCCCCTGACTCAATCTGATTGAGATGAGTTACAGCATGGTTCAGTAGCCTGACATACAACTGATTGACCTCAAGCACTGCGTGTTCTACTTTCCCTTCCAGTTCAAGCGCCAGTTTGGACGTGATCAGACCTGCCCAGAGGAGGGGGTAGAATACCCCGCTTCAATCCCGTTTCGTGCTTCACACTTGTTTAGGCACCTCATTTCCTGGAGGACAAGAGAGCTTCCTGGCCCCTGCCCCTAGTTTCAGGTATGCCCTTTCTGGCAAGTGCTTGGCTTGGCTCGAGGATGAGGCACAAGCCGGGCCCACTTTGACTACAGAAGCTTCCGCAAGCACCAGCAGAGGACACAGGAGCACCTGACTCACCTATGCCCCTAGTTTATTCCTTTGACCTTTCTTTTCAAGTTTTATGATGTAAAAGCAACTTTGATTTGTATCAGAGAGTTGGAGAAATTTATGTTGATATCAATGGAATTAAAGTTGTGAGCACTAAAAATTTTCCTTTTGGTCCAAAAATGGTCTAAGTTGTAAAAGGTAAAATTTTGAACAAAATCAACTTTTATTAAAACTTTCCAAAACCATTTTCGAAAATAATCACTACCTAACATGCACAAAATTGACCATCAAGATGTACAACCCCAAATCGGCAAATTATAATTGCCCCTGATTGCATACCACTACTGCTCCACATTGTAACCAGCTTTTTCTTCCCAAAATGAAGATCACAACCGAACTAACCGATGAGGAACAAAGATGACCTGATCAGAAAGATAGATAGAACAGTTGAGTTGCAAATTGTTACGACCGAACTTCAAGATAAAGTTGCCTGCGTATCCTGAAGATGGGAATCAGGCCTTACGTAGTTCATTTCAGGTTCACTCGAGTATTAACTCTCTCCTCTTGCGCCTCTAACTTTTGCCAAAGTCACCCTTTAGGGTTTTCACCCTTGTGAGCTCAGTTTTTCTTTATTCTAATTTTTCATGCTCTAACTTTTGCCTAGGTCGCCCTTCCGAGCTTTCGGCCTAGCGAGCCTCTCAGGGGTAGTATTTCTTCAACTTGTCCATATTGGTCGGCTGTGAAAATTCCAGACCATCTAGGTCCATGAGAATAGCAGCCCCTCCTGACCAGATAGCTTTGTTGATAGAAGGACCAGTCCAATTGGGTTTGAATTTGCCCCTAAGGTCATGGATGGGAGCTCGGTTGTCTTTTAGTACACCATGTCTCCTTCCTTAAGATTCTTGGACTTAACTTTCTTATTAAAAGCCCTGGCAATTCTGCGTTGGTAGCCCTAAACATGATACAGTGCCTTTAGCCCTCTCTCATCAAGCAGCATTAACTCTTCAAATCTGCTCTGTTGCCAGTCCACCTCTGCTATCTGACACTCAGCCATAACTCGCAATGACAGCACTTCAATTTCAATTGGCAAAACGGCTTCCATCCCATAGACAAGTGAATAAGGGTTTGCCCCTGTAGATGTCCGGATCGAGGTTCTGTAGCCCCAGAGTGCGAATGGCAATTTATCCAGCCAGTCCCTATAGATCTCAACCATCTTCTGCAAGATGTTCTTGATATTCTTATTGGTGGCTTCAACAGCTCCATTGGTTTGTGGCCTGTATGTGGATGACTTATGAAAAGCTACATTGTATTTTTCCAACAAGTCTATCACCTCTTTCTTGAAGTGGAAGCCGTTATCTGATATAATCTCGTTCGGGGACTCCGTACCGGCAGATGATATTGTTCTTGATAAATTCGGCCACATGCGATGCCTTCAACACTGCATAGGGTTGAGCTTCCACCCACTTTTTAAAGTAATCAATAGCCACCAAGATATATTCATGTCCATGTCGACCCATTTGGCGAGACAGCACCGATAATGTCGATTCCCCAGACTAAGAAAGGCCATGGCAAAGTCATGTTGTAGAGCTTTGACGTTGGAATATTCATGCGATTGACATGAATTTGACATTTGTGGCATCGCAGCACAAAACCAATACAATCCTCCTCTATAGTGGACCAGTAATAGCCTTGTCTGAGGATCTTCCAGGCTAGCATCACATCATTCATATGCTCCCCGTATTCTCCGCCGTGGATAGCCTCCATAAGGCGCTTCGATTCCTCTTCTTTGACACAATTTATGGATTCCCAGATGACCTCTTTTATACTGCTTATCCCCGCAGATGATAAATTAGACGGCCATATGTTGTATTCCCCGTTTTTCCTTGGCATTCGACCTTGGTGGATACACCTTCTTTTCCAGAAAGTTCCAAATATCGTAATACCAGGGGTTTTTGTCTTGCACTTCATCTATCGCGGCGATAGCTTCATAAGCCGGTGTGTATTTCTGTTCGATGATAATCGAACGCATCTGGACTCCAAGTGGGATGTCTACCATAGAAGATAGAGTTGCTAAAGCATCAGCGAACCTGTTGTTCTCTCTCAATAGATGCGTAAATGTCAATTTTTCAAACCTAAGAATCAGAATATCCAGGGTCTGATGGTAAACCTTCATCTTCTCTTCTTTGACTTTCCAGTCTCCATTTGCTTGAGAAACAACTGAGTTCGAGTCCCCGATGACATCCAACCTTATTGTCCCTATTTCCAAGGTTACTTCTAAACTAGCAATACATGCTTCATATTCTGCTTCATTGTTGGACACCTTGAACTGACGTTTGAAGGCTAAAGGTATATGGGAGTCATCAGGTGCTATCAGCAACACACCTATCCCATAACTGTACTGATTGGACGTTCCATCAAAGTACATCGTCCAAGTTTCCTCTTCGACTTGCAGAATGTCTTCATCTGGAAACAAGTATTCCACTGCCTCATCTCTTTCTATCAGGTGGTCTGCCAGGAACTCCGCTACAGCTCTTCCTTTAACTGACTTGCGGGTGACATATTTGAGATCAAATTCGGAGAGAAGAAGCAACCAACAAGCCAGCCTACCCGTAAACGCCGATTTCTCAAAGAGATATTTGATGAGATCTAATCTCGAAACCAGAATTACAGAGTGAGCTAATAAGTAGTGCCTCAACTTCCTAGTAGCCCATACCAAGGGTAGGCAAGCTTTCTCTAAAGGAGTGTCGCGGGTCTCATAATCCAACATCTTCTTGCTCAAGTAATAGATGGCTTTCTCTACCCTATCTTTATATTCTTGAGCAAGCATGCATCCTATAGTCGTATCTGTTATTGACAAGTACAAAATCAAAGTTTTCCCTGGCTCCGGTGGCGACAACACAGGCGGATTCTAGAGGTATTGCTTAACTTGTTCAAAGGCAAATTGACATCGAACATCCCATCTGAATTTCTTCCCTTTCTTTAGGAGACCAAATAGTGGTTCACAAATCAAGGTTAATTTGGAAATAAGCCGTCTTATGAATTGCACTTTACCAAGAAAGCCACACATCTCCTTTTCAATCTTTGGTGGTGGCATTTCTAAGATGGTCTTGATTTTAGAAGGATCTACTTCAATGGCCCTCTGTGTGATCAGAAAGCCCATCATTTTTCCTGCCGTTAGGCCGAAGGTGCATTTTTGCGAGTTTAACCTCAATCTGTATTCCCTGATCCATTGAAAGAATTTCTCCAAGTGGTGTAGTGGCCCTCTCGTTCTTTGGACTTGACAATCATGTCGTCCACATACACCTCAACCTCTTTGTGGATCATATCATACAAAATGGTAGTCGCAGCCCTTTGACAGGTAGCTCCAGCATTTTTCAACCTAAACAGCATAACTCGATAGCAGTAGGCACCCCACGGGGTGGTGAATACGGTTCTCTCCCTGTCCTCGGGTGCCATCAGAATCTGGTTATACCCGAAAAAGCTATCCATAAATGATAACAATGCATCGCCCGCAGTGAAATCTACTATTTCATCAATGTGCGGTAGAGGAAAGTCATCCTTCGGACTAGCTCTGTTCAAGTCCCAGAAGTCTACACACACCCGGATTCTACCATCCTTCTTCAACACTTGGGACGATATTTGCCAACCAGGTCAGGTACTCAAATGCTAACAAGAAACCTGCCTCGATCTGTTTGGTGACCTCTTCCTCGATTTTCAACACCCAAACGGGACGAATTCTACGCAACTTCTGCTTGACTGGTCGGGCCTCGGGGTCAAGAGGGATCCGGTGCTATACAATCTCAAGATCGATTCCAGGCATGTCTTCGTAGGACCACACGAAAACATCTTTGAAATCTTTTAACAAAGCGATTAAACGCTCGCGCTCCTCCGAAGACAACGTGGACCCAAGCTGGACCAGGCACAGATCCTTCTCAGTACCCACATTAATGGCAATGATTTCATCAGCATAGGGTTTAGCAAACCTCTCCTCCTCTCAATTAATCAATTTTTTCAAAGCCAAAGGAATTTCTTCCCCTTCATTTTCATTAAAATTCTGAAAATCTTGGTCAACACAATAAACCAATGGCACAGAAAAGTACACAAAATCTGCAGAGTTCTCATTCAAAAGGTCCAGATCTTTGATTACAGACTCAAAAGAAAAGCTGAATGAAGACCTAGACAGGACTTTGGTATCCAGATTACCACCCCCAGAAATACCAGACTCAAACTCAGAACTTGAATCTGATCCCGACCCCACAGACTCAGTGGAATTAGATTCTAGCTCATCACCGAATTCAGAACTGGACAGATAGCCTTCCTCCTACTGCAAATCAAAGAAGATCTCGAACTCGAGAACACGTTGCTTCTAGGAATTCACCCAAGGCTCAAGAAAGCCACAAAAACGGAAGTCTTCTCCCTCCCGAACAAAGTGACCATTCAGTGTCCCCTGGATTGGCCTGTGGATGAGTTCATAATGTTTTCCGGCTTGCTTAGCCTTGGCTCTGCCTCTCATTTCTTCCTTCTTCCTGATCTAGTCCTCTTTGGTGGGAACATAGCCCAGTCCAGAGGCATGTAGGTTTTCTGGCACATCTGTCAATGCTACAACACCTTTTCGACCACTCTTTTCGAGCCCCATTCCTGGAACGTGCTGCAGTTTGTTCATGAAATAGATGAACTGGGCGCTGACATACATGCCTTCATCTGCGGCCAGAATGGTCTGCATTACCCGAGCTTCAGCCAGAGTGAATCCCGAAAGGAATACATCCTCCTCGCCATGGTTGATCTCTAGCACTGGCATAGTTACCTTTGGCGGTGGATGGATGGATGAATTCCCAAAAACAATTGTCATTACTCCCCGATGAGGGTACTTCAACATTTGATGGAGAGTGAAAGAGACAGCCTTCACATGGTGCAACCAGGGCCTCCCTAGTAGCAAATTGAAGGTAGCCGGCACATCCAAGACATGAAACTCGACCTCTTGCTCAGTTGGGCCCACCTGGACTCTGACTTGCACTGTGCCTATTGTTAGACTTATTTATTTTGATGATTTATTTAATTATGTTTTAATTTATTTGAAAGAGAAAAATAGAATCCAAGATTTATTTTGATGATTTATTTGAAAGAGAAAAATAGAATCAAAATTTATTTTGTCCCATTATTTCTCACATAAAACTTTATCCTAAATGTTATTAGAATGTATTTAATATTTGATTAAATCAGGAGTTCAAACAGCCTAAAACAAAAGTTCAAACAGCCTAGCATAGCAGCAGGCCAAAAGGTTCAAAAGGTTCAAGTGGAAGATATTCAAATTAGTAATGATGGAAGTACAACGGCTATAAAGGTTTAAAAAGCCAAAAGGTTCAAGTGGAAGATATTCAAATTTATAATGACGGAGTGGAAGATATTCAAATTGGTAATGATGGAAGTACAACGGCTATAAACGGCTATAAATTCAAATGAATACAACGGCTATAAACGGCTATAAGTTTCATTATATATACCAAAGCCTCTAATGTAAACAAGTGACAAAAAAATTCAGAAAATATTCTTTGATCTATAATCACTCACATCTATTTACAGAAAAACCAGAGCTTCATTTTTTATATTCATCTGGGAGAGATATTTATTGTAAGCTTTCTTTGAAAGCAAAAATACCATTTCATCTTGTAAAAGTGTTGCAAACACTGTGTTCTTGAAATCTTGAGAGTGATTGTGAATCACCTAAGATTTGCAAGAGTTTGGGCTTGTGAAGTCTATGTAAAATCTGTGGAGGATTGCTCCATGTTTATGAGGTTGCTAGCACCCCTGTGAAGTTAGAAGATAGTGGAAAATCTCAAGTGAAGCTTGAGGAGTGGATGTAGGCTTGGTTGAAGCCGAACCGCTATAAATCTGTTTGTCTCCTCTTCCCTAATCCCTTTACTTTCCTGTTACTGCTATAGCTATCTAATATTCATGTGCTAATCGTTTGATTTACCCCGTATGTTAGTTATACTTCATTGTTATTTTTGCTTGATCATTTACTGCTAAGTTCATCATTGTGCTTGTTAATAATTTGTTGTACTAGTAGTTAATTTTATTGTGGTATTATTAATTTTAATTTGTAGAAACCTAATTCACCCCCCTCTTAGGTTGCTTTTTGGGTAACAATCGGTATCAGAGCCTGGGGCTCTTGTTTAGATGTAACAATCTTGAGTTCTTGATCCATAGCAACCATGTGTTCTACTTACTCTGCTGTAGGACAAGCTAGCAATAGGCCACCTCTCTTTGATGGTAGTAATTACATCCATTGGAAAGAAAAAAATTACTTTGTATCTTCAAGCTACCAATTAAGCTTTGTGGCTTATTATCACTAAAGGTCCTAAAATCCCTACCAAGGTAGTAGACCATATCAGTGTGCCTAAACTTGAGGATGAATTTGATGAGCATGATTATAAACTCCTTCAAGCTAATGCTAAAGCCAAGCTTATTCTTGTGTGTGGACTAGATGCAAATGAGTACAATAGAATTTCTGGGTGTATTACTACTAAAGAGATTTGGGATAAACTTGAAATCACCTATGAAGGAACTAGCCAAATAAAAGAGTCTCGGATGGACATGCTTATTCATGATTATGAACTCTTTACAATGGAATCATTTGAATCTATTTCTGAGATGTTTTATAGATTTACCAATATTATTAATGCTCTAAAATATCTTGGTAAATCTTATACTAATGGTGAGCTTGTGAGAAAAATACTTAGGTCTTTGCCAAATGAATGGGAAGCTCATGTTACAACTAGCCAAGAAATAAAAGACCTAACAAAATTAGGCATTGAAGAACTCCTAGGCTCACTCATGGCTCATGAACTTTCAATAATGGATGGCAGCAAAAAGGAAGCCATTTGGGAAGAAAATGATGGAGTAGCCAACCTGTGTCTCATGGCTTTTGGAAAAGAAGAATTCACTCAAGATGAGGTAATTTCAAATTATGTAGAACTTGAAAGTACTTTCAATGAATTACAAGACATATTTAGAAATGTTTGTGTTGAGAATTCTCAATTAAAAAAATTAGTTATTTCTCTTTCAAATGATGTGGATGTTTTAAAAATGAAAAATGCTACTTTGAAAAATGACTTTACATGAGAAAAACATTTTGAAAAATAATATTGAGGATTTAAACAAAACTCTTGAAAATTTTGTAAAAGAAAAAGAAAACCTCAACAAGCTTTTGGAAATAAAAAATGTGTTTTTGACAAAGTAGGCATTGGTTTTGATCCTTCTAAACCTTTTATGAGATTAAATGTTCTTGAGACTAATCCCTATGGACCCAAGAAAGTATAGGTACCAAGAAAGAAATCAAGATATTTTGTAGGTGGAATCTCAAAGAACACCAAGGACTTCGAGAGGAAATGCACAACAAAAGTGTTCAATCTAAAAATCAAAATCAGCTCCTACAAGAAAAAGAATGATGAAATGAAAATCACCAAGATAAACAATAGAGGTAATATATGGGTGAAGATTCCAAAGAGGTAAATGAAGGTATAACCCCTAACACACCTTTAAACTTAAAGTTCTATATTCTTTCAGGTGTGATTTGTGTACAATAGGTTGTGTCTAATCATTGCTTCCATGTAACCTAATTGTACTAAGTTTGCTAAGTCATAATCTGCTAGTTTCTTTCAAACATTCATTGAACTAAAAAATGAGAATTATATTATTTTAATGAATGCCTATTAGAATATGAATGATTCATGTATTCATTAACATTGTATATCATGTCATCCATTGCTACGAAAAAGAGATAAGAAGTGATAAATATGTTTTGTGAGCATACTTTTCACATCTTATATATGACTTCATACTGATATGTTAATTCCTTTTTGAGTCATATCTTTGTAAAATCAATGTTGATGTAATAGCATGTTTTTAAGATGTATACTATCTATATTTTGAATTGTACATTTATGATCCCAAGAATATGCTCAATATGAAATTTCATGCTTATATGCTTTACATTGGAATATTTGAATGAGTTATGAAATTCAATGATTATGATCCATCAACAATGTCTAAATGAAAAAAAGTATCATACATTTGTAGAGACATTGCATCTATCCTATTGAATATCTTTTGAATATGGATTATAGTGGCATACATCTCATGAAATGCTTTTGATTGATAAATTGTTGAATTAATTGTTTATAGCATTCATGTTGTGTTCCGTATTGAGTAAAATGTTTTATCACACTTGAGCATGTGGATTAAATTGATGAAAATGCCTCTTGATAATGTTATGTGATTAAATGAGATTGTTGCATCATTTCTTAATAAAAACAAAGAGCATAAAACTATTTTCTTATGCATATTATGATATGCGTTACAACTTGAAAAATCCGAAAAATAGCATTCAACACTCTTGTTTGATCATTGAATTATTTTTCACCTTTTTAGTTTGTGATAAGAAGTGATTTGTGTATATTTTTATTGAGTAATAGTGATTGTTCTGTGAATGCTATATTTACACAAAAGAGAAAGGGGTAGCACTAACTTAGGGGGAGAAATCATTTTGCTAACATACTTGTTAAACCCTTTTGAGATGAACTCTTCATGAAAGAAAATTGAAGATTGAAAAGCTTCCATCTCTTGAACCTAAGGTATGCCTCATATACTCTCTTAAGATTTTGAGGTAAAAATTCTATCTTATATCCCTTGAGCTAATACTCTTATTACTTTGATATGAAAAAGATTGATTATGCTTCATATGATTTCCAATGTATACTCTTTGATGATGCTCTTACCTAAAAATCATGCCTATGCTTAAATGTGTGGTACATATTGAAATTCATGATTTTTCTTGGCATATGGATTGCTATACCTTGAACATGCTTCATTTTTTTTTTTTTTTTTTTTTTTTGAATTACATTAGCTCCATGAGATTATATTGAGTTTAACCTATTATGAGAAATATTTGGTATTCTACATAATACTTGAGCTATGATTGTTAAATCTTCTAGATTGGATGTTGGTATCATTTTGGCATCCTATTTGATATTATTGACGAGAATATTTCAGTTATGAACTTTCATTTATCATATCTCCTATTGATTTTACCAAATGAAACAAGGAAAAGAATTTAAATTTGATTATTTTTTAAAGCCAAATGAAACAAGGGAAAGAATTTAAACTTGATTATTTTTTAAAATCCCCTCAGTTTATATTTTGTTTTTTATATCAAACTTATGGGCTTGCACCTTCACATGTTACTATTTTCTTTTTGCCCATTATTGTCAAATGGTATGAGCTTCAATTGTATGATCATTATGTGCTATCATTTTTTTGGTATCATAGAACTACCTTGATATGGATGATTATTTGTGCTATAATGAGACTTACACTCTTTCATCCTATATGTTGTACCATACTCCCTTCTTGTGCTTGATTTTGTTGAAAATGTCATCGGGGGAGAAAAAGAGACTTGATTTTTTTAGTACCTCTAATTATTTTCGTATCTCTATGCTTTTTGTATCTTAATTCTTACAACATGACCTTTGAGCTGATTAGTTGTTCATAATGTAATAGGAAGATCGTTTTCCTCAAGGAAGAGTGACTTGAACTTTAGCTTCATATTTATGCTCTTGCTTGGCAACCTTGCTTGATCTATGCAGTGTTATGTCTATTATAGTCTTAAGATTGGTATGCTCTTGCTAAGAAATTGAGAATTAGATCATGCTCAAATGCTTCTCATATACTCATTAACAATTTGGTCTCTCATTATTATTTTTTGTTTAGGCTTAATTTTCTTATTTTTTCCTCCACTTTTTAATTTCATTTTTTAGTACTTAAACATAAATACAACAACAAATCAAAATACAAATATTTACATAAAAAAAATAAAAAAATAAAATAAAAAAAACACCCTTCATTTTTTTTACGGCCACGCCGATCAAAATAAACATAAAAAAAAAATCCTTCATTTTTTTCCGGCCATACGGCAATCTTACTTACTCGCCTCTTCCATCGTTTTCTTCTTCTTTTTATCACCTTGGGCGACCCCTGACGCCCTTGTCCCCGTGCTTTCGTCGAGAGCAACGACTCCCCGCTGACTATCAAAGGCCAAGAACGGCGTTGCTCCAAATCGGGCCATGGAGGTGGTCTTCCGTTTAAGCTCTTTATTTTCGGCCTTCAGTGCGCCTATTTCTGCTCGCGCATCCTTGTACATGCGTTGGAGCAGAGCGAGTTGGGCGTTGACCTGATGGAGCTCACTCGTCCTGTTCTGCAGTCGGTGAGCCAATTTTGTGACTGTAGTCGCCGTCTCCATACAGGACATCAGTATGAAATGATTGGTTTCAATGTCTGATTGAGCTGCCATTATTTGCTCAATCGACATCATAGGGAGGTTGGGAAGAGTAAGAGCTGGGGCACTCAGCCCAATAGTGCTTACGGAATCATTCAGGTCTTGAAATAGAGTGAGGGGACGGGATGAGGAAGCCATGGTTTAGAGGTGAGAGGTGTAAAAGAAATGAGTTGCAAAGAAATAGAAGAGAACAGACTGAGGTTTGGCCTCCTCGGTTCAGTTTTTTTTTTTCTGTCTCTCAAGGAAGAAGAAGATTGAAGAAAGTGATGCAGAAAAGATAGAATAAAAGATAGAAGAGAGTGAGGTGAAGAAGAAGAAGCAGACGAGTGTGATTAAGAAGAAGGCTGAAGAGAAGAGGCTGAAGAGAAGAAGACAAGGAGGGAGAGCTAGCCGAGGCAGCAACAATCAAGAAGAGCTGCTTTTGTCGGTCAGCTGACGCAAAAGCGAGACCGCGTGTTCGACGCAATTTTCAACAAAAAAGAGAAGCGCGGGCGATTCATATATATATATATATGTGTATACATGTTTTGATTATCTATTTTTTGACGCATTTATCACTATCATTTTCCTCCTCCTCCTCCTCCTCCTCCTCCAGATTCTGACCCATGATTTCCTTTTGATAATGTCATAGGGGGAGAAATTATATGATGTTATGTATTATGTATTATGGTATTATTTTCAAACTAATCTGATGTTATGTATTTATAGTTTGATACCTTAATCTTATATCATGTTATTGATTAAAGCTTATTTATTACACATGTGCTAACCTATGTATTTAGAAATGAATTCAAGGAACATGACTTGAGGGGGTGTAGACACCCCATTTTTGACCGACCTTAAGACTTAGACGTCATCGTCAGTGCACTCGATGATTGCGCATGTTTGTGCTAGTTTTGAGTGCTCGAAGGTCTCGGCCGAGCGCCTTGTCTTCGAGCCTCTAAATCCTCTGTGTTTTAGCCTTGTTTTTAGGCCAAACCTTGGTGTCTCATGGCTAAAGGAGAGTGGGGCCCTGCCGGCCACTTTTGGCATTTGCCAGCCACTTTTTCTCCTTGCCAGCTAGTTGAAGTGGCCAGTCGACCACTTGAATTGGCTGGCTTCTCCTTTTTCTAATATTTTCAGATCTTTTGAGCCAGCTGTTGGGCATTGAAGCTATCCTCCATACACTGGAGACAAGCTTTAAGCTTGTCAAGCAAGCTTTTGCTTGCATTGCCTATATAAGAGGAGGTCCCTCCCCCTTGTTTGAGGTTCAGAAATTTTGGAAGCAAATTTTGACTCTCTCTCTAGAATTCTCTCTGTATATATATTATACTCTCTAGTGCTTGAAAGTGAGTGTTCTTGACATATTTGCACACAACCCTCTTAGCCAAACATCTTGACCTTGGAGTTGAGATTCCTTAAAACTTGTTTGGGACTCCTAAAGCTACTTTTTGGCTCAGAAGTTGTTCTCTTGCTGCTGTGCTTCAAGGGTGAGCATATTTCCTTTTTAAGCTTATTTTTGTATACCATCTTAGCCACCTTTGTATGTTGTTTTAGGCTTGGTTGTTAACTACAAAAAGCTCTATTTTTTAGTGTTAAAAATGTTGGTTTGAGTCCTTGTTGGGGTTAGGGGTGGTCTACCGTCTTTGGTTGCTTATTTGCTAAGCTTTTGTACAACCTTTTAAGGCTATTCAAACTATCTCTTTTTGGCCTTTTAACCACTGAATTCCCGAGGAATTTCAATGGTGGAAATGTGGTTTTGAGGTCCCAAATAGGAGGGGGTGGTCCCACTCTTCTCTTGTCTTGCTTGCATGTGTTGATGGCCTACTAAATGAGCATGTGTTTCTACTTCTTTGTGGCTTTGTTCAAGCATGTTTTTGTGTCTTTTTAGACCTACCATAACTCTGTTTTTGGCTTTTTTGATCATTGGTTGCTTGCTTTTTACACTTGTAGTGTAATCTTGCTCACTAGCCTTGCATGCCTAATGAGTTAGCTTGTTATTCTAGCATGTGTTGGCTTAATCTCAGCCCATTTTTGGTCTTATTTCAGCATGTTGTAACTCTGTTTTGGCCTGGTTGAGTCACCTCTTGCATGCTTCTTACACTTGTAGTGTAACCTCGCTCACTAGCTCTGCATGCTTGCTACTTTAGCCCATTATTCTAGCTTATTTTGGCTACACTCCAGCATGTTTTTGCTCATATTTTAGCATGCTTGAACTCTATTTTGATTGGTCTTGGTCCTTTTAGGTTTGCTTTGTATGGCTATAGCATGATAGGCTTTGATAGCTTTGTGTTTTGAGTCCTCTAGCATGCTTTGCTCAGGTTGTTTGCATGTTATGGCATCATTTAATATGTGATTTCAGAGCATATATCACTATCATACTCTCATATGTATCACTCTTTCAATGCTTTTAAGAAGTTGAACCTCATGCCTTGTTTGCAAGCCAATACATGAGCTTATTTTTCTTGCCATCTATGCTGCAAGTCTAGCATGTTTTTACTACTGTTTCGACCTGCCTTAGGTCTATTTTGAGTGGTTAAGGTCATTTGAGCTTTGCTTAGTATGGTTGTAGTATAAAGGATCTTGACTAGCTTTGAGTTTTGAGGCCTTTAACATGTTGTGCATGTGATGTTTGCATGGTATGGCACCATTTGGCATGTAATTTCAGTGTATATAGTGTAGTCACACTCTCATATATTTCACTTCTTTATAGCTTTTGAGGGTTGTGTATTATGCCTTGCTTATAGACCAACATGTGTGCATGTTCTTCTAGTATTTTGAGCTTCCATTTCAGCATGTTTAGGCCATTATTTTGGCATGATTGAGCTCTGTCTAGGGCTGGTTTGGACATTTGTGCTATGTATTGCATGCCTCTTGTGCATTGCTCTTTACTAGCTTTGATGTTTTTGGTCCTCAACATGCCATGTTTGCATTGCTTGCATGCTTTAAGGTCTTTAGCATGCCATTTTAGCACTAAACATCTGCCACCTCCCTCATTTCTTCATTCTTCCATTTCATTTGAGGGTTGTTTGGTCTTGAGATTGTGTTTGAGCTTGGGATTGAGACTTATGCTTAAATGGCTTTAACCCTCTTTTGAGGGTTCCTCCTAGTCAAAGGCATGGTCTCTCCTATGCCTTAAACCATTTTTTTGGTTGACCTCCTCTCCTTAGAGGACTTGCACGTTGGACTTAACCAATTAAAGAATGGATTAGTAATGTAAAATGTGTAAACAAGAATTGAGTAACTAAAACATGCCAAGATAACATATGTGTGTTACATTGCATGTGTTTGGATCGGACGTTAATCCAAACACAAGAAATGTGGGACATTTCATACTTGAAGTGATAAAACGTGTCACGTTTCTTGGTGCTAACACCCTTGATCAAGCATGATAGGGTGGAGGCTCTTTGTGTGTTGTTTGTGCATTCATAAACATGGTGTAAGCTTGGTTCTTGGCCACCAATGCATTGAAAATGCTTGGTTGGTGGCTTAAGAGCCAAGTGCCATGCTCCTTTGAGCTTGAGACATGATTGGGAGAGTGGCAGTAGCCTACATTAGCCTTGCAAATACATTGTTGTGCCTCTATTGTTCTCTGTTGCGGCAAAACCAGAAGGCTGGAGAAGCAACTAGCCAACCAGCCAGTTTTACTAGCCGACCGGCTGGTAGCACTAGCCGACCGGCCAGTTTTAGTGGCTGGTAGACCACCAGCAGATCCCCGTTTTAAGGTAAAGGCAGTCTGGAGGTTGGCACAATTTTCAGAGATCAAGGCAAGTGCAAACAGAGGCAATTGACTAGCATAGTAATGGATTTCCAAGCAAACGCCAACCGAGCATTAGCATCTTCAACCTCTTGGAACAGAGCTGAGGGCGGTGTACTTTGTAATTAGCTTTACTTGTTAGTTAGCTTAAATTTGTAGTTTAATTAATTAGTTTGTTAATTAATTAAGTGTTGTAATAATTACTAAGTAGTTTACTAGTTATTCGTTTTGTTGTGTAATAATTAGTCTAATTAGCTTAAATTATATTAGTTAAGTAGCTTAGCTTAGCGTAGCTAGTTAGCTTATTATTCGGACCCTCCGTCGAGAGGGTAAATGTTGTAATAAGTGTGCGTGTGTATGTGAATGTCTTTCAACCCCACATCTTTCTCCCTTTTACTTAACCGCTTTCAATGGTTAGATTAGGGACATTTTTTCGATTAGCATACCTTATGTTTGCATGTTTGCATCATTCGTTTGTCGTGCATGCACCGGGCTCAGCACATCATTCAAACTACATTGACTTTCAATACCTATTTGAATACGTGCATCAAAATCATTACATTCATTATGCCATCTTAGATAGCCGAGCCTATTTATTTGCATTTTTGCATGTGTTGCATTAGGCATTTTAACATAGCTAGGATCATGAATGATTTCTAACTAGTTCTCTGTTTTGGCTTGGAGTACACTGTAAGTGTTTACGCTTTAGCATCTTGCACGAGTGTGAGTGTTGCCATAACAACATGCTTGCCATGAGGCTATTTGCTTAAATGCTAAACTACATGAAATTAGCCTGTGGATGAAGGCTTTATTACTTGAATTGGAATAATTCATCAAAATGTGAATTTTAAGCCCACTTGAAGTGGCAAGTCATCATGTTCTAAGCCCACCTTGTTTGGTGGCAAATCCGCATTTCTAAGCCCACTTTCTAAGCCCACTTGAGGGTGGCAAATTCAAACCATTTTCGAAAACAAACATCGAATTGTTTTCTTCCAATTCAGGCGATCTAGTCTATACTTGTATGTTGTGCGTATCACATAGTAATATAACTAATAACTGGAATAAGGACACATGTGTTTTCAAAACAACATATCATGCTTAGTAGAGGCCGATCCTTTGATCGGGCGAGCAGGGGTGCTTATTTCATGACCTTCTCCCCTCATACCCAAGTTCCCGAGCCGAGGCAACTTTGGTGATGATGGACACATAGCCTTTGGCATGAGTCAGGGTTTCCTAAATTTTCCAAAAATAAAATATTTAGGTGGCGACTCTGTAATTTGGCAAAGCAGTCCATGTTCAGCGCTTTTTGATTAAAATCGATTTTTCAAAACGATTTGCCGGATTTGGACTCTTTGGTGATTTATCAGTCTTACATTGCACTTTGTGAGATTAGATAAAGAACCGTGACAGGAGTCCAAACTGTAGTAGCATGAACCAATTCGCGCCCTCTCCGAAAGCGGGGTCAGACGGAGGAAGTTCGAGCAGTCTACAGGGGGAGCCCTTGTTACTCCCAAATCAAATCAAAACATCATTGTGTGCCATCATCAAAAAGGGGGAGATTGTTAGACTTATTTATTTTGATGATTTATTTAATTATGTTTTAATTTATTTGAAAGAGAAAAATAGAATCCAAAATTTATTTTGATGATTTATTTGAAAGAGAAAAATAGAATCAAAATTTATTTTGTCCCATTATTTCTCACCTAAACCTTTATCTTAAATGTTGTTAGAATGTATTTAATATTTGATTAAATCAGGAGTTCAAACAGCTCAAAAACAAAGGTTCAAACAGCCTAGCATAGCAGCAGGCCAAAAGGTTCAAAAGGTTCAAGTGGAAGATATTCAAATTAGTAATGAGGAAGTACAACGGCTATAAACGACTATAAAGGTTTAAAAGGCCAAAAGGTTCAAGTGGAAGATATTCAAATTTGTAATGACGGAGTAGAAGATATTCAAATTGGTAATGATGGAAGTACAACGGCTATAAACGGCTATAAATTCAAATGACTACAATGGCTATAAACGGCAATAAATTCAAATAAATACAACGGCTATAAATGGCTATAAGTTTCATTATATATACCAAAGCCTCTAATGTAAACAAGTGACAAAAAAAATTAGAAAATATTCTTTGATCTATAATCACTCACATCTATTTACAGAAAAACCAGAGCTTCATTTTGTATATTCATCTGGGAGAGATATTTATTGTAAGATTTCTTTGAAAGCAAAAATACCATTTCGTCTTGTAAAAGTGTTGCAAACACTGTGTTCTTGAAATCTTGAGAGTGATTGTGAATCACCTAAGATTTGCAAGAGTTTGGGCTTGTGAAGTCTATGTAAAATCTATGGAGGATTGCTCCATGTTTATGAGGTTGCTAGCACCCCTGTGAAGTTAGAAGATAGTGGAAAATCTCAAGTGAAGCTTGAGGAGTGGATGTAGGCTTGGTTGAAGCCGAATCACTATAAATCTGTTTATCTCTTCTTCCCTAATCTCTTTACTTTCCTACTACTGCTATAGCTATCTAATATTCATGTGTTAATCATTTGATTTAACCCGTATGTTAGTTATACTTCATTGTTATTTTGCTTGATCATTTACTGCTAAGTTCATCATTGTGCTTGTTAATAATTTGTTGTACTAGTAGTTAATTTTATTGGGGTATTATTAATTTTAATTTGTAGAAACCTAATTCACCATCCCTCTTAGGTTGCTTTTTGGATAACACCTATGACCTCTCTACTTGTGTTATCATATGCCCGAATTACTTGGGCTGTGGGAACAAAGTTCACTGGTTTAAGGCCAATTGCATAGGTGATGTGAGAAGGACAGACATTGATGGCCAAATCGGAATCTACCGGCACCACCGGCACCCATTACTCCTTGCATTCCATAGATATGTACAATGGTTTGTTGTGAGCTGAGCCCTCCAGCGGCAGCTCTTTGCCTGAGAAAGTAAGCGTTGGTCTGGCACCACTTGGAAAGACCAAACCCACAAGCTGCTCGAGAGTGGTGTCAATGGACAATTTAGCCTTATCCATTGCTGACAATACTGCCTGTCGGTGCACTCACGTGGCCATGAGAAGACCCCAGATGGAGATGTTGGCTCGGATTTTCTTAAACTGTTTCAACACTGCCTCTTCTTCTAGCTATTTCTCTTTCTGTTTATTGGCCTCTTTGTCTTTTCCAGACACTTCTACTTGATCCAGGTGTGGCGATTTAAAATACCGCCCACTTCTTGTCAGATGGTCTATTTCCTCGGCATACCACGTATTGTCCGGAAGGCGATCGCCCCAGTCTTTATCGGTGTGGGCCAAATGCAAATCATTATCGTCCCACTATTCGCCCTCAGCAGCTGACAAACAATTATCTAGCTCTATTTGTATCACCTTTACATCATAGGTATCCCCCGCAAGGTGTTGTGAAATTATAGTTTCCCGGCTGTCTTCAATCCTTTCTCGTTCAAACTACCTCAGTACAGCTTTCTATTCAGTATCCACAGTGCTCACAGCACTCACTTCCTGGGCTGGGTTTTCCACACCAACGATCTCCGACAGCTTTCCTTTCTCATCAGCCCTTCTAGCTGCTACAGCTATCTCTACTTTTTTTCCTTCTAGTTTCATTCCAATTTCTTTTTCCTTGTCTGGCTCATCACTCAACCATCCAGTGTTGTCAGTTGATCCGTTCAGGTCAAACCACCCGATCTACACATCTTCCTGATCCTGCTCATCAAACAAATGTTGGCTATCCAAATCCCCTTTGAGATCTGCCAAATCATCTAACCCCTGGCTTAGGCCATCTTCCCTGACCACATTGACATCTACTAAGGTTGGTAGCACCACTTCAGGCTTGATTTGGCTAGTTGACACAATGTAGCGACTTAGATCATACACTCTATCAGATAAGTCCTCAGGACACTCTGGAAATAGAATAGTACCTTCCTCCAAGGTCGACTCCCCTTCCACTCTAAGTCTCATCACCACAGGCTTGGGTTGAGGGTCGGACGTGTCCATCATGCATAGATCTGCGCCTTCCGGAATAAACAACGTCAGTTTTGGTAGGTGGGAGGGAGTAATATATACGCTAGGGTCATAAAGGGTGGCTAGTGTATGGATTAGGTTGAGATTTTGAGGTGGGAGGACTTGATTATGGGTTGGGAGTGGATTTGTGGTTATGTTCAGTTTCTAAGGTAGAGCAATCACCTTGTTGTCAATGAGATCCTGAATCTCATGACGCAATCAAAAGCACTAGTCAGTGTCATGACCATGCTGTTGGTGAAACTCACAGTATTTTGTGGGGTTGTGTTTGGGTAGGAGAGGATCAGGAAGTGGGCAAGGTTCTAAGGGTTTGAGCTGCTCTTTCTTAACTAGCACCTTCTTTCTTGACTAGCACCTTCATGGCTTAAGACAGAGTCATGTAAAGTTGGTTAAAAGTCCTTTGGGATCGAGTAGGGTTAGACGGCGTTTGTGAGCTTGTGTTGGCAAAGGGGTCAGCAGTTTTGGTTATGGTGACAACACTTACATCTGACGGCCTCGCAGCTGTGCTACCACCGGCAGCATTAGAACTGCGAACAAACGGCCTTTTTGCCGACTCCTTCTCATCTATAATAAGCCCCTGTTTCATGGTGTCTTCAATTTGCACTCCCATTTCATGGAGTTCTATAAATGTGAACAGAGGGAGGACAATCATCTTTTGTAGCAACTTGCCGTGTAGATTCCGAACAACCATCCTAATCTGATCCTTCTCGGAAGGCCTCGTGGTCATTATCGAGGCTTTAGCTCTCCATCTTATCACAAATTCAAAGAAACCCTCCTTCAGCTCTTGACGTGTTGCCTCGAGATCATGAGTTGTGACATCGATTTGAGTATTATACAAATACTGCGTAATGAAGACCTCGGCTATCTCCTCCCAATTCTGTTTGACAAAGTCTTCCAACTTAGCATACCATATAGCCCCTATACCTGACATGGTACAGCCAAAGAGAGACAGCTTCTGTAGTCTAGTCAGGCCCATCGGGCGCAAGATGTTTGAAAATAGCCGTAGGTGAACCATCGGATCTCCGGAATGGTCAAAATGGTCAATGTACAGCATTTTAAACTAATCCAATAATGTCACTGCAGAATCGGTGTACCCATCCTCTGGGTCCGGGATGGAGTTAACCCCTTGTGCTCTCTTGAATAACTTTTCCAATTTATTGACCTTGAGTACAATTGGGTCGACCTCGAACTCAAACAGAGCCTCGATCTGATAAACAGGGGTTTTGGAGGCTTGTGCTGGAATTGACTGTGCTAGATTGCCCTGGTTTTCTTGAACATTGGCGGTATAAGTAGTGGCTCCGAGTGCTAGGATATCCATGGTAGGTGCATGGGATGCAGAGGCTGCAGCCGGCTGTGGTTGCTGTTGTTGTAGTCTGGTTATAACCTCGGCCCGCAACCTCAGCCTGACAGGCCGCATCCTACTGTAGGGTCTCAACTGTCTGCTGCAGATGATGTATTAATTCTTCCATATTAACTGGGGGATACTGTGCCATTGGAATAGGTGAATGATCTCGTGCTGGGCTAGAAGTAGATGACTGTCCCCGAACCGAACTGGACACAGGTAAGTTGAGGGGTGACTATTGTAAAAACTAAACTGGTGAATTCTGCCTGATTCTCCTCTGTCTTGTAATTGATGGGAGTGAGGTAAACACGAGTTGTCCCCGAACAAGATCCTCGGCATTACAAAATCTTCTGACCAGGGTCCAGAGTACTTAGGGGATATCTGAAATTTCTGAAGCTATGGTTTTTAAATTACCTAGCAAAAGAAATAAAGTAAAAGAACAGTAATCAGAAACTGCACAGCACCTCAGCTAAGATGTTTATCAACACAGACATGATTAAAGTTGTAGGACTGTACTCCACACTGAATTCTGCCCCCAAACTTGCAATTGTTATGCACATCCCTGTATAGTTTCACTGTAAAGCACATACTAGTAAAGAGAGCCAAAGCACCCCTTTGAGGGGGTAGGGTTACCCTGTCCTAGTTTTGTCATGAACTAGGGTGTCACTACTTTAATCAAGCGGTTTCACACAATCCTGCATTCAGGTGAGCATCATGTCCTAGTTTGGAACAGCCACTAAGGCTTTACTATATACATCTAGGCCAAATGGTCAAAAAAAGGGTACCTCAGCAAGGCTACCTAATATACCTCTCGCACCTAACACCGAGAAATGAAAGGAGGATCAAACGGTACAGCGGTAGTCCAGATCCAAAGGTTATGTTCCCATCATGGCAGAGCCCACGAACGGTCAGCCTTTTGGCAAGCTTTTAGGCAAGCTTCCGGTAAACCATCCAGAAATTGCAGATGGCAAACACAATGACTTAAGTGCACCAATGCAAATGCAATGCAAAAAACATATAAGTGTAAATAAAATTTCACATCATGAAGTTCGAGTCAAGTTCTTTAAATTCCCCAGCGGAGTCGCCAGAAACTGTAGCTCAACTTTTCGTGCTCCTTTCAGATACGACTAGCCCTACAGTTCGGACTCTAGCAGTTCTGAATCTAATCTCACAAGTGCAATGTGAAATAGATAAACACCAAAGAGTCCAAATATGACAAATCTTTTGGAAAATTGATTTTGAATTAAATTGCCAAAAATAGATTGCTTTGCCAGATACAGAGTCGCCACCTAAATATTTTTGGGAAATTTAGGAAACCCATGACTTGTGCCAACAGCCACGTGCCCGTCATCACCAAGATTGTCTCGGCTCGAGAACTTAGGTACGAGAGGGGAAGGTCATGAATTGAGCACCTCACTCGCCTGATCAAATTCTACTAATCATGATGTGAACTTATTTACATTATATGCTCTTGTTCCAGTTATTAGTCTAACATTACTATGTGATGCGCACACAAGTATAGACTAATTTGCAAAAAATTGGAACACTTTGATTCATGTTTGTTTTGAAAATTGTTTCGAATATTTACCACTTGAAAAAGTGAGCGCATATGTACATTACTCAAATTATTCCAATTCAAGCAATTAGCCTTCATCCACAGGCATTCAAGTAATTTATCAATTAAGCACTTAGCCTTATGGTAAGCATGCTAGACATAGCAACAATCACACTCATGCAATATGCCAAAGCATAAAAATGCTCACCTCGTACACCAAGGCAGGCCAAAAAGAAACAAAAGAGTTAGAAGACATGCATGCTCCTAACTAATGCAACATGACTAATGCAACACATGCGATATGCAATTAATAGGCTCAACTACTAATTATGACATGTGAATCAATTTGATAGCCTGTGGTTTAAACACATTTTGAACAAAGTATTTAAACAACAATTCATTGTTTTAGAATAATGAACTGAGCCTCGATGCATGCAAGACAAGTGGATGCAAACATGGAGTATGCTAAAAGGAAAGTGATGTTCTAAACTAACCATCATAAACAAGTAAATAAAAGGGAGAAAGACGTGGGGTTGGAAGACATACACATTATTGCATGTTTGGCCCTCGCACAAGAGGGTCCAAATGAATAACCTAGCTAATTAATTACCTAATTAACTAAATATTTGTAGAAACCCCATTTTTGACCAACCTTAAGAGTCAGACGTCATCGATTGAGCACTCGATGATTGCGCATGTTGTGCTCGTTTCGAGGTTTCGGAGTTCCCGGTTGGGAGCCTCACCTCCGAACCTCGGGACTCTTTGTACTTTGACTCGGTCCGCGGACCAAGTCTTGTTTTCTCTTCCTGGAGGGAGGGAGAGGTCTTGCAGACCATCTCTCAGTGGTCGTAGACTACTTTTCGTGGTCGTAGGCCACTGTTCCCGTTTGCAGACTAGTTTTCGATTTTTGAAGCCGTCGACCGTGCGCCTCGGTTCAGGACCGCTTAACTCTCTCCGTTTGGCACGGTTTTTGGAACACACCTTTTTTCCTCTATCTAGAGGGACACTATGGTCCGGGAGACCACTTTTTTGGTCGTACGCCACTTTTTGTGCTCAACAGCCAGTTTTCGAGGATCCTGACCGCGCGTCTTGCCTCCCGAACTCTCGTTTTGCATCCGTGTTTGTTCGTTCTTGGCACAAACCTTGTTTTCCTTGTTTGGAAGGTGGTACAAGGGTGGGAGACCAGCTCTCCCCTTGGAAACCACTTTTCCCCTCGCCAGCCAATTTTCTGGTCGGGAAACTGGTTTTCTTGGTCTTTGGGCCACATTTTCTGGTTTCCTACCCCACCATTGGCTTGCTTTCAATGTGGAGACCACCAATTGCACTTGCCGACCACCTTTTTTTTGGGAAACCACTTTTGGTGGTCGGCCGACCACTAAAAGTAGCAGGCCGACCACCTTTTCTGGTCGGTAGGTTTCCTCTTGTTTTGTCTGACTGAATGGATGCCAGCGGTGCCAGCTGGAGGGCACAGATTGTATCCTCCATACACGTGTATAGAGGGATTGCATCCATGTTTAGCTTCTCCAAGAAGCTTGAACCCCTTGTTTCTTCTATAAGAGAGGCTCTCCCTCTCCTTATACCAAGTTCTGAATTTTGCCCAAGGCTTGAGCATATATCTCTCTATATCTCTATATTTTGGTTCAAAAGTGTGTTGTTCTTGACCTATTGCACCACACCTCATGGCCATACACCTCCACCATTGATCTAAGGTTCTTGGAGGGTATTTTCAGAGGTTGAAGAGTTAGTTTGTGGTCCCAAAACTTGATGGTTTTGCTGAGCTTCAAGGGTAACTCCTTTTCCCTCTTTTTAAGCTCTATCTTGATCATTCTCTTAGCCATACTTGCATGCATATTTAGGCTTTGTTGTCAACTGAAAAAAGCTTCATATTTAAGTGTTTTTCATGTTTGTTTAAGGCTCTTTTGGTGTTGAGGCTCATCTACCCTCTTGCATGCTCTATTTAGTCTTGTTTTGTGCTATACCATGAGACCTTTGTGTTGATCTTTGCTTGGACTTTTAGCCACTGAAATCCAGCGAATTTTCAGTGGCTGGCATGTGGTTTTGAGGGCCTAAATCAGAGAGGGGAGACCCTCTCTCTTTTGGCCTTTCAAAGGAGCACATACTTTCATACCTCCAAGGCTTGGTTCAGGCCCTTTTTGATGACTTTTGGGACCTGCCTAGACTCTGTCTATGGCTGGTTTGGTCACCTTGTGTTTGCCTCTTGCATGTGTAGAATAATCCCTTTCATGGCCTATCAAAGTAGCACCTCATTCTTGCATGTATTGGTCATGTCTCAGTGGGTTTTTGGCCATCATTTGGCATGTCATGATTCTTTTTTTGGCTGGTTTGGTAGCCTCTCACATGCTTCATATGCTTGTAGTGTAAATCATGTTTACTAGCTTGAATTGCATGATGTTTTGGCCCTCTATTCTAGCATATTTTGGCCATGATCCAAACTGATTTTGTTCATATTTTAGGCTGCCTTAGCTTTGTTTTGAGGCCTCTTGGTCGAATGATGCTTGCCATGCATGCTTGTAGTGTAATAGCCTTGCCTAGCTTTGAGTTTTTGAGGTCCCTTGCATGCTTAACTTGAGGTATTTGCATGTTTTGGAATTATGAGGAATGTTATTTCAGAGCTTATTTCTTGGCCATATTCTCATGTTTGTCACTCTTTCAATGTGCTTGAGAGTTGCATCATTATACCCCATTTGTGAGCCATTGCATGAGCTTCATTTTTGTGCCTTTCAAGCCATCATCTTAGTTCACTTTTGCTCCTATTCTGGCCTGCATAGGGTCTGTTTGGAGTTGGTTTGGCCATTTGAGCATTGCCTTGCATGCCTATAGTGTAATACACTTCACTAGTTTCGATACTTGAGCCATTCAACATGCATTGTGTGAGTTGTTTACATCATTTGGAGTCATTTTGTATACCATTTTAGAGTTGGAACATGTGTCCTTCCACTCCATATTTCATCCTTTTCAATGCGTTTGGAAAGTTGTGTTTTATGCCTTAGGCTTGGGGCCATTGCATTGGGCATGTTTGCATGAGTTTTGGAGCCTTGTTTTCATCATCTTTGGCCACTGATTTGGGTGTGGCTGAGGTCCATCCATTTTGGTTTAAGTCCATTTCGCATCGAGTATGCCATTGTAGTTCATAGCATTGAGTATGCCACATTGTCGCATGATTGATCATTGCATTGTGCATGCCTTGTTCATCTCATTGTGTATATTAGTTCCATGTGCATTGTGTATGCTAGTGTCATGAGCATTGTGCATGCCATGCAGCTTATAGCATTATGTATGCTAGTTGCATGTTTGCATGTTATCCCTTGCATGTTTGCATCACTTAGTTGCATTACATTAGGATTGCATGCTAGAGTTGCATTTGTGCATGCCATGTTTGTTGCATTGTGTTTGGGATAGGGTTAGTTCGAACACGGGAAACGAGGGACGTCTCGTACTCAAAGTGACGAAACATGCCTCGATTCCCAGTCGCCGACAGTCTCAACTACCCATGACGGAGTTGTTGGCTTTAGGTGCTTGTGTGTGCATTCATTTCACATTAAGTCGTGTAATTCAACTCCTCGGCCATCATGCATCGAGATGCGTGATTGGTGGCCCGAGGGTCAAAGACTACACTCCCTTGAGCTTATGCAATGATGGGGAGAGTGGTCGTGCACACATGTGTTGCGAATACTTTGCCATCTCTCTCTCTTGCCTTCTATTGCAGAAAACCAGAAACCAGGGGCAGAAACTGGTCGGCCAACCAGGTTTAGTGGCTGGCCGACCACTTGTTCTGGTTTTTCACCACAAAAGTGGTCGGCAGGTGGTCTCCAAGGCCAATAACTGGTCGACAACCTTTCCACAAATTCCCAGGGTGGAGTTTCAGCCTTCTGGAGCTTTATGCGATGTTCTGAGATCAATTGAAAACAGAGGCAAGTCGAGGCGTCGCGAGGGATTTCTGAACAAAGCAACGCGAGCATGCATGCATCCTTTGACATCCAAAGCAGAGCTGAGGCAGCCTATTTCATTTATTTTATATGCTTACTTAGTTAATTCGTTGATTAATTAGAGTTATGTAATAATTAACTGTAGCTTATTATTCATTCTGTTGTGTAATAACTAGTTTAATTAGATTAGTTTAGATTAGCTAGTTGGTTCTGTACTATTCATTCGGACCCTCCGTCGAGAGGGCGAATTCTGTAATAAGTGTGCGTGTATGTCCTGCATGTCTTCCAACCCCACGTCTTTCTCCCTTTTATTTACCAGCTTACGATGGTTAGTTTTAGGGCATGTTTCAGTTAGCATCCTTATGCTTCGCATGTTTGCATTCATTCATCTGTCTCGCATGCACCAGGCTCGGCGCATCATACTAACTGCATTGTATTTCAATTCCGAGTTGAATACATGTTATCTGTAGCATCTCATATGCCATCTTAGAATAGCCGAGCCTATCTTAGTTGCATTTTGCATGTGTTGCATTAACCATCTTAACATGAACTAGGATCATGCATTGATTACTAACTAGTTTCTGTTTTGGCTTGGAGTACTCAGTGAGTGTTTATGCTTTAGCATCCTTGCATATGTGTGAGTGACTGCCATGATAGCATGCTTGCCATGAGGCTAACTGCTTATGTGATATACCTGCCTGAATGCCTGTGGGTGAAGGTTGGATTAGTTAAATTGGGACAATTCATTGATTGTGAGTTTTAAAGCCCACTTGAGAGTGGCAAATCACCATGTTTTCTAAGCCCACTTAAGGGTGGCAAAATCCGTATTTTAGCCTACTTGCGAGTAGCAAACCGTTTTCAAAACGAATATGCAATGCTTTGTTCCAACTTAGGTAATCCAGCCTATACTTGTATGCTGTACGCATCATATAGTAATTCTAGGCTAATAACCGGAATAAGAGCACATGTGTTTTCAAAAACAAGATATCATGTTAATAAAGGCCGATCTTTGATCGGGCGAGCGGGGGTGCTCATTGCATGACCTTCCCCTCTCGTAACCAAGTTCCCGAGCCGAGGCAACTTTGGTGATGACGGACACGTGGCCTTAGGCACGAGTCAGGGTTTCCTAAATTCCCAAAAATAAAACATTTAGGTGGCGACTCTGTATCTGGCAAAGCAGTCCATGTTTGGCACTTCTTTCTAAAAATCAGTTTTTCAAAACGATTTGGACTCTTTGGTGATTTATCGATCTTGCATTGCACTTTGTGAGATTAGATTCAGAACCATGACATTGAGTCCGAACTATAGTGAGCCCAATGAACAAAACGGGATTTTCCCGAGACGTTCGGGCACGTCTACACTATTACAAACCCAAATGAATAAATTAACTACACTAGGTAATTAACTAATTATTACAACAACGAATTAACTAATTATTCTAGCTAATTAAAAAAGTACAACACAAAACTAAACTAACTAGCTATTCTAACTAATTAATTACAAATTCGCTATTCCAAGCACAACACTAATATTCTTACAACATCACTTCACGAATCCCGAGGGTCGAGGGAGGGCTCATGAGTGGATACGGATTTCCACCCGATAATGCTCTCTGTTTTGCTACCAGAATGCCTCTGTTGCACAGTCACAGATATGCACTGTTTTTCACCTCAGCTTCTGCTCTACTATGTTGGAAAAAGGGGACTGCCTGCCAAGAAAAAGTGGCCGGCAACCCAGAAGTAATGGTCGGTAGGCCATTAATAGTGGGTTGCCGTCTAGAAGAAGTGGCCGGCCTGCCAGCCACTGATTTTGGTTCTCTCCTGCAGCAACAGAGGACAAACAAAGTACAAACCAGAGTATTCTCACGCGATGTTTGTCCACCCTACCTCTCCTTATCTGTAAACAGGTCAAATGAGCGGTAGGCTTGATTCGCAAATCATCAATCAACGCAGTTTCATTGCGTGATGACTTATAAATCAAGGGACGCAATTCAATAAATGCACAATTTAAAGACTCTCAAAACCTCCTCCCTATCATGGATTGATCAAGGGAAGTGGTTGACATTAACTCGTGAACCGTTTACATCACTAACAAGTATGAAACGACTCAAGACTCAATGGGTAACATCCGATTGACCCCAAGTTGATTTTATTATCTTGTATCACTTTTAGTCCCAATTTTATTACTTTATTTTAATTACCATTCATTCATTAATTCACTGAGTTTAGAAGTGAGCTTTAAGTCCTCTAATGGAAAGGAGTACCAAACCAAGTGTTGTTTTGGGCATGAGAGAAGTGTCATGCCATTGGTAATGAACCCCCAAAGGGATTAAACCATTAAGCACAACAACCACAATCTCAAGCTTAAACAAACAACTAGTTTGAAACAACTTTCAAAGTAAAGAAAAAGCCAAGAAATGAGGGAGATTGCAGAGGTGATTAGAGATGAAAACAAGTATGGAAAGCAAGAAATAAACACTATCAACTCAAATAGGTTGGTGGCTAAAGCCTAAACCACCAAACCTATGAGGACCATTACATTAATGCATGCTATACAAAGCTCAAATGTAATGAACAACTAAAAAACAGTCCTAAAACAATCAAAAACAGTGCTGGACTTAAGACAAATATAGCTAAAACAATAAGTTACAACATAGAGCAAGTTAAGCTAGTAAGCAAGCACAAGGAAAGGAGGCTACCCCCTCCATTTTTGGGACTTCAAAACATGATTTTAGCCTTTGAAAAAAATCTGAGATTTAGTAGTAAAAAGCTCAAAAAAAGATAATAGAAAGGTGGGAAACACAAGGGCAAAGGCCTAAGAAGTTTGGTGCAAAGAAGGGTGATCCACCCCTCCACCCCTAATCGCCTTAAACCACAAGTTTCAGTCGAGAAATTCAATGTAAAAGCAGTCCAAAAAAAAAGTCCAAAAATAGTAGAAAAGATAGCAAATAAAGAAGGGAAACAAGCTAAGAATTATACCTCTTGAAGAGGGATATCCTTTTTGAGTTGCGAACCAACAAATACACACCCTCAAGAGCTAAATGCAAGCTCAAAAATACTTCAGCACAAATACCACAAGGTTTGGTTTAGAGTGTATAGGCAAAGAGTGAAGAACTTGCAAGAGAGAGAGAGAGAGAAAGAGAATTGTAGAGAGAGAAAAATTTTACTCCCAAATTTTTCTAACCTTTAAAACAAGAGAGGAGGTCATCTATATATAGAAAAACATGAGACCTCCTCAGAAATATCCATACAGACACGTATGGACTGGTGCATACATCTGTGGAAACAACTGGCACAGTTGGCAAAAATATCTGAAAAAACACACAAGTGGCTGGCAGTCCACAATAGTAGCCGGTAGTCCACACTAGTGGGTCTGCAGGTCCCAGGATGTTTAGGCTTGAAAAACTACTGTTTTGGTCCAAAAACATGGCAAAAGGTTCACAGGATTTTGAGGCTCAAAGCTGAGGCTTTCTGCTGTGGATTTCGAGCATTTGACAAGCATATACAAATTCATCATTGGGTGCGCAATCGGTGGCTCCTAAGTAGTAAGGGCGGTCAAAAATGGGGTGTCTACAAAGCTAGACAACAAGGCGGGCTTGGGCCTATTTTGCTCAGGGCTGGCACGATTGATGGCTAGTCAGGCCTTACTTGGGTCTTTGGTGGAGAGGTGGTGGGACACCACCAACTCCTTCCACTTCTCCTCCACAGGGGAAATGACAATGACTCCCTATAACTTCTCGATGATTACCGGCTTGAGAGTAAGGGGTGATCTGGTCCCTTTCGACCTTGACATAGGCTAGTGAGAGGCCGCTTGGATTCACTTTCTCGGCACACGCCCTCCTCTGGATAGGCCGACCATGGTCAGATATAGGTGGTTTTATAAGCACTTCCACAAGACCCAGCCCGAGACCCAGGAGGAGGTTAAGCAGTACGCCAGAGTCTTCTTGATATACCCCCTCAGTACTACCTTATTTGCGAACAGGTGGAATACCGTAGGTCTGTACATGTGGAGTGCCCTGGTGGTCCTGCTCCGAGTACAATTCTATGATTGGGGTGACGCTAGCCTCACTACCCTTTATGGCTACATGAGCTCCGGTTCTCGCAAAAAGAGGAACAAGGTTGGGGGCTACTGGAGAGCTTGGGAGGTACACACTACACTTTTACTTTCAACTTCTATTTGTTCATTTATGCTTTCTGCTTTGTATTTTTTGTCTTTATCGTTGTATTTCTACCTATTGACTCACAAATTGATCTTTCCATGCAGCACTGGTTATACGCGTACTTTCCTGCCCTTGCCCCTATACCGACAGACAAGGTAAAGGCTATTGTGCCCTATTCTCGATGGTACAACAGCGGGTATCATCCTCGGCGTCGTGACAACACCCCCTCCGCGTACTACTGTAGACACCCCATTTTTGACCGCCCTTAAGACTTGGGCACTACTGATTGCTTACTTAGTGATGCAGGCTATGCTATGTAAAAGGTCGATTTCTTTGGCAAGGAGAGCGTCAAATCCAAACCTCACACCCCTTTTTTTTTGGACCAAAACTATCAAAAGATTTTGAGACCTTGAAACCCTCTCTTTCAAAATATTTTTGAAAATTCTTCTGCAATGTTCTGACGCTTGCATTTTGTTAAATGTCGCGCTTTTCGGTAAACTGAGCGTGGACAAAGTGGACATGAATGAAGGAGAGATGAACTCTTTTGAAAAATCTTTCAAAACACCTTGTTTAGGGGTTTGGAGTTAAAGAAAATTGGAGAAGAGGGAAGAAACCCAATTGGGGGAGGAGTTGGGCATGAATCGTTAAGAGAGAGTCGGGCAGCCCTCGGTAAATCAGGCTTATCCATTTGCACACTTGGATTTCAGCTATGAGGCCACCACCATTGGAAATGAGATTTCCGGGGCTTCATTTTGCACTCAAGAATCTCCTCAAGCCGAGGCCAAATGGGGGAGATGTGGTTGTTGGAAGTTGGGCATCAATCCGGTTGGACCGAAACTGAGCAGTCTTCACTAAAAGAGAGATATCTCTTAGCACACTTAGAATTTTGATGTGAGGCTTCCACCATTGGAAAGCTTACTTTCGGGGCTTCAATTTGCACACAAGAATGACCTGAAAAGGCATCTAGATGAAGGAGTTAGGCTTGCTTCAAGTCGGGGACTAGGACTAATTTTTGCTGCCGGCCTCTATGGGAGTGTGCCGGCCATGAATGTCCAATGACGGCCCTATGCCGTCCAAAAGTGACCCCCTGCCGGCCAACAATGGTACAGTGCCGGCCACAGATGGCAAAAAGCAGTTTTGGACAAATATTTTGCTCCAGCTTGCTCCAGCTGTCTCTTTTGAGATATTTTCGACCCAAGGCCCTCCTTTTGCTATATATGTAGGCCATATCTATCATATTCAAGGGTTAGAACATTTTGGAAGAGTTTTGGGAGCCTCTCTCTCTACACCTCTCTCTCTACATTTCTCCCTCTCAAGAACCTTTGTGCATAAGAGCTTGCAAGTGTAGATACACTTCTCTTTTGCACACACATCCTTGATCAAACTTGACAACCATTGGGCTGAGATCCCTTTGAACCTACTTTAGGCTGCTAAAGGTTGGTTTTGGCTCAAGAAAAGGGGTTGTTCTTGTGCTGTGCTTCAAAGGTAACCTCTTATCCCTTTTAAGCTCTTTGTGCACTATTGTTTTGCCATCTTTCTACACTATTTTTGGGGTGGTTTTGAACTAAGAAAATCTCTATTTTTCAGTCCTAAAAATGGTGGTTTAAGCCTTGTTTGGCTAGGGGGTTGTCTCTCCCTTTTGCTCCTTGGCTTGTAAAGACTTTTGAGCAATCTTTCAAGGCCTTTCAAAACAACTTTTCGTGGCCTTTTAACAACTGAAATCCAGAGGAATTTCAATGGTAAAAACCCCGTTTTGAGGTCCCAAATAGGAGGGGGCGGTCCCTCCTCCTCTTGTCTTATTTGCTTGTCTTAATGGCCCTCCAAAAGAGCATGTGTTTATACTTCTTGGAGGCTTTGTTTAGGTTCATTTTTGTGACTTTTCAGACCTGCCATAACTCTATTTTGGGCTTTCTTGGTCACCTCTTGCATGCTTCTTGTACTTGTAGTGTAATCCCACTTGTAGCCTTGCAAAGTAGCATGTCTTTGTGCCTTGAATTTACTTAGTTCAAGCATGTTTTTAGCCATTATTTGCCATGCCATAACTCTATTTTTGGCTGATTTGGTCACCTCTTACATGCTTGTGGTACTTGTAGTGCAATCATGCTTGTTGGCCTAACATGCTTCATGCTTTTGTTTATCATTCTAGCATGTGTTAGCTTTGCTCTAGCACATTTTTGCCACTGATTTAACATGCTTGAGGTCTGTTTTAAGTGGTCTTGGTTATGTATGGCTTGCCTTGTAGGGCTATAGTGCAAATGGCATTGCTAGTCTTGTGTTTTGAGACCCCTAGCATGCCTTATTTGTGACATTTTTGTGATATAGCATCATTTGATATATGATTTCAGAGCACGTTTCACTGTCATACTCTCATGTTTATCACTCTTTCAATGCTTTTGAGAAGTTGAGCATTATGCCTTGTTGGTGAGGCAATACATGAGCTTATTTTTCTTGTCATCTATGCTACAAGTCCAGCATGTTTTTGCCACTATTTTGACCTGCCTTAGATCTGTTTTGAATGGTTAGGGTCATTTGAGCATTGCTTAGTATGGTTGTAGTGTAAAGCGCCTTGCCTAGCTTTGGGTTTTGAGGCCTTCAACATGTTATGCATATGATGTTTGCATGGTATGGCACCATTTAGCAAGTAATTTCAGTGCATATAGTGTAGTCACACTCTCATATACTTCACTTCTTCATAGCTTTTGAGGGTTGTGTATCATGCCTTGTTCATAGGCCAACATGTGTGCATGTTCTTCTAGCATTTTGAGCTTCCATTCCAGCATGCTTAGGCCATTGTTTTGGCATGCATGAGGTCTATCCATGGCTGGTTTATTCATTTGAGATTGATAATGCATGCCTCTTCAACCGGACGTTATGTTGAACACAAGGTTGATTGGTCCACTTCATACTCAAAGTGGTGAAAGTGAGCCAATCTTCCTTGGTCTCTATTGCCTTTGATCATCCATGATGAGGTAGTAGATTTAGAGTCTTGTTTGCATTGCCTTCATTGAAATGTGTGCAAGTTGAATCTTTGGCCATCATGCATTGTATGCTTGATTGATGGTCTTGGATCCAATGATGCCCCCTCCCTTGATGTTTTGAGATGATAAGGAGTGGCACAGTACATACATGTCCTAGGGAGACCCTCCATTTCCTCTATTTTGTGCTCTGTTGCAGTTTGGTGTCACAGCACACCAGTGGCCGGCAGTGCCACATTGATGGCCGGCACCCTTACATCCATGGCCGGCAGTGTACACTCTTGGTCGGCAGCCACCTCTTATGGCCGGTAGGCCACTGGTGCACTCCTCAGCACTGTTTTGGTGAGATCCAGTAGCTAGTTCTCAAGGACACCCTGCAGACAGAGCCTCTAAAGAGCATTTGTAGAGCTTTCGGGACGGGAATCGAGTATGCATCTTCAACTTCTTCAAGGCAGAGCTGAGGCAACCTAGTTTACATATTTTAATGCTTAGCATGAATTTGTATTTTAATTAGTTAATTTGTTAATTAGTTAAGTATTGTAATAATTAGTAATTGGTTTGCTAGTTATTCGATTTGGTTGTGTAATAATTAGTCTAATTAGATTATTAGATTAGTTAAGTAGCTTAGCTTAGAATAGCTTAGCTTATTATTCGGACCCTCCGTCGAGAGGGTACAATTTTGTAATAAGGGTGCGTGTGTGTGTGAATGTCTTCCAACCCCACGTCTTTCTCCCTTTTATTTACCAGCTTTTTGATGGTTAGTTTTAGGGGCATATTTCAATTAGCATGCTTATGCTTTGCATGCATGCATCATTCATTCGTATTGCATGCACCGGGCTCGGCGCATCATTCAAACTGCATTGTATTTCAATACCTATTTGAATACATGTATCAATTGTTGCATTCATATGCCATCTTAGATAGCCGAGCCTACTTAGTTGCATTTTGCATGTGTTGCATTAGGCATTTCAAACATAGCCAGGATCATGCATTGATTTCTAATATAGCTTCTGTTTTGGCTCGGAGTACACTGTGAGTGTTTATGCTTTAGCATCCTTGCATGTGTGTAAGTGACTACCATGATAGCATGCTTGCCATGAGGCTAACTGCTTAAGTGTTTGACTGCGTGAATGCCTGCGGATGAAGGCTTCATTGCTTGAATTGGAACAATTCATCAAAATGTGCGTTTTAAGCCCACTTGAAGTGGCAAAATCATGTTGTTTTCTAAGCCCACTTGAGGGTGGCAAATCCGTGCTTTAGCCTACTCGAGGATAGCACTTTCAAACCATTTTTGAAAAACAAACATGAGTTGTTTTGTTCCAATCCGCGTGATTGAGTCTACAGTAAGGTTAGCTAATAAACCGGAATAAGAACACATGTGTTTTCAAAAACAACATATCATGTTAGTAGAGGCCAATCTTTGATCGAACGAGCAGGGGTGCTCATTTCAGGACCTTTCCCTCTTGTACCCAAGTTCCCGAACCGAGGCAACTTTGGTGATGATGAACACGTGGCCTTAGGCACGAGTCAGGGTTTCCTATATTTTTCCAAAATAAAATATTTAGGTGGCAACTCTGAAATCTGGCAAAGCCGTCCATGTTTGGCGCTTTTTGATTAAAATCGATTTTCCAAAACGATTTGCCGGATTTGGACTCTTTAGTGATTTATCAGTCTCACATTGCACTTTATGAGATTAGATTCAGAACCGTGACAGGAGTTCAAACTGTAGTAGCTAGAACAACGATTCGTGCCCTCGCGCGGGGAGTGGAGTTCAAGCGGTCTACAACTACCATCGCTTCTTTGACATAGTGACGGCCCGTGAGCTAATCTAAAACTCATACCCATTCCATTACATTTTACTACTTTGATCTACACTCTGACAACTGACGGCAACTAACGACTGTGAATTCTCTATTTGTAGATCACGTGGCAACCATGGGTGGTGATGCCGACCGGTACGAGGGATGATTATGCCTGGTCCTTTGATACCTCTGGGATGCGGATCCTGCTGGAGGGTCCTTTCTGCAAGACTTGGTATCTCGGGGAGAGATTTGTGCACTAGACCCAGGGCTTACCAGCCCCCATTGTTCCTACTCCGCCCCCACCATCTATTAGGACAGCCGATAGTCTCCTAGTTGAGGCCATCGTGCAGTATATGGCGGAATAGAATGCCGATCTATTTTGTGGGATTGGGGATCATGCAACTTTCATTAGGACTCATCTGATGCCACCCCTAACTGGAGCTCGGGCTGGAGACGCGACAGGTGCACCCGCTGATGTTGGAGGGGTTGCCCCCACTGTTCATGTAATGGGTTTGCCGGTGATCCTAATTGCGATCCCATGTTGGCGGCGAGTGGGACGGCCTATCAGATTCCAATCGAGTGGCCAGAGGAGGAGCATAGGTACATCAGGGACCCTGACATGCAGTAGGTATACACTTTGCCTCATAGTTTGCATTTCACATTCCATTTTTTGTATGCTGATGTTCAAACTCACTTGCAGGTGCCATTGGAGTACATGGACGGCCTCCTTGGATTGGTCGCCTCTTTAGTATAGATGGTACAGAGGAGGGAGACATTGCCTACCCTCTATGGTTACCAGGTATTCTACCATTTCTCATTCATTTGACTGCTCTGATTTATACCCATACTAATCCTGCATCATACAGTTCCAATTTGCGATACTCATACTGAATCTACCCTGATACTATACTAATACTCTACTTCTTTCTTTCAAGTTCCATCTACACCTACGGCATCGGTAGCACTAGCGGCACCAGTGGCACCTCCTCTAGCTGTGAGGAGAAGAGGTAGACAGGCTCCTTCACTCGGCAAGGGTGAGAACAGAGGTCAAGGTAGAGATAAGAGTGCCCAGGATCAAAACAATGAGTCTTAGGCAGAGGAGACTTCCTCTTCCTTAAAGCTTATTTTGAGTGGGAATGACGCTGAGACTAGCGGCACCGAGGAGATAGCGAGAAGACACTCCGAGTCCAGGAGCGAGGATGATGAGGCTGGCTTTGGATAGGGGAGCAGAGAGGAAACGAGACTGGCTTTGGGTCCGGGAGTAGAGAGGATAATGACAGCTCTAAGTCCCACTCCTCTGATGATACTAATTACGATAGTGCCCCTGAGTCCCCTCCATGGAAGAGGACGAAGAGGGCCTCTCGAGCTTGACTCTGATCTTGTATTATTTTGCTCTTTTCTTTTCTTTAGTAGGTTAGCACTTTGTATAGCTTCAGATAGGACTTTACTTTTTGTTTTAAACACTTGTATTTTATTTTTGTAAAAACTATGATCAGGGTAAAACCCTGCAATTTTATTAAAAGAGTTTTATTTTGCATCTCGAGAATGGCACCATACTCGTATAAAATTGGAACTGAATTTGAAACTAAAAATGCTTATACTGTGAATGATGTTCGTAACTGGATATTGAGCCTTCAACTGACCAAAATGCAAAATACAACTTAAAAAAAAAAAAACCTAAACACAACTATTAACACTTGCTAAAAATAAAAGACTCAAAAACAAAGAGCGATCGAACATAACACTGCTGCCAATTGCCAGGCCAACAGACTTGGTCAACCGGCCACTTAACTGGACAGCCGGCTAGGAAATGTGGCTAGCCAGCCAATGCATGTAGCTGCACAGCTGGCAACAGCTGTCAGCCACTCACACAACCTTATCCTTTATAAAGGTCTTCTCTTGCTTATTTCTTCGACAAAACACCATATTTTCTGCAGTTTTCTTTGAAAATGAAGATATTTCTTGCCGAGAGGCTCAAGGATTGGATGGCCACTTTGGATGGCATGAAAAAGGTGAATTTTCGTAGTTTCGGCATAAACGTGTTTTTTTCATTAAGTCATACTTCGCTTTGTTTTCCGTTCCTTCATGCCGCTGTTCGATGCTAGAACCCAGTTACACATGTGTTTCGTTTCGGAGCGCAAGAGATGTGTCCTACGCTTGAAGAGTTTCAAGCATTTATGGAGTCCTAGCATGATGAGGGGATTATACCTTAACACCATTTTGGCCATGCACGGGCTCTTGAACGGATGTGTGGGTTTACTTTACATGAGGCTCGGTCCTTGGCTCATTACAGGGAGTTGGATATATCCAGTTTGATTCATCAGTTTTCCGGCATTGGAGACAGAGTGGCCTTCTCTGGTGAGGTTATCGTCAATACGCCCTCTACTTATGTTTACTTGCACACTTCCTTCTTGCCCCTAGTCGTAACGGAGCTAGTATTAGACTGATCGAAGTGGCTCAATGTCTTAAAAAGAGTAAGAGCTGCATAGGTTTGGCATTGGTCGAAACTTTGATGAGTTTGGATGCCTTCCATTGGCGAGAGACTACTCGATTTGCAGGGAGTCCACTGCTTCTCTAGGTATTGTTTCCCACTCTCTCTTATTTATGATTTCTCACATCGCTTAGCACTTACGCTCTATTTTCTCTCAAAAACCCTTTTCTTACTTTTTCCTCTCAACATACATCTCTCTATTCTTTAATCTCTCTTATTTTTCATCCCTTCCCAAGTGTGGTTGATAGAAAACAATTTTCGAAAACGGTTACCTCCTGACACACATGGGATCGATCCTCAAGACGTACAGCCCCAAACCACAAGATCATAACTACCCACAACTACATTCACCATCACTGCTCTGTCTTCCAACTGGCCCTTCTGCCAAATGGTGGCAATACGACCAAGTTAACAGATGACAAAAAAAGATGGACCGATCAAACAAATGGACAAGACAATTAAGTTGGAGATGGTTATGGTCGAACTTCGGGATAAAGTTGCCTACGTATCCCCAAGATGGGAATCAGGCCTTATGTAGTTCGGTTTGAGTTCACTCAAGTATTAACTCTCTCCTTTTGCGCTCTAACTTTTTCCAAACCCACCCTTTCAGGTTTTTGACCTTGCCAGCTCTATTTTTCTTTATTTCCAATTTTCATGCTCTAACTTTTGCCTAGGTCAGCCTTTTGGGTTTTCGGCCTAGCGAGCCTCTCAAGGATAGTATTTCTTCAATTTGTCCATGTTGATCTGTTGCGAGAACTCTAAGCCATCGAAATCCATAAAGATAATCGCTTCTCTTGACCAGATAGACTTGATGATGTAAGGATCAATCCAATTAGGTTTAAACTTGCCCCTAGGGTCATGGATCAGAGCCCAGTTGTCTTTGAGCACCATATCTCATTCTATAGGATTTCTAGATTTGACTTTCTTGTTTAAGGCCCTAGCAATTCTGCGCTGATATCCTTGGACATGGTACAATGCCTTCAGCCTTCTCTCTTCAAATAACATCAATTCTTCGAACCTGCTCTGCTGCCAATCTGCCTCTGTTATTTGACAGTGGGCCATAATTCTTAGCAACAGTACTTCAATCTCGATCAGAAAAACAACTTCCATCCCATACACTAGAGAGTAGGGGGTCGCCCTCGTGGATGTTCGAATTGATGTTCTATAACCCCAGAGTGCAAAAGGCAATTTATCTGGCCAGTCTTTATTAGTTTCAACTATCTTCCGTAGGATGTTCTTGACATTCTTATTTGCGGCTTCAACAGCTCTATTGGTCTGTGGATTTGCTCGATGATGAAATACAATG
>CM069905.1:74902505-75052381 GCA_036172215.1 Camellia granthamiana | reverse complement strand
ATACGTCGTAGTTCACTGTATACACATCGGCACCCGGTATCTGTTTGAATCTGATAAACTTGCACGCATGCCAAATTTGCATCGATTCACTATTTCTTCAAGACTGTACATTTTATATTGCTTCGCAACTATTTGTTTGAAAACAGGGAGATTCCCATACCATCCGCGGGTATGGGAATACCGTCGCTCGTGAGTGGTACGCCGAGCTTCCCGACGCAGTTCGCCATATTGTAGACCAGGCCGGCTTTGGCGCATTTTGCAGAGGACTCTCCAAGCTCACTACGTGCAGACCTCTCCTCGCCGCTCTGGTGGAGAGGTGGTGGGACACCACCGATTCATTTCACTTGTCTGCAACTGGGGATATGACGATGACCCCTTATGATTTCTCGATGCTCACATAGGGGGTGATCCGATCCCCTTTGACATTGATATGGACGAGTGGACCGCGGCTCAGGTCTACTTGCTCGGCGCGGCACCGCCTCTTGCGCGTCCCGGCTTCGTCCGATACTCCTGGTTCGAGGTGCAGTTCAGGGTCCAGCCCCTCCTTGTCGATGCAGCCCCGATGACCCCAGAGGCCGTGGAGAGATACGCACGCGGCTTCCTTATGTTCCTGTTTGGGACGACCATCTTCGCCGACCGGGCGAACACAGTGCCTCTCTGCCTACTCAGCGCACTGGTGGACATCAGGGACATCTTACATTATGACTGGGGTGGCGCCGCTCTGGCCACCCTTTATGGATATATGAGCTCAGCCTCCCGTGGCAGCGGACAGTTGCTCGGGGGGTTACTGGCGTGCTTGGGAGGTACATTTCTTCTCTGCTTTTCATTTCAGTTCTATATTTTCTGTACTCTACACATTGCACACACTGTAGTCTGCTTTACACTTGCTGTATACTGTACACACGGCACACACATACTCTGCTTTACACTGGCTGTACACTGCTCACACTGTACACTCTGCACAATACACTGCACAAAACATGGCTCTGCTATTTCTGCTTTTATTCTATATTCTGCTTTATCTGATAAATGCACTGGTATTTATCTTGCAGTTGTGGGTTTATGCCCACTTTCCCAGGCTTGCTCCCGTACCCGACGCAGAGACCCCTCTCGTCGTCCCGTTCTCGCGCCGCTTCGATGGGAGGTGCGCGTGGAGGCCTCGCGAGACATTTAGTTTCTTCCGCCGCTACTTCGATACCATCACCCCCGCAGAGGTATGTTCTACTTGCAATTCATTTAAGCTTCACCTTTCCACTGCATGTCTCAATAACAGTAGATAACAGACTGTATTTCAATTTCAGATCACCTGGCAGCCCTGGGCTCCACTGCCAGCAATGATGCGGGATCGGTTTGCCGGTGCCGATGAGACCTCGCGTTACCGGATTCTGCTCGAGGGCCCGGTCTGTCGGGCTTAGTACTTGGGCGAGCGTTTCCTATGCCAGACCTTGGGTTTACCGGAGCAGATAGTCCCGGTGCACCCCTCCTGAGCATATGAGGGATACCGAGAGATTCACCGCCGATCAGATGGCGGACTACACCCTTGGCTGGGAGGCAGAGGACTTCAGAGGCGAGGGCGATTACTCGGAGTACGTCCGGGCCTTCATCATGCAACCTCTGAGCGGCGGCCGCCGAGCAGAGAGAGAGAGACTTGCGGCACCAGCGGCTGGAGCAAGAGCTGGAGGGCCGAGGAGAGCTCGAGTCCGCGGCAGGGGCGGAGTTCAGAGAGGATGAGGGGACCGGTTGGCCTGCTCTGCCCACTTCACTGACTTTCAGAGGGCAGGGTAGGGCGACCTACCAGATCCCCTTCGCTCCTCCGCCGGCTGATCACGAGTTTGTCGATGTCCCCGACTTGCCTTCGGTATGTATTACTGCATTCTTGTACAGTTATCTCATTTCCGTTTATTTGATATTCCGCAGAATACTGATGCATCTGATACTTTCGCAGGCGTCTTCTGAGTACACCCGGCAGTCATTGGAGATGAATGCCTCCATGATGGGGATTGCTACAGCGGACCTTCGACCTCCTGGCCCCTTTACAGCATTCCGGTATGTTCTTTCTGACCACAGCCTCAAACCATACACAAACTGCTTTACATAATCTGATGCACAACACAACATCTGATAAACTGCTCACGGCATCTGATACACTGTACTCACACATTGCACCCTGCACTGATTCACTGCTCACGGCACTCACAGACTGTATTCATATACTGCATTCTGCACTGATAAACTGCTCACGGCATACACAGACTGTATTCATATACTGCATTCTGCACTGATAAACTGCTCACGGCATACACAAACTGTATTCATACATTGTATTCTGCACTGATAAACTGCTCACGGCATACACAGACTGTATTCATACATTGTATTGTGCACTGATAAACTGTTCATAGTATACTGATGCATTCGCCTTTCATACTTTTTCAGCCTCCCTTCCAGATTCCTCCGGTGGGCGGTGCTCCGGCTAGACCTCCCATTTCTACCCGGGATGGCAGGGTATATCCCCGCACCAGAGAGGGGCGCACTCATGTCGGGAGCAGCTCGCAGGCTCCAGTTCCAGATGACGAGTCTGAGGCAGAGACAGAGGCGGAGGCGGGGTCGTCGGAGGAGGAGACCGGGGACAGCTTGGGTTCAGGCTCAGACGGCGATGCTCCTGGTGATGCTCCTGGGCTTCTGCCCAGGAAGAGGGCGAGGACGGATCCCTAGGCGTGAGACCACCGATGCTGCTTCAGACTTTTGCTGCTTTTTTTCTTCTTTTTGTACTTTTTCTCTTTTTGGTAGTTAGATTACCTTGTACTGCCGCAGGCAGATTTTGTCCCCAAAACTTATGTACTTGAAAAGGTTATGAAATGAAACAAACTTTTTATCTGAAAAAATGTTTACATTTATATATCTCGCGCATTGCATCGCGTTACACCTCAATGTAAATGAAAATGATTTGTTGTCTAAAAATTGAGCACTTGCACCGTGATACTCGGATAACCAACCAACTAACAGCAAACAACTCATACAAATCACTACTCAAACTGAATAATACAGCCCATACTCTACTGGGGATTGATCTGCATACAGCCCATAACACAGCACTTGGTTCATTCCGCACACAGCAAACCCTGAACAAACAGCCCCAATCTGACAAGACGGACCACAAAAGCTGACACGGTTGCAGTTGAAACACACTCGGATGTCCCAAATTTTCCTTTTCCTTCTCTTGCTTCGCACGAATGTAGAGAATGGCACAGCATTCTGAGCACAAACGATTTTATGAAATAAAGAAGGGTTTTCAACCGGGGTGTCGAGCCTACCACAGAACACAGCGGAGGGACTCAAACAAAGAAACAAAAGGCACACGACCTGAACACAACGAGACACACTCAGAAAAGACTCAAAGCCAAAATTGAGACTGACAAATCAAAAGACACGACACATGAACATGTTTACAAAAAGACCTCAAATCTCGAGGAGCCAATTCCTCCGGGTATTATTTCCCACCCTTTTTGATTTGTGATACTCACATCACTCGGCCCTCAGGCTCGGTTTTTCTCTCAAAACCCTCTTCTTACTTTTCTCTCAACTTACTCCTCTCTATTCTTTAATCTCTCATTTTCAATCCCTTCCCAGAGCGGTTGATGGGTAAACGAGAGGTTGTGGGCTCATGCCCAATACAGCGAGCTTGCAGCCACTTCTTCTGGTAGATAGGGTGCCTTTCTGGCGAGTATGTTGATGGGGGAAAGACAGAAGACCTGACTCAATTGTGCCCCTAGTTCGTCACTTTGACCATTCTTTGTTTTCTAAAACAGTTTTGATCAAAATGAGAGTTGGATTAACATACTTGTTCGATTTTTGATTCAAAATCATGCAAATCAGGCTGTGAGCACTGAAAATTTTCCCTTTTGGGTCCAAACATGGTCCAATTTTGGAAAATGAAATAGTTTTTCGAGAAAATAGTCAACTTCAGTAAAAATTTTCAAAGACTACTTTTGCAAACAATCGATGCTCGACGAGCACGAAACTTACCCTCGAGATGTGCAACCTCGGATCGGGGACGATGGAAAATTGCCCCTGGCTTGAAGGGGGGATAAGGCAACGGAAAGTTGCTCCTGGTTTGGACGGCAACTCAGGGCAACTTATGGCTATCCATGGCAACGGAAAGTTACCCCTTGTTTGGATGATGCCGCGGCATGCTGTAAGCCAGTCCTCGTTGATGACAATCGGACCCTCGGACGCGGAGGAGACGAAGACGGTTTGAATCAATATATGGACACAGTCACCTGGAAGGTGTTGGTGGTTGGATTTCAAGAGGGAGTTAATCACGTAGTTCCAGGTTGCTGCAATCGAGACATCAGATTCGGAGGAAGCACAAGTGATCAAAACCATGACATGGACTGAGACACTATGGAAGCGTTGGGGGCTGGACTTCAGGATGAAGTTGCCTACGTATCCCAAACATGGGAATCAAGCCTCACGTAGTTCCGGTTAAGGTACACTCAGGTATTTTAACCTTCACTGTTTAGGCTCTAACTTTTGCCAAGGTGCCCAATGCGGGTTTTCGACCTTGCGAGCTATGTTTTTCTTCTTCTTTCTTTTTCTTTTCTTTTGCATTTTCATTTCTTTTCTTTCTTTTCTTTTGCTATTCTTTGTTCTTTTCTTTTTTTGTTTCTTTTTCTCTTCTTTTTTTTGCTGTATATATCTTTTCTTGCTCTAACTTTTGCCTGGGTCGCCCTTCCGGGTTTTCGGCCCAGCGAGCCTCTCAAAGGGTAAAAGTGTAGCAAGCCCATGCCAAATGGTTTTGAGATTGAAGCCTTTCTGTAACCAGGAGAGTGACTGTTGTGTCGATTTGCAGAAAAGCCCATCACGGTTGCTTCACGAACCTTGCCTGGTGGGATCTGATCTCCTTGATCTGACTTTGATGCCTCTTGCTCGAGGGCTGCTTCAAATCTGGCCACACAGGCCTCTTCTGATAATTGACCGTTGAACGTTCTGAATGAGTTCGAGGTTCAAAAACGAACGGGTTGAAAATTGAGGCTGAGAGCGATCCTAGGCTGCACAATCTCAAGAGCGATTCCACACAAGTCTTCGCAAGACTGCGCGAAACATTTTGTTTTTGAAAGTCTTTTAAGAAAGCGACAAATCGCTCGCGCGGAAGATAGTGTGGAACCAGTCTGGATCAAACCAGGATCCTTCCCAGTACTCACGCCGACAAGCATGATTTCATTCATTAAAAGCTTAGCATGCCTCTCTTTCTCTCAAAATGATCAAAATTTTGCAAAACCCGAGGAATTCCTTCCCCTTCGTTTTTATCACCGCAGTGTTCAAAAAGGGTTTTTATGAAAAGCTTAGGTCATTACAACGATGCTTAAGGCACAAGAGAGTAGGCGAAATGTACTGTCGTCCCATTCACATCCTCTGGCACAGCTAGCTGAAACAACAACAAGTACGGAAATGTGATAGCCGCGGCTGTTTCATTCAGATTCCCTGATTGTGACTGGCTCCTCGGCCGAGACAGACTCAAAAGGAAAAACAAAAGGATAATTACAAAATGGCGCTCGAGGCAACAACCCCAGAATCACCTGGTATTCTATACAAAGGGGACTGACTCGCTACAACAAGACAGACCCGTAAGCAAAAGGACTGACTCAAGACAATGAGACAAACTCAAAATAAAACAAAGATTGACTCGACACCCAAGCCAGATTTTACAAAACTAGCATTCGCAGATGTTCAAAAATGCGTGCCAGACGCCACATCAAAAACACTGGGCGCCGCTCACAAGTGGTCCCACCCTGATCACATACTTACAGCATCCGCATCCTCGAAATCCAATAGCTGGGTGGTAACGAACTTGGCTGAGGTGGGCGGAGGAGGATAACCTCGTTGTCAATCAAATCTTGCACCTCATGACGGAGGCGGAAGCAATTGTCGGTGGCATGGCCTGTCTGCTGGTGGTACGCACAGTACTGAGCAGGGTCATGAGTAGCAGGGAGATTTTTCGGGAGAGGCCGAGGCTCCAGGGGTTTAAGGTGTCCCCTCTCGGCAAGGATCTGAAGTGCCTTGGACAATGGCATGTAGAGAGCATGAAAGACCCTGCGCCCTCGGGGCAGGTACTTTGGAGCCTGAGTACTCTTGCTAGATGCACTCGCAAACGGATCGGCGGGTGCGGCCTTGGATTTCTGATCCTTTTCGGATGCAAGGTTGGGAGTGGGAAGAACTGTTTTGGCATGACGGGGCCTATCCCGGTTCTCTGATTGACTGGAACTGCCCTTGGGCGAAGTGGGGAAAGCGTCCTCCACAGCTTTTGTCACAACTACGGATATCTGTTGCTTGTTCATTCCCCCGGCTTTCAAAGCCTCTACTGCCCACAGCAGTTGTTCGATAGGATCGGCATCTGCCTTCATCTTGCCTTTATCTCTGGCCTCAGCCTGATCTAGGGTTTGAGTTGGTACGTCATTGCCATAACTGGAGGCCATCTCCGGTTGGCTGAGTTCAATTACAATTCGTCCTAATAGCGGGGGCTCCTGGGATACAAAGCCTCCGGCATATGGTGCGGCTGGTGGCGAAGCAGACATTCCATAGGCGAGATCCGCCACGGATCTTTGGAGATCACCTATCATCCCCATTAGCTCGAATGTGGTGGGCTCGCGAGCCTGATATAGCTGGAGGGTCCAAACTGGGTGCGCAGCGGGCGACCTAGGCAGATGCGGCATATCAACAGTAGTCTCACTATGTAGGGTGATTCCCTGATCCAACGCGGCCGTTATGACCGCGATCTCTTCTGAATTCTGCGTCATGCTAAGTCCTGCCTCAGCAAGGAGAAGACACTAGCTGTTCTGGATCAATTTTCTGAATCTCTGAACTGAAACGGAAAACAAGCGGTATTTCAGCCCCAAACAGATCAAACACGGGTGTAGCTGATCAACTGCACTCCACTACTGATCACTGTTCCCCCAAAATCACTGTTCAATACTGAACTGATACCCGCAGACGTAACTGATTCTTAACAACACTGGTACTGGTGCCCTCGGGCCGGATACTCAATATTGCAAACTGACATGTGTGTTCCTGTAGAGATACACTCTAAAAGCACATAACAAGTAAAAGAGAACCAAAACACCCCTATGCTGGGGTAGGGTTTCCCTGTCCTACTTTGTCAGGAGCTAGGGTTTCACTATGCGCACAGCGGCTTCAAACAACCTATATCGGGTAAGCAACCTGTCCTAGTTTGGAATGGTCACTATGGATCCGAATATGCACTAGGTCGAATGGTCAAAATGGGTGCCCCGGTAAAACCGGGGTTTGTGTTCCCATACTGGCAGAGTCCGCAACCGGTCAGCCTTATGGTCATGCCTTGACAAGACAAGCCTCCGGCAAACCGCTCAGGAACAGCAGATGGCCAACACGGTGTCCTAGGCACACCAATGCACATGCAATGCAAAGAAACACATAAGTGTAGTCAAAACAGGATATCACGAGTTCGAGTCAAGCTCTCTAAAATCCCCAGCAGAGTCGCCAGAAACTGTAACAAGCCCACGAGGGAACTCACGGGTTACAGTTCGGACTCCCCCTTTTTGTTTGTCGCGGTTCGTAACCTGAACCAAAGAGTCCAACTCTGGCAAATCGTTTTGAGAAAAACAGATTTTGAAAAGAAGTGCCAAACATGGACTTCTTTGCCAGATACAGAGTCGCCACCTAAATATTTTTTTTTTAAATGGGAAATTTAGGAAACCCTGACTCGGTGCCGAAGGCCACGTGTCCGTCATCACCAAAGTTGTCTTGGCTCGGGAGCTTGGGTACGATCGGGGAAGGTCAGCTATGAGCACCCCCTTTCGCCCGGTCCGAAGACCGGCCTCTACTAACCGTGATATCCGATTTTGAAAACGTTATGTGTTCTTATTCCGGTCATTAGTCTAGAATTACTATGTTATGCGCACAGCAAACAAGTATAGACTAGATTGCCTAATTTGGAAACAAGCATTGCATATCCGTTTGTTTTGAAAAGCGCTTTGGAATTTGCTACTTGCAAGTAGGCTAAAACACGGATTTCAACGAGTTTTTCCAACTCAAACAATCCAACCTTCACCCACAGGCATTCAAACAGTTTATCTCATATAAGCACTTAGCCACATGGTAAACCTACTGTCATGGCAACATTCACACGCGTGTGATATGCTAAAGCATAAAAGCTTACCTAGTACTCTGTGCCAAAACAAGAAACTAGTTAGCAAACACGCATGTCTTAGTTCATGTTAAGTGGCTAATGCAACACATACAGAGATGCAGTTTAGGATAGGCTCGGCTAACCCTAAAATGGCATGTGAAATGCAATCATTCGGTACACGTATTCAAGTTAGATTTGAAGATACAATGCGGTTTGTATGATGTACCGAGCCCGGTGCATGTAAGACAAATGTATGGATGCACGCATGCATTACATGAGGTATGCTAAAATAAACGTGCCCTAATCTACCATCGTAAGCGGGTAAATAAAAGGGAAGAAAGAAGTGGGGGTTGGAAGACATGCACCACTCACACACGCTTATTACAGATTTGCCCTCGCCCGGGGGGACCAAAAGAATATACAAATTAATTAACTACGCAAGCTAATTAAATATTACAGATCAATTAAATTAACAAATTAATTAATCTAATTAAAACAGTAAAGCCCTCGGGAAGCGGATCAAATGCAGCGCATGCTCGGGATTTGCTCGGAATCGCACTGCCATGCATAGTCTGCCTCTGTTTTCCCTGCTTTGCTCCTCTGAAAACTGCCAAAGTCTCAGGAAATGTTCTCTGCACACTGAGGATCATCATCGGCTAAGTAGAATGACCACCGGCACTAGGATGTGGCCATCGGCACCAAATGAACCCATCAGCTGATGACTTACTGCCGGCCGGCACAAAATGTTGTCGGTCGGCAAACAATACCTGCAGAACCTGCAACTCACAGCAGCAGAGGGCAAAACTTGCATGGCAATACAATAAAAGTAATATATGCACCAATCATGCCCCCTATCATGTGTATGACTCAAAGGGGTATGTGCCTCGATTCTCGGGCCACCAATCACGCATTTTCATGCATGGCGGCCTAAGAATCAAGTGTGCACTTTCATGTCAAATGAAATGCAAACCAATCAAACAAAACAAGGCCCAATTCCTATCACCAAATCAAGGAACAAGGCATGCATACAAGATGCGTTACAACCTAATCATGTTAGCTAGGGGTGCAACATGAGCATGCGAACAAACGATGCACATTAGGCATGCAACCTATGCAAGCAAACTTGCGAATCATGAGGCGAGGCAAACCAATGAAAAGATGGGCTTGAACATGATCTAGGCAACTCTAATTAGGCCTAAAATCAGTGGCCGAAACCAAGGAAATGAAGGCCAAAATGCACACACACATGCATGCAATCATGGTCCAACACCTTAAGCATAAACAAGCCAACTCTTAAGCACACTTAAAGAGACCAATCAATAGACAATTAGCATGCATACCAAACTCTGAAATTGCACAAAATAGAGGTGCCAAACCAACTAATTCAAGCAAGTAAAGCATGCAAATGGCCCAAGTACTTGAGGCAAGCCAAGAGGCTTAAACCAAGGTCAAACCCACCAAGCCTCACAAGGCTAAGGGGACTCAAAACAGGTCAAAGGCAGACCTAAACAACACCCAAGGGACACTTAGATGGCATCTAAATGGCTCAAGTCCAAAGGCATGCACACATGCACTTTCAAGGAGCATACAACACAAGCTCATAAGGCGTTAAAGAGGCATGCAAGGCAAGCATACAAACATGTTAAAGGGACTGAAATAACATGGAAAATGACTCCAATCCACTAAATCAAAGCAAACAAAGCATGCTATACACTTACATACTTAAGGCCAACAAGCCCAAAAATGCAAAGAGGCTATATAATGCATGCTAGGGTCGACTCAAACAACCTAAGACAGACCTAAAGCATGGCAAAATAAGCACAAAAACTTCACAAATCTAAGCCTAAAACATGCTAAAATAAGGGCACACAACCTAAGGCATATTAAGGTAATCACAAGGCATTACAAGGTAGGCATGCAAGGCGTACATGGTATACCAAAACCAACTTAAAACCATGTTATATTATGGCAATATAAACATGAAAAACAGTCATGGCATGCTCAACACACATTCAAACATAAGCTCCCTTAAGAGACCAAAAATGGTCCCTTTCAAGGACAACAAGGAGAGGGGGTGGCCCTCTCCTTTGGGAGACTTCAAGGCACCATCCCCACCACTGAAATCCCTCAAGATTTCAGTGGTGAAGAGGCCCAAACACCAAAGTCTCGAAACTTGCACAAAATAGCACAAAAATGGAGCCTTTCAAGGCCTAAGGGTGGTCAAACACACCCAAACCGCAAAACACTCTTAACAACCAATCAAGAGGACCTAAAAACAGAACTTTTTTATGTTATACACTAAACACAAAAACAGCTCTAAGATAAGTAGAAATAGGATGCAAAAATGGGGAATAAATGACTAGTTTCTTACCCTTGAAGCCTTTCTTCAACAATGGTGGTCCAACAGCCCTTCTTGGCTTGAATCCTCCTCCAAAACACTCAAACAAGCCTCCAAGGGTCTCAAGTCCAAGAGATGTTGTGTTAGTGTGTGTGTGTGAGCAAAAATGGCACAAAACACACACTTATAGAGATAAAAAATATATCTAACCCTAACCCTAGAACTCAAGCTTTTCCAAAGCTGCCTAAAATGTCTAACAAGTGTCTAACCCCAATGCCAAGAGAAGACCCTCTCCTATATAGGCAATTCCCTCTTGTAAAGCTTACAAAACAAGCCATCCAAGAGGGAAATCCCTCCATACACGTGTATGGAGGGGAATGGGGTGGGTGCCAGCTATCACAGTTGGCAAGAAATATCTACAAAAAGTAGATGAACAGTGGTCGGCCGCTCAAAATTGTCATTTTGACAAAATGGAGTGCCGACCGGCAATAAAGAGTGCCGACCGGCAAAATATATTGCCTGTGACAACAAAAACCAGCCGGTGGCCTCTAGCCACTGCCGGTGGTGTGTGGGAATGCTTCACAAGGCATTCCCTGCCCCTCCAAGGCAAAACACAAGTGTTTGGTGCAAAACCAGACACAAAACAGTCGACTTCGGAGATCCTGAGGCAAGGCGCGTAGCCGAGAACTCCAGGAACTCCAAACAAACACAAACATGGATAATCACCGAGTGTTCAAGCGGTGACGTCCAAGTCTTGAGGACGGTCAAAAATGGGGTGTCTACACCATGAGTCTGCATGCCCCGTGGAAAGCACATGCATAATCCACTGAGCCACCACTCCCTATGATAATAAAAAAAATTAAAAAATTAAAAAAAAAAAGAACGTATAAAAGATGTAGCATGAACATCAATTCTTCAACCAAAGATTCAACTCCAATTGGGTCAACTGACCAGAGTCCTTAATGCCTTGGGTTGGGTCCAACCTCAGCTCCAGATGCAAATATAATAAATTTAAGTGTATAAAAAAATTTCGCTCATGAAATCAATAATGCTACATCTATTGAATTTAGATTCATTCGAATTATTCGAATTTATGCATATCAGTTGACACAACATTCATCTAGAAGGATGTTGGTTGACATGCTGGTTGACAAGGGTGATGCCAGTCATTTGAGCGGTTGTTTGGGAAGTTGTCCGGTCAGTCATCCGAATTACGTAATTCGAGCAATTCAGGTGAGCTCAAATTCCATAGACCAACCATTTTTGTAAATATAATTAGCAATAGAGAAAAATCACCTGACAAGATATATCAATATCGTATACAATTTTAAAGTAACGTATCTGAATGACGTGAAATCTCTAGGTCGAATGACCGTTCAGATGACCGGCTTGTCAACCAGTATCTGTCCGGATGACTGGCGTCACCCCTGTCAACCGTGGGCCGAACAACCTCCCAGATGACCAGTGTGTCAATTGGTATAAACAAATTCGGACAATTGAGTCCAAATTCAGTAGATGTAGCATTACTAATATGACATATATGTAAGATAAATAATGAATTTTACATGCGGAATTCATTATATGTGGAACCTGCCTGTTGTTTCACCTATGTTCTATTTTTTTTTTTTATCTACTTTTTTATACAAAATATTATATAAAAATAAGAGTAAACTATCAATAGATCCTAATGGTTATACTTAATTCCGATCAAGTCCTATTGAAAATAAGTCTTAGTACAATTGTCGCTAAAAATAATTTTTTGTGACAATTTTTTACATATGTCGCTAAAAATTGATAATTAGTGATTTTTTTTATTACGATTTTTATAAATTGTCGCTAAAACTTATAATTAGTGACTTTTTTGTGACAAATTTTTGAAACTATCACTCAAAGTTAAAAATTAATGACATTTTTTGTGACCATTTGTTTAAACTGTCACTAAAACGTATAATTATTGACATTTTTTGTGATAAAATTTTCAAATTGTTGTTAAAAATTAACAATTAGTAACATTTTTTAATAGGATATGATGAAAAATGCCATTTGACATAGGCAAGCCCATAAACGTTATAGCCCACCACTTAGGGCCCAATACATAATTCAAATACTAAAGCCCAGCGTTGCTGGAACTCAACATGGCATTAAGAACCAATGACATCTGAACACGTGGTAAGAGAAGGACAAGCCACATAAGCAGACAAAGATCTTGCAAAGTTATTGCACTGTACATCAGCCATTAATGAAGTCCTTACAGCATTTATTGCGATAACCCCTCCCCGTCGAGACAAAACGGCCTCACCATGAACAAGGCAAGCTAGAGCATAGACTTTTGGCTAAGATAACAGGTCAGAAGGGACAACAAAATGATTACCAGAGGATATAAGCGAAGGTCGAAGACAAGAAGAAGGTTAAGCTTTCTATCTCTAATCTATCTCTACTTTCCATCTCTTTTTCTAACTTGCTCGCTGGGGGACTCCCCGTTCCCCGTTGAACTCTTGTGCAGGTCTTCTGGTGGGCTTCGTACCTCGGGCATCGGTTAGAGAAGTGTGGATCAATCTGACCCGTTCCATCTGGAACACGCTGTATCATCAGTTGGTGCCGTTTGTGGGAAACCTTTTGCTCCGCGCACCAATTGTGTTCATTGCCGCCGGAGACCCTTCTCCTTCTTGCCACCCACCAAGGTGGATGGTCACGACTAGATCCATGGCTTCTCACCACAATGTTGCCGACCACCAAGCCGACCCTCCCAATCCAAACAACCCACCGCAGTATTTCACTGAACTCACCAACAGCATTAACTGCCTCGCCGAGCAAAACCAAGTCCTGATTAACGCTCTACTCCAAAGAAACCTTCCCATGCCCCCCCACCACCTCCAAATATCCCACCCAACCAAGAACGCGCCCCGAGCCATCCCATCCAACAGCCCTATCCACCCAACTTGGAAGGCTTGCAACCTCCTCCTCCAGATATGAACCCGCCCCACCGGGTCCCACATCCGTCGGTCCAAGCACCCACCCCCTAGGGAGAGGCCAGTAGTGTCCAGCCTCCGCTACATTCCGGTGGTGACAACGTTCCTCTTTGGGATGCAAAACTCCGAGCCATGAAGCTCCAGCTCCAAGGAGTCATGCAGAACATGCAGAATAAACCATCTACCACAGCCAACTCACCGTTCATTGCCTCCATCAGGGACAAACCCTTACCTCCTAAATTCAAGATGCCCTCGCTTGACTCTTTCGACGGCACAACAGACCCGGTTGACCATTTGGAAACTTACAGGACCCTCATGATCCTCCATGCATTCCCTGACGAGATCATGTGTCGGGCTTTCCCCGTAACACTCAAGGGGTCGGCTTGACTCTGGTTTAGTCAACTGCCAGTAGACTCTGTTTCCAATTTCCAGCACCTCAGTGACTCATTTCTCAGCCATTTCATTGGAGCCCAGCGCCAGCGGCATCCGGCAACCCAGCTCCTCAACATCCGTCAGACCGAGGGGGAGTCGCTGCGCAGCTTCGTCACCCGCTTCAACACCGAAGCCCTGCAGGTAGCGAAAAACGATGACAAGGTCATCCTCACGGTGTTCATGGCCGGCCTACGATCATCTGATTTCCTTTTCTCCCTCTCCAAAAACCCTCCGACCTCCATGGCAACCTTACTTTCCAAAGCCCAAAAATACATGAACGCTGAAGACTCTGTAGCCACCCGACAAGATCCTACAGCCAAAAACCCGACCCCTAGAGAGAAGAGAAAGGACTCAGAAACCAGAAACACCCAGTACAATCACCAAACACCTCAATATACTGACCGACCACCCCGAGCCGACCGGTCGGCGCTAACTTGACCGCCCGGCAGGTTCGAACGATACTCAACTCCCCCATGGAACAAGTCTTGAACTAGATTCAACGAGATTATCCCTTAAAATGGCCCCAACTGTCACGGTCTCTTTCCAACCGGCGAGACTAGTCCAAATACTGCCGCTTTCATCAGGACCATGGCCATAACACGGAGAAGTGTGTTAACCTCAAAGACCAGGTCGAGGGCCTGATACGTCAGGGACGTCTCAGTGGGTTCACGGAAGCCCGCCCTCAACAGAGGCAAATGACTGAACCTATTAGAAACAACTGCCGGCACACCCCTCCCCGACAACCCGCACAACCTAATCAAGGTCATGATCACCCTCCACAGCAACCCTGGGCACAAGGTAACCCCGCCCTCCCTATTGGAGAGATCAGAGTTATTGCTGGCGGGCTTGCTTGTGGAGGACCATCCCGCTCGGCTCAGCGGGCAGAATTCAGAAAAATAAGGCAGGGCTCAGACAAAAAAGTTGTCACATTAGACCGACCCTTCAAACAGCCTAAGCAGTGGACGAAGCCTATCACCTTTACGGAGGCCGACTGCACAGGCATTCATTACCCCCATGACGACCCTCTCGTCATCCTCTGCCCTCCTATCCAATTACAAAGTCAGACGGGTTCTCGTCGATAATGGCAGTTCTTCAGACATCATCTTCCTAAATGTCTTCCGCCAACTCAAGATCGCGGAAGAAAGTCTGTCCCCTCTCCAAACTCCATTGGTCGGTTTCACTAGAGATCGGGTGACTTCCATCGGCTCCATCGATCTTCCCATCACAATCGGGGAATACCCACGGCAGACCACAAAGTCACTCACCTTCCTCGTCATCGACTGTCCCTCTGCTTACAACATCATCCTCGACCGCACCGCCCTAAATGCTTTCTAAGCTATCACATCCACTTTCCATCTTGCCGTCAAATTCCCCACCAACCTTGGGGTAAGCACAGTGAGGGGAGAGTAGACCGTGGCCATAGAATATTACGTCGCTTCACTTAAAGAGGTCAAGCTAAAGAAGGCTATGATCATTGAAGGACTCGATGTCAGAGACGAGGACGAGCTGGTCAGAGAGGAACCAGCAGAAGAGCTGGTCGAGGTCCTCATCGATCCCACCAACCCGGCAAAAACTGCCAAGATCGGCAGCCAACTATCCTCCAAGGCCAAGGCCGACCTTACGGCCCTCCTGATTGAGTACAACGACGTATTTTCCTGGACCCCACTCCGACATGCCAGGTATTGACCCCTCCTTCATCACCCACTGTCTCAGCATTGAGCCCCATTTCCGACCCATCCGCCAGAAACAGCACATCTTTCATCCGGAGCGCAATACCCTTATTGCTTCTAAAGTAGATAAGCTCCTTGAGGCACAGTTTATCACAAACGTGGACTACCCCAGATGGCTGTCAAATGTGGTTTTGGTTCGTAAAAACAATGGCAAATGGTGACTCTGTGTCGACTACTCCGACCTCAACCTAGCTTGCCCGAAAGACAGTTATCCCCTTCCTTGCATAGATCTGCTCGTTGACGCCACGGCTAGTCATCAAATGCTCAGCTTCATGGATGCTTTCTCTGGGTACAACCAAATTCTGATGTACCCGTCTAACCAGGAACACACCTCCTTCATCACCGACCGAGGAATTTACCATTATCGTGTCATGCCATTTGGGTTGAAAATGCCGGAGCCACTTACCAACGGTTGGTCAACACCGTCTTTCATCATCAGATAGGCCGGAACATGGAAGTATATGTCGATGACATGCTACTCAAGAACAAACTCTCCACTGATCATCTGGCTGACCTGTGAGAGACCTTTGGCACCCTACGAAAGTATCAAATGAAGCTCAATCCGGAGAAATGCACCTTTGGTGTAGGATCTAAGAAGTTCTTGGGTTTCATGGTCAGTCAGCGGGGCATCGAAGCTAACCCCGAAAAAATCAAGGCCTTGATAGAAATGCAGTCACCCCAGAATGGTTAAGGAGGTTCAGAGGCTTACTGGCAGAGTCGCCGCCCTCAACCACTTTATTTCCCACGCAACGGACAAATGCCTCGCATTCTTTAAGGTTCTTCGGCAGACTTTTGAGTGGACAACCGAGTCTGAAGAGGCTTTCCAACAATTGAAGCAGTGCATGACCAACCCCCCCTTACTCTCCCAGGCACTCACGGGTGAGCCCCTTTTTTCTCTATTTAGCCGTGTCAAGCACCGCAGTCAGTGCGGCCCTCATCAGGGAGGACGATTCAGTACAACGCCCGGTTTATTACCCTAGCCGGGCTCTCAGAGGCGCAGAACAAAACTACCCATTGCTAGAAAAAATGTCCTTGGCCCTGGTCACCGCTTCAAGACGACTCCGTCCTTACTTCCAAGCCCACTCCATAGTGGTCCTCACTGACCAACCTTTGAAAAAGATAATGCAACAACCAGAGCTGTCCGGTAGACATATGCAATGGTCAGTCGAGCTCAGCCAATTAACATCCCCTACCGACCTCGAACGGCGATCAAAGGGTAGGCTGTTGCCCATTTTATCTTGGAATTCACCAATCCCACTCCAATCACGGCTCCCCCGCCCCCGCAATCCCACACTAAGGCAAAAACCCCTACTCTTGGACCCTCAACGTCGACGGATCATCCCGCAAAGAAGGCAATGGGGCTGGTCTCATCCTCAACGCCCCCGAGGGTGGTTATTTCAAGTGTGCTCTCCGTTTCTTGTTTGACGCAAGCAATAATGAAGCCGAATATGAGGCATTGATAGCAGGTCTCCCGTCTAGCCAGAGACATTGGTATTAGCCATATCCAAGTGTTCAGCGATTCCCAGCTCATTGTCGGACAGATCACGGGGGAATTCGATGCCAAGGAAGACACAATGCAGGCTTACAAGGATATTGCCCTCCCCCTTGCTCACTTCTTCAACACTTTTCACATCAAGCACATCCCTCGGGCAAAAAACTCCAAGGCAGATGAGATGGCTCAATTAGCTTTTGCAGACCAATCAGACCTCAGAGGCGGTGTCCGCCTCGAGTACCTGGCCCACCCTGCCATTTCCCCAAACCAGCAGCAAGTCCACTTCCTCCAAAATGAACCTATTCCATGAGCGGCCGACATCTTTCTATTTTTGACAAAGGGAGAACTGCCAGACGACAAACAGTAGGCCGCCAAAGTTAGGGCCCGATCGTCCAACTACATTCTCATCAGCGGCCTCTTGTACAAACGTGGCTTTTCACGTCCATATCTGCGATGCCTCAAGCGACTTACATGATGAGGGAAGTCCATGAGGGTATATGTGGCAATCACTCGGGTGCCAGGTCACTAGCCCACAAAATACTTCGCACCGGTTACTTCTAGCCTACTCTCAATCAAGATACCGCTGAATTCGTGCTTAAATGCGATAAGTGCCAACGCTTCGCCAACATCCCTCATGCTCCTCCTACAAAACTGATCACACTCTACAGTCCTTACCCATTCGCCAAATGGGGGATCGACTTAGTTGGCCCATTGCCCACTAGCCGAGACTAAACCAAATTCGCAATCGTCGCCATTGATTACGTCACTAAATGGGTGGAGGCGGAACCCCTTGCCACAATTACCGAGCGGAACACAACCAGATTCATCTGGCAGTCGATCGTGTGTCGTTTTGGCATCCCTCAAGCCATCGTCTCCGACAACGGCAAACAATTTGACAATGCCAAGTTTAGGAAATTCTGTGCCGAACTTCAAATCCAGCCATGTTTTTTCTTCCCCAGGTCACCCCCAAGCCAATGGCCCCCAAGCCAATGGCCAAGTTGAGGTTACCAACCGTTCTCTTCTGAAGATCATCAAAACTAAGCTGGAAGCTACTAAGGGACTCGTAGCTGAGGAATTACCAAACGTACTATGGGCCTACCGCACTACCGCCCGAACCCCCACTGGGGAGACCCCATTTCGCTTAACATACGGCGCTGAGGCGGTCATCCCAGCGGAAATTGGTCTTCCTACCCCGAGGGTTCTGCACCCGAATCCAGAACTAACTGAAGAACTGCGTCGGGCAGACTTAGACCTAATTGAAGAACTCCGAGAGACCACTACTGTCAGGCGGGCCTCATATCAACAAAAAATGAGAACACACTACAACCACAAAGTCCGATCGAGGGAGTTCGCCGTGGAGGACCTTGTTTTGCACGAAGCAACTCTTGCCACCAAAAATCCGGCTGAGGGCAAGCTGGCAGCCAAGTGGAAAAGACCTTACGTTGTTAAGGCCAGACCTCATCCGGGCACTTACCGACTTCAGGACATGGAAGGTTGAGATCTCCCCCATCCGTGGAACGCCGAGCACTTGAAGCGTTATTTTCAATAAAGCCCTATTTTTGTATTGGTTAATTGCTGTATGTTCTTTTTGACAATCTACACACTTGGATGTTTTTGTTTTTTTCTTACATGGTGTAAATTTGTGATCAATGGGCTACACTTTAAATGACAACAATCTTATATCTCAGTTATCTGTGTGGTATTTCAATAACACCCTGATTGCAGCCTCAGTCAGACTGAGTTACTTAAAGCCTCAGCCAGACTGAGCACGAAGAGCTCAGCCAGACTGAGTTACTTAAAGAGTTAGCCAGACTGAGTTAATTATGGCTCAACCCAAACTGAGCACGAATGAAGAGCTCGGCCAAGGCCATTCTGGCAACTTCATGATTGTGGCATAGTTGCCATACTTAGTCAAATTCCAGGTCCATGTTTTTACACCTCTTAATATTCTTTACATTTTTTAACTTTCATTTCCCAGCCCAACCTTTCATTTATCAACACTCTCACAACACAAATTCCAGGTCCATGTTTTTACGCCTCTTAACATTCTTTACATTTTTTAACTTTCATTTCCCAACCCAACCTTTCATTTATCAACACTCTCACAACATGATTTAAAACTTCACATTTTTACAAGTTAGACTGGCTCCTTACTTCTCAACCCTTACTATGATTTATACACAAGCCATGTTTGAGTGATCATTCTCATTCTTTTCAGATCTAAAAGAAATAAAGGCAACAGTATGAACAAATACAACTCATAATTTTATTCATTTACAAACTTACACATAAGTTCACTACAGCAATTACACAACAAAAAAACAAACAAACAACAAAAACAAAAATTTTGTTTACAAATTTTCTTTACAATCAATCACTCATCCTCGCTTGAGACCAAGTCTTCTTCATCCACCCCCTCATCAAGGGGGGTTTGGGCCACGCCGTCTTCATCTATTCTTACATTACTGAAGTCCAAGTCTGGGAACAGCTCTTCTGCTTTGTGTTTGAAAGTCTTCCAGCTGCTGTCCCAGAACTCAGCCATCTCATGCTTGTAGAAGTCCGACCGCTGGAAGCTCTAGATCACTTCCTCTTCACTCCTGCTTCCAGCGATCGCCCCTGACGGGCCAGGCCTCCTATCTCCCTCTCTCGCCAAGCTACTGGCGATAGCAGCGTCAATGGCCATCTGGAAGTCGGCGAACCCCTTGAACTGCTCCACCGCTGCAACACACAAATCGGGGTACGCCGCCCTCTCAGATGCCAACTTGGCCCTTTCCTCCTCCAAGGCCTTCTCCAACCCCGCCTTCTCAACCACTGACCTGGCCCGCTCGTCCGCCAACACCCTCTCCAACTCAGCGATCTTCAGATCTGCTTCTTCTTTTTCTTTGATCGACTGAGCGCGCAGATCTTCATTGCAGACCATAGCCTCATCCAACCTTTCGTTGGTGACGATGCAGGCCTTCTGGGCCTCTTCTAGCTTCTTCTGCTCGCCACCCAATTGGAACTCGAGCGACACCACCTTGCGGCGTTCCATCTCCAGCTCTAACTTGGTCGCGAGCAGCTTAGCATTGGCTCGGTCGGCTGAATAGCCCTGTACCATCGCCAACACTTCCATCTTCTTGGCTTTCTGGGCCTCTTCCAGCCCCCTAACATACGCACTCCGCGGGATCTTCCTCCAGCCTGCGGTCTGCCTTCTCAAACTTTCAAGTTAGGCTTCACCTCCTCCAGCTTGGCCTTCAATGGCTCAACTTCGCTTTTTGCGTACGCCGCTTTCTTCAACAAGGCTCCTGCTAAGGTTGTCGCCTCCATCTGGGCCGAGCAGAGCCCCCTTAGCAGTTCGGCCTCTGTAAAACTCTCCATCGAGCGCATTGCCGCGTCCTCCACCATGCCCAAGAGCCGATCGGCAGCAGTCCTGGCTGGGCCTCCTTCTCCCTCCAGTCGCCCAGACATTGCTGGAGCGTGGTAGATGGCAGTCTTCAACTTGACCCTCTCTCCCTCTCCTTGGGGCGCAGGACCCCCCTTGGGCTGCTGCTCAGCCCCCTCCTCAGGGCCAGTCGCCCCGTCTTCCACTTGTTTTTCAGGGCCAGTCACCCCACTCTCCATCCCCTTCGCTGCTTCCTCCAATCCCACTTCAGGGGTCTGCCATCACCTCCTTCGTCCTCTTCAAGACTGGCCTCTCCTCCCTCTCCCTTACCCTTTTCTTCTTCTTCAACACAGCCTCCACCTCCTTTTTGCTCTTCTCCTTCAGAGGATCCACTGGAGGTGGTTGTGGCTCAAAACCGCTTAGATCCTTCTTCCTCAGCGGCTTGGGGCGCGGTCGGACTCATTCCCTCGTGCTCGGTTTCGGAGTAGGCCCCAACTTTGCCACTTTATATTTGTCCGCTCTGGCGAACAATCTCCTCTCCTCTTCCTCCTCCGCCTTCCTCTACACCTCCAGCTCCTCCCTTGCCGGATCCTCCCCCAACGGTTGCGGTCCCAAGTTCAAGGCAAACAACGTTGAAGGAAGGACCGGCTCATCCCACCTCACTCCCTTCTCTTCCTTCCATTCCCTCACATTCTTCACTCGGTCTTCGGCCGCCCTGTCCAACTTGGGCTCGACTGATTTAGTAGGGACCTTCCACGTTGTCCGCACTCCTCTTCCACCCTTCGCCGACACAAAAAACCATCTCGGTCTCCATCCCTTCACCGAAGACGGCAGCCCCGTCACTACACCTCGCCGTGTTACTGCTTGCAGCGTGACCCACGTCTCCTGCTGACTAGAGGCCTTGTAGCAAAAGAAAAATTCCTCCACAGTCATGGCCACTCCTCTGGTTGCTTGCTACCAGGAACTCGCACACGCCATTAGTATTTTCCAGGCGTTCGGCATCAACTGCCCTGGCGCCACTTCCAGCTTATTCAGCACGTCCACCACAACTTGAAGGAGAGGTAGCCTCAAACCTCCTCTCAATGCTTCCTCGTAGAGGCTGAATTCGTCTGGCCGCATATCTGACGCTCTCTCCCTGGATGTGGGCAGCCTCAGCCCTATTTCCGAGGGAATTTGGTACTTCCTCTTTATTCCCTCCAACTCCTCTGCCATAAGTATGGATCTGTCCAGTTTGGTGTGCCAGTGGTCCGGTCCCACCGGACTAATAGGCCTCGCGGCTGCAATCATTGTCCTGGGGCGAGCCCGCACCGCCTAACTCGCTACCTCCCCCTCCCTTCGCTCCATACGATATTGTTCCGCCAAATCCACCGCATCGTCGTCGCCTAACGGATCAACCTTTGCAGTTGCTACTTCCTCTTGGGCCATTTCTCTTGTGTGTCTACGAATGGCTTCGGATGCGGGCACAAGAAAGTTCACAAAGTGTTGCAGGGGTGTATCACTGGAAATGAAAGAGTTTACTTCTGGGACGTTTTGATTTTCTGCAAAAAGATAGGTAAAGCGGATAATACCAAAAGCCCAAGGTTTGCCTATATTCCAAGGGTCACACTTAAATTTCGCCAGTTTGAAAATTTTCAAAAATCCGCCAAAACTGTCTTTTCAACACCCTATATTGACCTATCGCTTCATTTCTTGCTCAATGCCTAACCTTTCCTATTACGGGATTCCGCCACGTGTACGACCACGATCCGTTGCCCCCTCCCCTACCCTATCTTTTCCACTTCAAATCACCACGTGCCCTTTCACTCCTCGAGCCCCGCGCACCGCCACTTCTCCCTCCACTTGGCCACCCTTCTCGGTCACCCCTCCTCATGGTCGGTCCCTCCACTCGGCCACCCTTCGCGGTCGCCCCTCCTCATGGTTGGTCCCTCCACTCGGCCACCCCTCGCGGTCGGCCCTTCTCATAGTCGGTCCCTCCACTCGGCCACCCTTTGCGGTCGCCCCTCCGTTCGGCCACCCATCGTCGTCGGTCTTTCACAACCATCGTCTTCTTCATTATTCCCTTCGTTGGACTAAAGCTGCACTTGGGAATGGGGGACTACTGACATGGGCAAGCCCATAAACGTTATAGCCCACCACTTAGGACCCAATACATAATTCAACTACTAAAGCCCAGCGTTGCTGGAACTCAACATGACATTAAGAACCAATGACATCTGAACACATGGTAAGAGAAGGACAAGCCACATAAGCAGACAAAGATCCTGCAAAGTTATTGCACTACACATCAGCCATTAATGAAGTCCCTTACAGCATTTATTGCGATAACCCCTCCTCGTCGAGACAGAACGGCCTCACCATGAACAAGACAAGCTAGAGTATAGACTTTCGGCCAAGATGACAGGTCGGAAGGGACAACGAAATGATTACCAGAGGATATAAGCAGAGGTCGAAAACAAGAAGAAGGCTAACCTTTCTATCTCTAATCTATCTCTACTTTTCATCTCTCTTTCTAACTTGCTCATCGGAGGGCTCGCTGGGGGACTCCCCGTTCCCTGTTGAACTCTTGTGCAGGCCTTCTGATGGGCTTGGTACCTCGGGCACTGGTTAGAGAAGTGTGGATCAATCTGACCCATTCCATCGGGAACACGCTGTATCATCACCATTAATTATCATAGAACCTACACGCAAGTCCCCTTAAAAAAATAATATGATAATGTTATTTGTATAAATAAAGATATCTCAATACAGTGAGAGCGCCATACGTATCATAGGGTACTCAAATTAATTCCCTCAATTTCTTCTTTTTCTGTACATTGAATGCATGTGTGTTATTTATTTGTCGCTTGTTACATTTAAAAGAACATTTTGGCCACATTTGAAAAGTGGTTTTTTTTTTGGGTTTTTTTCCCTATTTGACTATTTTAGTTTTTATATTTGACAAAATAGTTAGATTTTTTGTTTAATTATTGTATTGAAAAATGCGTTTGAAATGATATTAAGATATAAAATGACAAAATTTCCTATAAGAATAAAATATCCTTTTTTTCCAATAAAGAAGCATTTGTTGAAGTGGCATGCACAATTCAAAGGGTAAAATGAACATTTATTCACCCGTATCGGCTTTGCTGTGAATCACATGATCTGTTATCTCACCATAGAAGCTTTTCAACTACTTTCTTCTATGAGACTGAAATAGTCCCTCACCATACTTTGCAAACGGTGCCTTTGAATGTCTTATCTTACTCTTGAAGTTTTTCTGAACACCTTGATTTGATTTGATTAAATTATCATTTATCTATCTTAAAAAAAAAAAAAAAAAAAAAAAAAAAAAAAAAAAAAATTAAACTTCTTCAGCTCCTTAGATTGTCATTTGTCAATTTAAAAAATATACATATATTTGAACACCTTGATTGTTGATGTGAGCACACTCTACCAAATATTGAATACTCTTTTTTATATCTAATCAACCTTACTTAAAGTTCATAATTAATTCTTTTTGTTGCATGTATAAGTGAGTTCTTAAAACGATTTGCAAAGCAATGCAATTTCTGTTTAACAGATTGTATATTTTGAGATTTTGAATCATTTGATTTAAGATTTTTGGAGTAAAAAATCCTATAAAATAGAAATTGCGAGGAAAAAAAGATTAAAAAATGCTTGCCAAAAATGAAGAAAATAAGCTTAGAAAGCTATTTTTCTAATTAAATCAGTTTTTGTCATTTCTCAAATCTCAAATTTGTTTCACAAATAATTGAAGAAAAATTAAAACAATAAATCACTATAGAAGAAAAAAAAAATCAATTAAATAAGTTGTTTCAAACAATAATAAATAAATGTATACTCCAACAAAAAGATAAAATAAAAAGAAAGATATGCCAATTTGTCTTAATTGGCTATTTTTTTAAATGATAAGTTCAAAGGATTGTGATTCTCTTCTAGGGGTACTCACAGACTAATCGATAAATCACAACCGGCCAATCCGATTAAACTTACTTGCTTTTAAGCAGTTCTGACAGTATGAATGGATAGAAATGGGTGAAAATTCTCTTAATCCGCCAACGTTCGGACAGATAGTGGATGAAAGGTCACTTGACCAAATCCAATCCACCAACTCCTTTAGAAAAATGATATTATACTTTTTATGCTTTATATGTTAAAAAAAGGACTTTTATTTAGTAATAATATTGACAATTATGAAATATGAAAGTTGGATCTTTATTTTTATAATAAAAAAAAAAAAAAATTGGACTCAAATACGACCCAAAATAGTTAAAAAAAAAAAAAGAAAATTTGACTATAAACCCCCTTTACCTTCCTTCCATTGTTAAAAAGACTAAGAAAAAAATTATACTTCCTAAACCCCCTCATAATTATAAAGTCTTGCATAAAGGACAAAATTTATTATTTAAATATTTTATCAGACTATTGCACCCTCAACTAAATCTTCCTACTTTCTCCACCCACTTTCTCCCCACTTTCTCTGTCTCTTTCCTTCCTCTCTCCCTTCTCTAACTCCTTCAAGCTTCAAATCTGGAAGCTCAGCTACCGCCTCTGGAACTCCTGCGTCGACCTCGCCAACGCCGCCGGTGTCCGATCCTCTTCCGCCGCTCCCTCCAGCGAACACGCCAAGCTCCGCCACGTCTCCGCTGATTTGCTCTTCCTATATATATGTGTATGTGAGAGGGTAATTTATATATATAAATTAGGCCGAGCTGGGTAATGGGCTGTTGTGAGCCGCAGTAAGAAGGGTGGAGTAAAAGGGCCTTGGTGTTAGCCCAGTCCCCAAAAGGCCTTGTTGTTATCCCGGTCCAAGAGAGCGTTACAGACAGCCCGGTCACCACACTCAGAGTTAGCCCGGTCGTGGCATGTTGCGGTTAGCTCGGTCAAAACCTTGCTATTTCTTAGCTCGGTCTAAACACACCATGGTTTGTACAGGAGAAGCCGAGGTAAGAGCAGTGAATGAAAGAAACCGAACTGGCTTTAGTTCGGTCTACTCTGCGGCTTAACATAGCCATGCTTACCTCGGTTATATTGGAATCCGGCCATAGTAAAACCATCTCACTTGGTTTAAGCAGTGAGCGGGGGTGTTGAAGGATAAGCATTATCTTTTAGGAATGTGATTCCTAGGAGGACTCTACATGGAGGAGTAAGAGTCCTACTAGGATTGTGCCACACGGAACCTATAAAAGCTCACAACATCACCTATGGAGAGATAACACAACTTTGATTCCCGAATACACGGAATTTTTTGTCTATTTGTCTATTTTTGCTGACTTAGGCATCGGAGAGGTATCCGGCACACACCCGCCGGCTAATTCACGATTGTGTTTTCAGGGAGAAAAGTGGCGTCGTACAGAGGAGCGCAGACTTAATCAACAGGATTATACGAGAAAGAATACTTCGTGCTCGTACAATTGGCGCCGTCTGTGGGAATAACAGAAAGAACAAAACCTCTTGATCAAGTTATCCTCACTGGTTAGAAGCAATGGCGCACAACGAAGATTTGCCACAGTCCTCCATCGATGGGCAAACCCCAGAGGGAGGAGGGAGGCGCAAAGGTTTGCCTTCTATCCCTCCTATGGCGGATTTGGAGCCACAGCGACAGAACCCCCGAAGAGATGCAAGGGGGAGACGGAACAACAGCCCCCGTCGCTCTCGCTCACAAAGTCCTGAAAGGCAGAGGCGAAGAATCGACCCTCAAGCTCTTGAGGATCGCGTGAAAGAGCAGGATGAACTAATAAAGAAGATGGCGGCGGATATGGAGGCCATGAAGCGCCAGATCAAAGGAAAAGGGGGTGGCGACAGGAGAGGGGCGTAAAGGCAACACGTCCCCTCGCCACTCATAAGATCGCAGTAGGCATACCACGCGATCACAAGTAGAGAATAGAAGCCTCAGAACAGGCGACACTCAATCCAGTACTTCCAGAACTCGTCACTCCAGGTCTGAGAGGACGAGATCTGAGAGGTCATACACAGAGGGAAGCACCTATCGGCCCTCGCGCACACACCAGACATCATCCAGGCAGACGGAGTTATCTAGATTGTCCGACTTACGAACTGTGCTAGAAGAAAGGGCACGATGGAAGGAGGATGCCAGGGCGCGCGACCCACATAGAGTTTCTGCCCTTCAGCGGTTGGCTCCTCGGACGCATGGAAGCGTCGAGGTAGGAATGCCAATACCGCACCCTGCTTACGAACCTACGGACAAAGCAGTAGCGAGGCTGCAGACCTCGCCGTTCGTTTCGGCAATTGAGAACGCGTCCTTACCTTCCGGCTTCCTGCAGCCCAAATTCACCACGTATGAGGAGAAGACGAACCCCTACTCGCACTTGAGCCACTTTTGCCAGGTTATGGCTGTATACCGACGAAACAAGGCTTTGATGTATATCCTATTCCCATCTAGCCTTGGCGACCTAGGATTAACCTGGTTCGAAAGGCTACCAGAAGGCAGCATCGCCTCCTGGGCACAATTAGCAGAGGCGTTCGTGACAAGGTTCAGGACGAACACCAAAACGCCAGTGGAGATCAACTAGCTTCTCTCCATTGACATGGGCGACAAGGAGACATCAAGATCCTACAATAGTCACTACTGGGAGATCTTCAACCAAATTGGGGATTGCCCTACCAATCTCGCCATCACGCAGTGCAAAAGAGGTCTTCCAGTCGGGAACAGGCTGAGGGACTCAATCACCATGACGCCACCCCTCACAATGGAAGCCTTAATAGAGAGGGTACACCAGCACATTCGGGTGGAGGAGGATGGCGCCCGTGCTAAAACGAAGTCTGGTATGACCGCAATACCAGATAAAAAGACCTCGACAAAAGTCAATACGGTAAAACGTCTAAGCAGAAACGGATGAGGCAGGTGGGACAACGAAGAGGACCGAGATAAAAGATGGCTGAGAGTCCGCACTGCCATTACCACGGTATTCAAAAAACTGATCTATCGGATTCTAAGCGAGATACGCGATGAACCTTTCGTCAGATGGCCAGCTAAGCTGGAAGAAGTGCAAAAGGATTACGACGAAAGATCTCGATGCACCTTCCATAAGGAAAAGGGGCACTGCACTGAAAATTGCACACCATTGAGGCAACATCTGGAGGAGTTGATGGCAGCCGGTCATCTGGATAAGTACATAGAAGGAGGGACGCAGCCAACTCTCCAGGACCACAACAACCCAAACGGAATGCCAATCGATGCCCCACCTCAAGGCGTGATCAACGTAATCCATGGGGTATTTGAACCTGAGCGCGTATGCAAACTCAGGGGCATGATTAAGAAGGCTGAGCACTTAAGGGAGGTACTAAGCGCCCAACCTACCATCAAAAAGGGGAGAACAGAAGCCATGAACGTCATACCTTTTTCAGATAGAGACTTGGCAAGGATATACTGCCCTCACAATGATGCACTAGTCGTCACTCTCCGAGTCAAGGATTTTGACGTCAAGCGGATTTTGATTGACCAAGGGAGCTCATGTGAGATAATGTACTATGAAACATTCAAACAATTGAAATTAGAAGACAAAGACTTGGCACCTGCTGTATCTCCCCTAATCGGATTCAACTTAATGCCAGAATGGCCAGTTGGCAAGATAATCCTCCCAGTTAGAGCAGGAAGCGTGACAAAACAAGTGGAATTCTGCGTATTGAAAGTCCCTTCCACTTATAACATAATCTTGGGAAAAACATGGCTGCATGCCATGAGATCAGTAGCATCATCCTACCATCAAGTAATGCGGTTCCCCAACGAAGCCGAAGTAATTGAAGAGGTCTTTGGAGACCAAATTATGTCCAAGCAATGCTTCGTCATAGTAAATGGCAGCCGAGCTGCCAAGGGGTTTGTCCAGATGATGGAAGAACCAGAGAGCAATGAATTGTTCGCGGATGTTGGCAAAACCACTGAACAGAAGGCAGTGGAAGACTTGGTACAGGTAAGAATAGATGAAAAGAACCCGGATAAGTTCTTTTTGCTTGGCTCATCTATGTCCAGCACTGAGAGAATAGAGGTCATGGAATTCTTGACCTCTAACATCGAAGTGTTTGCCTGGACGCCGTATGACATGCCTGGCATTGACCCAAGCTTCATCTGTCACCAATTGAGCGTCCACCCAACCGCCAAACCAATCATTCAGCGCACTCCCAGATCGGCACTCCACCACGTCGAGATAGTGGCGAAAGAAGTAGAAAACCTGCTAGAAGCAGGAGCTATCAGAGAGGTGCACTACCCCAGATAGATCTCCAATACAGTAGTGGTGCCAAAAAAGAATAGAAAATGGCGTTTCTACGTGGACTATAAAACAGTCAACAAGGCATGCCCAAAGGACAGCTTTCCTCTACCCCGGATAGACCAACTGGTAGACCTAACGGCGGGGCACAACCGACTTAGCTTTCTTGATGCGTACAGAGGCTACCATCAGATCGCTATGTATGAACCAGACCAGGAGGTCACATCTTTTACAATGCCAAGAGGACTGTACTGCTACAAGGTCATGCCCTTTAGCCTAAAGAACGCAGGGGCAACATTCCAACGGATGGTCACCAAGATGTTTGAGCCATTGTTAGGCAGAACAATGGAGGCTTACATCGACGACATGGTAGTCAAGAGTAAGGATAAGAATGACCATCTCAAGGACCTAGGTAAGATGTTTCAGATCTTGAAGAAGCACAAGCTACGCCTCAATGCGTCCAAATGTGCGTTTGGTGTAGGATCTGGCAACTTCCTGGGCTTCTTGGTGACCAATCGAGGTATTGAGGCAGACCCCTCTCAGATCAAAGCAATTCAGGATCTGGAGAGGTCTAACTCAGTGAAAGAAGTGTAGCATCTCACTGGCATGGCAGCTGCACTCAACCGATTCATAAGTCGATCGTCAGACAGATGTCGACCATTTTTTCAAGCATTAAAAGCCAAGTTCGAGTGGGACGAAGAATGCGACCGCGCTCTAGAAAACTTGAAAGAATATATGTCTTCTCCACCACTGCTTGTAACCCTAATACTTGGAGAAGAACTCTTTCTGTACCTGGCAGTTTCACAGCACGCAATTAGCACAGTGTTGGTCCGAGCGGAAGGAATCCAACACCTGCCCATCTTTTATGTCAGCAAGACATTACTAGGCGCAGAAACAAAGTACTTTCCACTGGAAAAACTGGCTTTAGCCCTGATGATGGCCTTAAGAAAGTTGTCGCATTATTTTCACGCCCACACCATAGTCGTCCTCACATCCTTTCCATTAAAAGCTTTGTTTGAGAGGGCAAACTTTTCTAGGCGGATCCTAAAGTGGGCAGTAGAATTGGGACAGTTCGACATCAAGTTCCAATCCAGAACCGCGGTAAAAGCCCAAGCCTTGGCAGACTTTGTCGCAGAATTTACCCCAGGAAGTCATCATATCTGCCTAGTCGACCTGACTGATACAACCGAACTAGGGTTGGAAGTTGATGCTGGAATAGCGCAACCCCTGGTGCAGGATACCCAGTCAGACCTTAAGGCAGACCAGAGTAAAGTAAGGGAGGAAGAAGCAAACCAAGCTACACCATGTCAAGACTCACCAGCAAATAAAGACTTGGTACGATCAGATAGCGAGGGGCAAACAGCAAGCATGGACATTGAAGAAAACACCAGCAACACTTTTGATCCCAAGGCATCATCTGATCCCTCCACTTGCTGGAAATTGTTCATTGGAGAGATGTGGAAGCTCTTCGTGGATGGAGCGTCCAACAGGCACGGTGCAAGACTCGGCATAGTCCTCATCTCACCAGATGGCTTAGTAGTGGAGCAAGCAGTCAACCTTGGCTTCCCAGCATCAAACAACGAAACGGAATATGAAGCACTTCTGGTAGGCTTAAAATCAGCATCCTACATGAAGGCCACCGAGCTAATGGTTTACAGTGACTCACAGCTGGTGGTGAACCAAATTTCAAGTGACTACGAGGCAAAGGATGACAGGATGGCTAAGTACCAAGAGTTAGTCAGAAGAGAGATCAAGAAATTTGAAGTAATGCTGTGGGAGCCGAATAAATAGAAGAGTTAGAAGGGATGTATTCCAGAAGTCAGAGACTGTTCGGCTCCGTGCTAATCAACTAAGATGCCAAATACATTGAGATCGCCGAATAGACGGGGAGATGTATGTGGGAATAAACAAAAGGATAATAAGTAAAAAGTGGGCTCTGGACCCGAGGTCCAGAGAATGAGTACAAATACAGGAGCTTCAAATTTAGAAAGGTATGTAAGAATCACTTCACTAAACTTAGTAAACAAGCTTTCTTGAGTATAAGAACTGACTTGCCCATCGGAGTGCTAACCCCGGCACCCCCGACCGGAGTGTTAGTCTTTGCAGGTGACTAGCTGAGGATCAAGAGCGTCTCCCAAGATCTGAAGAGTATTTCCAGAATCACCTCCCCACAATTGGCGCCGTCTGTGGGAATACTCGAGTACATCCATGGAAGGCGTGACTCAAGATCCTCCGATAGCCACCGACGCGATCACACAGAGAGTCGACCTCACTCCGGCAAATACGCTCGAGAAGGAAATCATCGCTGCAAGGCGTGCCTTGAATGTCGATTCACCAACGGCTTCAGCACAGGAGACGATGCTCGCCATCATGGAACGAGCCAAACAGACCAAACGCAGTTTAGACAACATCATCGCTGAGAACGAGCGCCTTCGCCGCGATCTGGCCTTGGAAATAACAAAGTCCAAACAAACAACGCGCCAGGTTCCTGAGCGACCTCCAAGGGCAGGCGATCTATGGTCTCGGGCCCGACAGCAAAGCACCGACGCTCATTGTGCTTCAGCCGATTACTTTGAGGAGTTGACAAAAGACGAACGTCTCCAGCAGAGTGTTCCGCATGATAACATCCATATGATATACAGCCTGCCGAAAGCCCCGGCCGTACATGCAATCCAGTCCCTCTCAGGCCCCCAGCAGCAACTCACGCCAGCAAAGCGACCCCAAGAATCGCCAAGCATCACCTTCGACGACTCTGATTTGATCGGCGTAACACTCCCTCACATCGATCCATTGGTTGTCGCGCTACGCGTAAACCGGTTCACTATCGAACGCGTTCTTATAGACCAGGGCAGCACTTTGGAGGTTATGTATTATAAAACCTTCATCAAACTCGGGTTCAACGAATCGGACCTGACTCCGGCCCCCTATCCACTGTTCGGCTTCAATGCCAATCCCGAATACCCACTGGGAAAGATCAGCCTGCCCGTTCGGGCGGGTTCCAGAACGGTGGATGTAGAATTCCTGGTCGTCCGGCTGCCATCGCCGTACAATCTCATCATGGGGTGATCGTGGTTGCATACCTTGCAGGCCGTCCCAAGCACCTACCATCAATTGTTACGTTTCCCAACGGAACACGGCATTGAGCAGATCCGGGGCTCCCAAAAATTGGCACAGGCATGTTACCTCCTGGCCGCCAAAATGCCAAAGGAATTGCAGGTAAACTCCATTGAGGTACCCAGTCGGGAAATCCTGGATGACGTTGGGCGGTAGCCAAGCGAAAAGGCCACAGAAGGTTTAGACCGAGTTAACATCAATGGAAGCCCGGAAAAGTTCTTCATGATCGGCACCTCTTTAAATCAAGCCGATAGACAGCAACTGATCTCCTTTCTACTCGCCAACCTCGACGTCTTTGCGTGGTCTCTGTACGAGATGCCGGGTATAGACCCATCAGTTTCACAACACCACTTGAACGTCGACCCCACATGTAAGCCGATCATTCAGAAAGGTCGTCGGTCTGCCGCAGAGCACACTGCTGCCGTTATAGAAGAAGTCGACAGACTGCTTGACGCCGGGGCAATTAGAAAAGTCACCTACCCCACGTGGCTCTCCAACACAGTGGTTGTAAAGAAGAAAAATGGAACTTAGCGAGTGTGCGTTGACTTCACGGATCTGAACAAAGCTTGCCCCAAGGACTGCTTTCCCTTACCCAGAATCGACCAACTCGTCGATGCAACGGCGCGCCACCAACGCATGAGTTTCCTCGATGCTTACAGAGGCTACCATCAGATCGCCTTGCATCCAGATGACCAGGACAAAACTGCATTCCTCACCCCAAGAGGAACTTACTGCTACAAAGTTATGCCTTTTGGACTGAAGAATGCAGGGGCAACTTACCAAAGACTGGTCACCGCTATGTTCAAAGAACACCTTGGCCACACTATGGAAGTCTACATCGACGATATGGTGGTCAAGTCCAAAGAAGAACAAGATCACATAGCCGATCTAGAGAAGACATTCGGCATCTTGCACAAATACAGAATGAAACTGAACGCCTCCAAGTACGCGTTTGGAATCGGCTCCGGCAAATTCCTGGGATATATCGTCAACTACCGTGGAATCGAAGCCAACCCGAGGCAAGTCACAGCGATCTTGGAACTTGGTTCCCCCCGATCAGTGAAAGAAGTCCAAAAGTTGATGGGGATGGCTGCTGCACTCAATAGATTCATCAGTCGATCAACAGACCGCTGCAGACAATTCTTCCAGACGCTACGTCAAGGCAAAGCTTTTGAATGGTCCGCCGAATGCGAAGCAACTTTCACCGGGCTCAAGACTTACCTCCGGTCAGTACCTCTCTTGACAACACCCGCTGCCGGTGATCCCCTCATTCTGTATCTGGCAGTCTCCGATAGGGCCGTCAGCGCCGTACTATTAAAAGAAAAGGAAGGGCAGCAACGGCTAGTGTATTACATGAGCAAGGCAATGGTCGATGCCAAGACACGTTATCTTCCTCTGGAAAAACTCATCCTAGCCTTGGTCATGGCAGCAAGAAAACTGATGCACTACTTCCAGGGACATAGCATTGGGGTGATAACAGATTATCCCCTCCGATCAGTACTACGGAGTGCAAAAGCATCAGGACGTGTTTCAAAATGGGCTCTTGAACTCGGCCAATATGACATTCAGTTTTTACCCAAAACCGCAATCAAGGGACAGGTGCTGGCTGACTTTGTTGCCGAATTCACAGGCGGGCTTTCCGACCTTAAACTCGCCGACGTTCTTCCAAAGGCTGAAGTTCGATCAAAGCCGAACTGGAGAATTTATGTCGGGGATATTTGGCAGCTATACTGTGATGGATCGTCTAACCAACGGGGCTGCGGCGCAGGCGTAGTAATCATGTCTCCCGACAGCGCAGTAATAGAGCAGGCCGTCAAGCTTGGCTTCGAAGCATCAAATAACGAGGCCGAGTATGAAGCCCACTTAGCCGGTCTACGAAATGCACATATTCTTGGCGCTCGGCGATTGCTAGTGTTTTGTGACTCAAAATTGGTAATCAACTAGCTAAAGGGGGAGTACGCCGCAAAAAACGACCGTATGGCGGCCTATATGAAAACAGCCAACTCTTTGCTAACGAAGTTTGACCATCACGAACTGAACCAAATAACACGTGATCAAAACACACACGCAGATGCCTTGGCATGCCTAGCCTCCGCCATCAATTCTGAGCTCAAACGGACCATTGAAGTAGGTTTCATCCCGGAGCCGAGTATTGGCCCTTCGGAGGAAGCCCACGTCAACGTTATAGAATCCGCATCAAGCTGGATGGACCCCATTGCCAGATTCCTCTCTTCTGAACAACTCCCAGAGGACAAAAAAGAAGCACACAAGCTGCGCAATAAGGTCTTGCGATACTATCTGGATCCACAAGGAAGGCTTTATAAAAAGTCCCTCTCCGGTCCCTATTTGGAATGCGTACACCGGGATAAAGTGGAGGAGCTTCTAACTGAGATACATGAGGGCAGTTGTGGTGTCCACTCTGGCGGACGCTCCCTGGCCCATCGAGCTATAACACAGGGGTATTATTGGCCGACAATGAGAGCTGACGCAGAAAATTACGTTAAAAGATGCGAACAATGCCAAAAGTTCTCCCCACTAACCCATTTGCCCGCCGAAGGGTTGAACTCTATCACCAGTCCCTGGCCGTTTGCTCAATGGGGACTTGATATCGTAGGACCGTTGCCAAGGGCCCTAGGAAACAAGCGATTCTTAATCACAGTAACAGATTACTTCACAAAATGGGTTGAAGCGGAGGCTTTAACACATATACGAGATGCCGACATAAAGCGCTTTGTATGGAGAAACATCATTACGCGATTCGGCATTCCAAGAGCTCTCATCTCAGACAATGGCACCCAGTTCGATTGTGGCGTATACTGAGAACTGTGCAGCAAATACGGTATCGTGCCTTACTTCTTTATGCCCGCGTACCCCCAGAGTAACGGTCAAGCCGAAGCCTCCAACAAAACCATCTTGGACGGCATCCAAAAGAGGCTGGAAAGAGCTAAAGGCAAATGGGTCGAAGAATTGCCGAGTGTATTGTGGGCGCATCGCACAACACCGAGGAGGTCCACCGGAGAAACGCCGTTTGCTCTATGCTTCGAAACCCAAGCAATCTTACCCCTGGAAATCGGCCTCTCGACTTTGAAATCGCAAGCCTTTGACACGGGTCAAAATGACATGATGCTCGCCCTGGACTTGGATCTAATTGAGGAACGAAGAGACTGCACCCTGGCCTCCATGGCACGGTATCAGCAGCAGCTCGCTAAGTTGTACAATCAACAGTTCAGTTGTGCCGTTACACTCCAGGAGAGCTGGTCCTGAAGAAAGTACTTCCAGCCGACCGAAGACCGGCCGATGGAAAGCTGGGTCCGAACTGGGACGGCCCCTATCAAGTAGACTCCATTGCAGGAACAGGGGCATATCGGCTCTTGGACATGTCAGGAAGAAGCCTGCCACGGCCTTGGAATTCAACGCATCTACGAAAATTTTACCAATGACCCGATTTGTGGGCTTGGTACTTGTACATACTCTGTTTAAATGCAAAAGTTTCTCATTTTTATACCTCAACTCATACGCTTCTTAAGGGCCGAATAAGTCTCCGGATTCGGAGCGCCCTTCGTGGATACCACGATTGGCCCAACAAGTCTCCGGATTCGGAGCGCCCTTTGGGTGAATGACATCTAAGGGCCGAATAAGTCTCCGGATTCGTAGCGCCCTTCGTAGATACCACGATTGGCCAAACAAGTCTCCGGATTCGGAGCGCCCTTTGGGTGAATGACATCTAAGGGCCGAATAAGTCTCCGGATTCGGAGCGCCATTCATGGATACCACGATTGGCCAAACAAGTCTCCAGATTCGGAGCGCCCTTTGGGTGAATGACATCTAAGGGCCGAATAAGTCTCCGGATTCGTAGCGCCCTTCGTGGATACCACGATTGGCCAAACAAGTCTCCGGATTCGGAGCGCCCTTTGGGTGAATGACATCTAAGGGCCGAATAAGTCTCCGGATTCGGAGCGCCATTCATGGATACCACGATTGGCCAAACAAGTCTCCAGATTCGGAGTGCCCTTTGGGTGAATGACATCTAAGGGCCGAATAAGTCTCCGGATTCGGAGCGCACTTCGTGGATACCACGATTGGCCAAACAAGTCTCCGGATTCGGAGCGCCCTTTGGGTGAATGACATCTAAGGGCCGAATAAGTCCCCGGATTCGGAGCGCCCTTCGTGGATACCACGATTGGCCAAACAAGTCTCCGGATTCGGAGCGCCCTTTGGGTGAATGACATCTAAGGGCCGAATAACTCTCCGAAGTCGGAGCGCCCTTTCGGTGAATGACATCTAAGTGCCGAATAAGACTCCGGATTCGGAGCGCCCTTCGTGGATACCACGATTGGCCAAACAAGTCTCCGGATTCGGAACGCCCTTTGGGTGAATGACATCTAAGGGCCGAATAAGTCTCCGGATTCGGAGCGCCCTTTGGGTGAATGACATCTAAGGGCCGAATAAGACTCCGGATTCGGAGCGCCCTTCGTGGATACCACGATTGGCCAAACAAGTCTCCGAATTCGGAGCGCCCTTTGGGTGAATGACATCTAAGGGCCGAATAAGTCTCCGGATTCGGAGCGCCCTTCGTGGATACCACGATTGGACAAACAAGTCTCCAGATTCGGAGCGCCCTTTGGGTGAATGACATCTAAGGGCCGAATAAGTCTCCGGATTCAGAGCGCCCTTCGTAGATACCATGATTGGCCGAATAAGTCTCCGGATTCGGAGCGCCCTTCGTGGGGATCACGATTTAACTGACCAACTATATGGTTCCTAATTGGAGCCGATCGACGCATATTCGAACGTTTACATCACGCCATACAAAAGCTGACAATAAATTGAGATAAGGCGTTTAATTACGCGCAAAACATTTCAAAAGCTACTAATAAAGAAATTCTATTTATTCAAAAGCCGCCAAACATTTCAAGCATTTGATAAAGTAATTCTATTTATTCATAGCTAAGTCTGTTTCGACATTATGGCCCACTAAGTCGGCGTCTTCGTTGTCGCTTCTCTCAATTTCGAACTCGGGATACGGCAGGTAATGCTGATGATATAGGGGTGAAGCCGAATTTATGCCCACCTGCCCAAGAGCTTCCATGGTTTGAAAGGCCTTGATCCAGCCATGCTTGAAACCACGATTTTCGCATCGGCAGACTTCCTCAGCTAGGTCTGGTTTGGTCTTCTTGATCCCGACCTTCAAGCCGTCCTGATATCCTCTTTCATAACCCGAGGCCTCTCGCTTCGCTCTCTCCCCCATGCTTTTCGCTTGACCGGCCACCACCGACTCGGCCGCTCGAACACTCTTCAGCTCCCGAAGCTCACTCTCAGCCTTTTTCGCGCGAGCCTCCAGACTACGATTCCTTTCGTTGTTTTTCTCACTCTCACGTCGGGCTTCGCGCAAACGCATCCCGACTTCATAAGCGCTATACAGTCCCTTGACAGCCCCATGTATGCCATCCCGAAATACTTCAAAATCTCGACGTCCGACCATCGACTGTTGGACCTCCGGCGGAAAAATCTGCCGAGCGAACTCGACTGCCACATCTGGGTCTTTAATTATAGAATCCGCCTCTGTCATTGGTCTATTCTTCACGAGAACCGCAAAACTCAACGGTCGTGGCGCCGTGTCAGGCTCAACTTGCGGTCGTGGGCACGGGGAATCTCCCCATTGTCCGTCCTTTCGGGGTGATCTGCTTCGACGACTAGGGGGGCGCTGTTTTTCCCGATCCATGGATGCTCTTTTTCCCGTGTGAATAGGCTCGGTTCTGCGTTTCATTTTGACCTCTAAACCCAGCCAATGTTGGCCCCTGCCAGGTTTGGATCAAGCCTGAATGGAAGTGAGTCGAGTTGTTGGCATGAACTCGCCCATTTATTCTGGGGTACATGCAGCTCCCCCGAGGAAACGTCAGAGAGACTGAGCGCCAAACGTCGGGTGCCCCTCAGCCAGCCCACGACTCAGAGCCATCGGCTCATTCGGTTCCTCAGGCTCACGCCCTGACTAAGGCAATGGCAAATTCATTAATCTAGTCGGCTATATTTCAAGCGCTATTGCCGGTTAACCTAAGATCGCTAGGGCAAGGGCAGATTCATTAATCTAGCCTGCTATGTTTTCAAGCGATATCGCCGAGTAATTTATGCCTCAGCCAGCCCACGACTCAGAGCCATCGGCTCATTCGGTTCCTCAGGCTCGCGCCCTGACTAAGGCAAAGGCAGATTCATTAATCTAGTCGGCTATATTTCAAGCGCTATTGCCGGTTAACCTAAGATCGCTGGGGCAAGGGCAGATTCATTAATCTAGCTGGCTATATTTTCAAGCAATATCGCCAAGTAATTTATGCCTCAGCCAGCCCACGATTCAGAGCCATCGGCTCATTCGGCTCCGCGAGCTCGTGCCCTGCCTAAGGCAAGGGCAGATTCCATAATCCGATCGGTCGGGCTTAAAATTAAGTAATATCATTCTTCACCAGCAAAATTGAGCACAACTTATGACATTTTATATATGCAAAATAAATGAGCTACAAGCCCGGACAAAAATGTCTGACAAAACAATTGTAACAATACATCTGTAAAATCCTAATACATTTGTGAAATCCTAACAGTCAAATGCCCAGCTCAGCCTTCGGAATCAGTCTCCAACGGCTCGACATCCACTTGCTCATACGGCACTGGCATAGGCAGTGAAACTCCAGCTGCAGCAAGGGCTTTGCGCCAGCCATGTTTGAACCCCCTGTTTTCGAACCGAGGGACTTGGTCCACATATTCGGCGAGCCCAGCATCTTTCCCGGCTTCGAATACTTTGGAAGCAGCCGCCTTCATTTCAACCAACTCAACCTCCAGGCTTTCAACCGCCTTCTGGGACAATCTCAGTGCCGCTTCGCTCGCGTCCGCCTTCTTCTCGGCGTCCGCTCGGGATTGATCTGCAATGCGGGCCTTCTCTACCTCGGCCTCGGCCCCGGCCCGAGAAGCTTCCTTGTTCGCTCTCAAAACTGCATCCTCGGCCCTCTTCCTCTGGCCCTCCACTTGCTTTCGTAAGCGGCCAATCTGTTTCACAGCGTCGAGATGCCGACATCCCATATCAGCTATCCTTCCGATGGTCTGCAAAGGAAGAACCCAAAAACATAACCTCAACAGTACTCGGATAAAGTGAAAAAAAGTCAGAATACGTACCAGAAGTGCCGATTGCGCGGCTAGTGCTGTCGCATTCAGATCTGGTTCAACCCGGAAAGCCTCCATATCAGACGGTAACGACACGGACGTAGCCACACTGAATGTGACTTCTGGATCTTTAAGCGCCGAAGCGTTAGAGGGAACCGGCATATCCTTTACCATTGGACGAATGACAAAAGGAACAACCTCATTAGATCCCTCCAATCGAGGACGCTTACCACCTTGTTCGTCTGAACCGGCCTTGAGGTCAGCAGAGCGTTTCTCTGCCTTTTCCCCAACTTTTTGGCCGACTTCCCCGGCCAACGGAGATTCGGCATTCTGACCTTTTTCCTTCTCCTCTACAACCCCCAAGGACTCTGATTCGGCAACAGGGAGGGGGAGTCGAGATTCGGTGGCGGGCGGTATTTCAGACGAAAGGCCCTCCGCTCTTCGCCATGCGGCTTACCTCTCCGCATTCGCCTTTTTGGCCAGCTTTGTCAGACTCAATCTGGCCATACCCGCGAAGTCTATGACGGGAAGATCCTCTAAGCGTTGAAGAACGTCGGCAGAAGGAAGATCCCCTGGTCCCGATGTAAACGGAGGATCGGCGGAATCCAATACCTCCTCAGAGTGGGTCTCGGATTGATCTGATTCGGCAATATCAGCTACCTCATTTCGCTCCGAATCGGACCCTTCAAAGCCTACCTGCCTCAAGTTTTTAAAGTCGAACAGAATAAGAGCGGTAAGGGAATCTTCGCCCTTCGGAATCGGTATGTTTTCCACCGCCGAGAAGGTTGTGTATGTCGACTCGTAACAAAGCAGAATGTGAGCCGCCCTCCCCTGTTTCTGAAGGCTTCGACGGCCGAAAATACCTGAGAGCAACCCTAATATCTGAAAGAACGACGTTGTGGGTTGAAGATAGTACTTTTTTCAAACCCCTCCCTGCACAAGACGAAGCCGCAAGATTTCAATGGAATAGGTTTCACAATAAAAATGAACACATAACAAAAACAAGGAAATACTCGGCGACCTGGCTCGCCCCTCCGTCTGGGAATAGGGTCAACACGATCCTCCCCTTCGCCAAATTCCCAGTTACCCTGGACAACGACCATAACATCATCAACTCTTTTCCCAAAGATGGAAAGCATAGTGATTAGTTGATGATCGGTGTCCTTAGCTCTAAGGAAATAACGCCCTTGCCGACCGGAAGACTTAGCCAAGGCATAGCAGTGCCGGATAGCCGGAATGCCAAGGTTAATTCCAAGACGAAGATTCAACGCTACAATCCCCATTATAATTCTAAAGAAATTCATGTTAGGTTGAGAAGGGATTAAATCCCAATGGCGAAGCATAGCCCTTAGGAATGGGTGTAGAGGGAAGCGGACTCCACCCTCTGCGATTGACAAGAGAGGAAAGACGATCGTGGTTTCATCCTCCCTCTCCATGTCAAGGGTGCCGTCTGCCAAAAGTGACAGACGGACGTCATCAGGAATAGAGAAATGCCGTCTAAAACCAGCAATTCGATCTGATGAGAGGAGGTCTTTCAGATGTTTCGCCATACCTTACAGTCGACACAGATGTGCTAAAGAATAAACTGGGAATAGTTCTCGAAGCAAAGAAGTGGATAACTTACAGAGGATGAAGAAGATATTGGAGGAGATAAAATTGCAAAAACGATCCAAAAGGCAACCCAGCGACCAGTATCACAGAATGCGAATCCGAAGGGACGCCAATCTTTAAAATCGCAATGAATAGGTATGTACGAAGAGGCGGGAAGTCGGTACGACAACCAAAAGGGGGCGTACTTAGACGTGTGCTTCGTAGGCCCAACCACCAAAATTTTGGTTCTGAGTATTCAAAATTCGGAACCAAGCACTCCAGCCAACATACGTTGGGAAAATGCTTGGGGGGCAATTGTGGGAGCCGAATAAATAGAAGAGTTAGAAGGGATGTATTCCAGAAGTCAGAGACTGTTCGGCTCCGTGCTAATCAACTAAGATGCCGAATACATTGAGATCGCCGAATAGATGGGGAGATGTATGTGGGAATAAACAAAAGGATAATAAGTAAAAAGTGGGCTCTGGACCCGAGGTCCAGAGAATGAGTATAAATACAGGAGCTTCAGATTTAGAAAGGTATGTAAGAATCACTTCACTAAACTTAGTAAACAAGCTTTCTTGAGTATAAGAACTGACTTGCCCGTCGGAGTGCTAACCCCGGCACCCCCGACCGGAGTGTTAGTCTTTGCAGGTGACTAGCTGAGGATCAAGAGCGTCTCCCAAGATCTGAAGAGTATTTCCAGAATCACCTCCCCACAAGTGCGGATAGAGCAGATCGACAGGGAAGAAAACAGTAGAGCGGACGAACTAGCAGGCTTTGCTTCAATGGCAGATACCTCCATCCCTCATCCATTGCTGATTGACTACCTACCAAGACCAAACATTGAAGAACCCGAAGTAGAAGAGGTATGTTGTGCCGAACTGGGCCCTTCGTGGATGGATCCCATCATACTATTCCTAAAAGACGGCGTCTTACCAGAAGAAAAGAAAGAGGCCAACAAAATAAGAGCCAAGTCACAGCGATTTTGGCTCTCCCCATCAATGGCCTTGTACAAGAAGTCATTCACGGGACCTTACCTAAAGTGCGTCCACCCTAGCAAAGTGGAAGCATTCTTGTTCGAAATACACGAAGGCGTATGCGGAAGCCATCAAGGAGGAAGATCATTGGCCTACAGGGCAATTTCGCAAGAATATTGGTGGCCATACATGCAAGCAGATTCAAAGAAGTATTTCAAGAAGTGCGAGAAATGTCAAAAGTTCGCACACCAAATACATCAGCCAGCCAGAGAACTCCTACCATTGACAACCCCATGGTCCTTTGCAATGTGGGGCTTGGACATAGTAGGACCACTTCCAACAGCACCCGGCAACAGAAAGTTCTTCCTTGTAGCAACGGACTACTTCACAAAGTGGGTGGAAGCAGAGGCGTTGGCATCAATAAAGGATAAGGATGTGAAAAAGTTCGTCTGGCAGAATATCATCACTCGATTCGGCATACCAAAAGCTCTAATATCGGACAACGGCACTCAGTTCGATGGCAGAATCTTTAGAGGCTTTTGTGCAGAATACAAGATAGAATTCTATAACTCTACACCAGCATGCCCACAAGCAAATGGCCAAGCAGAAGCATCAAACAAACTGGTCTTAGATGGATTGAAGAAAAGATTAGAGAAAGCAAAGGGCAAGTGGGCTGAGGAGCTTCCCCACGTTTTATGGGCTTACCGTACCACACCTCGGCGGTCTACTGGCGAAACACCCTTTTCCTTGGCCTATGGCATGGAAGCAGTAATCCCACTGGAAGTTGGCCTCCCCACAATTAGAAGTGAAAATTTTGACCCAGACTTAAATGGAGAAGCCATAGCATTGGAGCTCGATCTTGCGGAAGAAAGAAGAGAAAGACACTGGTTCACATTGCCTCGTACCAGCAAGAGTTGTCTAGAAAGTATAACAAAACAGTACATCCAAGACAATTCAAAATTGGAGATTGGGTACTGCGCAAAGTGATGGCAAATACCTTGGTACCCGGAGATGGCAAGTTAGGGCCTAATTGGGAAGGACCTTACAAGGTGGTTAGATTACCAGGAAAAGGGGCATACCACTTGGAAGATAAAGATAGCAAAGCCATTCCCAGGCCATGGAACACTGCCAATCTCAAACTATTTTATTTTTAGCTTTTCAATACTTGTAATTTTTCTTTTTCTCAATAAAACAAGTAGTTTTCTTTTCAGCATAATTGTTTTATTCTGTAAAAGTTGTTTTAGTGAGCTAGGGGCAACAAAAACAGAGTTGGCCGGAATAACCAACTTTGTCCTCTCCTAAGCCCAAGATAAGGATCCAGGCTGCAGGAAGTTTGGCAGGAAAAACCAAACATTTTACTCTAGGTTGGCAGGAATAACCAACTTAGAGGTTGGCTGGAAAAACCAACACCCCTCCTAAGCCCAGGATAAGGATCCAGGCTGCAGGAAGTTTGGCAGGAAAAACCAAACACTTTACTTTAGGTTGGCAGGAAAAACCAACTTAGAGGTTGGCTGGAAAAACCAACACCCCTCCTAAGCCCAGGATAAGGATCCAGGCTGCAGGACGTTTGGCCAAAATAACCAAACACTTTACTCTAGGTTGGCAGGAAAAACCAACTTAGATGTTGGCTGGAAAAACCAACACTTAGTACTCCTCAGCCGAGATAAAGATCAAGGCTGAAGAGTAGTTGGCTGGAAAAATTAACACTTAGTACTCCTCAACCGAGATAAAGATCAAGGCTGAAGAGTGATTGGCTGAAAAAACCAACACTTAGTACTCTTCAACCGAGATAAAGATCAAGGCTGAAGAGTGGTTGGCTGGAAAAACCAACACTTAGTACTCCTCAACCGAGATAAGGATCAAGGCTGAAGAGTGGTTGGCTGGAAAAACCAAACACTTAGTACTCTTCAGTCGAGGTAAAAGACCTAGACTGAAGAGGTTGGCAGGTAAAACCAAAGATTTCAAGGTTAAAACCGGGATAGGTATCCCGGCTGGAGAATGTTACACATCATTCAGAATACAGTTGGAAAGGTAAGGCAAGCATAGATTAAACCGAGATAAAAGAGGGAACAAAAGAAGATTTCATTGGAAACTCAGATCAAGTACAAAAGGTGGGGCCTCAGCCCGGTTACAATATCTTTCCAAAAAGCAAAAAGAAGAAATTACAAAGATTAAGCAAAAAGGTCATCTAAATCAGCATCAAGAACAACGCGGTCTTTACCCAGGGGTAGCTCGGTTGTAGCAGGCACCTCTTGGTTGAGCTTGGTTGAAAGATCCGCATCAGTAGGCAAAGGCGGGACAGAGACCTCTGGAGTTGGGGAGGTAGACTGGCGACCGGGCTGAGTGTTGTCTTTTGGAGCTTCATCTTCATCATCCTCTTCCAGAAATTGCTGCTGAATAGTAGCAGCGTACTCAATCATTGAGCTCGGTATGAAATATGAAGGGGGTTTGAAGACCTCGGTCTCGGGGCCGTGACCGAGCTGTGCCATGGCCGCCCTCCATCCACATTTGAAGAAAAGGCCTTTTGCCGCCTCGCACTGCTTAATGTAAGTGGCCTCCCCCTCCTTGTAACCCCGGTCCTCTGCATCCTCTGCCTTCTTCTTCAGCTCGGCGATCTACGCGCTCTTTTTTCCATCGAGCTTGGCCAGCTCGCGCAAGTATTTGTCTTTCATCACGGCCAGGGCCTTTGGTTTATCAGCATCAGTCGAGGTAACTAGCCCGGTGAGTCGAGCCACCTTAGTCTTTAGCTCGGCCAGCTTTTGTTGGGACTCTTTTAGCTCGGCCGCCTTTTCGTTAGCCTCGGCCATGGCCTGCCTTGTGGTTTTTCGCAGTTCCAACACTCGCTTGTAAGCATTGTGGTTTTTCTGTATGGCCTGTAAAAGGATGGTAAGACACTTTTTCAATATAACCGAGCTGAAAGTTGCAGAAATTTCTTTGAAAAAATAAGTAAAGGGGCAACTTACCAGCACCATTGATTTTGTGGATGAGCGAAGAGCCTTCAGCTCGGTTAGGTGGTCGTGGTGCCTCATGTCGACTGGAAGGCAAACACCTTTAGCCAGGTTGAATGCCATCAGGTGGTCTTTTTCTGCGACCACTGAGTCAGAATCCGTGATAGCACGGTTCTGAAAAAGTGATCTTTGGAGCCCACTTGGAAGAGCTAGCTCGGTCAGAACGCTCCGGTTGGGGGCTCGGTGGAGGGCTTTACAGAAGGATGGTATCTTCTTCATCAACAAGGCGTGGCTCGGTCGTGGAAGTCCGAGCACGCTTGTTTGGACGAGATGATGAGGGTTGATGGGATGGCAGAGCTACCACGGTTTCTTGAGTTTGACCGGCTGGTGATACCTCGGTCTGGTTTTTTTCGGTAAGAAGGGCTCGCACGGCTCTCTTCTTGGCCATTTCTTGTTCGGCGGTTAGTGGGATGAGATTGATTTGAGACAAGGATGGGTCTGGTTCAAGAGAGGCTTCCAACAAGAAGTCAGTTACCTTGGTCTTTCGTTTGCCACTGTATCGATAGGTTGGCTCAAAATTTAGTAGCTCGGTCCAACTCCGGTTTGGATATCGTAGCGCGGCGCGAAGAACATTCAAGTTGGGGTAGCTGCATTGGGACTTAAGAAAGTTCAAATCTACAAGAAGGAAGATAACAGTCAATACGATTCAGGATTAGAAAACCGAAGTAAAAGAAAAGCATGGAATTAAGCCGAGGTAATCCTACTGGCTACACCCTTGTTCCAATTTATTCTGTGGCCAGGGATCTGGGCTTGTTGGTCCTCAAAATTCCCAGATACCCAGAAGAAATCATCATCGTTCACGTCTTTATCCGGAGTATCCTTTATTATTTTTTTACGCCGACGCCTTATTCGTAAGTAGTAAACCTAGCCATCTTCAGCTGATCCTATGGAGTATTGGTGAAAAAGCTCGGCCAGGCCGAGATTAAGGCCAGCCCGCGGTTTAGCTCGGCTATGCCGTTTATTATACGGTAAGAATTGGTGGAAAGTTAGGTGGGGCAAAGCTTGGTTTGCCTAAGAAATTCACATAAAAGGGGTTATACAGGGAATCGTAGACCGCACTCTACGATGGAAATAACGTTAAAAGGGACAAAACCTTGTTTTCCCCAGGGAACGATTTCTGGTTCGGCTAGTGAGAGGTGGACATCATCTGGAATTTGGTAGTCCTTACGAAATTCAGCTATGGCCCCTGGTGAGTTTACTAAAAATCTATACTTTCCTATTTGTGGTTTAAGTTATGAATAAATAAAACTGAGTATTAGCTCGGTCGAAGAATGGTGCTGAGTAGCTCGGTTGAGCGCTCAAAGGAGTGCCTGGGCAACCTAAGTCTGCAAAGTAAAAAACAGAGGTGTTAAGCACAGATCGTTGGATCGTGCTAAAGGAAATAAAGGCAAGATAAATGAAGTCCTAGCTCGGTTATGTGAGATGCTACGGGTCTTAGCTCGGTTTGAGCAAGGAGTTTGTTAGCCCGGTTGAGCCTCTAGGGGCAGCGTTCTAAGTTCGGTTTGAACTAAGAGAGTTGGTTTAGCCCCGAGCTGTAGCTCGGTCGTGGTTGAGGCTTTCAAGCGTGCTACTGTGCAGACCTAGTACGGTTCGATAGCTCGGCTAATTGAATCAAAAGAGGGTTTTACTTGTTAAAACTACTGGTATAGCATGAAGTGTTAGTTCGGTTGGTTAGTCTGGCTAGATTGACATTAACTACAAACAACTTTTTAGTTCGGTTACATCGTGATTTTGGATCAAATACAACGTTCTATAGATTGTTTCATGAAATACAAGTGGTTCTTGTAAGGTTTTTTCCCAGAAAACGCAAGGCGAAGCAAAAAATGGAAATAATGTGTTTTGCAAAAACACATAGTCAATATGCTATGGATTAAACAAAGGCGAAAACAACAAAAAGAGAATAGATCTGTGTAGCTTACCAGGACGTGAGGAGGGAACTGGAAAATGAAAATGGCACTAGAAGGAGGCACGGAGCTTTTTTCAGTTGCAGATCCAAGAACAGTGAAAGTTCTTAAGGAAAAGAGAGAGAGGGTGATGAATAGTGAAGTGAGTGATTCAAAACAAGGGTTTGTTTTGTGTAGAAGGAAGGACAAAAAGAGCGGGACTGTTCAAAATTCACGAGATACGAAGACGGCGTGACAGCTGCATTGGGCCAATCAGAGTGTGCCACGTGTCCATGGAATGAGAAGCGATTCAGTTGCTGCGATTGAAAAGACATTTTTGACAGGACAGTTTTGTAGCTCGGTTGGAAAACTAAAGTTTTTTAGCTCGGTTGGAAGGCTAAAACTTTTTAGCTCGGCTGGTAACAGGTAATCCCTATCATACTGTGCAAATGGAATTAAGGGGCAATTGAAAGGGTAATTTATATATATAAATTGGGCCGAGCTGGGTAATGGGCCGTTGTGAGCCACAGTAAGAAGGGCGGAGTAAAAGGGCCTTGGCGTTAGCCCGGTCCCCAAAAGGCCTTGTTGTTATCCTGGTCCAAGAGAGCGTTACAGACAGCCCGGTCACCACACTGAGAGTTAGCCCGGTCGTGGCATGTTGCGGTTAGCTCGGTCAAAACCTTGCTATTTCTTAGCTCGGTCTAAACACACCATGGTTTGTACAGGAGAAGCTGAGGTAAGAGCAGTGAATGGAAGAAACCGAACTGGCTTTAGTTCAGTCTACTCTACGGCTTAACATAGCCATGCTTACCTCGGTTATATTGGAATCCGACCATGGTAAAACCATCTCACTTGGTTTAAGCAGTGAGGGGGGTGTTGAAGGATAAGTATTATCTTTCAGGAATGTGATTCCTAGGAGGACTCTACATGGAGGAGTAAGAGTCCTACTAGGATTGTGCCACATGGAACCTATAAAAGCTCATAACATCACCTATGGAGAGGTAACACAACTTTGATTCCCGAATACACGGAGTTTTTTTATCTATTTGTCTATTTTTGCTGACTTAGGCATCGGAGAGGTATCCGGCACACACCCGCCGGCTAGTTCACGTTTGTGTTTTCAGGGAGAAAAGTGGCGTCGTACAGAGGAACGCAGACTTGATCAACAGGATTATACGAGAAAGAATATTTCGTGCTCGTACAGTATGTATGTATTTATATATATATGTGTGCATGTATGTATGTATATATGACTCATACATACATGTGTATATATATATCGGTAAGTGAGTGTATGTATGTATATTATGCGAAGGCTACGGCGGCGATTGTCGCCGGACTCTAGCCATAGATATACACATATTTATATATATATATATATATATAGAGAGAGAGAGAGAGAGAGAGAGAGAGGCTGATATGTTGATGTGCAATTACCATTTCCACCGATTTGAGGTTCAATACCGATCTAGGGTTCTAGATCAACGTTGTCGTGGCACTCTAGGAGCTGACAAAGGCATGTTTGGTGGAGTTGTTTGGTTATACATATTTTTTTAAAATACAGATCTGAATTTTGAATATATGTGTATATATATATCTATATATATATTTGTGTATGAGTGTTGTTGAACACATGTATTCTTTGAAATCAAAAGATAGAGAGATATTTGGATGTGTTATCTGAAATGGCTACCTCAGTCAGATTATGATTATGTTGATATTTGGATGTTTTTATTTAGTTTTTGATCTGTGTGTTTTGTGGTTATATATCCTTGTAATATAGATTTGTGTTTTTACTAGTTTTTGAATTGACCTGTTCATACTCAGCTTATTCAATGGATGATCGATCTATTAAAATGGATGATCTATTCAATTTCTCTTTCTTTCTCTCTCTCTGATAAGAATCTCTCTAATAAGAATTTCACACAGAAATTTTACTAACCAGAGTAAAGTTTACTCTGAATCAGAGTAAAATTTTACTCTGGTTAAAAATATGTTGATTTGCTTAAAAATATAAAATTCTACTTTGAATCATAGTAAACTTTACTCAGATTCAGAGTAAAATTTTACTCTGAATTAGATTAAAATTTACTATGATTCAAAGTAAAACTTTACTCTGAAATTTTACTTTGGTTAAAAACATGTTGATTTGTTTAACAATATGAAATTTTACTTTGAATCATAGTAAACTTTACTCTGATTCAGAGTAAAATTACTCTGAATCAGAGTAAAGTTTACTATGATTCAAAGTAAAACTTTACTCTGAAATTTTACTTTAGTTAAAAACATGTTGATTTGCTTAACAATATAAAATTTTACTTTAAATCATAATAAACTTTACGTTGATTCAGAGTAAAATTTTACTTTACTGTGATTCAAAGTAAAATTTTACTCTGAAATATACTGTGAAGATGGCTTAATAAGAGAGCTGATAGATATGAGGGTGATATAGTAAAAGAAACAAGTTTTAAAATATTATAGGATTTTAAAAGTACCTATATAATTCTTATCCTTTTTAAAGACAAATTAGATAGTGAGAGGTCTATCACCAAATCCCCCTAAAAAAAACTACTCTAAAATAGTTAGAAAAAATGCCTAAAATAATAAAGTCCAAATTGCCAAATTGACCTACATCCACTCGCTCAATCTACATCTTCTAACTTAGCGGACATATGCAAATTGATTTTTTCAATTCATCTAAGTTTGAATAGATGACAGATAGAAAGCTACCCGACCCAATTTGAACCGCAAGTACTTTTGCTCTCTTCAATACATTTAGCTTGCAATAATCATGTAACATTAATTTAGACGCCCAAGACACAATCATGGCAAGACTAAGGTTTCGTTTGGCAACTCACTGTTTTAATTTAAAAATTAAAAAATCATTAAAAAAACTAAAAAATCAATAATCTATACTAAAAAATTAAAGATTTTACTTTTTCTCTACTTTTTGCATATCTTTTCGTAAAAAATCAAAAAATCATTCTAAATATACTAATTTTTTTTATCTCATATTTTAATCAAAAAATTAAAAAGTTACTAAAATAGCTTGTTCTCAAACGAGGTATTAAATCAATCTTAAACCATCTAATGATTGTGTTTATAGGGTGTGTATTATAAGCAAGTTATGATATTTGTGAAGTTGATTACTAAAAATGTCATAACACAATCCTGTAAGAGTCATAATTAATAATAATAATAAAAAAAATTATAACCAAACATTACATAAGGTATTATCAAAGAGCGTCTGGATCATAATCAATATAATGTTATAATTAATATTACAATAAATCATAAATAGCACCACAAATATATATAGCTAAGTCATAATTAAATCCTAATAGGTCGTAATGAAAAATCACATATGTCGCAAGTGATATATAGTATACAATCTAAAGAAGTTGTGTACATAGAATTTTCCATATGTAAATACCTAAATTAGTATTGCAAAATTATTGTAAGCTAGAATTGTTGTAGAGAATCTCAATTCAAGTTGAAAACCTAACAAAATCATTATATATAAATTTTTATTTTCTTTTGTATTTATGTAAATACTCTTTTAAAAATGTTTTACAACCATCTGATTATTTAGTGAGTATGAATATTTATTATTCTATATCATTCATCACTTTACATTTATTAAATTGTTTCAAAAAACTTAGAAGAAGGTAAGAAAAAACCATAACCACGGGAAATGAAGCACATACTTCAAAGGCAAGCTCTTCCCGCTCGTGAAGACACGTGTAACTTACTTTTGCGCCAACAGTGACGCGTGGAACCACACTGTCACACCATCAAAGCTGAACAAAAACAGAGAGACACGAACACTTGCGGTTGGGCATTCACGTGGCAACATAGCAAAGTGTCAAATTGTCTAATTAGTATTTGATGTAAATTCAATATTCTCTCATTGTGCGAGTCTTGATTTAAGTGGAGTTTGTTTTAGGATGTCGGGGCAAGTTCCCAGGTTATAGTCTCCCCGCTCGGAACGGCTAACAGAACACCTTGGTGATCTCTACAAAGGGGTGCTGCCTTAGACCTGCGGAAGAGTAAGAAGGATTTTCCTGTAAATAAAAAATAAAAAATAAAAAATAAAAAATAAAAAAAATAAATAAAAATAAATCTAAGCTACTCATTTATGAAAGGAAAATGTTTTACACTATTAATATAAAAAATTTAATAGCTCTAATATTGGTGTGGGTATCACATAATAGGATGTTTTGACTTTGTATTTTTTTTTTCTTTTAATTATTTTCTAGCTCATTAAAGCTATTAGTGTTCCAAAATTAATGGTACCAATTTTATGAAATTTAGATACATCTCCCATGAGTCAATAGTTTGAATTGATTTGAGATAATGAATAGTTTGAATTCATTTGAGATAATGTATTAAATACTTTTCAAGAGATATGCATCCAAAAAAATAAAAGAAAAACAGAGAGAGTTTAGTGTGTGGTTTGAATTTTAATTTTAATTTGACTTAAAAATAGAAGTTATGTTATGGTAAATTATAGTCACCTTCATTGAGATTTCTAATCATTATAATGGTCTTTCTTATTTTATTTTATTTTTTTAAATTATGCTGATCTTTTCGTTAATCCAAAAATTAGTCACAGGTCAATATCATTTTAGAAAAATGAGGAGAGGGAAGACTATTGTAATTATTAGAAGTCTCAAGAACACAAATGTTGTAAGTTGTATATAATACACATGTAATGATGTGTATTTTATAATAACTTATTGTTATGATAAAAGTGATGATGAAACAAATAAAAAAATTAATTGCGTACATATAAGATAAGTTTTTTGGTAGTTTTTAATCAATATTTGACATTATATAGTTCAATTTTCTCTAAAAAAAGTTAAAATTGATGAGTCTCACCATCAAAACTAATAAAAATCAAATTGGAATACCACATTTATTTATTTAAATAGTATTAATTAATTTATTTATAAATACTCATATGGTTTGATTGTAAATATATATGAGGATGATGTTATGGTACACACATTTACAAGGGTTGTATATACCATATGCAAATTACGATATTTGTATTTTCTTTTAATTGAGATATTTGTGAGTTTAATCACCACAAAAGTGATAATTGAACAAATTAAAAATTAATTACATAAATATAAGAAATGTTGTTTAGTAGTTTTTACCGAATACTTGACATTATACAGTTCAGTTGACTTCAAAAAAATAAGATAAAATTGATGACTCTCACTATCTAAATTAAGACACCCTATGTATTTATTTGAATAGTATTAAATAATTTATTTCTAAGTGCTCACATGGTTTAACTATATATATATATGGGAGATTGACTAATAAGTCTCATATTTTAGATTTGTAATCCATATAATCTCATATTTTTTCTTGTGATCCATTTGGTTCTTTTGGATGTGTAATGACTTATTTGTTCGCCACATTGGAGTGTCACCTTAAAAAAAAGTACACTCAAGAGTTTTTTAGTGTCACATCATACCTGCCATGTTAGAGTGTCACATTTGAAAAAGTACACTAAAAAGTTTTTAATTTTTTTAGTGTCACATTATATCCGCTACATTGGAGGGTCATACGTCACGTTTGAGAAAAGTACACTAAGGAGTTTTTAATTTTTTTGGAGTAAAAGTTTTGGAGTGTCACGTCATACCCTCTACGTTGTCACATTTAAGAAAAATACATTAAGGAGTTTTTAATTTTTTAGAGTATCACATCGTTGGAATATCACATTAATACCTATCACATTGAAGTATCACATCATACTTATCACATTAATAAAATGGTATAGTTATCCACAAAACACTACCAAAATAAAAAATAGGATCACAAAAAAAGAAACACTCCACTAACAGGACTTAACAGATCAATAGAAAAAATTTAAGACTAATTAAAATACTTGTTTGTGAGATGAGATTTATTATTAAATATCCCTATATAGGTGTATATAATTTATTACATTACATCCATACAAGATCTAGTATTTCTCATTTTACTTCAATAATTCAGACTAATTTATTTACTTAAAAAATAATTAATTGATTTTTTATTCTTATTTTAGAACTAATGAATTCAAATGTTATATAAATTAAATTGAAATCTCTCTATATACAAATCTAACAATTAATCATTGAGTTTTGCTAAATAGTCAATTAACAGAAATGGACAATCTTTAAATAAAAAGTAAACCTCAAAAAAGTCAATGTAATTTTAGAAAAGAAAAATGTTATAAGTCTAAAATTTTCTACCAAATAAATGACAATAAAACATTTAATCATTTATTTAATAAAAAACTTAATATCTCTACATTACTCTTACCTGTTATGTTATAATCTGCAAAATCTCTCAGAAGACTTTAAAGTTTGAAAAATGGAGAAGATGAAGAGAGATGGATTTGAGACAAGTAGAGGCAATAGTGAAGGAATCAAAAGGTGGAATCATTGAAAAGAAAGAAACCCTAACTTGCAACGATTTATTAGATGGAGGAGGAAAAGGAGGAAACAACAAGAAGCCAAATGCAAATGCAGTGGTTTCATCTAATGCCCTCCAACTCTTCCTTGATCACATCCCCATCAGCTCCCCGGCATCAACAACTCATCCACCGGTATGTGTAATGTATGACCCACTTTTATATAATACTTTTAAATCTCAACGTTTAGGCTGTGGTTATAAATTTGGAAATGGAAAATGTGTAAAAATTAGGTGAAATTATATTTCACATACTTTTTTCTTTTCTTTTTAAATCTCTTCTTAAATTCATGATCAAATAGATTTGGCAAAAGATTTGAAAAGAAAAAGTAAAAATTTGTGTGAAATGCCTTTTTAAATCCTTTCTTCCCAAATTCAGGAACAAACACATCATAAATTTGGATAGAAAACGAATAAAATTTTTAACTTATATATTTCATTCTCTTTGGAAAAAATAGATAATTTTTTTATAAGGATAAAGTAATCGAAAAGAAATAAAAATAATACGAAAAAATAAATCTTTTTATGAGATTACAATGAAACAGAAAATATATACACAATCATTACATCATAGGTTTTTACTTGTACCTATCACAGAATAACTTGTACCCTCTATATTTTGGCAATTTTTTTTTTCTTATCCACTGACAAGTAATTTCCAACTTTTTACGTGATTGTCTCAACGTAATTTACGTTCACGGACCGTGATCCAATTTCACTATAATGTAGAGTTTAAATAATTACAAATAACACGAAGAAAGACCTCAAATTGAACAAACTTCTTCGAAGAGAAGCTGAAGAAGACACCAAAAAAGTGAACCAAACTGAAGCAGAAACAGAGAACCTTCGAAGTAGCAGAAATGTACCAATCAGTCCTTCGAAGCTGCTAGAAAGCATTCCAAATAGTAAGCAAATGTAGCAAAGTTCTAACCCCAAGTCTTAGACTAATAACAGCCGCCAAAGTGAATACACAGCACTACTAAAGATAAATCCACAGGGAATCGAAGTATATAGCAGGGGAAATTCTATCGTACACATTCCTTTTCGTGTCTTTACCTATTATATTGCTAGTTATGTCATTATTTTGGTTATGATCAGAGTTGTTTGGTTATAAGGTATTTTGGTTATAACTTTATTTATTTATTTATTTGTTATAACTCCTACAGGATTGAGTTTTGCCATTTGTGATAATCAAACTCACAAATGACATAATTTGCATATAATACACACCATTTTTAGGGTAGTGACTATCATTTTATTGGGTTTATTACACCTCATATCCCTAAATTATCGCTAAATTGTTTATTTAGTCTCTGAATTATTAATTGAGTCTACTAAGTTCCAAAAGTATATAAATCAAAGTTTATGTAGTTCTTAAATTATCGATTAAATCTATTAAGTTCTTAAAATATTTAATTCAAACATATTTAAACATATTTAGTCCAGGAAAGAACTATAAAATTAAAATATAAGTTCATAAATATTATAAATTAGAAAAAGTCCCTATCTAATTAAAATTTTATTTCAAAAAAACTTAGATTTTTTTTTTTTTTTTTTTTTTTTTTTTTTTTTTTTTTTTTTTTGTCTTTGATAAGTGGGCACGTCGGTTTTTCTGGTGATTTTTTTTTTATTTTTTATTTATAAGGATAAGGGTAATTATTATAGTATTTTTTTAAACATATTCTAAAATGGTTATGTGCTTGCCTTTATCTAATATTATGTCAATCATATTCTGTCAAACTCATTTGAAATCATGTGTGCTTTGTGAAATATCACTAGTTTTTCATATATATATGTATGCAAAGATATCCCAATAGAATAAGAATGGGAAATGTGACAAGAGTGCTTCTATATATTATCCGGAGAATTTTATCTTTTTTTTTTTACTGGTCAACGAATGTTTGATTTATTCTTAATACATTTGACTACAATGAAAGTTATTGGCCAGCATAGTGCAAAAATATCAAGATTTAGTTGTTGAATTCATACTCATCCATATGTATTTACTTGTTTCAAATGTTGGGTTCAAATATTATGGATGATTAAGATTTTTTTATTTTTATTTTTTGATTGTTAATACTTATTGCAACTTTTAACTTGTGCAAGTCTTGCAGCTCAAAACCAAGGATTGTTTGGGAGATGCAATTCGTTTGTTGTATTAGAAGAATGTGTTTGGTGCTCCCATAGTTGATGACTTACATACAGACATGGATAGGGACCCAGATATCACCAGCCACAAACTTTTGGATCGCTATATTGGTTTCAATGATTTTGCTAGAATGCTTCTTTGGTCTCTTGAGGTAACTTTGTCATGACCTGAACCCGCCCCTATAGATTAAGGTCATAATTGGCTAGTAATCATGAGATTACCTACGGTCTCAAACCTGATCAAGCATGTTTCAATAGAAATAAGGGTCAAAGCGGAAGTAGACTTAAAAATTTTGTCCAATGAGCTGTGCTTACATGGGAAATTAAAGACATTTCCCATATATTTGATAATAACTCACACCACATACCAACAGTTTACATCTTGTACATCCACGATCATTCGAACATATAGTCAGTTATACCAAAAAGAAAGCTTATAAACATAAATGGTCTATCATGACCAACGAAAGTAGCAAAAGAAGAAACAAAAGATCATAAACAAAGCCTCTTGTGTGAGGCACCTGGGCTGACTCCACAAAACTCGGGTTCCTTTCTTAAACTCCACTAAGGCTGGGGTTGAACGTCCCTTTGCTCACCTACATACATATAAATAAGAGTGAGTTAGTGCCCAGTGAATAATATCAAAGTAAAGGGGTTATATGAATGAAATTCATATTAAGTACATCGAACCCGTGAATTTCATATACAAACGGCCTTAGGCCCATTCTGTGTTTTTGTTGTACATGTCAAACAGCCTCGGGCCCCTTTTAGATCCTTAACAAACATATTAAACGGCCTTGGGCCCATTGTATAACTTGTCAGATTCATCAAACGGCATTTCAAATGTGTCAAATGGCCTTCGACCCATTATTTTCATATTCATATTTATGCGCATTTCATATTCGTGATCGTGATCACCCTTTTCATTCAAACGGCATTTGGCCTATTACATTCATATTCAAGTGGTCTTTGGCCCATCATAATATTCAAACGGCCTTTGGCCCATCACGATATTCAAACAGCCTTTGGCCCATCATAATATTCAAATGGCCTTTGGCCCATCATAATATTCAAACGGTAGAATTCTCATTCGTAATATAAAATCACAAGATCAGAAAACTTACACATGAGCATTATTTAAAAATAGCATATATGAACATATCTTTACTAAAGTATTACTCACAGTGTTCCGTCAATAGATTTGCCCTTGTGCTTGATCCTACACATTTCATAACACATTGGGTCACAAGCAATTCAATTTGTTCTTAACTTGTTCAATTCTCTTAGGCTTCTTTCTTACTCTTTAATCCATTTATAATGCATAATGCATACCTAAGAGTGCTTAAAAGTAGAAAAGAACGAAAAGTAGAACATGAAATAGCTTTTCAAAATTTTCTGAAACAAGGCTCCTCGCTCGAGCGGACCCCTTTGGTCTGTTGAAGTACTGGTTGCCTCGTTTTTATGCTTGAGCATAACTCTACTCGCTCGAACCAAGACCCAAGGATGTGAGTGGTTGCTCAAGCGCAACTCCTCAATGTCTGCAAAACTTCTGGTTTCCTTCATTCTTCGCTCGAGCGAAGAAGTCGATTTCTGGGTTTTCCAGCAAGCTATTTGAGCTTCAAAACATGACTCCATATGGTGTAATTTTCATGATATGGCCTATATGGCAACCATACAACCTCTAACATGATATAAATGTCAACTTCACAAGATTTGAAGTTCAAATTCCCGTGAATTCATCACATAAGTTCAATTATATTAAATTTATTTTCATAATTTCAAGACTCATGCAAACAAACCTTATACCTTCTTGGATCTTTCATGCATGTGAAGTGTAGCTTCTATTTTCATCTCAAATTGCATAGTTGATGCTCAAACTCATGAGGGTCAACAAAATTATGCATGCATGTATGATTTGGTGCCGTATTCTTCATGTTCCAAAAGTCATCTTCCAAATACAAACATGAATACTTAGAATCAAGTTTCATACTATGGTAATTCTTACATGCATGTATTAAATGACTCTCAAATCAACATGAACTATATGTTTCATTCTCAAATATGCAAATTCATGGCAATCTCTTACATTCATGTGTATATTGACTTCAAATTCATCATATTCATCTTAAATCTTGGTCTTAGCTTCATATTATCTTTGAATTCACTTAATTATGAACTTAAACTCATGAATTTGAGTTCAATTACTCACCTAGAAGCTCCAATTTTCCCAAATATAGTTAAGTCTTGTGCTAATCCACTTAGTTCTTGAATTCCTTTGCAAAATCTTCAATGTTGAGCCCTTCCTCTCTCTAAATTCGGCTCACTCTCTCTCTAGAGTGTCTATTTCAAAATTTTGAGCTCACAAGAATGAGTATAAGTGTAATTGGGCTCTTATTTATGCTTGCCTAATCAAACTTGATTAAGGCTAGGTAATTGTACTTAATTTAATCAACTCAATCTAATTATTTTAATCCGAATCAATTTTTAATTAAATTTCACTGTAGGTTTTAAAAATCACACTAAGCACAAAAATACAGTCAATTTCACTTTCTGACGCCTCTACGGCCTTCAATTTAAATTCTATGGTAGAAAATCAAACACATTTTCCTACGGTGAACAGATAGGAATTCAAACACACACATAATCATATAAGTAGCACTCAAAATCGTATTAAGCACATAACCACAATCAAAATTAAGATTAATTAACATAACATGGGATAGGGATATCACAAACTTGGTTCCCACATACGCAAATTTCGCCAAATAAATGATGTTGACGATCACAATTGATACTTTCATAATTAAATATTGAAAGATGGATTAAGTTCTCTTAAAATTATCTTTTATAGGAATGTGAAAAAATCGGTACTCACACCAAAAACGAGAGCAGCAGTGGAATCTTCTCCATGTTAGAACACAATCCTCACATTGCTCAAACTAAGGTGTATTTTTCCTTCGCTTAGACTTCGTTTGTTAAAGCATCATTAACAAAGTCTACTAAAGAATGAATAACATTCATATGTATATATTAATATGCTTGATGAACAGATTGGTGAGCTAGCAAAGTCATTCATTTGGGATCCCTTCTTTCCCGTGCATTTGGATGATACACTATTCCATGTTCTGTTGTTTCTTTCCAAGCACTAGCTACAATCTGTGCCTGTTACCGAGCAATCTAGAGCTAAGGTCATTGGTTTTGTCACATAGGTAGTTCAGCTAAACAACTTTATATGCTTGCTAATTTGTAGGCCGTTCATAGATCGGATTGGTCTGGTTTTTTAGTAAACCAGGAAACAAACCAATCCCTACAGTTCTGAAAAAAATTAGAACCATACTTGGCCCATTGAGCCTATGTAATTCGACTAGAACTAAACCGTAGAAACCAATTTGATTCTATGCTTGTATAAATTTTATATAATAGGAGTATGGTATATACTATATGTTTTATAATAGTAAACAAATTAACAACAATCAATGTAGTTGATTTAGTCAAACCTTGTCAATTCCACAGTCAAGATTGGTATTCAAATCTTGTTAGCTGTTTATACACACATGTTTTTACTTGTAACAAAAATATTTAAAAATAATAATTGGATTGATTTACTGGTTCCATCCAATTTTTTTTGGACACCTATACTATTTTTAAAGCAAATGGAGTATGAAATCCTCGTTTGTTTTCCTTTTTCCGCTGAACATTTGTTGTTTGCTTCTGGTAGAATGCAGTAATCCAATTGCTCCTTCAATTAAGTGGGCTAGAGTGGTTCGATAGCATTGCAAACAAGGCTCTGTCTGAGTTTTGGTTGAAACCAAGCTTATTTTGTAATGAAAATTCAAGAATATTTATATGTAGTGGCTGCCACACATATTCTTAACTCATTCAATTCATCTTTCTTCTCTTTTTTTTTTTTTGATCGGCAAAGAAAATCTTTATTGATGAAACTAACACGGAATGGAAGAATACATCAATAAAGAGGAGCTTGGGGCTAAAGAGCACCAAGCGCCAGTTGGTGAGAAACCAACAAAAGAGAGGAAGAAAAAGAACAACAAAGAAGCAAAACACCCAGCATAAACCAACCACAAAAAATTCATCTTTCTTCTCTGTCCAGCTTTGAAAATGGCGATCGTGATGTTTTGGTATATAAAGACCAAAGCATCACAGAGACGATGCACGTTTTGTGGGAAAACCAAATAGGTGTAGTTGCAGTCGTACAACGGGAAACTAAAAGGCTTATCGGCTGTGTAAGGAACAGTGATCTTCATCTTCTACTAGACAATAATGATGTGTTTAACAACAGAAAGTAAATTTTTCTCTTTATCTTTTTATGCGTATTTTCATAAAAAGTTAAAAAAACCAACTACAATATCCACTTGAGTGGTGCTACATCCCTTAATATATCACCTCTATTTTGACATCAAATGAGGTGGAAGAGATAAGAAATAGAGAGAGATAGAGAGAGGAAGGACGATAAGTGAAGAGTGAGATCCATTTCATATCATTAGGGGTGTATTAGAGGTACTCAATTAGAACTTCCAAGCATTTTTCTATCCACTTCCCAAAACAACCTTCAATAGTATTTACCCACAATAAATAAATAAAGCATTTGTTTTTTGGTATATAAAAAAGGACGTTTGGTGGCGGTGTCATATAAAAAAGGACCTTCAACAATATTTACCCATAATAAATAAGTCTCTTCCATTTTACTCTCCTTCATTCTTTGCTTTCTTAGGCCAAGTCATGAGATTGCAAATGGAATTGTACGAGTCATTGATGGTTATAACTTTTGCTTCTCCCTCTGGCGAACGAAGCAAACGGAGCTCTATTCTCTCCCTCCGAATCCACCCAACCAAACAGGCCTAACAGTATCCGACTTTTACCCTATTCTACAACATTACACAAAAGAGGATTTATGAGATAAAGCGTGGAAAGCTGCATAAGAATACACAAATGAAGAATTTGGGTTGGGTTTGGTTATTTGGTTTGAGTGAAACCAAGAAAAGGTGCAGAGAAAATTGAAGAGGAAGCCATTGAAGCCATTTTGGTGTTTCGCCACGGTGGTCACCATCGGTGTCTGATCTCCTTTGTTCTCTGCCGGCGTCTATTTTGTTTTGTTTTGTTCTTATTTTGTTTTGTTTTGTTTTTTGTTTTTTGTTTTTTTGTTGAGGCCCTCCATCACTGTAGGAAAATTCCCTCCAGAGGATCTGAAAGCTCCTCCTTGGGCCCCAAATCTTAAATAAATAAAAAAATACCTGTCTCCTTTGTTCCCTGCCGGCGTCGATTTTGTTTTGTTTTGTTTTTATTTTGTTTTTTAGTTTGTTTTGTTTTGTTTTATTTATTTTTTTATTTTTATTTTTTTGTTGAGGCTCCCCATCACCTTAGGAAAATTCCCTCAAGAGGATCCGAGCACTCCTCCTTGGGCCCCAAATCTTAAAAAAAAAGAAAAAGAAAAAAAAAAAGGGGATTGATTGAAAAGAAGTGCCGCTATTTGCTCCTTATAAATTATTTTGAATCTTTCAATTCTTTGGATTCTTATTTATAAATTGTAAAATTTTTAAATTTTCTTTTCTTATCAAATAATATCAAAATTATTCTTATAAAAATATTCCACCTATTCAAATGCACACCTCTCCATCCCTTACACCCTAAAAAGCTTCTCTCCTAAAACCCTAATAAAACCTACGATTGTGGAACCTCCCAAAATCAATAGAAAAAATTTGTGGTCCTTAAGAAGTTTTTTCTCCGTGTCATTATGAGATTTGTTATAATTTGTTTAATTTTTTTTTTCTATTACCTCTTTTTACACACAACATAACCCATTTTCATACTACTCTAGTTGGTTTTCTATCATTCATTCATGGCTTTACTGTACTTGTATGCTCTCTGTGTGAGCAAAACTGGACAGGATTTTACTCTCCGATTGACCACCCAAGGGTGGTTTAATCTCATTTGTTTGTCAGGTTCTACTACTGCTTCGGTTATTTGTTCCCGAACAAATAAGAAATGTTCGGTTACCTGTTTCCAAATAAATAAACAATGTTCGAGCCTGTGTTCCCGAATTTTGGTCATATGTTCGAGAGTTCAGTCCTGAAAAAATGACGAACAGTTTTTATTATTTTTGCCATTTTTTTTCTTCAAGAAACTTACCGTTATAAGACCAATTTCTTCTGAGCTAAGAACACCATCAAAGGTGTGAACCTCTTCTGAGTTTTTATTGTTGTACTCTTATAATCTCATGGAGTTGTGGTTGCCGAAAAAACTCTCACACTTTGTCATTGTCGGAGAAGTGTATGTAATCAAATGGTTGCCACCGAAATATTGCTGTCAAAGGGTTTTCAAGATTTTGAGGGTAGGTAGGTTTTAAAAGTGGGATTTGAAGAAGATGAATGGGAGTTGATGGAGGTGGGTGCTCTCATAAACAATAACTCATGATGTAGTGTATGTGTGGGCTTAATTATGAGATGATGTGTCTCAAAATTATTGATGTCCTGTTTAGTAATTTCATTTGAGGTTATTATTGTAATAAAAAAATATGCTAAAAAATGGGAGGTCCAAAATAATTAATTGGGTGCTAATAGCAATACTCTTGAAAAGTCCTATTAAGAAGATGAGTATACCAATAAGTTCTCTTAACTTTTTAGTGCACCAAAAAGTTTTATTCACTTTCAATTGTTACCACAAAATCTTATTTTTTATTTTTTTAACAGTGTTCTTATAAAAAGTGTCACTAATTGCTAGTTTTTAGTGATAGTCTAAAAAATTTATCATAGAAAAAGTCACTAATTGTTGTTACTTAGTGATAGATTTAAAAAAATATCACTAATTGTCAACTTTTAATGGTAGATTTAGAAAAACGTCACTAATTGTCAATTTTTAAGACTTTTTGGTGTATACAAACACTTGTAGGACTTAATAGTGCACTGGTCTTTGTAAAAGGACCTGTGAGTAATTAACTAAAAAAAAAAATTAGGACACCCAAATAATTTTAGTCCTTATTTTAGTAGTTAAAATATAAAGTCTTTAAAAAAAATTAGAAAACAATTGAAGTGGTGAATTATTTTAAAAGTAATTAGTGGTTGTTTTTCAAATGTATGAATTCTTTATAGAATATTTGTTGGCTATACTAGTACCGATTGGTTATGGAGAGAGAAATTTTTGGAAGTTGAAATTGATCGTATTATGAACTATGTCATAAAAAAAGAATGAATAAATTATGTTATCGATTGAAAATGATACGGTATAAAAGTTAGATTATACAAACTCAGTTATTAATTTTGTAGTTAAAAATGCGGTAAAAATAATGTTATGTTAAGAATGAATAATTTTGTTATAGATGGTTCAATTTTTATTTGGTATTACAATTGTTAATTTTGTTTAGTATTTTTTTTCTTGTTATAATAAGGATTTTTTTTAACTATAAAATAATAAGATCAGATTTTTATATTTTTTTAATTTAATTCTTATACTGATTTTTTTTATATCTTAAAGTAAATTTTAATATAGAATTTTAGTTATTATATATGCAAGCAAATTTTGTTTAGAGACAAATAAATAAATAAATAAATTGTAGATAATCATTATTGAGACAATTACCTGACAGTGGAGGTTGGGAAAAATTACTACCTGTCAATGGCGAACTTTTTGAAATTTCAACAGTAGTGAAGAGTACAAAAAAATATTATAGAAACATGAAATATTGTGTTGATTTTATTATTTTACCGTCATCTCTCACACATTCTCAACTCTCACCTCTCACACCTATCCATTGACACTCTACACACATTCACACCTCTCTAGAGATGGCAATTTGAACCCGGTCCAACGGGGAGCGGACCCCCCGACCCCAATTTGAGCGGTTTTTTCCTGAAAAATACTCCCGATGGGACGGGGATGGTATTAAAAAATCAATCCTCGATCAGTTTCGGGCCGGGGACGGGGATAAGTGTCCAAACCCCGTCCCCGGCCCGGCCACATCCCCGGTTGGTCCCCGAAGTAAAATTACCATTTTACCCCTCTCTCTCTCTATATATATATAAAACTAAACCCTAAAACATTACACCATTTACCACATCTCATTTTCTCTTTTCCCTCTCTCTTTCAGTAGATCAAGCCTCTCATTTTCTCTCTTCCCTCTCTCTCTTTCAGTAGATCGAGCAGCAGCGGTGTCGCAGTCTCCGATTGCCGCAACCTCGTGGATCGCCGGAACCACCATCATCCTCGTCGTCCCCTCATTATCAAGATGGACCGCGAGCAGCAGCTCAACGATCTGACGATGATGAAAACATATTTCAGATTTCAAAAACTTTTTTTTTTCCAGATTTCAGATTTTAGATTTTTTTTTTCAGTGATTCTCTTCAATTTCAGTTTTTTTTTTTTAAGTTGATAATTGTTGTTAATGATGATGATGGCAACAGATTAATTTTTTTATTTTTATTTTTTGTTGTGTTGTGTTGAACAAAATTAAAAAAAAAAAAAAAAAGGATTGGGGATATTTCAGGGTCGGGGAAACCCGATCCCTGATAGGGGACGGGGACGAGAAATTTATCACTTTCGGGGATCGGGGACAGGTAGTGTAGTCCCTGCCCCCGCCCTGCCCCATTGCCATTCCTACACCTCTCTATCACTATCACATATCACGTCATATGTACAATACACTCATATACGTTATATACATACACATATGACATGATGTATATGAGGTGTGTGTTAGAGTAATGACGTGATGTATATGAGGTCTTTTAAGAAAATAAAAAAAATAAAAAAAGTAGTGTGTGATAAGGATAAGAGTAGGAAAATTGTTTAAGAGCTCTAAAACAATGAGCTCTAATAGTTCTAAATACACTGTAACTTCAATTGATTTGATGTTTTCCTCTTAGTTTTTTTTTTTTTTCATTTCCTTCACTGCCAGCTCTAATGAGCTGGCTTAGTACTCTCTTTTTAGTGATATGTATCATCACTGATAAGAGTAGTGACGTTATATTATACTAGAGAGTGTTTTGGAAAGTTGGTAAAAAGCTGGCTTTTTGACTTTTTGACTTTTTTGGTGATTTTTTTGGCAAAAAGCTGGCTTCTTTTGAATAAAAAAGCTGACTTTTTTGACTTAAAAAAGCTAAAAAGTCAAAAAGTTGGCTTTTTTAGCTTGTTGCCTAATTGAGCCTAGATGTGTTAGAGTAGTATATGTATGATGTGATGTATATGAGTGTATTATGTGTGATGTGTGGCAGAGGGAGAGAGAGGGGTGTGGGTGTGGGTGTGTGCAGAGTATCAATGGGTGGGTGTGAGAGGTGAGAGGTGAGAGGTGAGAGTGTGTGAGAGATAAGGGTAAAATAGTAAAATCAACACAGTATTCCATCTTTTTGTAATAGTTTTTGTACTCTCAATTGCTGTTAAAATTTCAAAAAGTTTGCCACTGATAGGTAGTAATTTTCCCCAACCTCCACTGTTTGGTAATTGTTCCATCATTATTTTCCCTTGAATATGTATGGAGGTCTCTAATCTTAAGAGTCGACCTAGTGCCCAAAAAGGTAAGGGGGAATTACATACCAATGGGGTTAGAAAAAAGTATTTCCAAAAACATGATAAACATTAATAATATAATTATAATTTTTTTTTTCACTTTTTTATAAATATTTTTTCTATTCTCCATTGATATGTAATTCCCTCGAAAAGTAATGTGGAACTACATTATTAGCATTTGATGTTTAAACAAGTAAATAGTGTTTGACACAATTACAGAACCTTGACTGGGGAGAAATTCATTCATATGGATGCCGATAAGGTGGATTCTGATCCGACCATTAAGCGAGATCTTGGGGCTTTCCTCTCGGCGGGGGTTCTCACTCTAAGAAACAACTTCCTTTCGAGGATGGATTCACCGGTAACCAGGAGAAAAATTGACACTCTAAAGCATTCAATGAAGAATTTGGCAGCCACAAAATGCAATTTTGTGTTTTCTAGTAGATTAATTGCAGCAATTACAAGGGGTGCTCACATTGAGGGACATGATCATTCAGTTTGCCCTGCCGTCCATGGATTCAAGGATCAATGGAGGCGGTTTTTTCGACTCTGCATTGGAACAAACTGGATGTCACATTGAAAAGGGAACCATGATTTGTGATCATTGATATTTACATTTTGTTTTAGAAAATTTGGAAAGTTCCAATATTGTACTCAAAATATATTAATTAAAAGCAACTCATGTTAGACCTTAAGATCTTGGCATGATCCTAGCCATTGATGGGCTAAACTACCTATATATTTGTAGGAAGAGTCCCGATGGTGCGTCAATTATTCTTTAATTAATACAAACTGTTGGTGTTAATTACAAATAAAACACTAGAAAATACAAATAAAAAAAATTATAATAATTATTGAAAGGGCTAAGGCGCGGGAAATTCGCTCTCTTTAAGGAGATTCAAGCCCTCTGTGGTTAGGCAAAGCCTCACACCGGTGTAGCAGAAAAAACCTTCACTTGTTCTCCCTAGGAAACAACGGCCGGACTAAGTCGTATGGTTAACCAATACTGCACAATTGGTTGAATCCAAGCCTTTATCACATACATCATTTTTTATTTTTCTGATAATCTCACAAATAAGAAACTTGAGCTACCAATAAAAGAGGTGAAATGCTCAATTTATAAGAGAGGAAAGCTTGGTCACCAAGAAAGGGGTTAACTTGAAGGAAAAGTATAGGAGAGGAAATTGGTGGGAAATTTCCTTGGAGGTGAGGAAACTTGGTAGGAAATTTCCTTGGAGGCTTGGTGGATAAGAATGAAGACTTGACTTGGAGACTTGACTTGGAGACTTGGTGAGCAAGTTTTCTTAGAGGAAAAAGAAAGGATTAACTAGGAGAACAAGTTATGTGGAGCCTAATCATACAATATAATCTATAACACATTATAATATTAAAATATCTACTAACATTCCCCCACCTATTTTAATATTATAGGTAGCAACTTTGAGATTATTAGGCAAAGAAGGATATTATGCATCATGGTAGGTGTGCTCTGCATTGAACCTCCATTAGTGAAACAATAATATCTACTCCAGAGCCAATAGTATGCTCAGTATTGAACTATGCCTGCTTAAGGGAAATAAATAATTATTGCACACACATAAATTCCAAGTGTTCACATAAGCTTTAAGAGCCAGCACATTACGGCCTTATGCGATCCCAGGATTCATGAGTGTGTTTGAGAATTAGCCCAAATCTCATAGGTAGCAGCCCCACTACCACACTCACATAGGTGAATTCTGTTAAGGGTGCTCCTGTAACTATGACACCCCACTCAATAAGAGCTACAAAAATTCATTAAGAGTTTTTTTAATAACTCAACCTCAACAACGTTATAGGATAAATGCACTTATATCATAGGGATGGGTAAAAAGTAATTTAGTTCATTTCTCACGGCCATCATATGATCGTTTTTCTCATTGAACCTAGTTACAGAATCTCTGGTCCCTGGATTGAGTATCCTCATACATGGCTCATGCTATATTCAATGGGCTTCAACCCCATTCCCCTCGATGTATTCTAGACTCTGTCTCTTACTAAGGCCTTAGTTAATGGATCTGCAAGATTATCACCAGATTTAATATAATCCACATTTATAATGCCATTATTCATATAAGATCTCACAGTACTGTGTTTTCTTCTGATAGATCTGGATTTACCATTATAATAACGGTTATTAACTCAACCAATTGCTACGGTGCTATCACAATGAATCAATATAGGTTGAATCGGTTTTTCCCAACAAGAGATTTCATTTAACAAATCTCTTAATCAATTACTTCTTCATTGGTTGTAGCTAAAGTAATAAGCTTAGGATCCATTGTTGAATTAGGAATAATGGTTTGTTTTTTCAATTTCCAACTTATAGCACCACCTCCTAATATAACTAAGTAACTAGTGGTTGATAATGAATCACCTGACAAGGTATTCCAATCGGCATCACTGTAACCTTCAAGTACTGTAGGATACTTATTATAAAACAAGCCATATTTTATGGAACCAGATAAATATTTCATAATACGTTCAATGGCTAGCCAGTGATCACTGTCAGGCTTGCTAGTAAACTTGCTAAGTACTCCGACTGCATAGACAATGTCAGGTCTAGTACAATCAGTCGTATAATGCAAGCTACCAGTCATACTAGCATATTCCTTTTGATTAATTACATCCTCATCATTTTCAATAGGAAATAAACGCACATGAGGATCAAAAGGAGTAAGAACATGCTTGCACTTATAAAAATTATATTTTCTCAATATAATGTGACTGATCAAGAAATATACCATCACAGGTTTTGGTAATTTTCATTCCCAAAATATAATTAGCCTCACCAAGATCTTTCATATCAAAATGGCTACTAAGCATATTTCTAGTTTCCACGATGATATGCAAATTAGAGCCAAATATAAGCAAATCATCCACATAGAGGCTAATAATGACATGTGAATTTTCTTCAGATTTATAGTAGATGTATTTATCACATTCATTCGTTTTGTAGCCATTTTCAATCATGCCATAATCAAATTTCTCATGCCACTATTTAGGGGCCTGTTTTAAGCCATATAGGGATTTAACTAGCTTGCATACTTTGCTTTCTTGATCGGGTTCCACAAAACCCTTAGGTTGATCCATATAGATTTCTTCACCCAGGTCTCCATTTAAAAAGGCTGTTTTAACATCCATTTGATGAATTTTTAGATCATGAATTGCAGCCACTGCAATTAATAATCTAATGGATGTAACTCTAGTAACCAGAGAAAATGTATTAAAAAAGTCAAGATCTGCTTGTTCGTTTAAAATCTTTGGCAACAAGTCTGGCTTTATATTTATCAATAGTTCCATCTGGTTTAAGTTTTTTCCTCAAAACCCATATACAGCCAATAGTTTTACAACTTGGTGGTAAATCTACTAATACCTAAGTTTTATTGGATAATAATGATTCATCTCATCATTTACAACCTCGTTCCAAAAAATAGAGTCAGGAGATGCCAAAGCTTCTTGTAAAGTTAATGGAGTTTCCTCCACATTAAAAACATAATAATCAGGGCGAAAATCTTTTTCTAATCTGGCTCTTTCACTCCTTCTAGGTTCAAAAACTACAGTATCTTGGTTTTGTAAAAGAGGAGTAAAGGGACCAGTTTCAGATAAAATATTTTCTTGATAATTTTGACCCCCACCATTTTTAAATTTAAAAGGAAATTTTTCTTCATGAAAAATTGCATCAACTGATTCAAAAATTATTTTCTTTTCAATATCAAAAAATCTATAGGCTGTACTATTTGTTGCATATCCAAGAAAAGTACAAGTGGCAGCTTTCACACCTAATTTAGGTCTGTTAGGGTCCACAAGTCTAACAAATGCTATACAACCCCAAACCCTAAAATATCTCAAATTTGGCTTATGCCCTTTCCATAACTCAAAAGGTGTAACTTTTTTTTTTTATTTTTATGTGGCACTCTATTCATGACATAACATGTAGTTAAAATTGCTTCTCCCCACAAATTTGAAGCAGCACCTGCTTCAATTAGCATAGCATTTGTTAAATCTGTTAAAATTCTATTTTTCCTTTCTATTACACCATTAGATGCAGGTGAATATGGTGGAGTAGTTTCATGGATTATTCCCAAAGACTGAGCAAACGAGTTGAATCCAAAAGATTCATACTCCCGGCCTCTATCACTTATATATCTTTTAATCTTTTTACGGAAATTAATTTTCAACTTCAAGAAGGAATTCTTTAAATTTTTCAAAAGCATCACTTTTATTTTTCAACAAGTAAACATAAGTGTATTTTGAAAAATCATCCATAAAAGTGATAAAATATCTATTTCCACCACGTGTTAAAATTCCTTCAAATTCACATAAACCAGTGTGAATTAATTCTAACAATTTAGTATTTCTCACCATACTTTTATAAGGCCTTTTAGTTATTTTTGCTTGACTGCAAATTTCATATTTCTCAAACTTATTTGTTAGTCTGGGAATTAATCCTAAACTACTCATGACTCCCACATATCGGCTATTAATATGACACAGACGAGCATGCCAAAAATTCATAGAAGACAGCATGTAAACAGAAACATGTGCTTTCTTATTCTCAACATTTAATTTAAACATGCCATCACAAGCATACCTTTTCCCCACAAATATTCCTTTTTTAGTGATTACATATTGGTCAGATTCAATAGTCTGCTTGAAACCAGCTTTGTTGAGCAAATAACTTGACATCAAATTTTTCCTCATGGACGGTGTGTACAACACATCTTTTAAAACAAGCACACGTCCAGAGGTAAATTTCAGCTCAACATCCCCACACCTGAGCACCTTGGTTAAACTGGAGTCACCAAGCATAACAGTCATCTCCTCATTAAAAGGAGTGAAATCTTTGAACCAATCTTTATCATAGCAGACATGCCTATTGGCACCAGAGTCTGCCCACCACCCTTCCACAGATTGAACCATAAAAATATCTGTAATCATAGCCACAAATGGTTCCTCGGTAACATTAGCCTATGGACGAGACTGTTGTTTCCGAAATTTGCAAGTTCGATCAATATGCCCACTTTTGCCACACACAAAACATGTCACATTTGTTAGATCTTGTGAAGGGGGTTCTTGGTTCCATTTTTTTTGCCTCGTGTAATTTTTATTTTGTGGCCTTCCAGTATTTTTCCAGATTTTCTTAACTGGCTTCAAGTGACTATTTTTATGAAATCAACCTTTAGGTAAAGTATTTCTAGAAGTTAAATTTACCTTTGTAGTGGAATGCTCTTGTGTCATAAGCGCACCTTGTCCTCGTGCTTCCTCTTCCACTCGAATCCGTGTGATTAGAGTCTCCAAGGACGTCTCTTTTTGTTTGTGACACATTGACCTATGGAACTCCCTCCAAGATGATGGTAGTTTGTTAATAATACTTACTACAACAAGATCGTCTCCAATTTTGATGCCTTCGGATCTAACTTCAGCCACTAGCATTTGAAAATCTTGAACTTGCTCCACCACTGATTTTCCATCTATCATCTGATAGCGGAAAAAAAGGCTTGCGGCATATTTTTTAGCGCTTGCCTCTTCAGTGTCATATTTATTCTGCAAGTCTTTCCAAATTTTCATGGCAATGGTGTAAGTAGTATCATAATAATCATAAAATTGATTCGAAAGACAATTCAAAAGATAATACCGACATTTATACTCATCTATGTTGTATTTCTCGATTTTTTTCAAGATGAGCGGCATACTTCTCGTCGGTTATCTCTTCAGTGGGGACTCTGTTTGGATTTTTCTTGGTCAGGATATAGGCCACCTTGAAGAGACTGAGGTAGAAAAGCACCTAGCATTTCCATCTCTTGAAATGGGCTCCCTTGAATCAGAAGGGCTTGTTGAGATCACTGGTATTCTCGTTGGGCTTCTTCAATACTGGTTCCATGAATTTTACTATTTGAATTTCCTTAAAATTGTTGGTGATAATTACAAATAAAAAACCAAAAAATACAAATAAAAAAAAATTACAATAATTATTGAAAGGGCTAAGGCACGGGAAATTTTCTCTCTTTAAGGAGATTCAAACCCTCTGCGGTTAGGCAAAGCCTCACATTGGTGCAGTAGAAAAAACCTTGACTTGTCCCCCCTAGGATACAATAGTCCGACTAAGTCGTATGGTTAACCAATACTACACAATTGGTTGAACCCAAAACTCTATCACATACACCATTTTTTATTTGCCTGATAATCTCACAAATAAGAAACTTGAGCTACTAATAATGTCACGACCCCAACCCGCCCCTAGTGGGATGGTGCCGTGATGGCCAGTAATCCGAGATTACCGAAGGCCAACTTTCAAAGATACACACACAATCAGAGTATAATGTATAGGGCTTACATGTGCGGAAGCAATATATTGGAATACAAGTGGTCCATAAGAGTTGTGCATAAGTCCAATGAAGGGACATACATCATTACATAGCTTTACAACTTGGATATACAAACAAAATAAAATACTTATTACATCTTGACAAAAGGGCTGCTAGAGCCGACATGTTCAAAATACATAAGTCCTCAAAATTGCCGACGTAGCATGAATCCGAAATAAGATGCCGACATAACATGCATACAAAACACACATCTCGGCGTAGCCGACTTCTGGCTCGATACCTACATATATACATAGAGAGGGTGAGCTTGGATACTCAGTGAATGGTACAAGTAATAAAGGGGTTAAATGAATGATTCCCGAGGTCCTTGTCAAAACAATACATATATCATCGCTTCTTCAAAACATGTACATATAACATAACTTGTTCAAAACATATACTTAGCATAACTTGTATCAAAACATGCACTTGGGATGGTGACATTCTTGACAAAACATACCCACCCGTTCATAGACCGTCGGTGGCAAAGCAAAGGTGCTACAAAAGTTTAGAGTCCTCTAGCACAAGGGACCTATGTTACAAAGGACCGTATCCTTTTAACACGAGAGACTGGTGTTACTTAGGCCCGTAGCCCGCTTTAACACAATGGTACTGCGAAAGTTTAGAGTCCTCCAGCATAAGGGACCTGTGTTACTTAGGCCCGTAGCCCGCTTTAACACGATAGTCTTTCCAAGAAAGGACCGTATCCTTATACTTAGTGCTGCGAAAGTTTAGAGTCCTCCAGCACAAGGGACTTTTCCGAGAATGTCATCCGAAACAAAACTTATACTTGGTAAGCAAACTTATACTTGATACATCAAAATAAGGGTAATCATTCATGCTTAACAAATACTTTTCAAAACAAAGCAAAGTAAAACTTATCAAAACGTTATAACATAACTTTATTAAAAATACCACTCACTTAGTTCTCGGGACGTCGGAAATCAAAGCAAAAGTCCAAGTCCTACAAACACATGGCAAGGTCCACTGAAAACACATTTCAAAACAAGTCTTACATGCATGCAAATGATCTCGGGAAAACATGCTGGAAGTCAAAACACTGTTTTACATGTCAGGAAGACATGCTGGGTACCAACCAGGTCTAAGCCGAGGTCCCACACCACCTGGCCGAGGTGTGGTTACCAAGGCTTCGGCGTGCGGCTGCATGCCGAGGTGTTCATGCAAGACAGACTAAAGGTGCAAGTGATCATGTAAGATAGGCCAAGGTGAGATACGATGCTTGGCCTAAGTGTGAGGTCTAGGTGAGAGTGATCTCGACGACTACACTTCGGGGAGTGAAGTCTGGAAATCTGGGTTGAAGAACATGAAGAACATGAACATGAATGCTAAAAATCATGACTTGTTTATTACAAAATCTGGGATTTCATGCCATGAGTTCGAAAACATGGACCTGGGTACCCATACTTGAAGATCATACAAAAACAAACATGAAAACATGAAAACATGGACCTGGGTACCCATACTTGAAGATCATACAAAAACAAACATGAAAACATGAATCTTGGTGCAACCTCTTGGATCAAAACATGACTTTTCTTGAAGAACACATGAATACTATTTTCTCTTTCTAAAACCGAACTTCAAAACAATGCATGGCTTACAAATCATATTCAATCATGCAATGCAATAACATAAACATAAAGAACAACATGAGCAAATCAAGAATCTAACCTTAGAACACAAATCTAACGGTTCGATCTCTAGGAATCAAGCTTGGGAATCCTCTCCCTCTCTAAGAACTCCTTCTCCCTCTTCTAGAGCTTCTCTCTCTTCTCCAGAACAATGATATAACAAATGATAGGTTTCTCTCTCTGCCGGCTGACTTAACACTCTGCTCGGACACGTGGCGCTACCGGGTTGGTTCTCTTCAAAAAGGTGATTGAAAGACAAGACAGGTGTAAGGCAAAGCGTATTCAACAAGCTTGGTGGCAAGGGCACTCCGGCAAGTGATGACATCGGCTAAGGACAAGGTTTCGGCAAGTCAGGGAACAATGATCTCGGCTAGAAAGGACAACACTTGGCCTAGCTGTGCCACACCTCGGCCTAGATGTGCCACACCTCGGTCTAGGTCATACCTGTTCAGGAACAAGATCACTTGGGTTCAAGGATGATATCTCGGCCTAGATAATACACATCTCGGCCTTGGTGACACACACCTCGGCCTAGATGATAATCATCTCGGCCAATATGCCAGGATGAAGATGGAGGTCAATCAAAGTGGTTCCAAGATAGTTCTAGGCTTAAGGTGACCTCGGCTTAGATCAACCTAGGCTTGGCGTGACTGAGGCCTAACATAACCTCGGCTTAACAGCAACGAGGGAACAAAACATGAAATTAGTACTTAAACAAAACAAGACAAGACTCGCAAATGCAACTTAACATGGCAAAACATATAAATGTATGCAAGCGTGACTAAGACATAAATGTGGGTTGTTACAAATAAGAGAGGTGAAAGGCTCAATTTATAGGAGAGGAAAGCTTGGTCACCAAGAAAGAGGTTAACTTGGAGGAAAAGTATAGGAGAGGAAATTGGTGGGAAATTTCCTTGGAGGTGAGGAAACTTGGTGGGAAATTTCCTTGGAGGCTTGGTGGATAAGAATGAAGACTTGACTTGGAGACTTGACTTGGAGACTCGGTGGGCAAGTTTTCTTGGAGGAAAAAGAAAGGATTAACTAGGAGAACAAGTTATTTGGAGCCCAATCACACAATATAATCTATAACACATTATAATATTAAAATATCTGCTAACACAAACTTCTTATCTTCGATGCTATTTTAACATGCATTAGTAACATAAAAAAGTGATTTCATTTTTTCATAATACAAACATAATGATGCACGAGTGATGGTGCGTAATGCACATTTTATTTTAACATGAAATATTGCTATTAATTCTTGTGATTAATTTTCTTATTTATGTTTTTACATATTGTGCCATACCTCTATAATGAATGGTATAACAAGAGAGGCCAATGCTCTCTCATTTAATTAATAATGTTAGTTATATTTTATTGTGTTAGACAATCTTCACTGTATTTAAATAAATAAATTCTGTTTGTGTACTAAACTACAAACAGAATACAAAAGAAAAATAAAAGAAAGGAGAGAGATCGTTTGATTACAAAAATCAAACCAATAAATAAAAATAAATAAATAAATATAAACATATGTTTATTTTGTTACAAAAAACAAAATCAAAATTTGATTTAAATAAATAAAACAGAAAATTAACAACTTACTTGATTAATTTCTTGAACAATATTCTAATCAAGTACAGTGTTTGATACTTTGTCCTTAAGACAAATTCGTCCTCTCCACGGTGCTTTCAGAATTTCAGACGTCTATCTCCGAGGATAAAATGATCAATAACGAATAAATGCAGCACTACAATTTATTCGCACAACGAACACACTAAGTGTTCACACTCTTTCTCACAAGAAAATAATGCAGCAATATGTAGAGAATAGTTGCAGAATTATTTGGATGAAAACATCAAATGAGGGTTAGTCTATTTATAGATGTAATGGCACCCTTTTATTTTGAATTGAACAGGTAGCATAGCTGTTTGAACAAGTACTGAACCTGTTGGGTTTGAATTGGTACTGTTTGGGTTCAAATTTGAATTTGAATAGATAACAACCTGTACAGAATTCCAACTGGGTTTTTTGAAATTTAAACAGATTCAAATCTGTTCGAGTGGGAAAAATCGGACCTAATTTTGAATTTAATTTCCAAAATTCAAATTCAAAAAATTAGAATTTAATTTTAGAAAAATAAAATTCAAATGTGTTTTGCCCAACCCAACCTCACACCACGTACCCGTGCCCAAGCCCAGGCCCGGCTAACCAGACGAACGGCGACGGCGCGCGCGCGTGGTGATTTTTGTGTCCAATGGATCTAGCCCATTTTACCCATAACCTCCCTCTCCACAAAACTTGGGTGCCCCTTGGGGCCTACCCCAAGTTCCAACTCCAAGCCTTATAAACCCATTCAAAGTTTCCCACCAAATCAATGTGGGACAAGCCATTATTCAAACCTTTAAGGATTTCCCACCAAAACTCCATTTCCATGGAGCACACTTTGGCTTCAATTTCCCATTCACTTGATAATGGTTTTGAGCAACCAAATATACCACGTGAATCACAATGCGGCATAGAACACGTTACCACTTTGACCCGCAAAATTCGACGCATGGGTCCCATCTATAAATTAGACAAAGTTTAGGAAAAATTCTGTTTTCCAGAATTTTATTTTAGTTGAGATACCGCATCACCTTTATTTTTCGATAAATAAAGACTGATGTCTATAGGTGTTCTATTTACATTCATATCATCCTTGATAAATTTTCCAAGAATTTTCTCAATATAATGTGATTGAGATAATGCATATCCGTCAGATGTTTTAGTAATTTTCATTCCTAATTTAATATCTGCGACCCCCATATCTTTCATATCAAATCTTCTATTAAGCATTTGTTTAGTTGATTTGATCATGTTTTGACTGCTTCCAATGATAAGCATGCCATCCATATAAAGACAAACTATGACATATCCTTGGTCAGTGTTTTTAACATAGACGCACTTATCACATTCGTTTATCTTAAACCCATTAGTAAGCATTGCATGATCAAATTTTTCATGCCATTGCTTAGGTGCTTGTTTTAATCCATAAAGAGATTTTACAAGCCGACAAACTTTCTTTTCTTACCCCGGCATCACAAACCCTTCGGTTGCTCCATTCAAAGTTTCCCACCAAATCAATGTGGGACAAGCCATTATTCAAACATTTAAGGATCTTCCACAAAAACTCCATTTCCATGGAGCACACTTTGGCTTCAATTTCCCATTCACCCGATAATAGTTTAAGCAACCAAATATACCACGTGAATCATAACGCGGCATAGAACGCGTTACCAGTTTGACACGCGAAATTCAACGCATGGGTCCCACCTATAAATTAGACCAAAGTTTAGGAAAAATTCTGTTTTCTAGAATTTCCAAAAACCATTTCTAACAATCCCCCACATAAATGGAATTTGATGACAACGGAAATGCAACAATATGCAGAATTTGTTGAAAGAGTATAAATCGAAAATATCTCGCATTAGGATAGGTAGCTTTCGGCCTTGACCCTTCCCTAGTGATAACCTATCAGACTTACTCGCTAACCAATGGACGCAATGTCTTGAATTGTTAAGCCGTTTGTGTAAGCCAAGACAATAGATTTCACACAAAGTATCTTCTGACAAATCATAGTTCTCACGGTTGTGTTCATTTTGGCCTTGAATGCTTCTAGTTTTCATGAGTGCTTCTAGAGAATTTAGCCTCTTTATTCTCATAGAACCGGCCCCATTTCGACATTCATATAAGTGATTCTTATTGTTAATATCTCCTTATACTCGTCTTGATTTTAGGCATAAATCAAGATATAAGTAATCATTAAAAGCAAAGCGTATCCTTATACCCTTGCATACAACATATGTTACAGATATCACTCTCACCATAGGAATGGATAGAGAATTTTAATCCCTTGATAATTTCTGGCGAGCCACACAGAACTTAGTTGTCCCTTTGAACTTAATTCTTGGGATTTCCAGTCATATAAGTAGGGTTAGCATTATGATGACTCTTATGTAATAGGCTTTAAGCCCATCCCCTTTGATGAATAATACACTTGTTCTTTTGTCAAACCTTTTGTTAACGAATCTGCAATATTCTCTTTAGACTTTATATAGTCTATTGAGATTTTTCCATTTGAGAGCAATTGCCTTACGGTATTATGTCGACAACGAATATGTCGTGACTTACCATTATACATATGATTCTGTGCCCTGCCTATTGCAAATTGACTATTACAATGAATGCAAATAGCTGGCACACGTTTTGGCCACATTAGAATGTCTTCTAAGAAGTGACAAAGCCATTCTACTTCTTCTTCTGCTTTGTCTAAAGCAATGAACTCAAATTCCATTGTGGATCGTACAATGCATGTTTGTTTTGTGGATTTTCAAGAAACAGCAGCGCCTCCTAGAGTAAAGACATATCTACTAGTGGATTTTGAATCTTTAGTATCCGATATCCAATTGGCATCACAATAACCTTCGAGTACTGCTGGATATCGAGTAAAGTTCAAACCATGATCACGGGTAAATCTTAGATATCTAAGAACCACGAATGATCGTTTTCCAATGGTTTTCTCTGGGATTACTAGTGTACCTACTCAATTTACTAACTGCATAAGTTATGTCAAGACGAGTACAATTCATTAGGTATATTAGGCTTCCAATGATTTGGGAGTATTCTAACTGAGACACCGCATCACCTTTATTTTTTGATAAATAAAGACTGATGTCTACAGGTGTTCTAGTTACATTTATATCATCCTTGATAAATTTTCCAAGAATTTTCTCAATATAATATGATTGAGATAATGCATATCCGTCAGATGTTTTAGTAATTTTCATTCCTAATATAATATCTGCAAGCCCCATATCTTTCATATCAAATCTTCTATTAAGCATTTGCTTAGTTGATTTGATCATGTTTTGACTGCTTCCAATGATAAGCATGCCATCCATATAAAGACAAACTATAACATATTATTGGTCAGTGTTTTTAACATAGACGCACTTGTCACATTCGTTTATCTTAAACCTATTACTAAGCATTGCATGATCAAATTTTTCATACAATTTTTTAGGTGCTTGTTTTAATCCATAAAGAGATTTTACAAGCCGACAAACTTTCTTTTCTTGCCCCGGCATTACAAACCCGTCGGGTTGCTCCATATAGATCTCTTGATTTAGATCACCGTTTAAGAAAGCTATCTTAACATCCATTTGATGTATTTCTAAATTATACAATGCTGCTATAGCAATAAGTATACGAATGGAGGTTATTCTTGTCACAGGAGAATATGTGTCAAAATAATCCAGGCTTTCCTTTTGTCTGTAACATTTACTACAAGTCTTGCTTTATACTTGTCTATTGAACCATCTGCTTTCATTTTTCTCGAATATCCATTTATACCCAAGAGGTTTAGAACCAGGTAAAGGATTCACCAATTCCCAAGTATGATTTTGCGTAATGGATTTAATTTCATTATTAAAAGCTTCTTTCCACAAAGGTGCTTCAGGACCTGTCATTGCTTTCTTGAAGCTTTGAGGTTCATTTTCTAACAGGTATGTCAGAATATCTAGACCAAAGGATTTTGATGTTCTTGCTCTCTTACTTCGTCTTGGTTCATCATCAATTAAATCCTGTTGGTCGAGAGCATTACTAGTCTCTTGTGTTTGATTGTCATTAGTCTCTTGACTTTGTGTACAATCATAAGTTCTTTTCTGTGAACTTAATTCCTGTCCTTTCTTGTAAGGAAAGACATGTTCAAAAAAACACAGCATTCCTTGACTCTATAATATTGTTCACATTTATATCAGGTATTTCTGATCTATAAGTCAGAAACCGATATGCACTACTATTCTGAGCATAACCACTAAACACACAATCTACTGTTTTTGGTCCTATCTTAGTTTTTTTAGGAACAGGAACTTCTACCTTTGCCAAACACCCCCACACTTTTAAGTATTTATAGGAAGGTGGTCGACGTTTCCATAATTCATAAGGAGTGCTGTTGATTTTCTTGTGGGGTATTCTATTAAGAACATAATTAGTAGATAATATTGTGGGTGTTTGGGAAGTAAGTTTTTATGTAGGTTTTTTTTAGTTGTAGGATATTATTGGATAAAAAATTTTTAGTGTTTGGGAAGATAGTTGGGGTTTTTTTTGTGGTTGGATGTGATATTTGTGAGAGAAAAAGTAAATGATTATGGGGTTGGATGTGATATTTTGTTTGGATGTGTTTTTTTTTGGTTTTGCAAAATTTTTGTCTTTTAGTGAAAAAAATGAGAAAAAAATTTGGGAACCAAGTTCCCAAACACCACCATTGCTTCTCCCCACAAGTTCTGTGGTAAGCCTGAACTTAGTAACATAGCATTCATCATTTCTTTAAGGATTCTATTCTTCCTTTTAGCAATTTCATTTTGCTGTGGAGAATAGGGTGCTGTAGTTTGATGAATAATGCCATGTTGTGCACAAAATTCATTTAATGGTGCATCATATTCACCACCCTTATCACTTCTAACCATTTTAATGGTTTTTCCAAGTTGATTTTCAATTTTGTAGAGTTTAAACATTTCTAAGGTTTCATCTTTATTTCTAAGTAAATAAACATAACAATATCTTGTGCAATCATCGATACATGTTATGAAATACTTTTTGCCTTCTCTAGTTTGAACAAATTTAAGATCACATACATCTATATGAATTAATTCTAGAGGTTCGGTTTTTCTTTCAACCAATTTAAATAGAGCCTTAGTTAGTTTCGCTTCTACACAAATCTCACATTTGTGATTAGGATCAATTTCAAACTTTGGTATATAATCCAAACCAATTAATCTACGCAAAGCATCAAAATTCACATGTTCTAATCTACCATGCCATAAATATGACTCAAGAATATAAGCAAAAGATGTGTTATTCTTATTAATAGCAACTTTTGGTACAACCATCATTACAGTCAATTTGAAAAGACCATCACTCATGTATCTCTTACCAACATACATACCACTCTTTGTTAATACAAATTTATCAGACTCAAAGACAAGCCTAAAGCCATTTTTACTTAATAAAGAACCAGAAACCAAATTCTTCCATATGTCAGGTACATGCAGTACGTTGTTGAGGGTAAGTTCTTTCCCTGATGTCATCTTCAAGATCATCTTTCCTTGTCTAGCCACAGTAGAAGTAAAAGAACTTCCCATGAAAAGTTGTTCACTATTTGCAGCCTCATTGTAGGTTGTGAACATCTTCTTATCCGCACAAATGTGACGAGTTGCCCCAGTGTCAACCCATCATTCCTTGGGATTTCCAACCAAATTAGCCTCAGACACCACAACAGAGAGGTTGATGTCATTTACCCCATCAGAGATGCAATCTAATTCTGTTACATTGGCTTGATTGGTAGTCTTCTTACTTGTGCTTCCACGATCCTTCTTAGGGCGGTGGCAATCAGAAGCTCGATATCCAGTCTTGCCACAGTTATAGCATTTTCCTTTGAACTTCTTGTTGGCATTGTTGTCGCCTTATTTAGAACCATTTCCAGTAAACTTCCTCTTTTTGTTATGTGGTTTGTGAATTTGTTCAACCACATTAGCCTTGGACTCAATGAGATTTTTTCCATTCCTCTTTTCAGCCTTTCGGTTATCTTCCTCAATTCTCAATCCTACAATCAATTCATCCATGGTCATCTCCTTGCATTTATGTTTTAAATGATTTTTGAAATCTTTCTAAGCCGGTGGCAACTTTTCCACTAAAGCAGCGACTTGGAAAGACTCGCTAAGAGACATACCTTCAGAATGAATATCATGCAAAATTATTTGAAAATTTTGAACTTAAGAAATTACTATTTAGGAGTCTACCATAACGAAGTCTAGAAATTTACCGACAACAAATTTCTTCGTGCCGACATCCTCTGTTTTGTATTTTTTCTCCAAAGAATCCCACAATTCTTTTGCTGATTTCAGAGGGCAGTAAACATTATACAGCATGTTGTCAAGGCCATTGAGGATGTAGTTTCTGCACAGGAAATCAGAATGTTTCCAAGCATCTACAGCGGCAATAACTTGCCCATCACTTCCATCCTCTCTCAGTACTGGAGCCTCTTCACGGAGAAACCGGGCCAAATTTAGAGTTGTAAGATAGAACAATATTTTCTACTGTCATCTCTTAAACACAGTGGCATTAAATTTTTTTGGTTTTTCTCCATGATTTATTGGAACTTGAACATGGTTCTGGATAGGGACCGGAGTTGGTGTAACAATTTGAGTACCACTTCCAGTTGTAGTTTCAATTGCAGTAGCCATCATATTTGATTACAAAAATCAGAAAAAATCAAAACAAAAATTAATTTTCTAGTTACTAAAACCAGAAAATAAATTATAACACAAAATAATTTTATTTTCCTTGTTACCAAAACTAGAAAATAAAATACCATAATAATTTTCTGTAACACCAATTAATATTCTGTAATTGTTAATGACACTAGTATATTACTACTAGTTGTCAAAGAAAATAGATAGTATACTACTACTATCTGTCAAACAGTATATTACTATTATTTGTTTTCCAACCAGAATATCACTTTTGTGAAAACTCAGAAAATTAAATACAATGAAGACACCAAAAAAATTTCTATCTTAAGATTGTTGGACAATCTTCACTATATTTTAAAAAATAAATTCTGTTTGTGTACTAAACTACAAATAGAATACAAAAGAAAAATAAAGGAAAGGAGAGAGATCGTTTGATTACAAAAATCAAACCAATAAATAAATAAAAACAGATTTTTATTTTGTTATAAAAAATAAAATCAAAATCTAATTTAAATAAATAAAACAGAAAATTAATTAACAACTTACTTGATTAATTTCTTGAACAATATTCTGATCAAGTCTAGTGTTTGACACTGTGTTCTTAAGATAGATTCGTCCTCTCCACGGTACTTTCAGATTTTCGGACGTCTATCTCCCAGGATAAAATGATCAACAACGAATAAATGCAGTACTACAATTTATTCACACAACGAACACACTAAGTGTTTACACTCTTTCTCATAAGAAAATAACGCAGCAATATGTAGAGAATAGTTGCAGAATTATTTGGACGAAAAAGTTAAATGAAAACATCAAATGAGGGCTAGTCTATTTATAGATGTAGTGGCACCCTTTTATTTTGAATTGAACAGGTACTGAACCTGTTGGGTTTGAATTGGTACTGTTTAGGTTCAAATTAACAACCTGTACAGAATTCCAACCGGGTTTTTTGAAATTTAAACAGATTTAATTCTGTTTGGGTGGCCTAAAAAGATTAGTATTGGGCCGGACAAACCCAACCTAACCTCACATCCGTGTCCAAGCCCAGTTCGCCCGATTGGACAGCGGCGGCGTGCGTGGTGATTTTTGGGTCCAATGGGTCTAGCTCATTTTGCTCATAACCTTCCTCTCTACAAAACTTGGGTGCCCCTTAGGGCCTACCCCAAGTTCCAACTCCAAACCTTATAAACCCATTCAAAGTTTCCCACCAAATCAATGTGGGACAAGCTATTATTCAAACCTTTAAGGATTTTTCACCAAAAACTCCATTTCCATGGAGCACACTTTGGCTTTAATTTCCCATTCACCCGATAATGGTTTTGAACAACCAAATATACCACGTGAATCACAACGCGGCATAGAACGCGTTACCACTTTGACCTGCGAAATTCAACGCATGGGTCCCACCTATAAATTAGACCAAAGTTTAGGAAAAATTTTGTTTTCTAGAATTTCCAAAACCATTTCTAACAAAAACCGACACTCTAAACCATTCAATGAAGAATTTGGCAGCCACAAAATGCAATTTGTGTTTCCTAGCAGATGGGTTGCAGCAAGTACAAGGGGCGCTCACATTGAGGGACATGATCATTTAGTTTGCCCCGCCGTCCATGGATTCAAGGATCAATGGAGGCGGTTTTTTGGACTCTGCATTGGAACAAACCGGATGTCACATTGAAAAGGGAACAATGATTTGTGACCATTGATATTTATATTTTGTTTTAGAAAATTTGGAATGTTCCAATATTGTACTGAAAATATCTTAAGCAACTCGTGTTAGACCTTAAGATATTGGCATGATCCTAGCCATTAATGGGCTAAAGTGCCTATATATTTGTAGGAAGAGTCCCGATTGTGCATCAATTATTCTTTAATTAATACAAACTTCTTATCTTCGATGCTATTTTAACATGCGTTAGCAACATAAAAAAGTGGTTTCATTTTTTTCTTGATACAAACATAATGATGCACGAGTGATGGTGCGTAATGCACATTTTATTTAAACATGAAATATTGCTATTAATTCTTGTGATTAATTTTCTTATTTATGTTTTTATATATTGTGCCATACCTCTATAATGAATGGTATAACAAGAGAGGCCAATGCTCTCTCATTAATAATGTTAGTTATACTTTATTGTTGGTAACGTAAGGGTGGTTGAGTTTTCGTAACGTTGATGTTGTGAGGTATATTGATGATAATTATTTATTGAGAACTTTTGATATCGCTCAATGTGTGTATATGAGGAGGTTTGGGCAGTGTTTATGGAAGAGCTATGGATGTATTATATATAATTTTGTATTTAGTTTATACATAAATAATCATGCAGCCTATGAGGGTATTTTTTTTATGGTGGAGTTTTGAATTAACCTACTTGTGCAGGATTGATTTAGTCAACATGATTATTAGTCGAGTTATTATATCTTGAAGGAGACGGACCAATATGAAATACACTATTGTACCAAGGAGTGGTGGTGTCAAGTCCTAGATTTTCAAAAGTTAATATGAGGCAGAAACTAAATAATCTAAGCATGAAATTTTCGAAAGAAATATCATTCTTGTTCATTTAATTATCGGAAAATCTTTTTTTTTTTTTTTAACAATATTCTTTACTTTTTCAAAATATAATATAATTCAAAGTGAAAGTGACAAAACCAATGGGAACAACAAACCCACTCTCCATATTTTACATTCCTTACATGCTTTCCATAATCAATAAAGCTTGAGGGCTCGAAAATTCCAAGGCTTGATTGCCCCGAAATTGAAAATGACGTCGTTTTCAATTTTATTTTATTTTTATTTTTTTTCCCTCTCCTTAAACAGGCAGAAGAGAAAAGAGAGAAGGGAGAAAGGAGAGAGAAGAGGGAGGAAGAGAGAAGAGCAACGACATGATGGCGTGATGGCGTGATGGCGATGACCGGATGACGGGCTGCGTGATGGCGACGACGGGACGACGGGCTGTGTGACGGGCTACGTGATGGCGAAGCCGGGACGACGGGCTGTGTGTGTGTGTACACAGATCTATGTATACACATAGAGCAATGACGATGGGCGATGGAGGTGGCTTCTTCCTCCTCTCCTTCTTTCTCTGTTCTTCTCTGTTCCCCTCATTTTTTTTTTTGATTTTGATTTTGATTTTTTTGATTTGTGTATTTTTTTGAGTTTTTGAGAAGAATAGATTTATTGGTGATCTGTTCTTAGCTTTGGTGATCTGTTCTTCTTTATTTCTCTGCAAATTGGTGATCTGTTTTGGAGTATTTCTCTATTTCTCTATTTCTTAGATTTGGTGAAAAAAACCCATAATTTTTTGGAGTTTGTTTGTTAAATTTTTCTGCTAATTTTTCTGAGTTGTTGATTTTGAGCTCCAGAGTAGTAGAGCAGAGAGGGGAAAGGAAGAAGAGAGTGAAGGAAGAAGAAAACGGGAAGAAAAAAAAAAAAAAATCAAACGACGTCGTTTCAAAATTCGGGGTAGTCGAGCCCTTGTCCATTTGGGCTACATAGCACGTCTGTTCCATAATAATTATATAACACAAAAAAAATATTTTCAAAATACAATGCTCCCCCAGCTTAGAACAATATAATGGATATTTTTCAATTTTATTTATTTATTTATTTTTTTAAAAGGGCACTTGGCCAAATCAATAGATACGGTTCGAAATCGGACACAAGCAAATAAGAGCATTACCACTTGCTATCACACATCTTGATATAACTAGCTGTCTGGTCCTCAAATTCCAAAATATTTTCTGTACACATGTACAGACAAATGGTGAACAAACCACTAACTCATCAAGCAATTTTATATAATTACTTTACAAAACATGAGGATATGGTGATACAATATATATCCCTAAAAATGACATGAAATGCCAACTTTTAGATTTACTTGCTCAACCACTTTAAGACCAATTTATTTAATTGACTCCCATAAGTTGACTTTAAAAAAAAAGGTAAATTACACTGACTTTTCCTAAAGTTTTTGTTTAATACAGATACCTTCCTCACATTTGAAAAATTACACTGGTCTCTCTGTCATATTAAAATGACATATTTGTCGCTCACCCTTTATACATATAAAATAGTAAAATAATACAGATATTTTGTTTATATTGTTTTAAGGGAAATAACAATCATCTTCTTTAGTTTAACTCACACAAAAAAATTGACGTTTTTTTTATATTTATTTTTATTGAATTTTTAATATTTTAGGTAATTTTATTTTTTATTTTTTAGATACACATAATTTAGATATACTTAAGAATTATAATATTTTGTGATTTTGTTTTTTAAATTCACCAAATACAAAAAAAAAAAAAAAATACAAAAATTCAATGCATTATCTTATTTTGTTGTATTCAATGGATTTTTTTTTTTTAAAATTTTTTACACAAATTTTATACTTTTTAAATATATCTAATGTAGGTATAATGGTGGAACTAAAAATAAAAAAGTTATATTCATATATAAAAATTTGTACAAAAAAATATCATAAAATGTTATTATAGTGATATTGTTGTAAATATAAATCATGTTTATGGATATTTTATTTTAAAGTGAAAGGTCATCATAAAGCTATATTTTGCCGGTTTGGTAGCACTTATTAATTTCAGTTTAAAATTAGCTTTTGGATTAAAATAAGCCTTTTTGGAGTGTTTGGTTGAACTTATGAGAGATAGATTATAGTTTAAAATTAATTAATTTTGAGCTAAAAGTTGTCAGCTTGGTCTGAGGTGCTTTTTTTTTTTTTTTTTTTTTTTTTTCCAGCTTGTGCGCGTAGTTGGTTGTGAAAGGGCGAAATGACTTAAATGCCCCTCCAAAACTTCAAAAATTACCAAAATACCGATATATAAACCTAACAATCAAACACTGTTTACGTCGAGGAGAGAGAGAGAGAGAGCGTGAGAGGCGATTTTCGGTGGCCTGAGAGGCGATTTGCAGTGATGATTTCTGGCTAGGATTTTGAGCTGTTCTCTCTCTATCTCTCTTTCTTCGGTGTTGGTTCGTCGCTCTGTTCTCTCTCTGTCTCTTTCTCTCCAGCATTGGTTCGTCGCTTTGTTCTCTCTTTGTCTCTTTCTCTGATGTTGGTTCATCATTATCGCAATCTAAACCAATGATGTCGTCACAATTTATGTTGTTGTTGGTCTCTCTCTCTGTGCCTCCATCGTCATCCCCCATCTCTCATCGCGATTGGGCGTGCGAGACGATCTCAAACCCTAGTGCCGCCACGTCGCCGCTGTGCCTGCCGGAGATAGGGCTTTCAGTGTTCTTTTTTTAGGAGGTTTTACATGTTATTTTAATAAAAAAAAAAAAAAATAATTAATCATTTTAGCCATTAATGAAATAAATAGTAGGATAAATTGATACTAATTATTAATTTTGGTATTAATTGATGCTAATTAAGCCATTAATTGACACTAATTAATTTATAATGAAAAAATGAAATAATTTTATACTAATTGAAACTATTAATGAAAATAATAATTTTTGTAATGCTAATTATATTAACTTTTATTAATGAAATAATTTTTTTTAAATTAAAACTGAAAAAAATGACAAAAAAATCATTTTTGTATCATATAAGGCAAAAAGACAATTACACGGTAAAAAGTTATTTTATAACTTATCAACCAAATACTACTCTGCTGCTTAAATCCACAATCCCCACAGCTACACTAAAAAGGTTAACAGTTTATGTTCACAGCTATAAGCTATAATCGTTAAGTTATAATCTATAATCACTTTTCCACAGCTCTACCAAACGGGACCATCATTGTGTTTGAAAATTCTATATAAAATTTATGTTTGTATATCATTACTCAATAAGAATATGTTCAAGTAGAATTTAATAATGAAAATTTGTAGAATGTAGTCATAATAATATGAAGAAGAAATTGTAGAAAAAATGACAAGATGGTCATTCAAAAAATTTTAGGACATGACATGAGCAATCTATGTGGTAATTTGTAATGAGATTACAAACCTCAGGAAAGAAAATGTAGTTTTTCAAATGTGAGGAGAGATTTGTATTAAAAAGAAACCTCAAGGGGTGTCAATGTAATTTATCCTAAAAAAATTAATAATTTATCCAAAAGATAATAACCACATATATCTTTTATAACGGGATCACAAGGTCGATTTATTTAATTAACTCACCATAGTTAAATAAATAATCCACAACCACGAAATTACTACTCTAAAAACTGCACAGTATTTGGGATCTACTATCTCTGAAGCGGACTAGACCATTGTGGGTGTCAATTTTCGACCACACTGCCCTCCTTAGTAATTCAGCTGTAGAACACAGGCAGAATAGATGGCACCTGGTTGTCTTGCACAGAAAGAGAAGGCTCCGGCGGTGGTTCTTCCACCCGGGGGCACTCCGACGATCAAGTCAGTATATCTCTCAAAGATAGTCAATAGTGCTAAACTTAATGCTCAAAGTATAAATTGCGTACCTTAGACCCACGGGGGTGCCTCTCTTTTATAGTTTACTCAATCCTAGTCCCACTAGAAGCGTCACTTCTATGGACTCCAATTCAGTGCTTACTTTGGATTCCTCAAGAGATAAGGATAAACCCCCTAAGAGTATTATCTTTATCTATCCTGAAGTCTTTCTTCATTCTAGGACTCTTGTCCCTTATCCGCTTATCCCGGATTCCGATATCTTTGGAGATAACCTTGGCAACTTCGAGATAACCTCGGCATAACTACCACGACACGTGGCACCTCGGCTGAAACGTCGGCGTCACCATGCCACGTGTTGGTACTCAGAAAATATATCCCCACAACTGCCCCCTAGGTTCTATTACCTCGGCATCCTGAGGTGATGGAACCTATATCGGTACTTTCTTTCTGTACATCGACTATGAACTCCTCAGCCGAGATCATTCACTTTAGGCCGACATGTCTTCTTTCAAGAACAAGAATTCAAATGAACTCTCCCATGCGCATGAGTTGTCATGCATCACTTCTCAATCGTTCCACTTACGTGTTTCGTTTTCATTGGCTCGTGCCTGTGATGCGCTTGTAAGCCGTCTTTCATCTGTCTGCGCCGTCTGACGTGTGCGTTGCTCCAGGCGCATTAAATGCCCTGTTTTTGCCGCCGTTTCAAGTTTTTGACAAAACCCTTGCCTCTTTTCCTCCGTTTCTTCACTTTTGCATTTCGTTTCTACTTGCTCTTTCTCTCTCTAAACTCTTCTTCTCGAATCCGCCATTGTTCAAGCTCTAGGCTCTGCAACTGATCTCTTTCTTCCATTCAGCGAAGCTTTCGCCATTCGTCTTGTCGGCGACCCTTATTCCGGCTTCAATCTTTCTAGTAAGCCACTATTCTTTCTGTTTTCAGTTCATTGATGCTCCTTTATTTTCTTGCTGTTACTGTCTTTTTCAAACATCTATCTTGCGAACCATATATCTGAATACTTTGATTCTGCTTTTGCCCATGTTTTGAACACTTGCACTGTTTCACCATTTTTCTGCCACTGTTCTTGACCCTATACCTCTGTATTCTTTATGCTTTTGAGAACCCTACCTCTGTTCCTGATTCTAAAACTTCGTTCTTTGTTTTTTGTTTTCTGTGTTTCCTTCCAGATTTGTGCCCCCAATCTGTTCTTTTGTAGATTTTAGGTTTGGGATTTGTCTGTAGAACCAACCAATTTTTAGGAAAAAATTGAAACAATCCTTTCCAGCATTCACCTAGGTTAGAGCCGAGGTCCCAAAAACCCCTTTAAGAATATCCTCTTTCTAAAGTCGAATACCTTTACGCCGACATCATGGGCGTGTGGAAACATAGGGTAGATACCCCAACCAAGCTTCAGTACTTTAGGGAAGAATTCTCCATTCCGGCCGATGTCCATCTGAGACTGGCTAGGGATGACGACTCTATCATGCCCACAGATGATTCAATGCCCTTTCCCATCGTAGCGTTTACTGAATGTGGACTCCGGCTTCCACTTAATCCCCTTTTTTCGCGAAGTTCTCCACTACTACAAGTTGAACCCCATGCAACTTACCATTAATTCCTATCGAGTGATTAATGGTATTATAGCCTTAGCTAGGCAGGAGAAATGGTAGGATCACCCTTGCCGACATCCAATATTGTTATACCATGTGTGCCCTTGACTTGAAAGAAAAAGGTTACGTCTATTACCTCAAGCCGAGGTCCACTGAATTCAAAATCGTAGCTGACCTTCCAGACTCCAACAAGGGGCCTGGGAGATGACTATGTCATTTGCTTCTGGGAATTGGGAATTTACCCCAGACGAGGATGCCCATCTTTACCCTCTTCCTTGAATAGTTAAAGAGGGCAAGGGTAAGAACCCAGTATCAATACTTAGTTGTTTCCTCTCAAGTCTTCAATATTTTATCTGTTTCTAATGTCTGTTTTTCTTCTTGCAGATGTTCGCAAGCCACCGAAAAACTTTCGCCAATCCTATGTTCCCTGGACCAAGGCATTTAAAGAAATTCCTGGACTTGCCAATGCACAAAAGAAAAGCGCCTCTTCTTCTCAACTTTATCCCTGCATACAAATCAATTTTGCCCGACGTTCCTAAAAAGAAGAAGAAAAGTCTTTCTCCTCCTACTGCCACAACCCAAACCACTTCTACATCTCGAACAGATCAAGGATCAACATTTGACCAGCCGATCAGCCATCAACTTCGACGCCATACTTGATCCCATACCCTGAACGAAGACGTCGGCGAAGACTTGTCCGAACTGCTGAGATGGGTCGCCCAAAACCTGTGGCCGAAGACCTCTTAGCCGACCTCCCAACCGACGTTGACGCTCAACCCATCGCAAACCATGCCCCCACTGAAGCCGAAAAGAACCAAGAAAGCTCAGCCAAAGGCTAAAGTAACTCAGGTTGAATTTGAGGATACTTTACCCATTTCTAAGCTTGCTGAGAGTGAGAAGTCTCAACCCTCTGCTGGGAAGAGGTGCTCTGAAGCCAACCGTCAGAGTCCCATAAATCAAAGAAGCCGAGGTCTTCCTCTACAATGTCTTCGAAGTCCAAAGTACCAAATGTCCCCTGGACGCCTGAGATTACCCTGGAGAATAAGCCTGTTTTGGCTAGTGACAACGCCGATGACATCAATGTCGGCGTTGCACTCAGTATAGCTCTTCTCCTCCCAGGCGATCTGGAAAAGAATGCCGAGATGAGTGAGTACGAAAATTACGCTCTGATGCTTCAACGCTGTGTTCAAGTAAGTGTCGTCACTTGGTAACCTGTCTTTCTTCAACTTTTCATATTTGTAAACTTTGTAATAACTTTTGTTTATGTTTTTTTTAGGCTGTTCAGCATGCCCATTCCTTTTCCATGCAATCTTTTGAGAATAGGGAGAGGTTGTCCGATCTGAAGAGGGAGTTTATTGCCCTCCAGAAAACCAACAAAAGTCTTCAATTAAAATGAAGAAGCTGGAAGACCAGCGAAGCTGCTACTAAGGCCCAACAAATAGCCGATGAGAAGGCTGATGCTCCTGAAGCTATTAAGAAGGTGGCCGAATCACAGAAGAGAGAGGCCGAGGAAAAAGCAGCCTAAGCCGAAAAGGAGCTTCAGGAGGCCCTGGCTACTAAAGACGCTGAAATCAAGGCGGCTGACGAAAAGGCTTATGCTCAAGGTATAGCTGACGTCACTGAGGAATATAAACTACAAGTTAGGTAGGCATGCAACAGGGGCTTCTCCCTTGGTTGGATGTCCCTGATAAAAAAACTTGATCTCCTTGCCGATTCACACCTTCCGCAATATCAACGCTATCCCTTTTCCATTCCCACCACCTCTCCTCCAAGTCAAACTGAGGATGCTTCTGAATCTGAGGACGAAGATGGAGATGAGGACGAGGATGCGGCCTTAGTAAGGAAATCCAAGTATGCTGCTGGGGCCAAGTCCCTTCCTTCAACTGAGCAAATCATGGACTTAACTCAGGATGAAGTGGGTGATGAGGTTGCCAAGGAAACTACTCCCGAGCAGGCTTCATCCGACGTTCCTCCAATCGATAAAGCCTTGATCAAACACTTGCCGAGATTGATGCCGAGATCGTGGCGGAAAAGGCAGCCGAGGCATTGACCCAGCAATCATCTGAACCTCAGACTTAACCAACTGCCACGTTTGAGGAATCTTAGCTCGCATGTTTTTTCTTTCGTTTCTTTTGTACTTCATGAGTTTTGCGTGACCGATGTGCCTTCTTCTGAACAGTTACGCTTTGATTGTTCCCCTCTGTAATAAAAAACTACAACTATATTGTCTGCATGCCTCAATCTTTATTTTCTCTTGATTACTTCTGTATGATTCTATACTTAGAATATTTTGCATGTTTTCATACTTTGCCTCTTTGTGCAATCTTCTCAGGGTTACATACCTTGGGTATAATAACGTAAAGCTTTGCTTCGGCAAGATACTGACCTGCAAACTTTTCATAATTTCAACAAGTGTAAAACACATACTGTTTTAATTTCAACTTATAAACTTTCCTCAAGTTATAACAAGTGCTAAACAATGATCTATTTGTAAATTGCTACAAATTTCAACAAATGTTTAAACAATATACTTAGCTTTTACTTTAACCTGTAAATTGCTGCAAATTTCAACATATGATCATATGTCGGCTTAACACCATCTTGTAAATTGCTACAAATTTCAACAAATGTTAAGCATCTTCTTTTGGTTAACCCACTTGCAAATTTCTACAAGTGTTTGATCAATAACCTCGGCTTTACTTCGACTTGTAAATCGCTACAAATTTCAACAAGCGAAGAGAAACAGTAATATCGGCTTAACTTCAACTTGTAAATTGCTACAAATTTCAACAAGTGAAGATAAGGAATCAGCTTAACTTCAACTTGTAATTGCTACAAATTTCAACAAGTAAAGATAAGGAATCAGCTTAACTTCAACTTGTAAATTGCTACAAATTTCAACAAGCGAAGATAAGGAATAATCTCGGCTTAACTTTAACTTGTAAATTGCTATAAATTTCAACAAGTAAAGATAAAGAATCAGCTTAACTTCAACTTGTAAATTGCTACAAATTTCAACAAGTGAAGATAAGAAATTATCTCGGCTTAACTTTAACTTGTAAATTGCTACAAATTTCAACAAGTAAAGATAAGGAATCAGCTTAACTTCAACTTGTAAATTGCTACAAATTTCAACAAGTGTTAAGCATATTCTTCTTCTCTTTGCCCCTAATGTGAACCTGAGTTCCACTTGGGTTCTCATTGTTCAGAAATAATATTATGCATCTTTTATCAATGTAAAGGAATTCTGCTATAATTTCATTGATGACGTTGAAAAAATAACAAGGAACATCTAATGATAGAAAAATTTCAGATTACAAGTGTTCCATGGTCTAGGCAATACTTGCCCTTATTATCTTCAAGTCGATAGGCTCCATTGCCTAATACCGAAGTGATTCTGTAAGGTCCTTCCCAGTTTGGGCCAAGCTTGCCCTCTCTGGGATCCTTCTTGTTGCCAACGACTTTTCTCAGGACTAGGTCGCCGATTTGAAAATCCCTTGGATTGACCTTCTTGTTGTAAGCTCTGGCAAGCTGTTGCTGGTAAGCTACGAGCTGAATTGCAGCTTTCTCTCTTCGTTCTTCCAAAAGATCCAGATCTCGGGCTAAGAGTATGTCATTAGTCCCATTCTCAACTCCCTGGCTACAAATTTCAACAAGCGAAGATAAGGAATAATCTCGGCTTAACTTTAACTTGTAAATTGCTATAAATTTCAACAAGTAAAGGTAAGGAATTAGCTTAACTTCAACTTGTAAATTGTTACAAATTTCAACAAGTGAAGATAAGGAATTATCTCGGCTTAACTTTAACTTGTAAATTGCTACAAATTTCAACAAGTAAAGATAAGGAATCAGCTTAACTTCAACTTGTAAATTGCTACAAATTTCAACAAGTGTTAAGCATATTCTTCTTCTCTTTGCCCCTAATGTGAACCTGAGTTCCACTTGGGTTCTCATTGTTCAGAAATAATATTACGCATCTTTTATCAATGTAAAGGAATTCTGCTATAATTTTCATTGATGACGTTGAAAAAATAACAAGGAACATCTAATGATAGAAAAATTTCAGATTACAAGTGTTCCATGGTCTAGGCAATACTTTGCCCTTATTATCTTCAAGTCGATAGGCTCCGATTCTGTAAGGTCCTTCCCAGTTTGGGCCAAGCTTGCCCTCTCTGGGATCCTTCTTATTGCCAACGACTTTTCTCAAGACTAGGTCGCCGATTTGAAAATCCCTTGGATTGACCTTCTTGTTGTAAGCTCTGGCAAGCTGTTGCTGGTATGCTACGAGCTGAATTGCAGCTTTCTCTCTTCGTTCTTCCAAAAGATCCAGATCTCGGGCTAAGAGTATGTCATTAGTCCCATTCTCAACTCCCTGGGTTCGGATCCCTGGGATGCCCGACTTCCAGTGGAATGACTGCTTCTGTGCCATAAGCCATGGCAAAGGGGGATTCTCCTGTTGATCTTCTCGGCATCGTCCGATATGCCCATAGCACGTTGGGCAACTCGTCTACCCATTTTCCTTTTGCTGCCTGCAACCTCTTCTTTATTCCATCCAGAATTACTTTGTTGGATGCTTCTGCTTGACTAGTACTTTGGGGAAAACTTGGTGTTGAAAAGTAATTCTTGATTTTGAATTTAGCACAAAAGTTCTTGATGAGTTTGCTGTCAAACTGTGTTCCGTTGTCGGCAACTATGGCTCTTGGAATCCCAAATCTGGTGATGATGTTTCTCTATATAAAGTTCTTGACATCTACATCTCGGATTTTGGCAAGAGGTTCTGCCTCTATCCACTTTGTGAAGTAATCTGTTGCTACCAGTAAGTATTTTCTCTGCCCAGTTGCCTGGGGAAGTTGGCCAACAAGATCCATGCCCCACTGGGCAAATGGCCAAGGGCTGGATACTGGATTCAGGTCAGCAGCTGGCTGGTGTATCAAAGGTGCAAACCCTTTTGGCATTGTTCGCACTTCTTCACATATGCTTCTGCATCTTTTTTGCATGTAGGGCCACCAATACCCCTGGGTAATGGCCCTGTGAGCTAGTGATCTGCCCCCAGCGTGGCTTCCGCAAACTCCTTCATGAATTTCATATAAAAAATCTTCAACTTGCAAAGGGTGTACGCACCTTAAGAGGGGTCTAGTGAATGACCTTCTGTAGAGATGTCCGTCTGCTGTGAGGCTGAATCTTGCCGATTTCAACCTGACCTTATGTGCCTCATTGCGGTTTTCTGGCAGCTTTCCTTTCTGTCAGGAATGCAACAATTGCATCCATCCAGCTTGGTCCCATGTCCACACACATTGCTTCCTGTTCTGCGCTCCGTGGTTCTATGCTCGGGCCCGACATATAGTCAATCATTATTGTCCTTGTTTTTCCAGTCTGCATTGAACTTGCCAGGTTGGCCAACGCGTCGGGCGTGGCTGTTATCATCTCGGCTTACTTGGAGTAGTCGGCAATCCTGAAATAAGGCTGCCAACCTGATGACCTCTTTTGCATATGCCGACATTCTTTCGTCCCTGGCTGCAAATTCTCCTGTTGACTGGTTAACAATAAGCTGTGAATCGCAAAAAACTATTACCTCATCTGCTTCTGCTGCTGCTGCTGCCAATTTTAGCCCTGCAATTAATGCTTCGTATTCTGCTTCATTGTTTGAGGCCTTGAACCCCAAACGGATGGACTGTTCTATTATTTCTCCGTCTGGAGATATCAGCAGTACTCCTGCCCCCGCCTCTTGCCGGTTTGAACTTCCATTGACAAATAGTCTGAAGGAGTCTCCGATGTAAATGTTGCAGGGTCTGAGCTTTTCCTTCCTTTGTTCTCTTGTTTTTTGTATGCGCTTCTCCTTGCTTGCTTGGACATCGTTCATCATGGCTCAACGGAGCTCGATGTTCGATTGACTCCGGCGTGAACTCGGCCACGAAGTCGGCCAAAACTTGGCCCTTAATTGCTGTTCTCGGCCTGAAACTCTAGCTCATACTAGCCCATCTTGCTATTCTTCCTGTCAAGTCTCCTTGTTGCAACGAGGACTTCAGTGGGTGCTCTGTTAGGACCACAATCTTGTGCGCCTGAAAGTAATGGTTCAACTTCTTTGAAGCCATTACTAAGGCTAGCATTAATTTCTCCAGTGGTAGATACCTTATTTCTGCGTCGGCCAAGGTTTTGCTTACATAGTAAACAGCCTTTTGCTCCCCTTTTTCTTCTCGGATTAACACCGCACTTACTGCGTGTTCTGAAATAGCTAAGTACAAAAACAGCTCTTCCCCAGGTTCAGGTGTGTCGAGAGGACTGGAGCTGTAGTTAGATACCTCTTCAGGTCGGCCAATGCGACCTCACATTCCTCTGTCCAAAGGAAATCCGTGGCTTTCTTCACCAGGTTGAAGAAAGGTTTACATTTGTCTGAGCTTTGGCTTATGAACCTGTTTAGGGCTGCGGCCCTTCCGGTAAGTTTCTGTACCTGTTTTGCCGATGTCGGGCTCTGTAAGTCTAGGATGGCCTTGATCTGATCTGGGCTGGCCTCAATGCCCCTTCGTGTCACCAGGTGCCCCAAGAATTTACCAGATCCAACTCCAAACGCGCACTTCGATGCGTTGAGTCGGAGCCGATATGTTTTGAGTATCTCAAATACCTCTTTTAGGTCGGCAAGATGACCCTTAGGATCCTTGGTCTTCACGACCATATCATCGATGTAAACTTCCACTGTTTGGGCCAATCAAGTGTCTGAACATCTTGGTTACCAGCCTTTGGTAAGTTGCTCCTACGTTCTTCAAATCCAAAAGGCATTACTCTGTAACAGTACAGGCCTTTTGGGTTGATGAACGATGTCTTCTCTTCATCTGGGGGGTACATGGCTATCTGGTGGTACCCCCCGGTAAGCATCCAGGAAACTCAACCTTCCATGTCCAGATGTGGCGTCTACCAACTGGTCAATCTTGGGTAGAGGAAAGCTGTCTTTGGGACAGGCTTTGTTCAAGCTTGTGAAGTCTACACAGACCCTCCACTTACCGTTCTTCTTTTTTACTACGACAGTGTTTTACAGCCATGTTGGATAATTGACTTCTCTGATGGCCCTGGCCTCCAGAAGTTTGTCTACTTCCTCCTCCACTACTTCGACGTGCGTCAACGTCGGTCTTCTGGCTCATTGTATCATAGGTTTGGCCAACCTGTCGACGTTCAGTTTGTGGCATGTGACCTCGGGGTCAATGCCAGGCATCTCATAAGGTGTCCAAGCGAACACCTCAATGTTTGTCCTCAGAAAAGCTTCCAGCTCTCTTTCCTCTTCTTCGGCTAAGCCTGAGCCGAGAAGAAAGAAGTGTTCTTCATCGCCCTCCTGGACGAGGATCTTCTTCAGTGCTTCTTCACTTTTTTCGGCCGGCTCCTTGCCGACATCATCTAGGACCTCCATGTCCTCGCCTTCGATTTCAGCCTCCTCTGGTTCTCGGATGTTGCAGGTTGATTTCATTGCTGCCATGGAGCAAGTTTTTGCCTGTAGTTGATCTCCTTTGATTTCTTCAATCCCCAGTTCTGTTGGGAAACGCAATAGTTGATGCAACGTTGAGGGAACTGCCCCCATTGTATGCAACCATGGCCTTCCCAAGATGATGTTGTATGGCGAGGGCGTGTCAATCACAATGAATTCCGTCTTGATTTTCTTTGTGCCGGCTTGTACTTCCAAGCTTGTTGCGCCTAGTGGCCATGTCAGCGTTCCATTGAAGCCGACCATCGGGCCATTGGATCCTTCCATGTCATCTGGGTGAAGGCCCAGCTCCTTGTAACATCTAACGTACATGATGTCACAAGAGCTGCCTTGATCAATCAAGATGCGCTTCACTTGGCACTCCCCAACTTGGAGGGATACTACCAAGGCATCATTATGCGGGTGTTGGACCATCTCTAGGTCGGCTTCAGTAAAAGCTATCATCGGTCCTTGGCACTCCTCTGGCCGATGTCTCTTTTTCCCGACTTGGTAGACATGCTGTAAATGCCTTACCCTCTGGGTCTCTCCTCTGACTTCGTTCTCGTTGACCCTTGAGTGGATCACATTAACCACCCGTGGTCCCCCTGTCTGTGGTTGCTGTGCTGGGGGAGGCGGGGCTGTTGGTGCTTGAGGCAATCTTGCCTATTCTTCTCTTGTCCTGGCTTCATCGACAAGGTCTCTCAGATGGCCTTGTCTCACTAAGTCCTCTAAGTGTGCTCTTAGGGCTCTGCAGCCCTGGGGTTGGGTGCCTTTCTTCATTGTGGTAAGTCACAACGCCTACCAACATTCCCATGTATTCTCCTGGGGCTTTTGCCGGTGCTCTGAAATAGGGTTGGTTCGGATTTGATTCAGGACTTTGTGGACCGGGATTCGAAACACAATCGTCACTGCTTGTTTGGCCCTCAATTCCGTTTCTTGTTTGTTGAACCCGTTGTTACCTCGGCCTCACTTCGGCGAGCCGTTGGTTCTTTCTTGTTTTATCTCTTTATTTCCCGATGTATCTTCCTCGGCTCTGGCATACTTCTCTATTCTTGCCATGAGCTCCTCCATGCTTTTCGGCAATGTCTTTGCCAAGGACTTCCGTAATGGACAATCATCTTTCAGGCCGTTCTTGAAAGACACGACTGCCACCTCCTGGTTGCATTCCGGTATTCGGTTAAACACCTCATAGTACCTTTTTGCATAGGCCCTAAGGCCTTCATCCTTGCTGATCTTCAGAGCCATCAATGCGTCCACCCTTAATGGCTGCAACTTGTTTGTCATGAATTTGGCCACAAACATCTCGGCCAGGCTTTCCCAAGTCTTCACGCTTCCCTTTGGGAGCTTGTGCAACCAATCTGATGCAATCTCCCCGAAGGATGAGGGGAACAATTTGCAGAGCAACGGCTCATTTCCGCTATATAATGCCATTGAGTTCAAGTATAATCCAACATGAAAGTTAGGGTCTGACTTTCCATCGTATATTTGAAACCTCGGCATACTGAATCTCTTTGGTGCCTGGAACTTGTCCAATTCTACCGAGAATGGTGTCCTTGGCTTGTCGGGTGAGGTTACCTCGGCTTCTCCGTTCTGTTGCTTCCTCTTGAGGTAGTTTCTCAAGTCTTCTTTGCTTCGTCCAGGAGCTCGGCTATCTGCTGACTTCAGTTTCTTCGGCATACTGCTCTCGGCCTCGTGGTGGGCCCTTTTCGATCTCTCCCCATGAGTTGTGTCAAAGGATAACGCCTGCCCTTGAGCATGCCGATGTTTCTTGGGTTCTGCGTCCTTTGTATGATATGTCTTTTGGGACTCTTCTCTTCTCGGCTCCTCTCGTCCGACTTCCCTGGAAGGCCGGTGAGAGTGCCTCCCACTCCTAGTGTGCTGAGGGGCTCCAGGAATTGTTTTCTGCCCTTGCTTCTGGGCATTGGTTGCTGGTATTGGTGTGTTGTGCAATGGGTATGGCAGCTGCATGACGTTGTTTTGCATCATGAAGTTGACGACCGATTGTAGGTCTGCCAACTTGTCTGCCATCTCTTTTACCTCTTCATCCCTTCGTAGGCACCTGTCCCTCCATACCTGGAGGTTATTTTCGTTGTAGTATCTGCTCTGATCGGTCTTCTTTGAAGTGTCGCCCTCCTGGCCGACGTCTTTCGCTCCGTGATGAGTTTCTGTGTTGCGGTTGTCTCCTTCAATATCGAGGTCAATAGGTCTTTCGCTCCCAGCGGGAGTGCTGTCCCCAATCTTTTCTTTCTGCGCGTTACTGGTCATCTATTCGTCTTTTGTTCCCATAGACGGCGCCAAATTGTGGGTGTCAATTTTCGACCACACTGCCCTCCTTAGTAATTCAGCTGTAGAACACAGGCAAAATAGATGGCACCTGGCTGTCCTGCACAGAAAGAGAAGGCTCCGGCGGTGGTTCTTCCACCCAGGGGCACTCCGACAATCAAGTCAGTATATCTCTCAAAGATAGTCAATAGTGCTAAACTTAATGCTCAAAGTATAAATTGCGTACCTTAGACCCACGGGGGTGCCTCTCTTTTATAGTTTACTCAATCCTAGTCCCACTAGAAGCCTCACTTCTATGGACTCCAATTCAGTGCTTACTTTGGATTCCTCAAGAGATAAGGATAAACCCCCTAAGAGTATTATCTTTATCTATCCTGAAGTCTTTCTTCATTCTAGGACTCTTGTCCCTTATCCGCTTATCCCGGATTCCGATATCTTCGGAGATAACCTCGGCAACTCCGAGATAACCTCGGCATAACTACCACGACACGTGGCACCTCGGCTGAAATGTCGGCGTCACCATGCCATGTGTTGGTACTCAGAAAATATATCCCCACAACCATCATACTGGCCATGAGCCTATCCGTACTCGTCACCTACCTGGTGCTCGAGCCAGAAAACAAACAATAACGGCTGAAACTCTGCAAATCAACGACACCGGCACAAAATTTGAAAATTAACTACACTGGCAAATCCGAAAATTAACTAAGTACATAAACACACACCCAGTTATTACATATTTAGTTAAAAACCAAATACATACCAAAACTATTTTTCAAGTATTTTCTAACAGTTATCCGATTATATCAAAATTCCCTTTTGACTATAATTATGTAACATAACACAAGTGTTCTTTTACCAATTCCTCATTTTAACTTTGTCAAGTTAACCCAAATAAATAATTTATTTTAAATCATCCATTAGCTCCAAACTAGTTAAAATTATCATTTTTCTTTTCTTGTCAAAATCCACCAAACAATTTAAATATCTCAAATATGAATTTAAGGTATGAAAATATTACAATAACATAACTCAACTAAAACTAGTGACCAAATACCAAATCACATCAAGTTAACAACTAATCTTAGTTCAACTTTGTTTCACACTCAAATAACTTAATCTCATTTATTTTCCCCAAATCTCATACTTGTTCAACTTTACCATTTTTAATCCCATAATATTAAATGTAACACTTGCGCTATAAAAGTCAATGAGATGTGTTTAATTTCATTATTTTTATTATTGAAATCCTTTGGTTGGTGTATCATTGTATCAGTTGAGTAAAATCCAATTTAGACTTTGATAGGGATCTTCGTTTGCGCTCAAATCTGTCAAAAAAGTGCCCTAGAACTTTGAATTTATGAACAAGGTGTCGACTCTGGCACTCATGGAGTCGACAATCACATTCCTTTTATTTCCTCTTAAAGCTTCCGCTTTCGGGTGTTGACACTACATCTTCCTGGTGTCAACACTGCTTGTTCTAAGTGATCTAGGTGCAACACCGCTTGGAGGTGTCGACACTTGGGCCTTCTGGTGTCGACACTCCACCTGTTTTAAACATGCTTGAACACACTATTGCACTAGGGTGTCGACACCCCTCCTTGAGGTGTCAACACCTAGCAAAAAAATTGGAAAATTTGCTACATTTTTGCCTTTTCTAAAGAAATTTTAATTTGCATTTTTGATAATGTTAGGGCTAATAACCCACCTTTTTGCCCTAGTACTATATATAGACTCTCATACATCCTATTTCCTCACTTTTTCTTTCTCTTTCTCTCTCTTTCTCCCTCTACTTCGTAACCCACCACTTTCTTCAAAAAAACTCTCCGATTTACCTCACTTCGAATTGTCTACTCATCTTGCTCCTTTGAGATAGATTGTAGATCTCGTCAAGGGCTTCATTGTACTAGGAGCAAATCATTGTTTCACCACTTTTGACTTTTAGGGCTTTTCTCCTCTTCTTCTTTAGTTGAGGTAGGGATTACTATTACTAAAATATGTTTGTATTCTCATGGATATGTGGTATTTTGTAGCTATGGATTTTGGGATCTATTGGGTTTTGATATAGTTATATGGTATAAAAGCTAGCACTTGTTCTCTTTGGTTTAAAACATCGAAGTTTATATTTCTAAGTAGAAAATAATGCAAAACTAATTTATATGACGCTTAAATAAGACAATATGTATGCAAAAATGGAGACTAAATTAACCTAAACATACTGTTTATTTAATTTAAATAGAACATGCAAAGGAAAGCTGAAAGTCATACAAATCTAAGAACCTACATGATGAATATGCTATGTTAACACCCTAATATATTAAACACTAAAATAAAAGACTAAAGGCTACTGAAAATAAATAAAAACAGTAGACTTACCTGCTGTTTTGAAGAAAATGCAGGAAAGGGTGAGAAAACTTTATTTTCTTGCATGCAAGCCTCCTTCAAGCATAGATTTCTGATTATAGTTCAACTATTCCAAGCCTTGAGTTGTTTTTGAGTGCTTAGAGTTGCTATAGGGAGGGTATTTTCGGAGCTAAGGCAAACAAAGAAAAGAAGGTGGTGGTTTGCCCTCAAAATCTCACAAAAAGATCTAAAAAATTCTTAATTTTCTAACCTTTCTGAAAGAGGGGGTGGGGGTGGGAGTTGGGGGGGGGGGAGGGGGGGTTTATAGGCACACTAGACTTGGGGAGAAAGCTAGAAGAGGCTGCTAGGGTTAGCCGTCAGTTTCTTCTTAACGCTTCCCTTCAAAACCGTATTGACGACCTTGCAAAATTTTCATTTATGTCTGTTGAGGGAAAGTATGGCCGCACATAGAAAGTGTGGTTGCACGAACAAGCTGCGGTCGCACAAGGCACGTTCGGGCAAACGTCTAGCCAAGGGTCCAAGTATCAATTTGTATGCCTAGGTGCTAGTTTGCATGGCTAGGTGCAGTTTTGCATGGCTTTTGTCTACCCCAAATTGCCTATCGATCAATGTTTTTGATAAAAACCAGTCATAATTTTGTAAAATGCCATCAATCTAGATGCAATTGGCTTTTTCCTTTCTCTCGGGATCAGAAAGTTGGTTTTTAGCTGAAAGCAGGTTCAGGGGTAAAATGGTCATTTTTGTAAAAATGACAGTTTAGCCTGACTTTTCGTGCTCCGTTCGGAAGATGATAAGCCCTATAGTATCGGACTTCCGCAGTTCTGAATCTGATTTCACAAGTGAAATGTGAAATAGATAAACACCAAAGAGTCCAAATCCGAAAAATCTTTTGGAAAATCAATTTTGAATCAAATTGCCAAAAATGGACTGCTTTGCCAGATACAGAGTCGCAACCTAAATATTTTTGGGAAATTTAGGAAACTTATGACTCGTGCCGAAGGCCACGTGTCCGTCATCACCAAGATTGTCTTGGCTCGGGAACTTAGGTACGAGAGGGAAATGTCATGAATTGAGCACCCCCGCTCGTCCGATCAAAGATCGGCCTCTACTAATCATGATGTGAATCTTATTTACATTATATGCTCTTATTCCAAATTATTAGACTAACTTTACTATATGATGCGTACACAAGTATAGACTAATTTGCAAAAATTGGAACGTTTGATTTCATGTTTGTTTTTGAAAAGAGTTTGTGGATGTGCTATTTGAAAAAGTGGGCTTAAATGTACATTAATCAAACTATTTCAATTCAAGCAACTAGCCTTCATCCACAGGCATTCAAACAGTTTATCACTTAAGCAATTAGCCTCATAGTGAACATGCTTTGACATGGCAACACTAACATACAATGCAATATGCCAAAACAAACAAAAGCTTACCTAGTACTCCAAGCCAAAAAAAAGATAATAGAGTCAGAATAATGCATGATCCTAACTATGCAATATGACTGATGCAACGCATGCGATATGCAATTATTAGGCTCAGCTACTAATATGGCATATGAATTAATTTGATAGCATGCGGTCTAAGCACGTATTCAAAGAAGTGTTAACTAATAGTGCAAGTTAGAAAGATGCGCCGAGCTCAATGCATACAAGACAATGGATGCAAGGCATGAGAGATGCTAAAGGAAACATAATGCCCTAAACTAACCATCATAAGCAGGTAAATAAAAGGGAGAAAGACGTGGGGTTGGAAGACATATACATTATTACAACTGTGCCCTCGCACAGGAGGGTCCGAATAAACTAACTAGCTAAGCTAATTAACTAGCTATTACAAAACGAATTAACTAACTATTACAACAACAAATAAACTAACTATGCTAGCTAGTTATTACAAAACCAATTAATTAATTAACTATTCTATGGAACTAACTAATTAATTAATTAAAAATAACTAATTAATTACAACATGAATACGACATGAAATAAGTAATTAAGCTAACTAATCAGCCCTCGGAAAGCGAGGAATGCTCATGCATGTGCGAATTTCCACTCGAAAAGCCTATTGTTCTACTGCCAAAATGCTTCTGTTGCACACTAGAACATCTTTTCACCTCAACCTCTACTCTGTTCTGTTCCAAAAAGTTGTTGCTCGATTTGAGAAAAGTGGCCGGCAGGCCAGAGGTGGTGGTCGACCGGCCACAAATGTCGTCCAAAAAAGGTGGCCTGCTGGCCACTGAAGAATGGTTCCCCCTACTACAATAAAAGGCATACAGAGCACAAACAAGGTATTTCTCAAGGTATGTTTGTACACCTTACCTCTCCTTATCATCAAAACAGTTCAAAGGAGTGGCAAGCTCAATTTACAAGCCATCAAGCGATGCAATTTCATTGCATGATGGCCTATGAACCAAGATGTACAATTTCAATAAATGCAACAAGAAAAGACTCCCAAACCTTTTTCATATCATGAATTGATCAAGGGAAGTGGTTGACCTTGGAAACTTGAATCATTTCATTACTAGCAAGTATGAAATGCCTCAAGTTTTCATGTGTTCAATTAACATCCAATTGAACACCTAATTACTTATTATCTTGCATCATTTTTTAGACCCCATTTTATTACTCCATTTTAATTACCAACCATTCCTTAGACAATTAAGTCCAAAAGTGAGCTTTAAGTCCTCTAATGGAAAGGAGCACAAAACCAAGAGTTGTTTTAGGCATGAGAGAAGTGTCATGCCGTTCGTAATGAACCCCCAAAGGGATTAAACCATTAAGCATAAGACCTCAATCTCAAACTTAAACAAACAACTAGTTTGAAACAACTTTCAAAGCAAAGAAAAATCCAAGAAATGAGGGAGGTTGCATAGGTGTTTAAACATGAAAACAAGTATGAAAAGTTTGAAATAAATGTTATCAACTAAAATAGGTTGGTGGTCTAAGGCCTAAACCACTAAGCCTATGAGGACAATTACACTACAAGCATGCTATACAAAGCTCAAATGCATTGAACAACTAAAAACAGTCTTAAAATAGTGCTAATCAGTTCTAAAACATGCTGGAATTAAGACAAAAATAGCTAGAACAATAAGCTAAAACAAGGAGCATGTTAAGTTAGTAAACAAACACAAGGAGGGGAGGCTACCCCCTCCATTTTTGGGACTTCAAAACATGGATTTAGCCACTAAAAAAGCTCTAAGATTCAGTATTAAAATGCTCAAAAAAAGTGGACAAAGAGGTGGGAAACACAAGGGCAAAGGCCTAAGAAATGAGGTACAAAGAAAGGTGATCCACCCCTCCACCCCTAATGGCCTTACACCACAAGTTGCAGTCCAAAAATATAGAGTATAAACAGCACAAAAATAGTCTAAAAAAAGTATGCAAAATAGTAAATAAAGTAATGAAATAAGCCAAGGCTTATACCTCTTGAAGAGGAGAACCCTTTCTAGGTGTTAAACCAACACTTGCACACCCTCAAGAGCTCAAAGTAAGCTTAAAAGTACCTCAGCTCAAAGACCACAAGGTTTGGTTTAGAGTGTATAGGCAAAAGTTTAAGAATTTGCAAGAGAGAGAGAGAGAATTTTGCTCCAAAATGTTCAACCCCCTAAAATGGAAGGGAAGGTCTCCTATATATAGAAAACAATGAAACTCCCTCAGAAATATCAATACATACACATGTAGACAAGTGCATGCATCTGTTCAAACAGCTGGCACAGCTGGTCAAAATATCTACCAAAACATATAAGTGGCCGCCAAGCCACTAATGTTGGCCGGTAGCCCACATTTATTGCTGGCAACCCACAATGGTGGCTGGTAGGTCCCAAGGTTTTTTGAGCTTGAAAAACTATGGTTTTGGTCTAAAAACAAGGCAAAAGGTGTGTCGGGTTTGAAGGCTCAAAGCTGTGGCATTCTGCTGAGGACTTGGAACACTTTGATAAGCATATACAAATTCATCATTGGATGCGCAAGCGGTGATGCCCAAATCGTGAGGGTAGTCAAAAATGAGGTGTCTACATTTGCCAAAACAGGGTGTAATAGCAGCTTTAAGCAATTTCCAACATTTCAATGGTGGAGATATTACCATTTCATCATCGGTGTAACGCCCCAATATTTCACCACCATTCATAATGCTAATACAAGAGTATCATGACCAATTGCGATAATTCAAAGCATTAAATAACCTGTAAAGCATGACAAAGTCATCTTTTCTCCCTTGAACTATTCATATGGTTACATCATTCTTTAAACACATTATCAGAAGAATCAATAGTTCAAAGCATAAGAGAGGATATAACAAAATACCCTAAGTGCTTACATCTTTTCAAGGATTTTCCTTGAGTAAACAAAAGATGGAGCTCTAACTCCACACAAAAGTAGCCTAAGGCTTCATCACATGACATAAAAAGGAGCATCTACACTCCCATCCACAATTACTACTCAATCCACAACTACTACTCAATCCACAACATCCGCTAAAAGGTTGTTAGTTTTGGGGTGAGCAATTGCCTAGTAGGAAATAGATTAACAAATTATATAATTAATTGAGATACATATGATCATGTAGTGCAATGAATGAGAAAACCCATGTTCGTTTCTTTGTAAAACCATAGAGATCAATTTAAACAATGTTCCTAACAAATTTATTTCTTTTCAAAATCATGGGGTATAAATACACTATGACGTCCAGATACAAGAGCCATAAACTGTAAGTACAAATATATATATATATATACAAATAAGTATATAGAAGTACAATCCCACATTGTCGACTTTAGAAATGGCAGGACATTAGGCACCCAAGACCTCATTCCTCCACATTTACTGACTCCAAAAACGATAGGCTCGTGGACACCCAAAATCATGTTTTCCACATTCACCGACTCTAAAAATGCCAGGCTCGTGGACACCCCAAAACCTTTGCCACATTCGTTCGGCGATATGCACAAAACAGGGCAATTGAGCACCTCGACTCCCTGCTCACGTACTAATATACATAACATAACACAACACAACACAAACCATGACCCGACTCACAACCCGAACTTATATGCTATATATCCCCCTCCATATATTCCAAACATCAACAATTCCAAGCCACAAGTATCATTAATGAATGCATATAATGCATGAGTTTATAAATCTCAATTTTCCTAAGGTAGTTTTCAATTCACAACAATCCAACAATTTAACATTTCCAATTAAGGTAATTTCTCAAGTTATACCCATCATCATCTCAAGATTTTGTGAGAAAAGTTCCCGATATTTTATATCTCCACTTAATAATCAAGTCAATACATCCAATTTCATGATTGGAAGGTCAATTGAAACAATGCCCTTTTTATTTAGCAATTGAAAGCTAGGGTTTTCAAGAAAATTGGAGTTTTCCCCTTTCCAAGCTTTTACAGGTCAATTCTTATCACCCATAACATTATCATCAACACAAAACATAAACTCTTTAAGTATTTCATAAGAGATGACCCTTTTTGATCAAGCCCATTAAAGAGCACATCACTCTTCACACTACTATATATCTATATAGATACAATGAAAATACCACATATTATCCCAAATCAAAGATATAATGAGTTAAAAGTACCCCTACCTCAAGATTGAAGGCAAAAGATGAATACCCTACTTCAAACTTCAAGAAATAAGAAAACAATAGGTAGGACTTTTGATCTAGGCTTGTTCTTCAATCCCCTTCGAAGATCTAAGGTGGATCTTGGTAGAAATCAAGGAAAATCAAGTGTTTAGGGACTAGGGTTTCGGAAATCGGTGTGTGCGTGTGTGTGTGTGTGTGTGTGAGAGAGAGAGAGAGAGAGAGAGAGAGAGGACTTATGGAAACAGTGAGAGAAAAGGTGTTTGGATTGACTTTTAAGTGTGCTGTCCTGAACAGACCTGTAACACGTCTCGCGAGGGAACTCACAGGTTACACGTTACAGTTCGGACTCGATTTTTGTCACGGTTCTTAATCTGAACCAAAGAGTCCAAATCCGGCAAACCGTTTTGAGAAAACAGATTTTTGAAAAGAAGTGCCAAACATGGACTGCTTTGCCAGATACAGAGTCGCCACCTAAATATTTTTTAATGGGGAATTTAGGAAACCCTGACTCGGTGCCAAAGGCCATGTGTCCGTCATCACCAAAGTTGCCTCGGTTCGGGAACTTGGGTACGATTGGGGAAGGTCAGCTATGAGCACCCCCTCTCGTCCGATCCGAAGATCGCCCTCTACTAACCGTGATATCCGTTTTTGAAAACGTTATGTGTTCTTATTCCGGTTATTAGCCTAGAATTACAATGTTATGCGCACAGCAAACAAGTATAGACTAGATCGCCTAATTTGGAAATAAGCATTGCATATCCGTTTGTTTTGAAAATGTTTTTGGAATTTGCTACTCGCAAGTAGGCTAAAACACGGATTTCAATGAGCTATTCCAACTCAAACAATCCAACCTTCACCCACAAGCATTCAGGCAGTTTATAGCACATAAGCATCTAGCCACATGGTAAGCATACTATCATGTTAACATTCACACGCATGCGATATGCTAAAGCATAAAGGTACTTACATTGTACTTCGTGCCAAAACAGTAAACTGGTTAGCAAACATGCGTGATCCTAGTCCATGTTAAGTGGCTAATGCATCGCATACAAAATGTCATTAAGATAGGCTCGGCTAACCCTAAAATGGCATGTGGAATACAATCATTTGATGCACGTATTCAAGTTAGATTTGAAATACTAATGCAGTTAGCATGATGCGCCGAGCCCGGTGCATGCAAGACAGATGAATGGATGCACGCATGCATAGCATAAGGTATGCTAAAATAAACATGTCCTAATACTAACCATCAAAACAGGTAAGTAAAAGGGAGAAAGAGGTGGGGGTTGGAAGACATGCACACACACACCCACACTTATTACAGATTGACCCTCGCTCGGAGGGACCAAATAATAATACAATTCGAATAATGAATTAACTATCCTAGCTAATTAATTATTACAGACCAAACTAAACTAATTAAGCAAATTAATTAGTCTAAGAAAGCAATAAATAGTAGCCTCGGGGAGATGGCTCGATGCAACGCATGCTCGGTTTCGCTCGGAAGACCACTGCCATGCATAGTCTGCCTCTGTTTTCCCTGCTCTGCCCCTCTGAAGACTACCAAAGTCTCAGAGATGCTTCTCTAAACACTGGGGATCACCACCGGCTGAGGAGGATTTCCACCGGCCGCCAAATATGATCATCGGCTGCTTATTTAATTATCGGCCACTGATGGACGGCCGGTCGGCACTATATGTTGCCGGTCGGCCAAAAATGTCTGCTGAACCTGCAACTTACAGCAGCAGAGGACAAGGCATAGCATGGCAATGCATTTCAAGGAATATATGCACCTATCACACCCCTTATCATGTTTATGACTCAAAGAAGGATGTGCCTCGATTCTCGAACCACCAATCACGCATTTCCATGCATGATGGCCCAAAGAATCAAGTGTGCGACTTCAATTTCAAATGAATGCAATCCAAATAAACACACGAGGAGGCCCAACCTCTGTCACACTCATCTCAAGAGGTCTAGCATGCGTGCTTATGTGATGCAATCCTAAGCATGTTATCTAGTATGCAATCATGCCAATGCAAATGAGCATACAAGCTAATAAGCATGCAAGGCATGAAACCTCAATGTAAACCAACAAGCATGCAAGATGCAATGTGGACGTCCAAGCATGCAAACAAGCATGTGACTTCATTCAGTCATACAAGTACTAACATGCAACAACTTACCAATATGCTATAACACTCAAGGAGCATATGCAACCAACAAAGGGATGGGCTTAAACATGATTTAGGCAACTCTAAATAGGCCTAAAACAGTGGCCACAAGCTCAAGAGGTGAGACCAAACACACATATATACATGCACATGTCAAGGCTTAAACACTTAAGCATCAAAGGACATCTTTTAAGCACACTTAAAAGGGAATAATCATGGAAATATGGCATGCATTAAGCTCTGAAAATCATGCAAGAACATGGTGCCAAACCAAGCAAACAAGATAGGCTAAGCATGCAACAAATGGCCCAAGTATTTGAAGCAAGTCAAGGGGACTTAAACCATGGCTAAGCCAACCAAGCCTCACGAGGCCAAGAAGGCTTAAAACAGGTCCAAGGCAGACCTAGACCATGCAAAGGGAGCCCCCTAGATGGCATCTAAGTGGCTCGAATTCAAGAGCATGCACAATGGCCAAAACATGGAGCATACAACACAAGCTTTCAAAGCATCAAAGAGGCATCCAAGGCAAGCATGTGAGCATGTTAAATGGACTGAAATAGCATGTTAAATGGTTCCAAACCACTGAGATGATACAAGCAAGGCATGCTACACACTCACACACTTAAGGCTAACAAGCCAAAATGCAAAGAGGCCATGCAATGCATGCTAAAGTTGACCTAAACAACTAAGGGCAGACCTTAAACATGGCAAAACAAACACAAAACCTTCACAAGGCTAAGCCTAAAACATGCTTGAATAAGGGTTTACAACCTAAGGCATGCTAAGGCGGTAAAATGGCATCACAAGGCATACATGCAAGGCATGCATGGTGTACCAAAACCAACATACAACAATGTTATTTCATGACAAAATAAGCATAAAAAACAGTTAGAATATGGTCAACACACACTTGAACATGATGCTCCCTCAAGAGGCAAAAATGGTCCTTTTCAAGGATAACAAGGAGAGGGGGGTGGCCCTCTCCTTCTTAGGACCTCAAGGCACCATCCTCACCTCTGAAATCCCTCAAGATTTCAGTGGTGAGGAGGCCCAAACACTAGGGTCCCGGAGCTCACACAAAATGGCACAAAACAAGGGCCAAACAAGCCTTTAGAGGGGTCAAACTTCCTCAAAGCTTAAAGCACTCTTAACAAACTATTTAGAGGCCTTAAAAACAGAACTTTTATGTATTAAACACTAAGCTTGAAAACAGTTCTAAGATGGTCAAAAATACAATGCAAAAGTGGGGTAAAAAGGGCTAGTGTCTTACCCTTGTAGACCACCTTCAAAGATAGTGGACCAGCAGCCCCTTGAGCTCCAAACCAGCTTCAAAGCTCCAAAAACAAGCCTCAAGAACCTGAGTTCCAAGAGGATGGTGTGATGGTAGGTGTTTATGCACAAAACTAAGCCTAAAACACACACAATGGCAAGAGAGGGAGAGGTATAGATATAGGTTAGATACATTAACTTAAACCCTAAAACCAGAGTCCTCTCACTCTCTTTTCTAACTTCTCTCACCCTAGGACAAGGGAGAGAAGGCCTCCTCTTATAGAGGAGCCAATCTTGTAAAGCTTACAAGGTAAGCTAACAAGAGGGCCATCCCTCCATACACGTGTATGGAGGGGAAGCAAATGCAAGACAGCTGTGCTAAAATATCTGCAAAAGCAGATGCACAGCAGTCGGCCGGCCAAAGATGTCATTTTGACAAAATTTACTACCGACCGGCAACAAAGAATGCCGACCGGCAACATACATTGCCGATGGCATAAAACCCTGGCCGGTGGCCTCTAGCCACGGCGGGTGATGTGTGGGGATGCCTCACAAGGTATTCCCTGCCCCTCCAAGGCAAAGCACAAGCGTTTGGTGCAAAACCAGACACAAAACAGTCGAATTCAGGGGTCCTGAGGCAAGGCGTGTAGCCAAGACCTCCGGGAACCCCAAACGAACACAAACAAGGATGATCACCGGGTGTTCAATCGGTGACGTCCAAGTCTTGAGGACGGTCAAAAATGGGGTGTCTACAAGACCGCTTGAGCGAACTTTCCATCACTCGAGCGAAGTGCAAAATATAAAGAGATCGCTCGAGTGAACTTTGCAATGCTCAAGCAGTAAACGCATGTTCCAAAAGTTTTGCAGAGTTACAGTGAAAATACAATGAGTCTTATTTCTACGCTCAAGCGACCACTTTACCGCTCGAGCGGTCTCGCCTACAAACTGGTAAGATACTAGAAGCCTCACATCTCCGCTCGAGCGACCGATTGACTGCTTGAGTGGTCACCTAGACAGATTATTACAATCAGGAGGCTTACAAGAGCCCAAAGTCTTAGGGTCAGTCAAAATGAGATGTTTACACATGCTAGACTGTAGACACCCCATTTCTGACTGTCCTCAAGACTTGGACGTCACCATTGGAACACTCGGTGATTATCCATGTTTGTGTTCGTTTGGAGTCCCCGGAGTTCTCGGCTCGCGCGCCTTGCCTCAGGACCTCCGAACTCGACCGTTTTGTGTCTGGTTTTGCACCAAACACTTGTGTTTTGCCTTGGAAGGGCAGGGAATGCTTTGTGAGGCATCCCCACACACCACCGGCACTGGCTAGAGGCCACCGGCTGGATGGTGTTGCCACCGGCACTCTTTTGTGCCGGTCGGCACTTGTTTTGGCAAAATGACCATTTTACCCTGCCGACCACTGTACAGCTGCTTTATGAGATATTTTTAGACAGCTGTATGGCTTTAGCCTCCCCTCCATACACGTGTATGGAGGGATGCCCTCCTTGTAAGCTTGTTTGACAAGCTTTACAAGATTGATGCCTATAAGAGAAGGCCTTCTCTCTTGGCTCAAGGGTTAGAAGAGTTTTTGTGAGAAAGGTGAGAGGGAGCTCTGGTTTTAGGTTAGAAGTTCTATATCTATCCTATATCTATACTTCTCTCTTGTTTGTGTAACTAGGTGTTTGTGCCTTACTTTTGCACATCAACACCTAGTGTTTCACCTTCTCTTGGTTACAGAGGTCCTAAGAGGTTGTTCTTGGTGTTCTTGGCTGGATTCAAGCAAAAGAAGGCAACAACATCAACTCTTGTGAAGGTGGTCAACAAGGGTGAGAAACTAGCTCTTTTTACCCCATTCTTGCACCTTGTTTTTACCTAGTTTAGAACTGTTTTTGTGCTTAGTGATTAACACATAAAAGTTCTGTTTTTTAACCCTCTTTATTGTTTATTAAGAGTGCTTGGTGGTTTGGGTAGGTTTGACCACCCTTAGGCCTTGAAAAGGCCACTTTTTGTGCTATTTTGTTGAGATCCGAGACTTTTGTGCTTGGGCCTCTTCACCACTGAAATCTTGAGGGATTTCAGTGGTGGAGATGGTGCCATAAAGTCTCCAAAAGGGGAGGGCCACCCCCTCTCCTTAATGTCCTTGAAAAGGGCAAGTTTTGGCCTCCAAAGGAGCACCATGTTTGGTTATGTTTTGAGCATGCCTTGGCTGCATTTTATGTTTATTATGCCCTAATATGACATTGCTAAGTGTTGGTTTTAGCACTCTTTGCATGCCTTGCATAGTTGCTTTGTAATGCCTTAATAGTCCCTTAACATGCCTAGGTTGTGTGCCTCTATTTCTAGCATGTTTTAGGCTTAGATCCTTGAAGCTTGTATGCTTATTTTGCCATGCGTGAGGTCTGTCCATGCTTGTTTTGGTCGGCCATGACTCGCATTACATAGCTCCTTTGCATTTGGCTTGTTGGCCTTAAGAGCATGAGTGTGTAGCATGCCTTGCTTGCTTCATTTTTGATGGTTTGGAACCATTTTGCATGCTATTTCAGTCCTTCATACATGTTTGTTTGATTGCTTGGCATGCCTCTTTAATGCTTTAAGAGTATGTGTTAAATGCTCCATGTTTTGGCTTTAATGCATGCCTTTGGATTCATGTCATCTAGATGCCATCTAGGTGGTCCTTTAGGCTTAGTTTTATGTGTTAAAACTCTGTTTTTAAGTGTTTAAGTATTGCCATGTGTGGTTGTGCTAAGTGTGGTTCAAAGCCTCATTGACTTGCTTTGAACCTTAGACCATTTGCATGCTTTGTTTGGCTTGTTTTGTTGCATGATTTGGCATCATGTTTTGCATGAATTTCAGAGCTTTTCATGTATGCTAATAGTCCATGTTTGTGCCTCTTAGATGTGTTTGAGAGTTGCTTAATTGTGCTTAAGTGTTGGTGCCTTAACTTGTGCATGTGTGCATGTGTGTTTGGCCCTCATGATGTAGCACTTTGGCCACTGATTTTAGGCCAATTAGGAGTAGCCTAATTCATGTTTTAGTCCACTCCATTGCTTGGTTTATATGCCTCCTTTCTTAGGTTGTATGGCTAACATGTTTAGCTTGCTTGCATTGTTCATGTTGCATGCTAGATAACATGCTTAGAGTTGCATTGCATGAGCATGCATGCTTGGCCTCTTGAGATGAAAATGATGGAGGTTGAGCACCCTTGTTTGCTTGTTTGCATTGCATGCATTTGAAATCAAAGTTGCATTCTTGGTTCTTAGGGCCGTCATGCATGGAAATGCGCGATTGGTGGTCCGGGAATCGAGGCACATGCCCCTTTGAGTCAATAACATGATAAGGGATGTGTTTGGTGCATAAATGGCTTGAATTATATTGTCATGCATAGATTTCCCCTCTGCTGCTGTGAGTTGCAGGTTCTGCAGGCATTCAGTGCCGGCCGGCACTATTTAGTGCCGACCGGCAATCAACAAACAGCCGATGGCTTCTTTTTGTGCCGGTGGCCTCCTCCTTCAGCCAGTGGTGTCCTACCCCAGCCGGTGGTGATCCCCAGTGCCCTGAGAGGCACTCCTGGGACTTTGGCAATTTTCTGAGGAGGAGAGCAGAGGAAATAGAGGCAATCCATGCATGGCAGTGCGGTTCCAAGCCAGTCCCGAGCGCATGCTGCGTTTGGCCCTCATCCCGAGGCGATTTACTGTTTAATTAGATTAATTATTTTATTTAATTAATTTAGTTGATTTGTAATATTTTAATTAGCTTGCGTAGTTAATTAATTTGTATATTCTTTCGGTCCCTCCGAGCGAGGGCAAAGTTGTAATAAGTGTGTGTGAGTGGGTGTGTGTCTTCCAATCCCCATTTCTTTCTCCCTTTTATTTACCCGCTTATGTTGGTAGATTAGGGCACGTTCAAATTAGCATACCTTATGCAATGCATGTGTGCATTCATGCATTTGTTTACATGCACCGGGCTCGGTACATCATACAAACTGCATCGTACTTTCGATTTCTAAATTGAATACGTGCTACTCGCGCATTTCATATGCCATGTTTAGGGTTAGCCGAGCCTGTTTAGATTACACCCCTGTATGTGATGCATTAGCCATTTAACATGAACTAGGTCATGCATGTTTTGCTAACTAGTTTCTTGTTTTGGCACGGAGTATGATGTAAGTGTTTTATGCTTTAGCACCTCGCATGCGTGTGAATGTTAACATGACGGTATGATTGCCATGCGGCTAAGTGCTTATGTGATATTACTGTTTGAATGCCTGTGGGTGGAGGTTAGACTGCGTGAGTTGGAACAACTCATTGAAATCCGTATTTTAGCCTACTTGCGAGTAGCAAAATCTAACACGTTTTTCGAGACAAAACAGATATGCAATGTTTATTTCCAAGTTAGGCAATCTAGTCTATACTTTTGTGTTGTGCGCATCACATAGTAATTCTAGGTTAATAATCGGAATAAGAACGCATAAAGTTTTCAAAAACGGATATCACGGTTAGTAGAGGCCGGTCTTCAAACCGGGCGAGAGGGGGTGCTCATAGATGACCTTCCCCAATCGTACCCAAGCTCCCGAGCCAAGTCACTTTGGTGATGACGGACACGTGGCCTTCGGCACCGAGTCAGGGTTTCCTAAATTCTCCCATTTTAAAATATTTAGGTGGCGACTCTGTAATCTGGCAAAGCAGTCCATGTTTGGCACTACTTTTCAAAATCTGTTTTTCTTCAAAACGATTTGCCGGATTTGGACTCTTTGGTTCAGATTTAGAACCGTAACACAAATTGAGTTCGAACTGTTAGATGGAAGCCCACGGGCGCGTCTACATAGACATAGTAAAGAAAAATATACAAACGGTATGCAAAGACAAAAGAAGCTCACCTAGTACTTATTCGCACCAAGCCAAGCGCAAAAGGATTAGCAGATTGCATGATCTTATATACAGAGTACTAATGCAATGACATGCATAAAAATGAACCTAGTGAGCTTGTTTGCTACTATATGTCATGTGAACCATCTCAAGCATGGGAGTGTGGACAAACTGCATAAAAGTAACTAAAATCATAAATTACATTGAACTAAGCTCAATATGCATAAAAAATGATTGCAGGGCATGAATAATGATGATAAAGAAAACATGATGCTAAGAGTAATATGGAAAGCTTAAAGTAACTAAAAGGGAGAGGGAGAGGGAGAGAGAGAGAGAGAGAGAGAGAGAGAGAGAGAGAGAGAGAGAGAGAGAGATACATAAGTAAAGAAAAAGATATAGAGAAACATATGAATCAAAGCTATGAAAGAAGAAGAGATTCTAACAAAACTATCAAAGAAAAGAAGTAATAACTAAAATAAATGGAAGCTCTATGAAAGAAGAATTTTAATGAAAAATATCAATGAAGCAATAATCAAGACAAATAGAAGCTAAGAATCATAAGAATATAGGAAGCTACCTATTTACGAATTTAAAGAAGCTACCACTAAAATAAGTAGAAGCTAGAAAATAAAAAAAGGGATAAGTCTACTCTCTTCATCATAAAAGCTAACATGAGAGAATAAACTTCTCCAAGCAAAGTAAAAGAGATAAACAAATGAGATTAGCTCAACTTCTCAATCATGACAATGGATATAAGAAGCATAAACTCCCTCTAAACATTAAGTAAAAATGGAAGTAATCAAGAGACAAATCCATTCTCTTCTTAAGAAATGAATGATGAACGAATGGAATTCATCATGATCATACAAGCTTTCAACTACAAAGATGAGTTCTCTTCTCATAACCATGAGAGTAAAGATGAGAGAAGGTAGAATCAAGCATGAATAACCAAGAGATAAAGAATGAACTCACCCTCATCATCATGAGAATAATCATGAGATAATGAGTTCCTTTAATCATCAAGTGATAAGAATAATGGAATGGGTTCACTCCCTTCATCATAGCAATGAATATGAGAGAATGAACCCTTTCCATCAATCACATGATAATCGTGGAAGCTAAACAAAGCACGAAACTAAAGTTAACGAATGAAAAACAAAGAAACATGAAAGAATCTACACCTTTTACTCATGGAAAGGAGCATATTAATGCTCTAATCCATGTCAAAGTAGATGGAGATAGTAGATTACAATCAATTTCTAAGAGGAAGCCATGTTTGACTTCCAAGAAAACGACAAGAAATTGAAGGAAAGTGCTAGAAAAGAAAAGAGAAGCAATCTACAACTATAACTATGGAATTAAAACAATGAAACTCAATGAAAATAAGAGACAGCTCATTCTCTACATCATGGAAAATATATATAAATGCCTAAATCCATGTTCAAATGGATTGAGAGAATAGCTTTTATCCCTTTTCAAAGAAGAAGCACATGTTTGGCTTCTAGGAAAATAAGAGAGAGAGTGAAAAAAAAATGCAATAAAGTAATGAAATCAAAGCACTAATCAAAGAACTAGCTAATTAACCACTACACAATCCTATTACTCCACTAAGAAAGCAAGAAAACACATCAATAGCTAGTGTTTGGAAAGTGAGAAAATAAGAAATAAAATGCGCGAAAAGTGAAGGAAAATGAAGCAATCAATGCAAAATTGAATGGATTGGTCTAGAATCCACTATAAAGCCCTCTAATCAATTAAGAAAGCAAGATTTTACAGTAATATATAGTGTTTGGAAAGCGAGAAGATGAAACAGAAAGTGCCAGAAAGTAGAGAATTACATTACTATTTGAAACCCATGGAGAGGTAGCAAGTCTTTCTTCGATCTTTATGCTCAATTCACATTCAAAACACTATAATCTCAACAAATAAATGATGTTTTTGGAGAGAGAGAAAGGAAAGGAAAATAAAAGAAAATGAGAGAGAAAAATGAAAGAAAGTGTTGAGAATACCTCTAGCAATGGAGAAAGGTCTTAATTGATTTCAATTCCCTCCTTCAAGCTCCTCTCATGGCTTTGAGATTGCATCTAAATCTCTATAATTGAAGCCATGGATGAGAGATTTAAGATATATGTTTAGGTGTGTATCTATACAAGAGAGAAAGAGAACTAAGCAAGAGTCCAAGAGTCTAAGCCTAAAAAAAAAAAAACCTCTCCCTTGAATTGGGAAGGGGGGTATTCCTAGAGTAATAGGCTTAGGAAGGTGCCATGGGGTGCAATTTCTCGAGAATTACAGAGAAGGCATCTTCCAATATGCTTGGGGGATCATCTTCTAGAAATCGTTTTGTGTGTCACCAATATTGTACAACTAGACAACTTTCTTGTAGCCGGACAACTTTTCCATGAACGTGGCTTTAAGCTGCGGCCGTGGGAAAGAAAATGAGTAGTTGTAACAATTTGTTCAGCTTAGTGAGTTTCTAGAAGATGCTCCCTCTTTTTACTCATTTTTATTTTGTTCTTGCTCATGTTTTAGGAGATATAAGATTTTATAAAGCTAGGAGCTTGAACATTGTCGAATGTTTGGAATCAACATCTCAAAAATCATTTTGAAAATGGTTTTAAGGGTCTAAAAAATCATTTTTGGCCAAAATAGGTATAAGGTTTTAAGGGTCTAAAAAACCTTCATCCATGGTTATACTATAGACATCGAAGCCATACATCTTTGTTTTCATCATCAGGAAGTTTCAAAGAAGTGCCCAAGTCTTAATGGCAGTCAAAATGGGTGTCTACTAGTATACATTAGTAGAGTTAGTTTGTTACTTGTTAGTAAGGAAATAGGGCGATACAAAGAGTATCAAACTTCTCTCCATAGGATTTAAACTCACAATCTCACATCACAATGTGGTGTTATACAACCACTAGGCCAATGGCTTTGGTTGTCATTTTGATTAAAATGAGTAAATGGTCATGTTGGCAGTAGCGTAGCCAAGAATACCATTTAATGGGGTCATTCAACAAATTGTTGTAGACACTCTATTTTTGACTGCATTTAAGACTTGGGCGTTTTATTCTAAACACTCGATAATGAAAGTTACACTGTGCAATCTTTTGAATTCTCAGGGAAGAAATTTAGATTCAAGCTCTAATCCTAAAACCTTCCTATTTGTCTCATTCTTACCTCAGTAGTTCATTTTTTACCATTGTGCCACCTTATACTGAGTTTGAAACAGGGGAATGGGGCAGCACATTAGGGCCCGGTCGTGCCCCATTGGGAGCCGGTCGTGGCTATTTGGACCCGACTGTGCCTCGCTGGCAATACACACTGTTCTGGGCGAGAGCCCACCAACTGTCTTTTTTTTAAGATATTTTCGACTTGTTTTGCTCAAATTCTCTAAAAACGAGGTTATACCTCTGTTTTGAGGGCTTTCAAAAGAACATATACACACAAGAGAGGGCTCTTTCTTCCTATACAAGTCACCTTTGACCCAACCGATTTCTCTTGATCAATATCCATACACCATACAACACCTTAGATCATAACCTTAGAACTTTGGTTGGGGCTTGGGCATCACAATTCAAGCTTGAGAGTGTGCTTGAACCAAGTTTGTGTTACCAACAAGAGCTTACTTCCTTGAGAGGTATAAGCTTACCACCTTCTCTTTTACTTCTTTTTTCTATCTCTTGTTAGCTACTTGTGTTTTTGTGCTGTTTTGAATCCATTTCAAGTATTTAAACTTGGGTTTGGATAGCTACCAAAGGGTAGAGAAGGTTAACACCTTCTCTTGCACCTTGTTTCATAGCTCAAGCCTTTGTTTTTACACTTTATTCTTTGCCTTTTAAACTGATTTTCAGAGCTTGGAAAAGGTTAAAAAAATATGGTTTGAAGTCTCAAAAATGGAGAGGTTAGCCACCTCGCCTTGCTTTTTGTTCACTAGCTTTGCTTCGCCTTATTCTTTCCTACTTTTTTCATGCTCTCCAACATGATTTTTGGTCACTGTTTTTAGCATATCAGGGGCTGTTTTAGGGTTGTTGCAATTTATTTAATTAGTATATGCTTGGATATCAAAACTTGTTGCATTGTAAGTCTTCACATCTACCTTGTTATGTTGTGTTATGCATGTTTCGGTAACTTTTCTATGATTAATTAAGAATCAATCTCGTAATCATGTCTGCAATCTCCCTCTTTTCTTCTTTTCTTCTTGTTTGAGAGTTATTTCAACCGGTTGATGGTTATTCAAAATATAAGTTAGAGACCTATGCTCAATGGCTTAATCTTTACGGAGGTTCATTGTCAAAGGCATGGTCTCTTCGTCATATTTAGGAGTACCTCTCGCTTGATGTTCTTCTCATTTAGCAGACTTAACCATCACCTTGGACAAATAGATTAAAGAATGGACAAGACTAATGAAATTGGTTTAAAATTGGATCAACCTACGTAAAGAAAATGAATAAGGTTGCTTGGGCTCGGCCGGATGTTACACCGCGTCTATTGTTTCAAGAGTCATCACATGTCAATTCATGGTGTTTTGACGACCCTTGAAGCGTCTTTACTTCCCCCTTTGAGCTCACTCCATGATAAAGGGGAGGGGTTGGTGTTGATTCATTGCATTCATTATTTTTTTCCAAATCGTGGCCGAAATCATCAAGCAAGCAACTTGCTCATTGATGGTTTTGAAAACGACTTCATCTTTCTCTTGAGGCTTTCCATGGCAAAGAAGTGTAAGAGGGACAAATAGAGCTCAGAAAATTCTGTCTGCACTGTTTTCACCTTAGAGCACAAATGTTTGGTAAATAGAGTATTTTGCAGAAACATAAGGTAGTAGCTGAAGGTGAAATATGGCAAATTCCAAGAAAGGCAGACAGAGTTGCTTCTGAAAACCGTCACGTGCATGCCATCCTTGTGCTTCTTGGTTCTATCAAATGTTGTAAATTAATGCTCTCATTATCGTTGTAATTAAATATAATTGGCATTATTGTAATTATTATGAATGTTTATTGTTGAGTAACTTTGATAGTTAGTTTTATTGTTCATCCTTGTTGTAATAAATTAGGTAGTTAGCTTATTTCTTATTATTAGTCTTCATTGTAATAGCTTAGCTAATTAGTTGTTTTTTCATTCATTTAGTTTTGTAATAGTTAGTTTAATTCGGACACTTGGACATTCATTCGGACCCTCTTGCATGAGGGCAAAATTGTAATAAGTATGTATGTCTTCCAACCCCCATTTCTTTCTTCCTTTTATTTACTCTCTTATAATGGTAGTGTAGAGCATCATGTTTTTTAGTATTTCTCATGTTCACATACACTCATCTCACATGCATTTAGGTTCAGCTCACTTTCATTATTTGAATACGTGATTTATCACATGTCTTGGAATTGGATCATATACCATGCTCATAGTCGAGCCAATAAAAGTGGCATAAATGTGTGCGTTGCATTAGTCACGTTGTATGGTCTAGGAACATGCATGTCTTCTAATCATTTTTCTCTATTTGGCTTGCCTTGGAATACTAGGTGAGCACTTATTTGTAGACCGCCCGAACTTGCTCCGCGCGCGAGGGCGCAAATTGGGTTCATAGCTACTGTAGTTCGGACTCCTATCACGGTTCTGAATCTAATCTCGCAAAGTGTAATGTGAGACTGATAAATCACCAAAGAGTCCAAATCCGATAATTGGTTTTGGAAAATCAATTTTAATCAAAAAGCGCCAAACATGGACTGCTTTGCCAGATTTCAGAGTCGCCACCTAAATATTTTGTTTTTGGAAAATTTAGGAAATCCTGACTCGTGCCTAAGGCCACGTGTCCGTCATCACCAAAGTTGCTTCGGCTCGGGAACTTAGGTACGAGAGGGAAAGGTCTTGAAATGAGTACCCCCGCTCGCCCGATCAAAGATCGGCCTCTACTAATATGATATGCTGTTTTTGAAAACACATGTGTTCTTGTTTGGTTATTAGCTAACTTATTATGTAATGCGTACAGCATACAAGTATATACTAAATTACTCAATTTGGAACAAAACATCTTATATTTGTTTTTCAAAAGTGGTTTAAAGTTGCTACTCGCAAGTAGGCTAAAATGCGGATTTGCCACCCTCAAATGGGCTTAAAACATGATTTGCCACAAACAAGTGGGCTTAAAACGCACATTTTGATGAATTGTTCCAATTCAAGCAATAAAGCCTTTATCCACAGGCATTCAAGCAGTTAAACACTTAAGCAGATAGCCTCATGGCAAGTATGCTAACATGGCAACACTTACACTTATGCAATATGCTAAAGCGTAAACACTTACAGTGTACTCCAAGCCAAAACATAAAATTAGTTAGAAATCATGCATGATCCTAGCTATGTTAGGATGCCTAATACAACACATACAAAATACAACTAAATAGGCTCGGCTATCTAAGATGGCATATGAATGCAACAATTCGATACATGTATTCAAAAAAGTATTGAAATACGATGCAGTTTGAATGATGCGCCGAGCCCGGTGTATGCAATATAAATGAATGATGCACGCATGCAAGCATAAGGTATGCTAATTGAAAATGATCCCTAAACTAACCATCAAAAGTTGATAAGTAAAAAGGAGAAAGACGTGAGGTTGGAAGACATGCACACACACACACGCACACTTATTACAACATTTTTGCCCTTTCGACGAAGGGTCCGAATAAAATGAAAGCTAACTAGCTACGCTAATTAAGCTAACTATTACAAACCAACTAATTAACTAACTATTCTAGCTAATTAATTATTACAAACCAAATTAAATAACTAGCTAATCTAAGCTAATTAGAATATTACAAAGCACTAAGCTAAATTAATTACATCACAGGTAATTAACTACAACTAGCTAACAGAAGCGATAAATGGCCTCGCGAGCGAGGGAGATATGCATGCTCGGTTGCATCCTCCAGGAAATCCACCGCCTTGCCTCAAGACGCCTCTGTTTACACTCTTTTGAACCTTTGAAAATTACACCGATTTCGAAATTGCTTCTTCTTCTTTCTGATCTCAAGAACACCTTGAGGGCTGAAATTCCTCCCGTTGCTGCAACAGAGCATAGACAGAGGCAAGACAGTGTATTTGCAAGGAAATGTATGCACTTCCACACTCCTTATCATATCTCAAGTTCAAAGGAGTATGGCACTTGACTCTCGAGCCGCCAACCGAGCATTTTCAATGCATGGCGGCCAAAGGATCAAGCTTGCGCAAAACTCAATAAATGCACACATAAGACTCGAAAGGCCTCCACCCTATCATGCACAATCAAGGGGGACGTCGACCAAGAAATGAGGCACGTTTCATCACTTCAAGTATGAAACGTCTCTCATTTCTCGTGTTTGGATTAACGTCCGATCCAAACACATGCAATGCAATACACATGCAAACAACATGCTTATCTATCAATGCTAGAGTGGCATGCACAAGGCTCTATCATGTAAGCAATGCGTGCATGACATGTTTAGAAGCTAAGGCATTAAAGCAAGTGAGGTACACAACACTAGGACTATGCAATACTACGCACAAACAACCAAACCAGCCCAAAACAGAGCTATATCATGGCAAATCAGTGGCAAAACAATGCCCAAACTAAGGCTCAAGGAGTAAAAAATCATGCTCCTTTGGTAGCTCACAAATAAGGCACGAAGGCACAACTCTTAAAAGCTCTCAAGGAGTGAAAGAAGCAAGAACATGACACAAGTATACGCTCTGAAATTACATGCTAAATGATGCCAAAACATACAACCATCACAAATATAGCATGCTAAGGGTCCCAAGACACAAGACTAGCAAAGGCACTTGCACCATAGCCACATCAAGCAAGTCCCAAAGGACCAAGATCACTAAAAAAAGTCCTAAGGAAGGTCAAAACATAGCCAAAAATGTGCTGGAGTAGAGCATACACATGCTAGATCAATAGGCTAAAACACCAAACATGCTAGGCTAGTGAACAAAATTGCACTACAAGTGCAAGGAGCATGCAAGAGGCAACCAAACCAAACCAAACCAAAATAGAGTTATGACATGGAAAATGATGGCCAAAAACATGCTGAAATTGAGCCAATTCAAAGCACAAAGACATGCTACTTTGCAAGGCTACAAGTAGGATTGCACTACAAGTATAAGAAGCATGCAAGAGGTGACCAAGACAGCCCAAAAGAGAGTTATGGCAGGTCTAAAAAGTCACAAAAATGAGCCCAAACAAAGCCACTAAGAAGTAGAAACACATGCTCTTTTGATGGGCCATCAACACATGCAAACAAGAGAAGAGAAGGGGGGACCACCCCCACCCATTTGGGACCTCAAAATCACTTTTCTACTACTGAAATTCCTCTGAGTTTTAGTGGTGAGAAGGCCAAAAAGAGATGATCCCAAAGGCCTTAAAAGATGGCACAAAGCAAGGCAAAACAAGCCACCAAAGGGGGTAAACCACCTCTAACTCAAACAAAGTCTCAAACAACCTTTTTAAACACTTAAAAACAAAGGTTTTTGTAGTTGAAAACAAAGCCTAAAATAGCATACAAAGGTGGCTAAATAAGCCATGAAAATAAAGCTTTAAAGAGGCTATTACTCACCCTTGAAGCACAACTTCAAAACCAGCCACTTCTGAGGCAAAATCAGGTCAAAACCACTCAAATAAGGCTCCCAAGTACCTTAGCAACAAGATAAAGGTGTTTGAGTAGGTGGTTGTGTGCAAAAGTATGAAGAAACAACACTTTAAGGCACAAATATGGAGAGAGAGGGAGAATTCCAGAGTGAAATGGAGAGTTTTTACTCTTTTAAAATTCTGAACCCTCTCTAAGGGGGAAGCACCTCCCCTTATATAGAAATCCAAGCTAAAGCTTGCTCAAATCCCTCCCTACACGTGTAGGGAGGATGCATTATGTGCCTAACAGCTGGCACAGCTAGCACCAAAAATATCTGTAAAAGCAGAAAAAAGGCCGTAGACCACCCCACCTAGTCGACCGACCACCTCAGGGTTGACAGGGGAGAAAACTGGCTGGCAGGGGAGAAAAAGGGTCTACAAAGAGAGGAGAAGGTGTTGGCAGGCTGCAGACCACTTAGGCTGGTCGACCAACCACCCACCTTAGCTGACCGACCACCAAAAGTGGTCTACAGAGGAGAAAACTGATTGGCAGGGGAGAAAAGTGGTCTACACCCCTACTTCTCCCTCTAGGCAAAAGGGGGCACCAAGGTTTGGCTTACATCAAGCACAAAACCAAGAGAGTTCAGAGACTCAGGGGCAAGGCGCGTAACCGAAAACCCCGGGGACTCCAAACGAGCGCAAACATGCGCAATCATCGAGCGCTCAATCGATGACGTCAAAGTCTTTAGGACGGTCAAAAATGGGGTGTCTACATTATTGTTTTAGCATATCACATACTATGTTTGTGTTACCATATCAAGCATACTTTCCATGAGGCTAATTGCTTAAATGATATACCTATTTGAATGCCTGTGAATGAAGGCTAATTGCTAAAATTGGGACAAGTTGATCAATGTACATACAAGCTCGCCTCTTTTTTTTAAGTGACGAGTATCAACAATAATTTTCAAACAAACACAAAATCAAAGCGTTCCAACTTTTGCAAATTAGTTTATACTTGTGTGCAACACATAGTAATGTTAGTCTGATAAATCGGAACAAGAGCATATAAAGTAAATAAGAATCACATCATAATTAGTAAAGACCGATCTTTGATTGGGCGAATGGGGTGCTCAATTCATGACCTTCCCCTCTTGTACCTAAGTTTCCAAGCCGAGACACTTTGGTGATGACAGATAAGTGGCCTTTGGCATGAGTCTCGAGTTTTCTAGATTTCTCAAAAATATTTAGGTGGCGACTCTGAAATCTGGCAATGTAGTCAATTTTTGGCATTTTTTATTCAAATCGATTTTCCAAAAGAATTGCCGGATTTGGACTCTTTTTGTGTTTTCACTGTTGCACATTGCACTTGTGAAATCAGATTCAGAACTATGGGAGTCTGAACTGTACGGCTAGTCGTATCCAAAAGGAGCATGAAAAGCAAGCTACAATTGTCATCAATGATTTCATGTCATAATCTTAGTTCTACACAACATATTAACATTAACATTCACATTCACATGATACTTCATAAATTTCACATGTTCCCAATTAAGTTGACAAAAGAAATTCAAACTAATCAAATTACAAGTAAAACAAAATATTAGGACATTAATATTATTTAATTCAAAAAAACAAGCAATTTTTCACACTTCTACAATTCACTACAAAAAAAAACACATTTGGCGACTAAATTTTTAATCGCCAAAAGTGATTTTTTAGTTGCCAAAAGTCGAGTTTTGAGTTTTCCCGACTAATTTTTTTTGTCGCCGGCTTGGTCGCTGGAAAACTGTCGCGGAAGGTATTGGCGACTAAAAAACTTTTAGTCGCCAAAAACCAACTCTGTACCGACCAAAATTTTCGTCGCCAAACCTGTTTTTTTTTTTTTTTTAAATTATACATTTAGCGACTAAATGTTTAGTCACCAATAGTGAATTATTTCTTTTTAATTTTTGGTTTTGCCGAATATTTTTTTCGTCGCCAATAGTGAAGCTTTTGGCGACCACCCGTTTTAGTTGCCAAAAGGTTATTTCAAAAAATATATATATATAACCCTTTGCTCTTCCCAGGTTTTGAACCGCCGACGTTGGTTAACCTTCCACTCTAACACTTTACCAACACTCTCTCCACTATGCCACAATACCATCTCATGAATATATATGCAAAATATATTATTTATATATTACTTTGACCCGTATTAATATTTAACTATATATATAAACATAATTATTTTTATTTAAATATAATTTATGTAAAAAATAAATTATTTATTAAAAAAAAAAGGAAAGCCACTTTTGGCGACTAATTTTTTTTTTAGTCGCCAAAAACCTTGGTTTTGGCTACTACCAATAATTTAGTCGCTAAAAAATTAATTTTCGCCTAAAAATAACCACTTTCGGCGACTAAATTGATTTTTAGTCGCCAAAACTGCCACTTTTGCCGACTAAACTCAATTTTAGTCGCCAAATGTCCACTTTTAGCTACTAAATTTTTTTTAGTAGCCAAAAACCTTTACTTTTGGCTACAACATTTTTTCTTGTCGGTAAAACACCTACAATTGGCGACCAAACCATTTTTTAGTCGCCAAAACCTACACTTTTGGCTACTAATCTTTTTTAGTCGCCAAAAACCTGCACATTTGGCTACTAAAGTTGTTTTAGTCGCTAAAACCCATGTAATCAGCGACTAATCTGATTTTTAGTCGCCAATAAGTCTACATTTGGCTACTAAACTGTTTTAGTCGCCAAAAGTCTTCACTTTTGGCTACTAATTCAATTTTAGTCGCCAAATGTCCTACTTTCAGCGACGAAATTTATAGTTTTGGTCGCCAATGCTGCTTTTTGTTGTAGTGATTGTCTATGATGAATTTTCATTTTCTGAAATTGATCACCATTTTTATACATATTTGTAGACACCTTGTTTTGACCGGCCTTAAGATTTGGGTGCTTTATTCCGAACACCCGATGATGAAAGTCGCAATGTGCAATCTTTTGAATTCCTCAACAGGAAAGCCAAAATTCCAACTATAATCCCAACCTAATATCTATTTTGGCCAAGCTATTTTTTACCCCCTTAAAACCCTTCTTCAAAATGTTTTGGTTGCATGGTTCCAAACATTTCTATAATGTTCCAACGCTCGCGTTTCCGAACACTCGATGATGAAAGTCACAATGTGCAATCTTTTGAATTCCTCAATAGAAAAGCCAAAATTCCAACTTTAATCCCCATCTAATATTTGTTTTGCCCAAGCTATTTTTTACCCTCTTAAAACCCTTTTTCCAAATGTTTTGGTTGCGTGGCTCCAAACATTTCTACAATGTTCCAACGCTCGCGTTTTCGAACTCTAAATATTGTCTTTTTCAGTAGACCGAGCAAAGGATAGAGTAAGAGTGAACGGAAGGGGTGAAATTATCTGAAAATACATGTTTTTCCTTTCAAGTTATGATAGCCATACACTATTGATCTAACGGTATATTTTTCTCACTGGTCGTATAACAACTTATGGTAGGATGAAAAATGTGGCTGGCCAGATGAATAATTGTACGGTCAGATTAATTGCCCGGGTACAAAGTATTTTCAGAAAATTCGACTTTCTCTACAAGTTTTACACAAATATCTTAGATATTTTCGACCAAAAGTCTATATAAACACATCTCTAATTCATTTTCAAGGGTTACAAAATTTCCAAAGATCGAGAGACTTGTTGAAGAGCCATATCCTCTTATTTCATCTTCAACCTCCTTTCTTCTTGCTTACATCACCTAAACACTACAAAACCTTGGGTTAAAGCTCTTGGCTGAGAATTCTAGGACACACTCAAGAACTTTGAGGGTGCTAGAGTAGAGTTTGACAATAAGGAATCTCATTCTCTCTTTAAGAAGTGAAATTGTACACTCTCACTCACTCACTCACTCACTCACTCTCTCTCTCTTCATTATCAAGCCTTGTGCTTCATTATTATTGTATTGTAATCATATGTTGGATCCTCATAGATGTGGGGGAAACTAGGATATAGCTGCCCATCCATTGAGTTGATTGAGTTCTTTACTTTCTTACACTCTTGCACCTCTTTCTTGCTTTTTAGTGCTATGCTTTGTTGTTGTTGTATGTGGATGTGTGAATTAGAACCTTGTGGATGTGGAGGGAGTTAGGAATTAGTCACCTATCCACAAGTTTGATTATGTCATGTAGTTTTCTTCATTTTGCTTACATTTTCTTGGAAGCCAAGTAAGAGATCCCTGGTCAAAAATGTTAACTTCGTTCTCAATTACTTTTGAGCATGGAAAAGGACGTGACATCCCTATTCCATGAGTAGGAAGAGAAGTCTTCAATAATCTTTGATAAGTCTCTTACTTTCAAAGCAAGACTTTCACCAAGAAATGGTGGCAATTTACTTTCTCTAATTAATAGTATAGATTCAGGTATTACTTTACCCTTATTCACAAAGAGATGAATGTAGGTTTCCATTTATATAATGGGTTTGATTTCTTCTAACCCCAATTTCTATGCTTGTTCACCTTTTCATTTGGTAATTGTTGTAAATATCATGTTGTACATAGCTTCTTGTGTTGTTGAATGATGGGTGAAGGCTCTCTACCACTTCCTTGAAACATCCTTGTGATAGAAACGGGTAGCAAGGAGAACATCCGTTGGAAAATGTGTTGTTTGTTCTGTTTTGGTTATGCTGCTAAAAAACAGAGTTCTCCCATATTTTATATATGGCCGTCCAGATAAACTATACGGCCAGTAGCTTTTTCATCTAGCCAGATCATTTATTTGGCTGGCCAAATGATTTTTCCAAGAAGAATAGGGCAATTTCTGGTGGGTGACCTCCTAGGCATTTGCAGTTATTATTTAAGCTTTGCTTTATATTTTCTCATAATTTGTTAGATTCAGTTTCTATTTGGCTGAATTGATTCATTGTTGTAACCCCACATCTTTCTATTCAATTCATTGTTGTAATAATTTTTAGCCCTATCTCTTTCTATTAATTTATTATTGTAATAACTTCCAACCCCCATTTCTTTCTATCCCTTTTATTTCCCTGCTTTCCATATCTATGTATAGGATCATGTTTTTATTTGTCATATTCATGCTTTGCATCCATTTATCATGCATTCAGATTCGCTTCATTTGCATTTATGGGATTTATCATTTGAAACGTGATTCTGTGCACTACCTCATGCCATGAGATAATTCACATGTCACATCTTAGTAGCCGGATCTTTAGTGGCATCTTTTGTATGTGTTGCATTAGCTACTTGCATATAGGATCATACATATGTTTCTAACATATTCTTTTAGCTTGTCATGGATGAGTACGAAGTGAGCGTTTCCAGTTTTAGCACGTTGGTTGTGTATGTTATTCCTGCTATGTTCGGCATTATACCATGCGGCTACTTATTTAATTGATATAAATCTATGATTGCCAGTGGATAGAGGTTGTGTTGCTTAAATTGGAATGATGTTGATTCTTATGCATGTGAGCTTTGTTTGCTTTGAGTTCTACATTTATCTAAACGGTCTTTCAAAATGCATGAAATCAAAGCATACCAAAATGAATGACACAATCTATACTTAATTACTTCACATAGTAAATCTTAGTATTAATAATAATCAGAACATGAGTATATACTGTTTACAAAACTCATGCCATGGTTTAGTAGAGGCTGATCCTTTTGACCATGTGAGCGAGTGTGCTCAATTCATGCCCTTTCTCCTTCATACCTTGGTTCCAAAACGAAGACATTTCTGGTTATGATGGATAGTGGCCTTTGGCAAGAGTCACGGGGCTTCCTAGTTTTTCCAAAAGATTAGGTGGTGATTCTAAGATATGGTGATCTATTTATGGCATATTTTGCAATTAATAGATTTTCTATAGATTCATCGGATTTAGACTCTAATTTTCTATTTAACATTGCACTAGTGAAATCAGATTTGAGATCGAGAGTCTGAACTATCAGGCGCGCTTGGGTACCCTCGGGACACCTACAATATTTGATTATTTATGAATTTGATCACAGAGAAAGATTTTTTCACAGTTAATCTCTCTCTCTCTCTCTCTCTCTCTCTCTCTCTTTTTGTGTCTATTAACTTTTTTGCAAGGTCAATATCATTTAATTTGGAAAACTTCTTGTTTGAGAGCATATCAACAATGTAATTTTCAAGTCAATTTAGAAGAAGTTTGATTTTATTGTTTAACTTTACTAGGTTCAATTTGTAAAATTACAAACTTTTAGTTTCTTATTTCTAAGTTCAATGGGTCAATTTGCAAAATCTTAAAAATTTTGGATAAAATTTACATTTACTCCACAAAATTTTAGAAGTTCAGTGGTGTTACTAAATGTAGATCCGCCCATTCTTTTTGGCCATTTTGTGAGCATGTTGTAAGACTTTTCGATTATAGTAATTGAAGGGGTAAAAATATAAGGCTAGGACCAATCAGTCGACCTAGAACAAAAACCAATATGAGCCCAAAAATAATTAGGCCCAAAAAGAGCACATAACTTAGAAAGGATAATTGGGTTAGGCCCATATTGCCTCATAAGCAAAGATATAAGGAAGTCTTCAGAAATAACGAGGACCATTGAATTAGCACTTATCCAATGGACAAGGGGAGTAGCAAGCAAGGCTATGGCCTAGATTGGCAATAACAAGAAAAGTACCGTCCGATCAGTTTCCATCTAATGACCAGTATACAATACAACTTGGCCACTCTAGCCTAACATCATCATGGCCGTTCAATAAGCAGATGTCCAACGATCTACAACAAAGACAACTTGGCCACAAGGACAAGTGGTTCCTGATAAAAGGAGAACCCTCCGATCAAATATAGAACGGACAAGCATGATGAGAGCCAAACAACTACAAAAAGAGAATTGGGTAAACCAAGAAGGATAGACTAAGGTAATTCAAAAGAGAATTGGGTAAACCAAGAAGGATAGACTAAGGTAATTCAAAACACTCGTTTAACACATTCTTTTTCTATTTCTTATAATGATCAATCACTATATTGACTTGATCGTCGGAGAGTCTTCTTGATCTATCTATGTTAGGGGTGATCTCTGACTATGGTTTTCTTGCAGAACCAAGAAGTGGGGACATCATCTCACTTTTCCTTGTAGAGATAATTTCATCATCCACAGTAAGTATCTTTGAATAAATTATTGGACAAAATCTATTTTATCCCCTTGTGGACAAAATCTAATTAAGAAAAGTTAGGGATCATGAAATTTTTTTCATAAAAATGATCATGAAAGATTTGTGACCCTTGGATTACCTTGATTAGTGTGTGGTGCTTTATTTTAAGTGTAATCCAAGGGTCATAAATATTTTATGATTATTTTCATAAAAGTTTTTTTCATGATACCTAGCATTGCTCAATCTAATTTCACCTCATGTCTTTTAAAAATAGCAACATATCTCATACGTTGTTTTGAACTAAAATGCTACAGGTACATTTTCCATTCAAATTAACAGAGATTGTGTCTCAACATGCCTATTTTTAGAGTGGGGAAAGAAAAAGAATTATTCAAAGTTAAATTTCAATGTAAGAAGATAAAATTAATCTTGTTTTACCTTTTTTTTTTTAATCTTCTACCCGCCTTAAAGTTCTAACCCAAACTCACCTCTTCTCAGCACACAGCGAATATATAAAATTATATATACACTATAATTTATTATCATAAAATTATTTTAATCAAATTTAAAATTTTAAAATTTTAACCCAATTTCGTATTTGATAATATTTTAAATTATGATATATTAAATCTTAAATTAACCTAAATAACATTTTAAATTAAACATGTACATATATACATATATATATATATAACAAATTAAACCAAAAAAATAATTACAATATCTATATATGTACACAGTGTTAATTATATATATATGTATAATATCAAATTAAAATTAAAATTAAAATTAAAAGTTAGGTTTGTTAAAAAAAAATAGTTGCAAAACTTTAGTTTCTTAAATGATTTTTGTGTTATGTTTTAAATTATTTATTTATTTATTTTTTTGCTTAGTCATGGAGATAAATTTATTTATTTATTTACAAAAAAGAGCCAAAAATAGAAAAAGAAGATGTAAAAGAGTATAATTGCCTTTTTATTGTTAAGATTAATAGAGTTAAAGTTTCATTTTAATCCAAAGCTATATAGGAGGTATAATGACTATTTTTAAAAGACAGAAAGATGCAATGCTATCAAGCTATATCACAGAGAGTAAAGTGGATTTTTATTTATACAAAAAATAAAATTAATTAAATACTTCTAATCATATAACTAGATCATATTATCTTCAAAAAAATTAAATTCGCAAGTTAATACTTAAATCCAGACATCACACTTCATAGCCCAAGAAAAATAATGCATGTTTGAAAGATCCCACAAGACATGAATCAATTGAAAAATATTACAAATACCAACTACCAAGCATTAAGAAGCCTGTGAGACCGTGTGTCTATAGTTCATAATATAAGATCACTGATCACAAGGTTTGAAAATGAAAGAATTCCAAAGAACAAATTGAACTCATATCTAAACTACATGGTATTGGGCTTTTAGAACGAACAAAAGAATGACGATAGAATGAAAGTGATAAGTTGATTAATTAATTAATGGTGCTTGGGCTTCCCATCTCCATGGATGGATGCAAGAACTTTCTTGAGATGTTTGTTGTAAGCAAAGGGTCGTTCTAGTTGAAGAAGGTGCCCTGCATTCTGTATATATTCCAAGGTGGCTTTCTCTCCTATTCGCCTGTAATCATTATTACAAAAAAAAAAAAAAAAAAAAAAAACCAATTTTAATAGCTGATGATCAACACAGAGGAAAAACTACATTAATATAACAAAATATCATGGGCCCAGATTGCCTTCTCAATCATCAACATGAAAGGGTGGACCTACTATATGAAGGGACCTACTATTTCTATATCAATTACAGTAATTTTGAGATACCATCTTGTTATGCCCATGCGGCATGGGGTGAGCGTCGTGTCATATTAGATCGTATTTGTGTTATGTCATTTCGGATTCGTGTCATGATTATTTCAATATCAATCCTACTCATTTATTATTTCGTATTATCGTAGCATGTCATTTTCAATCCATATCTGGTTCATGTCGTATTAACGTGTTATGTCAACAAATTTTACTGTTAACTAAAAATATGAAATATATGAAAAAAGTTTGAAAATTTCTTCACAAGTTAAATTTAATGAAACTAATCTTCATTAAATGAAAATATTTAAAAAAATATTTAGGATAAATTACACTTTGCATCAAATCTCACTTTGGTCCCTACACAGGAAATCATGACAATCAACCTTCTGTACTTTTGGTCAAATCCCTCTTTGATCCTTATACATGAAACCATGATAGTCAATCCCCTGCACTTTTGCTCAAATCTCACTTTAGTCTTTACACAAGTGTCAATATCTCTATTCTGTTACTTCATTTTTAAATTTTTAACAAAATCCAATCATGTGACAAAAATGTGATTACGAAATGAGAGTTTTGTGATTCTAATTTATATAAAACCGTAGTTTATCTTCTTAATCATTCACAATCTGTATTTTCTTTTACCTTAATACAGTTATAATTTGATATAAATAGGACAAAATGTGTATTGGTGGAAAATGTTTATGATTTTCCTTTCTGACCCTCATGTTGTAGTTACATTCTTATCACATAATTAGATTTTGTTAAAGATTTAAACAATTAAGTAACAGAAATGGGACATTGACACTTTTGTAGGGACCAAAGTGAGATTTGACCAGAAATGCAGGGGGTTGATTGTCATGATTTCATGTATATAAGCCAAAGTGAAATTTAGTGCAAAGTGTAGGGGTGTAAAGTGTAATTTACCCAAATATTTAATTTGAACTTAATTTTATTTTCTTAATTTATAAAAATTATATTTTATTATTATATATTTTTTATTAGATTGACTCAAATAATAGATAAAAAATATATTAAATTCAATTAAAAGCAAAACAAAACCTATATTAAACATAAAATTATATTTTACATAATTTTTAATAAATTAGATGTAATTACGTAATAGATTAAAAAATAAGATGATACTCTTTAGTGGAAAGAATATTAAAATGTGTAACTAATTGTTTGTTAGACGGGTTATTCGTGTCAGTTTCGTATTATACAAATTTAATATTAACTCGACTTGTTTAATATATTCATGTTATCGAGTCATGTCATATACATGTTTGTGTCAGGAAATTGTCAACCCTAACATGCTAATTTCGTGTACGGTTCGAGTCGTGTTATCTTGTCGTGTCATAAATTTCCACCACTATATGGAATATATGCTGGAAAATAAAGGCAATTGGTATTGAGTTGAGCCGCGAAAATAATGCCCAAGCTCACATACGGGCATTTCCTTTGATCGGTCGAGTCGGGACCAAATTTTAAACCCAAACACTACCTAATAGGCTTGGCCTAGACAGATCAGGCTGACTGGAGTCGGGACCAAATTTTAAACCCAAACACTACCTAATAGGCTTGGCCTAGACAGATCAGGCTGACTGGCCGATTTACGGGCCTAGCTCAATAAGTGATTCAAGGAAGCGTATTGGAAAGACAAACAAACAACGAAATCGAATTGTGAACGAATTCAGACTATAGATTTTCTCTCTACGAATGGATTATATTAAGAAAACTCTCTATTTTTATTAATCAAATATCAACCTCAATTCCGCTTGCCTTAGGCTTATATATTTATTTATACTAAAATAATTATTGTTAATCAAGAAAATCTAGAATGGAAAATATATAATATTGCTAGTCAAGACTATTTTAAAAGGAAAATATTAATTCTTGTCAAACTGGAAAATAAACTAAATAAGTAACCTAAATAAATAGGAAACTAAATATTTTAGCCTTAAAAAACAATTATAACTATATACTAAAATAACAAAATAAAATATGTAATTTTTAAATTCTAATCTGCATCATTCTCCTCCGCTTAAAAAAACTCGTCACCAAGTTTCCATTGCTTGAAATAATTTGTTACCCGACACCTATCTGCATCCACTTTGTATTTAAGATTGATTTTCTCAAACCTAATTTTTAAAGAGCAATCCTCCATAATGAAAGGAACTTCTTTAATAAATTTAACCCATCTTCATTGAAGCCCAAATCTCCATATTTGAAATTCAAATTTGCAAAGTCTTCAGCAAATTATCCTTTCGTACTCTCTTTCTCTTTGTAGATATCAAATGACACAACTCCACCTAAATTCGTAAGAGTTCCCATTTCTTTATTTGTTTCAATAAATTGTAGTAACTCCATTGTAAAAGTGTGATCTCGAATGAATTGGTGACTGTGAATCTCATCCACAATCATATTATCATTCAACAATTGTTTAGGCAACACTATTTGAAGTTGGATCCTTTTTGTTTAACATTAAGTAATTTTTCACAAACTGTATCTTCTAAATTGATTTCAACGATCTCATTTTCCTGAACTTCATCATCTTTCTCAAAATAGTCATCATATTTTGGAAGTAAATCCCAATCAATATGTGACCTTAATGATGAAGATTTTATGTCTGAAAATATTTCATTGGATTCTTTTTCTACTACAACAACACAATCCAAAAATTCTTTATGTTGTAAACAAACCTTGAACCCTGCTATGTCAAGTTTAAAGCCCGACTCCCATTGATTGGATGCATTGTTCGCCACCTGACGCCTCCTCTTTAGTCTGTATGCACCAAACGGGTTCTCATCTTCATTCTTGACATTATGTACATCATCCTCCTCCAAAATCACGGATTTGGTTGATGGTTGGGAGGTCAATTTCTAACGTTCATGGCCTCGAAACGCTGCAACAAGGTAAACATCATTTCAAGGCACTCTAAACGTTGAAATCGCTTCTCTATTCAGGCATCTCGTGCCACATCAACTCTTTCATACCTCTCTTCAACATCATATTGACCACCATGTACTCTTTGTCGTGCCATGGTCAGAATTGAGCCTAGGCTCTGATACCAACTAATACAGGAAAGTGTATCGGAAAGACAAGCAAATAACGAAATCAAACCATGAACGAATTTGAATTAAAGATACTCTCTCTACGAACGAATTATTTTAAGAAAACACTCTATTTTTATTAATCAAACATCAACCTCAACTTTGCTTGTCCTTAGGCTTACATCTTTATTTATACTAAAATTATTCTTACTAATCAAGAAAACCTAGAAAGGAAATATATATTCTTGCTAGTCAAGAATATTTAAAAAGAAAAATACTAATTCTTGTCAACAAGAAAATAAACTAAATATGTAACCTAAATAAACAAAAAACTAAATATTTTAGTCTTAAAGAATAATTATAATTATACACTAAAGTAACAAAATAAAATATGTTATTTTTAAATCCTAATTTGCACCAACAAATCTATATTTTTGAGTTTTTTTTTCTTATTTCCCTCCCTCCCACCTTCCCTTCCCTTCCCTTCCCATCCATTTTTTTCTCTCTCTCCATATTTCTGATAGGTTCGTGAGATAGGCTAATTACACCAGTTTGCTTCTAGTGTCAGGTTTTATAGTTTCAATTGTAACACTTTAAATTTTAAATTTTTATATGTTATCAATTTGTCTAATTTATTTACCAGTTAAGAAACTGAATGGAAAACTAAGGGCAAAATTGATATGATGGCAGGGGAGGTATGCTAGGGAGAAGATGAATGTAAGAAATAAAAATAATGAATAGACTATTTTACTCTTAATTTTTGTTCAACTTCTTAATGATCGTTGTTAATTGAAATAAATTGACATGACGTGAAATTAACTAGCAAATTGATTCAATTGAAACTACACGATCTAATTAGAGAGACTATTTACATAAATTTTTGTCACAATTAATTAAATTTTTAACGAAGCAGTGTGTTTCTTCTTTTGGTACATTCAAATTGAATACTAATTAATAAATAAACAAAAAACTAACATCTAATTAGTACATATTAATGACTAATTAAAAATAAATATATAAATGAAATTATTTCAAATGTAACCAACATTGCATTCATTTTAAAATGTTGCCAACAATGCATTTTGTGTATTTTAATGAAACAAAATTGTGTAGTGAAGTTGAAATTGGACATACCCTTTCATGGTGTGGGCAAGTTCCAAATTGAAAATCTTGTCGTCGTCTGCCCACAAGAAGTGAATCCTCTGCAACATTATTCAAATTAAAATTAAAAAAATTCAATTTAAATTAAATTAAATTATAAAAAGTAAAACGTGTAAATAAAATATTAATAAGATATGGATGGAATAATCTTAAAAGAGAAGTCAAAAACAAAATTGGAAACCTGGGGGTAGGTCTGGGTGGTTGAGTCCTTGTCACTGACCACTAAAGCTTCTAAAAGTTGAGCTTTCTCCTTTCTGTTGGTAAACATCACCTGCGATACCATGATGACTCCATTAATTCAATTATGGTTTTTCAAATTTACAGAAAAATAAATAAATATGATAACATCATTTCAAAATCAAAATCTGTTAGAATGTGTGTTTCATGTCAGGCACGGCATGATAGTCCTCTGTATTGATTGACAAAGGCAACATAACTTGGTGAGAGTGAGTTGTAGCATAAAAACAATCGTCGCATATAAAACCAAACATGAAAATTGTGTTTTTGTACTTTTCGTTGTTTTTTTGAACAGGCAAAAGAACTTTATCGATAATTATCAAGAAAGATACATCAATAAAGAAAAGAGGGTGCACAAAATATCAATACTAACCCTATAATCCCAATTAAGTTAACACCTCAAAGTTGATGAGCAACCAACACAAACAACCCACTCAAAAAGCAATAAAAATCACATAGCAAACCCAAAAGCAAGGGACTACACTCACATTCATACCCAAAGACCATCAAACTATACAGCCACCACCACCCTATGCCTAAGACATACCCTGATATGCCTGAAGTTAAACGCTTAATCATTGATTGTGAAGTGGTGAGCTTTGAATTTCAGATAAACCCACATAGCTATTCTGATCTTGATTAATTCACAGACTTCAGCCAAGATGGGGGTAGAGTCCCTGAACATACAATCATTCCTGAGCTTCCTCAAGGATGAGAGCACAGCCAAAGGGGATGCACACCAGATCAGTTTCTCCTTCTTCTTAACACAACCCCCAGACCACCAATGCAGTAACTCTTCAACTGAACCTGGCAAGGCTCCTTGGACATCCCACCATCTAAGAATATCCGTCCAAACTTGCCAGGAGAAAGGGAAGAAAATCAGTACATGATTTAGAGTTTCAATCTCTGCCTTACAATACACACACAAGCCAGGTTCATTGCCTTGAATGACTCCAATTCTATGAAGATACTCAGCAGTCTTGACCCTATTCTTCCATGCCAACCATCCAAAAAATTGGACTTTTGGAGGGATGTGCTCGATCCATACCAACTTGCTAGTACTGAGCTTGGGGCCAAGGTAATCCTCTTCAACTTTATAAGCAAAGGCCACAGAGAACACACCTGAGGAAGAGGTTGAAGGACTCCACACAGCTTTGTCATTCTGGTTACTCCTAATAACCGATGCATTTTCAATAAGGGTAGATAACCTGAAGACCTCCTGGGACTCCCATTCATACAAGTCTCTTCTGAACTGAAACTCCCACTCTCCTGATATACCTTTTTTCTCCTGCATCAATTTCAAAGAGACAATCTTTTCCACAGAAAGCCTAAACAGACTTGGAAACTCATCTTTCAACAATGTGAATCCACACCACCTGTCATTCTAAAAATTAATGCTACTGCCATCCCCAACACTAAGCTGAAAGTTATTCAAATACAAATTATACAATCTAGGACTCTGTTTTGAATACCTGCTATTAGGGCTGAAAGAAGGTACCCAGCTACCCATATCAAGCTTATATCTACTACAAATAATTCTTCTCCACAATGCCTCTCTCACTCCCAAACCTCCACCACCACTTCATTAACAGACAAGCATTCACATTCCTAATTCTTCTAACGCCTAAGCCCCCTTGATCCACTCTTTTTGTAACCTCAGCCAATTTAACTAAATGAACTTTCTTCCTCAGCTCAGACCCTCCCCATAGAAATGAAGCTTGAATTTTTTCAATTTCTTTTACCACCCCTTCAGGCATCTTAAACAGAGCAGATAATAAATTGGCAAAGAGAACAGTACAGATTTTATCAATGTAAGCCTGCCTGCAAAGGAAAGAAACCTTCTCTTCCAACCTGCTAGTTTACTTTTCACACTATCCAACACAGGTTTCCAAGTTGCCTTCCTACTTGGATTAGCTCCTAATGGTAAACCCAGATATTTGAGAGGGAGGCCATGAGTTTTGCAATTGAGTTTGGATGCAAATTCAGCCAGAGTATCCTCAAGCACACCCACCCCACACACTACACTCTTGTGGTAATTAATCTTGAGGCCAGACAAAACTTCAAAACATCTTAAGATCCTTTTTTTTCACCACTTCATTATGCTCTGCTTCACAAAACAATATAGAATCATCAGCAAAGTGCAACGGTGTTGTCCTAGTTCCATTCACCCCAATCTTCACTCCCTTGATAAGCCCCAACTCAGATGCTCTGGACAGTAGGATATTGAGTCCTTCAGCAACTATATTGAACAAAATGGGTGATTAGGGATCACCTTACCTAGGGCCTCTTTGTGGGTTGAACTCCTCAGTTGGGGATCCATTAACTAAAATGGACCATCTAGTTGTTGTAATACATTCTTCAATCCATGCAATCCAATTAGCACCAAAGCCAAAATTTGACATCATTAATAGAAGAAAATCCCAATTAATGGAACCATAGGCATTTTCAAAATCCAGTTTAATGATCACACCCTTCTTTTTGGCTTTCTTCCACCCATCAACAACCTCATTAGCTATTAGCACTCCATCAAGTACGTTCCATCCTCTCAAAAATGCTAATTGGGCCTCACCAATAACTTCTGATAAGACACCTTTTAATCTTCCAGCCAAAACCTTAGCAACTATTTTTATACAGTGATCCAACCAGACTAATTGGCCTACAATCAGACAATCCAAGTGGATTCAGCTTCTTTGGTATCAATGTAATGAAAGCACTATTAATCCCAGTAACCAACCTGCAATTTCTATGGAACTCATTCCTAAACTGAACCACCCCATCTTTCATAATCTTCCAAAACTTTTGAAATCAGCCCATATTGAAGCCATCAGGTCCAGGAGCTTTATTTCCATCACAATCAAACACTGCAGCCTTAATCTCCTCTTTTGAGAATGCATCTTCAAGTTGATTGAACACTAAACTGCTCCTCACTGATTTGAAACTCCCACCCAGTTTAGGTCTTGTCTTCCATGATTCTGAGAAGTGATTCTTGAAATGATTATACACCACAATCTTAACATCACTACATCACCAATCTTAATTGAGTTAATCTCATTTCTGCCCTGTCTGCTTCGAACCATAACATGGAAGAACCTAGTATTCTTGTCTCCATTTAAAGACCAGTTTAGCCTGGATTTTTGCAACCAAACCCCCTGACCTCTCTTCTTCTTGCTTTCTCAGCATCATCAAGATCCCTTTCCTCAGCCAATAGATCAAAATTATGTAACTCCAGTTCAGCTTGTTTCAATTTATGAGTAATATTACCAAAAATCTCTCTATTCCACTTTTTTAGAGCAACTTTCAGAGCCTTCAATTTACTAAACAGCACAAATCCAGCCCAGCCCTCCACTGTTGACTCATTCCAGACTTTTTCTATGAAAGATAGGAACTTTGGGTGAAGCATCCAAGCATTAAGAAACTTGAATGGCCTAGGACCCTAGTCTCTTGCATCCTCCATAAGTAAAAAGGGGCAATGATCTGATATCATTCTAGGCAGACCCCACAACTTCAAATTAAACTTCTCTACCCATTCTGGATTCACCAAGAACCTATCAATTCTACTCCATTTCTCCCTTTCCCTTTCATTGCACCAAGTAAATTTCCTGCCTAATAGTGGTATGTTAATCACTTCACACTTGTCAATAAACTCATTAAACTCTGGAAAATCTCAAAATCCGGAGATATTGATTTGTGATTATGTATCAATTTTAACCAGTAAATGGAAATCCCAATTAAAGAATCGAAGACAAATCGATACAACGATTTTAACGTAGAAAAACCACTACTGGAGCGCCTCCAATTGTGATAAAAAACCACGGGCCAAAGCCACAAAACAATCCACCAAGAAGACCAAAAGGAATTACATAAGTGTATTCTCAATTACCCAGCGAATCCACGCCCAAATTGAACCAACCCCAATGTGCCTCTTCTACCACTGTCTTCACCTAAGAATTGTCTTGCCTAACGTTGAATCCACAACGCTGATGTCGAATCCACGACGATGAGCCACTCCGGAATCCACCAAAGCTTTAGGCCCAAATTCTACGGAATCCATCGAAGAACAACTCTCTCTTTTGTGAATAAAACAAAACAAACAAACCCTTTGATATAATCCATTCAACTCATGATATAAACTCTTACAGATATCAAAGGAAACAAGAAAAGAAGTTTAGATGAAAACCCTAATACCCAAAAAGAAGATCTGGAAGCCGTACCCTAAAACCTGACTGAACCGTAGCTTTTATAGCAAATAGATCCGTGATCTCCGCTCGAACGGAGTGACTAAAACATGGGTGACTAAATAGGGTCAACGCTCGAGCGCAAGAATAACCGCTTGAGCGAAAAAAACAGCTCCCAGTACTTTTGCAAGCGAGTGAAACTTCTGAACGAATTGCATCTCTGCTCGAGCGCAGGACCGCCGTGAGCTGACCAAGTAGCTCGATCAACGTCATAGTCAGCGAAGTGGCAAACACAAATAGGATTAAGATCACAAACTCCTCTGCAAGGCACACTTCAGGCTGAATTCACATCTAAATATTCATAGCCTCACTAAAATAAAAGAATGAATAAAATTACAATTGAAAGGAGTTTCGTCAAACGGGGATTGCCAATAACAAAAACCTAACAAACTCCATCGTCCCTCTATCCTTTCTAGAATATCCCCTCATTTCCCCTTGTTCCTTATTTCATTAAAATCACCACTCAAACACCAAGGTTTGGGAAGCTCCTTACGATTAAATAAACAGTTCCAGAACTCACCCTTTCTACCAACCTCATTGGAAGCATACACATTTAAAATCACACAATCAAATGAGTTAAAAACAGTGTCTGATATCAATATAAAACTTCTATTATAGCAGCATTCTAATAATTGTAGTACCTTTGGATCCCAAATACGCAATAGCCCGCCAGTTGAGCCTTCAGCATCCACTGCCCAGGAACTCCATTTTGCTCCTTGACCACATTGATCTTACCTCCTCTTCAGAAACAAAGGCTTTCTTAGTTTCCTGAAGCATAGCAATATCAACATTTCTTTCCTTTAATAGCTTTCTCACTTTACCTCTTTTTTCCAGACCTCCCTAATCCTCTAACATTCCACGATATCATCTTCATAAGCAACATTTTGACACCCTTAACCACCTAGCAATACCCTTCTACACTGCTGCTTCTGACTTCCTCCAATTCTTTCCATGTCTTTCACCTCCCTATCCACAATTTTATTAACAATCTCATCCTCCTTCCCATTAAACTTTATACCCGACATTTCCTCCATTTGCACTGATGCTTGTGCTTCATTAAGAATATATCTACCTCTACTGTGTCCATTTCCTATTGATGTAGACAAAGAAATTGCTGTCACTACTACCCTAAAGATTGCACCTATTGGGCCTGGTTTGAGCTTTAAAACTCTCTTATGCCCATATCTTCTTGCTAACTTGGCATAACTCATATCCAGTTCCTCTTGCTTCTTTCTCCTTTTCTTGCTCGACTTAATCTTCATTTTAGTAGAATCACTTAAATATCTATTTTTCACTTATACTTAGGGCTACAAACGAACCGAGCCGAGCCGAGCTTTGCTGAGGGCCTCCCTTTACTGGCCCAGACCCTTCAATCCCTTCAGTCTCACAAACCCTTCGCACACTAGACCCATTTACTCACTATTCAGCCCACTCAACTGGTTGTTTTCCTGACTAGGGCTCAACACAACTTCTAAATTAAGCCCAGGCCTTTCTAGGCTAGAACCACTAACATTCCTAATAAAATCAGGAATAAATATCTAATCATCAACCTTCTAACACCTTTTCATCAAGCCGTTATTTAGATTTCCCATCACCTTTATTACCTCGTATGCACCCCCCCTCAATTGTCTTCCCCACTCCATTCCTTGTCTCTTCAACTTATGTGTTATTATCACAGCTCAATACATTCTCCCCTAGCTCAACCACCCATCTCCTACATGACTTATCCCATGATGCCACCTTATTAATTTCCTCCACCTCATCAGCTGATTCATCTGCCCTGTCATCATCATCTTCCTCTCCTCTACAACTATTCTCTTCATCTTGAGAATTTTGTGTGTTGGAACTACCTTCCTTATTCTTGCCATAATGTTTTTGGCAGCAACATCCTTCCTTTATTGTTGTTGATACAACAATTTGTTCTTCACACACTCACACTAGGTGTTCCTAACCTCTATATACCAGATTAATAGTTTTGTTGATCGCCTCCATGCATTTTGTTGCTATCTTTACTTTGCCACAATTGAAAGATGCCAGTTGACACGTCCCTTTCAAAACTTAGCACTTCCCCCCAAAAGTTTCCAATCCTAGTTATATTGGTTCTATTCCATAGATTTAATGGAATTCCATAACAGCTAATCCACACACATCGTTCTTGTTCAAGACTCAGTCCTACCTTCCATTCTGTGATGAACTCACACCAGTTATTTATCCACCCCTTTATCACCTTTAGTTCCAGAACCAACTCCTCTTTGGATTGAAACGTTAAGATAGCATCACGATCGCCACCATGTCTAACCATGATGTTAGACATTCCTCTTGCTTCCAATTCCACCTTCAAATTAACACTAGCATACTCTGCTTTAAACCATATAATTGCACTTTCGTTGAGCCAGCCATTACTAATCTCATCCATCTTTACAGAGATTATGCCTCCTCCTATCGGGCCTTTACTTTCCACAGATCAGTACCTCTCACCACTTCCACATAAGATATGTGCTATGCTTGAGGTCTTCGCCCTCTCATGTCCCCTATCATTTTACAAGGTGGTTGAATCTTTTGTGCTGATGGTACATTCATCTTTCCCCTTTGTTCCTCACCATAGTCTGCCTTTTTTTTACCTCAATTGCTTTGTCATCCACTGGTTTTTTGCACTGTTATGTCAGCTGCAACTAGATGGTCGAGTCTTACAAACCAAAATCTTGTATTCGTCAGCATTCTTCTTTTGGACGGTATGCAGAAATCTTTTACTACTCCAAACTTCGTAAAAAGGTTAAACAAACCTTTAGGAGACATCATATATGGTAGGTTGTCAACAAACACTGTGTACAGACCTGCCTCTACCTCCTTGCTCCATGCTTGTCTCCCTTGTTGCTTCACTATAGGGATCCACCCTCCTTTGTTATTTTCACCTTCACCTTCACCTGCACCTCTCTGCCCCCCTCTCTCTCTCTCTCTCTCTAAACGCCATTATGACAGTCCAAGGAAATTCTATACTTTTCATTGTTTTTATTATCAAAACAGGAAAACAAAAACGAGAAAAATAAAACGATAATTTATATTAAGACCTTCTCAATTATTAATAAATATTATCATTTTATTCATTATTTATGAACTTGTATGTTTGGATTCTCCCAATTATAAAAATGTATCATTTTCACACTCGCAGTCTCTTAGGAGTTTCATAATTGCGCGGGCCAATATCTATGGGTTCATAGATAAAGATATAATGTGATACTAAAAATTGAGTGAATTTTATGATTGTTTTGAAAATTAATTTTTTTGATATTTTTTTAACTTTTTATGAATGACGTATAAAAAGTAGAGAAAACAATTGACATTTTTGCAATGACTTTCATATTTTAATTAAAATTTTAAGTTTTCAAAATAGGCTTTAGTGTAATTAACTCAAAATAAAAACAAAACCAAATTGATTATGGCATTCTGGTAATATGTAATCATGCGTGTTAGGTTCTATAAATCCTAGTGATTCCATTAGAACATGCGATATGTCTTCAACTGATGCCTTGTTTTGGAAGAAAGAAAAAAAAAAAAAAAATGAAAAAGAAAAAAAGTCAAACTCAGCTCAAAATTGTTGAATAAATAGAATGAATTGCTTCCAATATATGTTCAACTGATGCCTTGTTTTAAAAAAAATAAATAATAAGAAGTCAAACTCAGCTCAAAATTGTTGAATAAATACAATGAATTCCTTCAAATATATCTTCAACTGATGCCTTGTTTTCAAAAATAAAATAAAATTAAGAAGTCAAACTCAGCTCAAAATTGTTGAATAAATAGAATGAATTACTTCCAATATATCTTCAACTGATGCCGTGTTTTGAAAAAAATAAAATAAATAAGAAGTCACACTCAGCTCAAAATTGTTGAATAAATACAATGAATTGCCCCCAATATGTCTTCAATTGAAGCCTTGTTTTGAAAAAAAAATAAAAAAAAATAAGGAAGTCAGACTCAGCTCAAAATTGTTGAATAAATAGAATGAATTGCTTCCAGTATATCTTCAACTGATGCCTTGTTTTGAAAAAAAAAAAAAAAAAGAAGTCAAACTCAGCTCAAAATTGTTGAATAAATAAAAGGGCAAATTACACAAATAGTCCCTATAGTTTGGGACTTGTGTCACTTTGGTCCCTGACTTTTCAATTGTAACACATTTGACCCTGAAGTTTGAATCTTGTTCCAAATAAGGACAATTGAATATATAATTAGATTTTTCAAGGGTAAAATTGTCAATTTGATAAAATATAAACTAATTTGACAAAAATAAATGTCAAACAAATATTTTTGAAATTTTAAAAATTATTTCTACCTACTAAAAATAAAATTATGTAAAATTGATAAATCTTTTAGACATTTATTTATTTATTTTTACCAAATTAATTTTTATTATGTGTTTGAATGATGATCATGTAAAATTAATTTTAAAAAATTGATCATGTAATTTTTATTAATTTTACATAATTTTATCATTGGTGGATAAAAATAATTTTTAAAAAATAAAAAAAAAAATTTTGGCATTTATTTTTGTCAAATTAGTTTATATTTTATCAAATTTACGATTTTACCCTTGAAAAATCTAATAATATTCTCAATTGTCCTTATTTGGAACACGATTCAAAATTCAGGGTCAAATGTGTCACAATTGAAAAGTCAGGGACCAAAGTGACACAAGTCCCAAACTATAGGGACTATTAGTGTAATTAACCCTAAATAAAATGAATTGCTTCTAATTTGCACAGACCAACCAAGAGTACTGTAAAACTTTGAGGTAGATTTTTTTTGGGAGAGAAGACCCGCATGTGACACTAAACAATAGAGATGACGACGCAATAAAACGGACACAACATTTTTTTATTTTCTAAAATTTGCTTAAAATATAAATTATTTTTTATAGTTTGAAAAGTTACAAATATCCTCTAAACAAATTTTTTTTATTTAACAGTATTAATTGAAAAAATAAAATAAAATTTCTAACTGCTATTCTATACAATGATAAAATTACGTGTATTATTAATTAAAATAAATTTATGACATCATTTAAAACTATTAATTGACTTAATAATTTATAAATAAAAGGAATAATTTGTTATGAAATTGAAAATTTTAAGAAAGATATAATTTTTTGAATAATAAAGGGCAAATCATATTTTAAACAAAACTCAAAAGGTATTTGTGTAACCTACCCAAAAAATTAAGACACAAACATCTGACACCTTGTTAGATACATAATGAAAACAATTTGAAAGCATAAAATTGAAACGATATAAAAACAATGTGTCTGTTTTAAGAAAACATATAAATAATAATAAGGAAAACAAAAACAAACAATTTTCGGGACTTAAGTTCTATAAATCCTAGTGATTTCATTAGAACATGGAGCGTATATCTTGAACTTTAACGTGTTGGATGGTCAACGACTCAGCTTAAAATTGTTGACTTTTAGTAGGATGAATTGCTTTCCATTTGCAAAGAGCAACCAAATGTGTAACTTTGAGGTAGTTTTTTTTTTTTTTTTTTTTTACTAGAACATCAAGTTAATTAACATATAAATCAAACACATAATTTGAATATTGAATGTACATAGAAATAAGCCTGACCAAAATTACTGTAAATTATCGTTTGTCCATTTGAAAATTATTTTTGTTTTCATATTTGATTTATACGTTAGTAATAATTTTTTCTACAGAAGATAACTAAATGCGGTGCTATTGTGAATTATTATTATTATTTTGCTGTGGTTAGCCGATTGTTTGCCTCTATAACAATAGGAGTAATGTTACAATGACTATTTGTAATGTTAGAAATACTAATTAATATATTAACTAATATTAATTAAGACACAAGACATATAAGTAGATTTGTATTACAAAAGAAGTGTTCTGACCATGGAAGTGGGGATGGTTGTTTATCGGTCTCAGTAACAGTGGCAGGCGGAGAGGTAGGCGTGGGAGTCTTTGGTCAGTGGGTGAATAAAACTGTGAAAAAGTATAAAAATGTTGATTAGAAATGAAAAATGCTTATGCTTATGCTTTTGCTTTTGGTAGAAACGAGGTGGGGAGCATCCTTGTCTTTGTATTGGGTTTTGTGGGGATAATTTGGTGGGGTTTCATGTATTTTATTTGTTAAGTTCTTAACTTTTGTTGTTATTATTATTATTTTTAAAAAAAAAATAAATCATGAAGTTAAGGGATTGGTTGTATGAGTGTGAGTAGTAATAGTAAGAGTAATTTGTCCTTTTTAAATATTTCTCGATAGACGTTATCCTTCTGTACTTTTAATTTAATAAAATTTTTCTTTATTGATAAAAAAAAAAAAAAAAAGACATATATGTGAGTTCCGTCACTTACTATAATCCTACCTAATATTATATCTAATTAGTATATTAGTTACTATCCAAATAGTGTTTCTATCATTATTGTACTTGTATTTAAAATGTGAACAAAACATAAGGTCATTATAATATTATTCTAATGAGAGAGTCAAAAGATATCAAAAGATAGGGAAAAAAAAAATTATAATTCGAAGCCCACATAATTCATTTACAAAATAAAAAACAATCGCCTCATGGGGTATGTAATTGTGTTTGATTTTATTATTTAATCTTGTGCATGTAATGAAATCTTTTGTGTTATACTAACATTTTTGCATCTATATGATTGTTAGACAGCAGAGATCGATCAAGATTCAACAGTAACTCAACATGAACATACCTCGAGAAAGTCTCTGTAAAGAAAATCAGGCAACCACGGCAACTTGTGATTCCCAATCGAGAAAAGCAACTTCACACCCTCCACCGTCTCCGGTAACAGAAGCTCCGACCAGCTCGAAAAGCCGAGCCTATCCAAACACTCACCGGTGATAGACTCCGTCAATTCAATGACAGTACTTGACACCACCATAGCCTCCACCAAGTCCGGGTACAACTCGGCCATCTTGAACCCAACCATGCCACCGTAGCTCAGCCCCACTAGCGTGCACTTGTCAACCCCCACCTTCCTCAACCCCTTTGCCAAGCACTTCGCCTGAAACGTCGCTGACCGATTGGCGGTGTTTGTGGTGGAGTCACCGAAGAAGACGAAGTCGGGCACGTAGACTGAGTACTTGCTCGTCAAAGCTAGGGCTTGGAAGAACCACATTAGAATTCCATCGGCGCAGAATGGATGAGCGAGTACTACTACGGGCTTGTTTGGTTTGTTCCATTTTTGGGTCTGGTTTTTTTGCTGGGTGTTTGTGTTGTTGTTGTTGATGATGATGGTTTGTTTTGGGACCCATATGTTCATTACAGTACCTGGCTCCAGCTCGACCCTTTGGGAGGTTAGCCCGGCTATGTTTATCAGGCCATGCAACAATGGCTTTAGGGTTGCAATCAAGTTCACCATCTCTCTGTCTCTGTCCGCTTGATGAAGAAAGAGACTCTTGTTGTATTATATGTATATATTGGTATAATAATGTAACGGTGAGACTATATATGTATAATGGTTTAACAATGCTTGTAGGAATTGAAAACTTGTTTATTAATGGGAATGAAATGGAATTGCAGGTGTCATTCTTTGATTATTTTTACTACGTTGACGAAAATGAGATTATCTGTGATCTGGTGTTGGGGCCCACTTGAGCTGGTTAACATTGACCTTTGATTTTAAAATAAGATTTACATATATTTTTTAAATTTAATGATGTAGAAGTGATATGATTAAGTAATAATTAGAAAAGATATGAGAGAGAATATTATTTTTAATATCTTAATTAATCGTCACATCATTAAATTTAAAAATTGAGTGTAATTTTTTGTTTTGAATAATAATGTTCTTAAAATAAATAACGAATTTATCATAATTATTAAATTTTTTAATTTTTTTTTTTCATTTTAAAGGATATGTTTGAGAATTGACAAAATTAATTTTTTTTTAAAAATAACTAAAATATTTAAAAAATTAAAATATCATATAAAAAATTAAAATTTACTTCTCATCCTGTTTACTTTTATACGTCTTTTTGTAAAAAAAAAAAAAAAAAAAAAAAAAAAAATTAAAAATCATTTCAAAATATTTATTTTTTACTTAATATTTAATTTAAAAATCATTAAAAAATTTATTTTTCAAACCAACCGATTGTCTAGTAATGCTACATATATGAAAAAAAAAATGAAAAAAAAAAAAGAAGAAGAGAGAGGGTGAGGGTGAGGGTGAGGGTGAGGGTGAGAGATAAGCTAGAAGAAGGGTAGGATGGTACCAAGGATGAGTTGGGCCAAGCACAATCATGAAGAGTTAATTAGCAATTAGTCGTATTAAGGGTTGGTTTGGGGTGTACTAAAAAAGTGCACTTTTTGTCTTTTTGGACTAAAAAAGTTGAGAAAAAAAGATAGAGGTTTGGGTTAACTTTTTGGATTTTTTTGGAAAAATGTGTATTAAAAAATTGTATAAAAAGAATGTGTAAGAGATGAATAGTGACAGGTGGGCCCCAGCAGTACAATTCGCAGCTGTGAGAAAGAGTTGGAAATTATTGGCTATTTTTTTTACAAAGCACTGCACAGTTTTGTTTGGTCCGTGGAGGTCATTACGTGTCCCATTTTAATAATCTGAACCGTTCAATGTGTATAACTCGTCGAACACTATGTACCTATAAAAAATCACGGTAATCGGAGATCGATAGCTATCTGATCAGATATATTTATTTTTCAATCATTAATTATAAC
>CM069905.1:74447136-74902305 GCA_036172215.1 Camellia granthamiana | reverse complement strand
AATCAATGTTTTTCTTCTTAGAAAAGCATGCTGGGTACAAACCAGGTCTCGGAATGGATACACAGAGATAAGCTGGGCCGAAGTGGCCTAGCTGGGTGAACTCAGGAGGTCTTGGCCAAGGTTCCACACCTTTTGTCCGATGTGTGGTCTCCTTGGCCTAGGTGTGGGGCTGCCTGCCAATATATTACAAGGTACCGGCAAAGGTGTGCAGTGGTCGGCCTAGGTATGCATGCAAGATAACTAAGGTGTAAGTGATCATGCAAGGTAGGGCAAGGTAGACCAAGGTGAGATATAATGCTTGACCTAGCTGTGAGGTCTGGACAAGAGTGAGTCTCGGTGACCACACTTAGGGAAATAGTGAAGCCTGGAAATTTGGGTTTCCCTCTTGAAGAACATAAACGTGAAGAATGTGAAGAACATGAAAACATGAATACTAAAATCATAACTTTTATTCAAAATATGATATTTCATGATATGAGTTCGAAAACATGGACCTGGGTACCCATACTTGGAGATTTCATGAAAACAAATACAAAAACATGGAACTTGATAAAAACTTTCGAATCAAAACATGATTTTTCTTCAAGAAAACAAGAACATCACTTTCTCTTTCTAAAACAAAACTTTAAATCAATGCATGGCTCATGAATCATGCTAGATCATGCAATGTGATCAGATTAACATAAAGAACAACAAGAGTAAATCAAGAATCTAACCTCAAAACACAAATCAAACGGTTCAAACTCTAAGGATCAAGCTTGGAAATCTAGCTCGTTCAAGAACTTCTTCTTATTCTTCCTAGAGTTTCTCTCTCTCCTCAAAACAAAGATATGGAAAATGATAAGGGTTTCTCACTGCTAACCTGGCCAATACCCACTTTTGGGCCACGTGGCACTATCTGATCAAATCTCCTTAAAAAGGTGCCAGAATAAAAAGACAAGAGTGGGTCAAAGTGTGTATAACAAGTAAGGTGGCATGGGCATTCTGATAAGGCAATGATCCCGGATCAAGACGTAGTGTAGCTTGACTTTTCGTGCCCCCTCTTGGAAGATGAATAAGCCCTACAGTATCGGATTCCCACGGTTCTGAATCTGATCTCACAAGTGCAATGTGAAATAGATAAACACCAAAGAGTCCTAATCCAGCAATTCTTTTGGAAAATTAATTTTGAATAAAAAATGTCAAAAATGGACTACTTTGCCAGATATAGAGTCGCCACTTAAATATTTTTGGAAAATTTAGGAAACCTGTGACTCGTGCCAAAGGCCCCATGTCCGTCATCACCACGATTGTCTCAGCTTGGGAACTTGGGTACGAGAGGGGAAGGTCATGAATTGAGCACCCTCGTTCGCTCGATCAAAGATCAGCCTCTACTAATTATGATATGAATCTTATCTACATTATATGCTCTTGTTCCGGTTTATTAGGCTAGCATTACTATGTGATGCACACACACACACAAGTATAGACTAACTCACAAGAATTGGAACACTTGATTCATGTTTATTTTGAAAATTGTTTTGAATATGTACCACTTGAAAAAGTGATCACATATGAACATTACTCAAATTATTCCAATTCAAGCAATTAGCCTTCATCCACAGGCATTCAAGCAGTTTATCAATTAAGCACTTAGCCTCATGGTAAGCTTGCTAAAACATGGCAACATTCACATGTATGCGATATGCTAAAGCGAGTAAAGGCTCACCTAGTACTCCAAGCCAAAAACAGAAATTTAGTTAGAAAAATGCATGATCCTAACTATGCGATATGACTAATGCAACGCATGCAATATGCAATCTAAGTAGGCTCGGCTATTTAAAATGACATGTGAAGCAATTTAATAATCATGCAGTCTAAGCACGTATTCAAAGAAGTTTTTAAACTAACAATGCAAGTTAGAATGATGAACCGAGCCTTGGTACATGAAATACAAGTGGATGTAAACATAGAGAATGCTAAACAAAACGTGATGTCCTTAACCTAACCATCATAAGCTAGTAAATAAAAGGGAGAAAGACGTGGGGTTGGAAGACATACACATTATTACAACATTGCGCTCTCACGAAGGAGAGTCCGACTAGCCAACTAACAAAGCTAATTAATTAACTATTACAAAACAAATGAATAATTAGCTAAACTACTTAACTAATTATTACAAACCGAATTAATTAACTAATCTAGCTAATTAAAATAATTACAACACGAGACGAATTAACTTATTCTAACTAATGAATCAAAGCCACTATTTTAACAACATTAACATATTTACAACACGGATCCCAAGGATCGATGGAGGGCTCATGCATGAATGCGTTTTTTCACCTGAAAAAGCCACTATTTCTGCTGCCAAATGCCTTTGTTGCACAGTAGAATACTTGCACTGATTTCCACCTCCAGACCAACTCTGTTTCTACTTCAGAAAAACACTGCTAAATTTTGCACTGGTGGCTAGCAGAGGCTTGCCGTCCATTAATGATGGCTTGTCGGCCACTGCTGATTGGGCTTCCCTGCTATAACAGAGAGCAAATAGAGCAGAGACAGTGTATTCTCAAGGGTTTGTTTGCACAGTTCACCCTTTCTTATCATTGAACAGCTTAAAGGAGTAGTAAGTTTGATTCACAAACCACTAATGGATGCAATTTCATTGCACGATGGCTTATGAATCAAGTGTGCAAGTTCAATGAATGCAACAAAACAAGACTCTCAAAACCACCTCCCTATCATGAAAGATCAAGGGAAGTAGTTGACAATATATCTCTGCTCAATGATGATTGGATGCATCCGGACTTTCAGCGGGATGTTTATATAGAAGATAGAGTTAATAAGGCATCAGCAAACCTGTTGTTCTCTCTCAGTAGATGCGTGAAAGTCAGCTTTTCAAGCCTAGGAATCAGAACATCCAGGTGATAAATCTTCATCTTTTCTTCTTTGACCTTCCAGTCTCCATTCGCTTAAGACACAACTAGGTTCGAGTCCCCGATCACGTCCAACCTTTTTGCCCCTAGTTCCAGGGCGGCTTCCGAACTAGCAATACACGCTTCATATTCTACTTCGTTGTTAGAGACCTTGAACCGAAGTTTGAAGGCTAAAGGTATATAGGAGTCGTCGGGTGCTATCAGCAACACACCAATCCCATAACCATATTGATTGGACGCTCCGTCGAAGTACATTGTCCAAGTCTCTTCCTCAACTTGCAAAATGGTTTTATTTGGAAAAAGATATTCTACCGCTTCATCCCCTTTTACTGGGTGATCTTCCAGGAACTCCGCCATAGCTCTCCCCTTGACCGACTTGCGAGTGACATACTTAAAATCAAATTCGGAGAGAAGAAGCAACCAACGGGCTAGCCTACCCATAAGTGTTGGCTTCTCAAAGAGATATTTGATGGGATCTAATCTCGAAACCAGAGTTACAGAGTGAGCTAACAAGTAATGCTTCAACTTCATGGTGGCCCATACCAAGGCTAAGTAGGCTTTCTCCAATGAAGTGTAGCGGGTCTCGTAATCTAGCATTTTCTTGCTCAAGTAATAGATGGCTTTCTCCACCCTATCCTCAGATTCCTGAGCAAGCATACATCCCATTGTTGTGTCCGTGACTGATAGAACAAAATCAAAGGCTTCTCTGGCTCTGGTGGTGACAACACAGGCGAATTCTGAGGATACTGTTTGATTTGCTCAAAAGTGAATTGACACCGATCATCCCATCGGAATTTCTTTCCTTTCTTCAGGAGACCAAAAAGTGGTTCACAAGTCAAGGTTAATTTAGAAATAAACTGTCTTATGAATTGCACTTTACCCTGAAAGCCTCGTACCTCCTTTTCAATTCTTGGTGGTGGCATTTCTAGGATGGCCTTGATCTTGGAAGGATCTACCTCGATGCCTCTCTGTGTGATCAAGAAAGCCATCATTTTCCCTGCTGTTACACCAAAAGTACACTTCTGTGGATTCAACCTCAGTCTGTATTCTCTGATCCATTGAAAGAATTTCTTCAAGACGGTGTAGTGGCCCTCTCTTTCTTTGGACTTGACAATCATGTTGTCCAGATACACCTCGACCTCTTTATGGATCATATCATGCAGAATTGTGGTTGCAGCCCTTTGATAGGTAGCCCCGGCATTCTTCAACCCAAACGGCATCACCCGATAGCAGTAGGTTCCCCACGGCGTAGTGAAAGTAGTTTTCTCTCTGTCCTTGGGCGCCATCAAAATCTGGTTATACCCGGAAAATCCATCCATGAAGGAAAGCAAAGCATGGCCCACGGTGAAATCCATTAACTCATCGATGTGTGGCAGAGGAAAGTCGTCTTTCGGATTGACCTTATTCAAATCTCTAAAGTCCACACACACCCGAATTCTGCCATCATTTTTTAGCACTGGGATGATGTTGGCCAACCAAGTTAGATATTTAGATACTAACAAGAAACTTGCTTCGATCTGCTTAGTGGCCTCCTCCTTAATTTTCAGTGCCCAATCCCGGCGGATTCTTCGCAACTTCTGCTTGATAGGTCAGGCCTCGAGGTCGAGAGGGATCTGATGCTATACAATTTTAGGATCGATTCCAGGCATGTCTTTGTAGGACCACACGAAAACATCTTTGAAATCTTTTAATAAAGCGACTAAGCGCTCGCGCTCCTCCGAAGACAACTTGGACCCAATCTGGACCAAATGCGAATCCTTCTCACTACCCACATTAAAAGCAATGATTTCATCAGCAAGGGGTTTTGCAAACCTCTCCTCTTCTCGATTAATCAAAATTTTCAAAACTAGAGGAACTCCTTCTCTTTGTTTTTATTAAAAGTTTGAAAGTTTTGATCAATGCAATAAACAAGCGGCACAGAGAAATACTCAGAATTTGTAGCAGCATTCTCATTCATAAGGTCCAGCTTATCTAGCTCTTCGGTTATAACCGACTCAAAAGCAAAAGAAAAGGACGACTTGGACAAGACCTTGGCATCCGGGTTATCACCCACAAGAATACCGGACTTTGACTCAGAAGAACCAGAATCTGATTCTGAATCCACAGACTATGTCGATTTAGATTCTGGCTCACTACCCGACTCAGAACTACTAGACAGGTAGCTCTCCTCCAACTGCCAAATGAGAGATGGTGCTTCAGATACATCCAAAATGTTGCTAGATGGGTTCACACCTGCTTGGTCCCCGATCATGGAGATGGTCAGGTTATCCTCCAAGCCCTCTGAGTCGACCGGAGGATCTGAAAGGAGACATGCCAGTGCTGCCCCTACTTCAAGTTCGTTGTTGTCTGAGTCATTTTCCATGCTCTTCTTAGCTTCAGCAATTGGTTTAGCCTTTTCCTCTATATCACTGTCTTGCAGCTGCAAGTCAAAGAAAATTCAAAGCCAGGAGCACGCTGCTTCTTAGAATTCAACCAGGACTCTGGAAAGCCGCAAAATGGGAAGTCTTCCCTTTCCTGGACAAAATGGCCATTCAGCGTTCATTGGATTGGCCTGTGAACAAGCTCATAGTGTTTCTCGACCTGCTTAGCTCTAGCTCTGCCTGCCATCTTTTCTCTTTTTTTAACCCAATCCTCTTTGGTGGGCGTATAGCCAGGACCAAAGGCATGTGGATTATGTGGCACATCGGCCAATGTTGTGATGCCTTTCCGGCCACTTCTTCCCAACCCTATTCCTGGCACGTGTTAGAGTTTGTTCATGAAATAAATTAATTGGGTGCTGACATACATGCCCTCATCTACTGCCAAGATGGATTGCACTGCCCGGGCCTCGACTAGAGTGAACTCTGAAAGGAAAATATCCTCCTCGCCATGAACGATTTCCAGTACAGGTGTAGTTACCTCTGGCGGAGGATGGATAGACGAATTTCCAAAGACGATAGCCACTCTCTTCTCATGAGGATATTTTAGCATTTGGTGGAGGGTAGAGGAAACAGTTTTTACCTGGTGCAACCAGGGTCTCCCTAACAGTAGATTGAAAGTGGCTGGTACATCCAGGACATGGAACTCAATATCCTGTTAAGCTGGGCCAAGTTGGACTCTGATCTGTACGGTGCCCATAACCTCTTTGCTTGTATTGTCATATACCTGAATCACCTGGGTTGTAGGCACGAAATCTGCTGGTTTCAGGCCGATATCATAAGCTGTACCAGAAGGACATACGTTGCTAGTTGACCCGGTGTCGATCAATACCACTAGCACCCACTTTTCTCTACACTCAATTGATATGTGCAGAGGTTTGTTGTGTGCTGAGCCTTCCGGCGACAGTTCCTTGTCTGAGAAGGTTAAAGTTGACGCAGCGCCTCCTGGGAAAACCAATCCCACAAGCTGTTCAGGAGTCGTGTCAATGGACAATTTTACTTTGTCCATAGCTGATAGTACAGTCTGTCGATGTACTCGAGAAGCCATAAGCAGACCCTAGATTGAAATATCTGTTTGGATCTTCTTCTAATTGTTTTTCCTTTCATTTTTCAACTTCTCTATCTTTCCTGGAGGATTCATCTTGGTCCAAGCGTGGCGGCTTAAAGTACTGTCCGATTCTTGTCATGTGGTCAATCTCTTTAGTGTACCAGGTATTGTTTGGTAGGTCTTCACCCCAATCTTCATCGGTGTGAGCCAAAAGTAGATCGTCGTCTTCCCACCATGCACCTCTGGCAACCGACAAACAATTGTCCAGCTCTGGTTTGATCATTCTCACATCAGAAATATCCCCTGCATGGTGTTGGGCTTTTCCAACTTCCCGTTTGTCTTGATCCCTTTCTTGCACAAACCACTTCAATACGGCTTCCTGTTCTGTATCTGCGATACTCACGGTGCCCAGTTCCTAAGCTGAATTCTTGATGTCGGTGCTCTCCGGCAGTTTCCCCTTTTCTTCGACCATCTGGCCACTGCAGCTATTCTTGCTTCATTTTCTTCAGGTTTTGGTTCAGTTCCTTCCTCCCTGTCAGGTTCATCACTTAACCACCCCAGGTTATCCGTCGACCCATTAAATTAAACCAGTCAATCTGCACGTCCCCTTGATCTTATTCGTTATAGAACTGCAGATTGTCTAAGTCCTCTTCCAGCTCCGCTAGATCATCCAGACCTTGGCTTGGGCCATCCTCCCAAAACCACATTACCTCCACTACTGTTGGCAATACCACTTCGGGTTTGGCTTGACCAACTGGCACAATGTAATAGCACGGGTCATATTCCTCCTTAGTCAAATCCTCAGAACACTTAGGCAGCAGACTTTGTACTCTCTTCTAAGGCCCATCTTCTCTTTTTCTACCATTGTCACCACCATGGTTTTTGGTTGTAGTGTGGACGTGTCCATCATGCACAAGTCCGTGCTTTCAGGAATGAACAATGTTGGTCTGGGTAGGTGAGAATAGGTAATATATACGCTAGGGTCATAGGGGATGGCCAGTGTATGTATTAGGTTTAGGTTCCGAGGTGGGGGAACTTGATTGTGGTCCAGGAGAGGGTTGGTGGTTACATTTGGCTTTTGGGGTGGTGCTAGCACCTTGTTGTCAATGAGATCTTGAATCTCATGACGCAGCCTGAAGCATTGGTCGGTGTCGTGACCGTGCTACTAGTGAAAAATGCAGTATTTTGGCTGGTTGTGTTTAGGTGGGAGAGGATCAGGTAGTGGGCAAGGCTCTAATGGCTTAAGATGCCCCTTTTGATTAGCATCTTCATGGCTTGGGATAAGGCATGTAGAGTGGTGTCACGACCAAACCCGCCCCTGTAGGTTTTAGCGTCGCAACCGGCCAGTAATCCTTGGATTACCTACGGCCTCTGATGACATTAATATAAAATAAGGGGCTAGCGGAAGCAGATACATAATATAAATGTCCAATGAGCTGTGTTGACTTATATGAAACAGAATATTTTAAAACTTTATTTACATAACCATAAGTCAACCATACATTATATTATACCACACACCTTACAGTATCTTAAGTACAGCCAACATAATTAAAATAAGTCTCATGCATAAACAGACTAAATAAACTGATCCCAAGACACTTCGGGAACCTCCACGTGAGGCACAAAGGCTGGCTGACAACAGAAACACAGTCCCCCACAAAACCTTCGGGCTTGCACTCCAGAATGCTCACCTATAATATATATATACAAACAGTGAGCTAAAGCCCAGTGAATAACATTAAGGTAAAGGGGTTAGTGAACGAATTCCGAACATTTTATACGTATAAAACAGATCATAGCATAATCATAGTCATCTCATATCAGAACATAATAATGGCATACTCCATAGAACATATCACATAACGTCTTACGACTAGAGTAACCGGTCCCGGACACCGATTAAACACATATCACCACAATGAAGTGGCTAACGAGATCTCGTAACTGTCATGGACCCGCATTTTCATGCCGTCCCCCATGACTTGGGACTATCTATGGATGCCATAATAGATTTCAAACTTGAATGTTCGTTCACAGAAACATATATCATTTCAGAAAGCATAGCTTATCACATTTCATTTGGAACATAATTTCATATAAACGTATCTTTACGATAACGTTACTCACAGTGGTTCCGTAGATGGTCAATCACTTCTCGGACGTTGACCTACAATCACAAAATACAAAGCACCAACGAATCCTTATCAATACTTATTCATGTGGCCATTGAGGCTTAGCTTACATCACGTTGGTTCATGTTTATTCTTATCACATGGCTTAGAACACACACACCCTTGCAATCTCTTAGTGTGATTAACACTTGTGTTACAATGCTCAACTCACACACACACTTGTCATTCAATATCTTGTTACATTCTTTTCTTAGTGTGTGTTTCTAGCCCATAACCTCATTACTATAGCTTAATTAAGGCTTAGGAATGCCTAAGACGCAATAAGGATGTCAAAACATGCCCTGGAACACTTAGGCAAAATTTCAGAATTTTAGGTCCTCGCTCGAGCGAGCATGCAAAAATGTGACTGGTCGCTCGAGCGCACATTCCTTCGCTCGAGCGATTTGTAAATGATGCAAACTTCTGGGAGCTTGAAATTTACGCTCGAGCAGACTTTTGGTCGCTCGAGCGAGGTGCACGATTTCACAGAGTGGTCGCTCGAGCGAGAACACCTTCGCTCGAGCGAGGTTGCAGAATCTGGAATTTCCAGATTGCATCCCTGAGTTCAAAACCGACATTCAACCTTTCAAAAACTCATTTTTCTGGGCCCCAAATGAAGGAAACATATGAAGACTTATTAAAACAACATGTTTTAAGAATTAAGACAAGAAATCATGGCCCAAGGACTTGTTAAAAACTCACATTTTCAACTTGAATTTCAAGAGGTAAGACTTGCATGTGAATTCTTTAAGCTTTGGTCTTCACACTCATGAAACTTGAAATTTGAGCTCCTAAGCTCCATGCATGCAAGAAATCATTTTCAAAACATGAATTTAAACCTTAAAACATAATGTATTACCCATGCATGAGTCAAATAACTCTTGATAACAACATAGATGCTTAAAACCATCCTCAACATGTCAAAACTCCACTTATTCATGTATGCATGTGGATTTCTCTTCCAAATTCTCTTCCAAGACTTCAAAAACATGAATTAGTCTTACAAAACTTGATGAAATATGCATGCATGTACCCTTCAACCTCCAAAATCAACACAAATGGTAAAACTCCTAACTATCATGGTGATTTAGCACCTACATGAGCATGCATGCATGAATTGCAACCCATTTCTTAAATCCAAGCTTAATGCTCATATTTAATCACAAAATCTTCATGTTAGAGGACTTAGATTTACAGATTAGGGGTTGAACTCTCACCTAGAGTCTTGAATCTCACTTATTCTAGCACAATATTGGGTGAGTACAAGCAAATCTCCAATTCTTCTTTGAATTCTTCATTCTCTCTCTCTAGAATTGCCCTCCCTCTCTCTCTAAAATGTTTTCTCCAGATTTTTCCACTCACTCAAAGGCTGATGAAAGAGCTCAAAATGAGCTAAAGGGGCTCAAATGTGTTTGTATGGATTTGGCCACTAGGTGGCAAAATGGTAAATAAGTCCAACTCTTTAATTAGCTTATTTAATCTAATTTAATCATACCAAATCACATTTTAATTAAATATACCATAAGGTTCTAAAAATTCCAATTAACATATTGGTGTAATCAATTCCGGGTTTGGATGCCGATAAGGCTTTCAATTTTCATTTTAAAGCGGGATTCTAAGCAGATATTTTTTTATAAGTGACAGATAGAAAGCCAATTATCACGCAGATTACATACTAATCCCGTATTTAATCTTATTCACTTAATTAGCATCATTAATTACCGATTAAGAGCTAATTATGGGTCGGGGTTATTACAAGTGGGGTAAAGACCCTTTGGGATCGGGCCTGGTTGTTTGGAATTTGTGGAGTTGTGTTAGCGAAAGGGTTGGCGGTCTTAGCTGTGGTAATAACGACACTCACATCAGATGGCCGCGTAGTTGTGCTTTCACTGGTGGTTACATTGGAACTGCGTGAAAAAGGTCTTTTGGCCTGCTCTTTCTCATCAGTTATCAACCCCTGTTTCATTGCATCTTCAATCTGAACCCCTATCTCATGAAGCTTAGTGAATATAAACAACGGTAAGACGATCATCTTCTGCAATAATTTCCCTTGCAGATTACAGACCACCATCCTAATTTGATCCTTCTCTGATGGCCTAGTAGTCATCATCGAAGCCTTGGCCCTCCACCTCGTTACAAAGTCTGAAAAACCTTCCTTTGGCTCCTGACGAGTTGCCTCAAGGTCACGGGTTGTGACCTCGATCTGTGTGTTGTATGAATATTGTGCGATGAAGGCCTCAGTCATTTTCTCCCAGCTCCGCTTTACTGAATCCTCCAGCTTTGCATACTAGATAGCCGCTATTCCTGACAAGGTTCAGCCGAAAAGTGAAAACTTTTGAAGTCTAGTAAGGCCCATCGGTCGTAGGATGTCTGAGAACAGTCACAGATAAACCATGGGATCTCTAGAGCCATCGAACTGATCTATGTGTGACATTTTAAACCAGTCTGGCAAGGTTACCGCAAAGTCAGTATACCCATCTTCGATGTCAGGGATTGAGTTCACACCCTGTGCCCGCTTGAAAAGCTTCTCCAACTTGTTGACCTTAAGTACAATCGAGTCAGCTTCAAATTCAAATGGAGGCTCGGTTTGGTACACTGGTGCCTTGGAGGCTTACCGTAGGATCGGGTCCACTGGATTGCCCTGATTCTCAGCTTGGGCATTAGCAGTGATCCCGGGTGCTAGGATACCCACAGGGGGTGCATGGGAAGCAGAAGCTGTTGCCGGCTGTGGTTGCTGTTACTGCAGCTTGTTTATCACTTTGGCTTGATGGGCTATAACTTCAACATGGCGGGCAGCATCTTGCTGCATGGTTTCCACTGTTTGTTGGAGAAGACGAATCAAGTCCTCCATACTAATTGCAGGGTACTGAGTCATCTAAATAGGCGAGTGATCTCTTGCTGGCCTAGATGTAGAAGATTAAGCTTGACTAGACGCAGGTGATTGCTGAACCGGTGAATTGTGCCTAACTCTCTTCTGTCTAGTAACTGGTGGAAGTGAAGTAAACACAGGTTGTCCCGTAACAAGATCTCCGGATCTATAAAGTCTCTTTACATGGGTCCAGAGTGCTTGGGGGGTATCCGAACAGTCCGAAGCAATTGTGATAAACTACCTTGCAAAAAGAAATAAAGCAAAAAGGAAAGCAATGATTAGAAAGCGCACAGCACCTTAGCTCAGATGTTAACAACACACAGTTGTAATTAAAAGCTGTAGGACTGCACTCAACACTAAATTCTGCCCCCTAAATCTGATACCCAAACTTGCAACTGATATGCACATTCTTGTAGAGTTTCACTCTAAAAGCGCATACCAATTGGGTGAGAGCCAAAACACCCCTATGAGGGGATAGGGTTACCCTATCCTAGTTTTGTCAGGAACTAGGGTTAGCTATTCAAGCAAAGTGGTTTCACACAATCCTGTATTCAGGTGAGCATCATGTCCTAGTTTGGAATAGTCTTTATGGCTTCCGATATGCAACTAGGCCAAATGGTCAAAAAGGGTACCTCAACAAGACTACCTAATATGCCTCTCACACCTTACACCGAGAAGTGAAAGGTGGATCAAACAGTATAGTGGTAGTCCAGATCCAAGGGTTATGTTCCCATCGTGGCAGAGCCCGCGACCGGTCAGCCTTTTGGTAAGCTTTTAGGCAAGCCTTCGGCAAACTATCCAGGAATAGTAGATGGCAAATACAGTGACTTAGACACACTAATGCAAATGCAATGCAAAGAAACATATCAGTGTAGATAAAATTTCTTATCATGAGTTCGAGTCAAGTTCTCTAAATCTCCAGCAGAGCCGCCAGAAACTGTAGCTCGGCTTTTTCACGCCCCCTTTTAGAAACTCGAAAAAAGCCCTATTGTTCGGACTCCTACAGTTCTGAATCTAATCTCATAAGTGCAATATGAAATTAATAAACACCAAAGAGTCCAAATTCAGCAAATCTTTTGGAAAATCGATTTTGAATCAAAAATACCAAAAATGGACTGCTTTGCCAGCTACAGAGTCGCCACCTAAATATTTTTGGGAAATTTAGGAAACCCATGACTCGTGCCAAAAGGCCACGTATCCGTTATCACCAAGATTGCCTCGGTTCGGGAACTTGGGTACAAGAGGGGAAAGTCATGAATTGAGCACCCCCGCTAGGCCGATCAAAGATCGGCTTCTACTAATCATGATATGATTTTTATCAACATTATATGCTTTTGTTCCGGTTTATTAGGCTAGCATTACTATGTGATGTGCGCACATAAGGTATAGACTAGTTTGTCCGAATTGGAACAATTCAATTTCATGTTTGTTTTTCGAAAAGAGTTTGATTTTGCCACTGAATAAAGTGGGCTTAAAGTTTGAATTTGCCACTTGACGAAGTGGGCATAAACATACATTTATTGAATCATTCCAATTCATACAACAAGCCTTCATCCACAGGCACTCAAACAGTTCAACAAGTAAGCACTTAGCTTCATGGTAAGCATGCTAGTCATGGTAGTCACTCACACTCATGCGAGTATGCTAAAGCACTAAAAACTCACCTAGTACTCCAAGCCAAGATAAAACAAAAGAGTTAAAAAAATGCATGATTCCTAATTATGCGAGATGGCTAATGCAACGCATGCAATAATGCAACTAATAGGCTTGGCTGCTTAACACATTATTTGCAACAATTTCATAGCATGCGTTTAAACATGTATTCAAAGAGGTATTGAAACGACAATGCAGTTAGAATGATGAACTGAGCCTCGGTGTATGTAGAACAAATGGATGAATGCAAACATGCGATATGCTAATTGAAGCATGATATCCCTAATCTAACCATCGTAAGCTAGTAAATAAAATGGACAAAGACGTGGGGTTGGAAGACATACACATTATTACAACATTGATGCCCTCACGAAGGAGGGTGCGAATGAACTAGCTAACTAGCTAACTAATTAAGCTAAAACTAATTAAGCTAACTATTATAAACCAAATAAATGACTAGCTAAATTACTTAACTAGTTATTACAACAACAAATGAACTAATTAATTAACTAATCTAGCTAGCTAACTAAAATAATTACATCATAACTAGCTAACTACTTAACTAATTATTACAACAACACAATTGCAATTAATAATTAAACTAAGCAATTAACTACTTTGCGGGAAATGAGGGATGTGCACGCGCATGCTCGGATTCTACCCGAAAAGACCTCCTTTTTGCTCTTGAATGCCTCTGTTTGCATAGTTGAACATTTCCAGAATAACTTTGCTCTATCTTACCAACACTCTACTGAATTTTGCATCAGTGGCTAGCCAGCCAAAGATGAAGGTTGCCGGCTATAAATGGTGGTCTGCCGGCCACCTGCCAGACATGAAAGGTGGCTGTCGGCCATTGATGCACAGGTTCATCTTGCTGCAATAGAGGACAAACAGAGCATATACAGGGTATTTCAAGGGTTTGTTTGCACAACCTACCCTCCTTTTCATGGTAAAATCAAAGGAGTAGCAAGCTTTGGTTCACAAACCATCAATGGATGCAATTTCATTGCATGATGGCTTGTGAAACCAAGTGTGCAAGTTCAATAAATGCAAAACAAGACACAAGCCTCCTCTCTTTCATGAATGATCAAGGGAAGAAGTTGACCTTGGAACCTTGAATCATTTCATCACTAGCAAGTATGAAATGGTTCAAGCTTCCATGTGTTCAATTAATGTCCAATTGAACAGAACCAAATATTATCTTACTCACTTTTAATTCCAGGTTTTTTGTTACTCATTTTAACTTACCAACTATTTTTTAACCGATTAAATCCATTAGTGAAGTGAGTCCTCTAAAAGGGAAGGAAATGTCAAACAATGGGTAGTTTAAGGCAAGAGAGAGGTGTCATGCCGTTGATAATGAACCCTTAAAAGAGAATTAAACCATTAAGAATGAACCTCAATCTCAAGCTTAAACAATCCCAAGGTTGAAACAACCCTCAAAGCAAACAAAGAGTGAAGAAATGAGGGAGGTTTCAGAGATTATGCTTGCTGACATTAAGTGAGGAAAACACTAAAACAATGCAATCAACTCAAACAAGTGGTGTCTAAAGGCCTAAAACACCAAGCTTGTGAGGACTATTACACTATAAGCATGCAAAAACAAGACTCAAATGCAACAACCAGCCCAAAACAGAGGCAAAACAATAAAAATTTTGAGTTCAAGAGAGGGGGTCCCTATATATAGAAAACATGAAATTCCCTCAAGGAGATCCAGCCCTACACGTGGGTGAAGATGGGTACATTTGTGCAAACAGCTGGCACAACTGGCGTAAATATCTGCAAAACACACTGGTGGTCGGCAAGCCACATCAGTGGTCAGTAACCCAAAAGTGATGGCCGGTAGCCCCTACCAGTGGCTGGTAGGCCACCAAAAGCTGCAAGCTGGAAATATCAAGGCATGGTTGAAAAATGAGACAAAAAGGGTGCAGGGTTTGAAAGGCTCAAAGTTGTAGCATTCCGTTGAGGACTTCGAGTACTTGGCGAGCAAACAGACTCATCATCGGGTGTGCACGCGAGGACGTCCAAGTCATAAGGGCCATAAAAAATGGGGTGTCTACAGGTTGCAAAGGTGATTAAGGGTGATCACAAGTAAGGAAAGTATGAAATAAATGCTATCAGCTCAAATAGGTTGGTGGCTAAAGCCTAAACCACCAAACCTATGAGGACAATTACACTACAAGCATGCAATACAAAGCTCAAATGCAACAAACAGTTAAGAACAGTCCTAAAATAGGTCTAAAATAGTCTTAAAATATGCTGAAATTGAGCTAACAATAGCTAGAAAAATAAGCTAAAACATGGAGCATGTTAAGCTAGTAAACAAAGCATAAGGACGGGAGGCTACCCCCTCCATTTTTGGACTTCAAAACATGATTTTAGCCACTGAAATAACTCTGAAATTTAGTATTAAAAAACTCAAAAAGAGTTGACAACAAAGTAGGAAACACAAGGGCAAAGGCCTTAGAAGTAAGGTGTAAAGAAGTGCTATCAACCCCTCTATCTTTAATGGCCTTAAACCACAAGTTTCAACCCAAAAATACAGGTTTTAAAGAGCTTAAAAATAGCAAGAAAAGATGGAAAACAAGTGGTGTAGAGATGGTACAAAAGCAAGAGAAGGTATACCTTTTGAAGAGGAATGCTTCTTTGAGTTATAAACCACTAATTTCACACTCTCAAGTGTTTCAATAGCTCAAATTCAAGCTCAAAGCACCTCGACAAGAAGCTCTCTAGGTTTGGTTTAGAGTGTTTAGGAAAAGGCTATGCAAGTAAAAAGGGAGAGAGAGAATTGTAGAGAGAGAGAATTATAGAGAGAGGAATTTTCCAAAATTATTTCCTCACTCCTAAATGTTTCTCACCTTAAAACAATGAATGAAGATCATCTATATATAGAAATAAATTAGCCTCAGTCGAAAATATCAAAAAAGGGACAGCTGGAGCTTTGTGGAAACAGTTGGCAAAAATATATAGGTTTTACACTAGTGGCCGACAGGCCAGCAATGGTGGCCGGAAGGCCACCGTCCACAAATGGTTATTGCCAGCCACCTGCCGGCCACAAAAAAATCTACTTCTAGGCCCGACTTCAAATGGGCATATCTCTTTCATCCGGACCGATTTTAGGTCATTCTTGAGTCTAAATTGAAGCCCCGGAAATCTAATTTCCAATGGTGAAAGCCTCACATCTAAATTATAAGTGTGCAAAGAGATATTCCTATTTTAGTGAAGATTGCTCATTTCTATCTTAATCTGATTGATGCCTAACTTCCAACAGCCATATCTCCCTTATCCGGACTCGGCTTTAGGCGATTATTGAGTCTAAATTGAAGCCCCAGAAGTCTACTTTCCAATGGTGGTGGCCTCATAACTAAAGTCTAAGTGCACAAAGAGATATGCCTAATTTAGTGAAGACTGCTTAATTCTCTCTTAACGGTTTCAAGCTCAACCTCTTCCCCAACTAGTTTTCTTCCCTTTCCGCTAATTTTCTTCAACTCCAAACCTATAAATAAGAGGTTTTTAAAGATTTTTCAAAGAGTTCACCTCTCTTCCATTTATTTCCACTTTGTCCCTGCTCGGTTTACCAAAAAGTGCAACATTTAACGAAATGCGAGCCTCGGAACATCGTAGAAACATTTACAAAAATATTTTGAAAGAGAGGGTTTTAAGGTCTAAAATAGTTTTCGTCAAAAAGGGGTGTAAGGTTGGGATTTAGAAGCTCTTCTTGCTGAAGAAATTGAACGTTTGTACAACATAACTTTCATCATCGAGTGATCAACCTGAGGCGCTGAAGTCTTAAGGGCGGTCAAAAATTGGGTGTCTACACATAGGCTTCGGACAAGTAAGGTCTCTCTGACCTCGGCTAGGAGAGGAAAACACTTGACCTAAGTGTGCCACACCTTGGCCTAGATGCGCCACATCTCATCCTAGGTTGTACCAATCCAGGAACAAGATTATTAGGTGTTGGCTAAGGTGCACAACAAGGTTACAAGGTTCAAGAATCAAAGATTTTGGATGCCTAGATGATAAAAATCTCGGCCTACATAATACACATCTCGGCCAATATGCTAAGGTGAAGGTGGAGGTCAACTAAGGTGGTTCCAAGATGATCCTAGGTGTTGACGCTCAATGGCCTAGGTGTAAGAGGTTCAAAGGTGTGACCTAGGCGTGAGATAGCAAAGATAGATAGCCTAAGTTCAACACACAAAGCAAATAACAAGGCATGTATATAACACTTAGGCAAAACATAATAACACAAAACCAAACAGGAACCTTTACTAGGCAAAACAAATCAAAGTCTGCAAGTGTAACCTTAATAAGACAAAATCATGTAAATTCATATGAGCATGACTAAGACAAGAATGAGGGTTGTTATAGTAGATCTACAATGATGGTGAAAATTAGAGGTGATGGTGAGGATCGGAGATGATAAAGATGATAAAAAATAATAGAGAAGATCGAAGATGGATTGTGTAGATCGGAGGCGGTTTTGTGTAGATCGGAGACGGTTTTGTGTAGATTGGAGATGAATTTCTGTAGATTGGAGATGGATTTATGTAGATCGGAAATAGATTTGTGTGTATCGGTGATAGATTTGAGTGGATTGAAAATGGATTTGTGTAGATTGAAGATAGATTTGTGTAGATCAGAAATGGATTTGTGTAGATTGGAGATAGATTTAGATGGATGACGGTGCTGATGGAGTTGATGGATGATGGTGGTGATAAAGATGGTGTTTGAGGATAAGAAAGAATGAGGGCGGGCAAGAGAGAGAGAGAGAGGATTTATAAAAAAAAAAATATTACACAAAAATATATATATATATATATATTTAATATAAACCTTATATAAGAGTATTTAGACTACTAAGTAAGAAATCAATGTGTAATTACAAATATGTGTAATGGAGAAAAACAATGAGTGATGATACCAATAAGTGATGATGTTTAAAGATGGCAAGTCTCATGATATCTCACATAATTATCCATTTGAATGTTACTAATGGGTAGATAAATAAACACAGTTCAAGCTCAGATTAATAATGGGCAAAATAGATAATAATAGTATTATATAGCAATGAAAGAGTAAGCCCATATGTTTAATATCAAATGTCACTGATGTTACTGATACCAATAGGCAATCTAAGAGATTTAACAATCATAGCATAAACATTACTTAGAATACCAAATTGCTCATAATAATTTAAACTAATTATAATCTCATGGAACTAAGGTAATTCCACAACTAAGGCATGTCCAACATATAACAGTTCACATGCCTAGAAAATCATGAAATCAATATATTTAGTACAAATTTAAGCATAAGCATGATTTTCTTTTTCCCTTTTTTGGCAAGAGCATATTTCTCTTCATTCATCATCAAAGAATATACATTACAAATCATATGATGTATAATTAAATCCATGAATAATCAATCCCTTCCATATCTTTGCAATGAAGATGTTAGTTTAAAGGATGTGAGAGAACATGTGAAATTTATCACAAGAGCTCAAGAGTGTACTAGGAAACATACCTTTAATTCATGAGTTGGAAACTTTTCAGTCTTCAATTTCTTTTCATAAATAAATCATCTCAAAAGGGTTTAACAGATGTGTTTAACAAAATCACAATCTTCAATTTCCTTGGATAAATAAATCATTTCAAAAGGGTTTAACAGATGTGTTTAGCAAAATTATTTCTCCTCCTAGATTGGTGCTTCCTTTTTCTATGCTGATTTTGTGCAGATATAGCATTCATAAAACAATCACATGAAACATGCAGTATATAAAATGTAATCATATCAAGTTAAGTAAACACATAATAAATGTTATTATATTTCATTCTCATTTTTTATCATTAATAAAAATAGATAAACTCAAAAGATGAGAAGATTTCAATAGGTGCCATGATCAATTAAGAGTTTATAATGCTATTTTTGGATTTTTCAAAATGTAACACTTAAAACAAATATTAATTCTCATGAAGAATATTACAGCTAATCAATATATTTCATTATCAAAATCAAATGTGATTCAATAAAGATAATCAAAGTAATAACAAAAATCACATTCTTTCAAACATAAATGTTAAAAATTAAGCACAAGATATAAAATAGCAGTTGATTATTTGTAGTCAACATTTATTTTGAGGCGTGATCTAGATAATTAATCATATAATAGTAATATTCTACTTCATTCTGTACTTCACGTAGCATGCATGATGTCATTTTTATGCACGATGTATTTATGTATGCATGGCATGGCATATCATGACATTCATGTATGAGTTGGAATAATATATTCATATATACAAGAGAGTAGAAATTTTATCATCAAATGAAATATTTTGAGATTTGGAAACCAACTTTTACCGAAGCTACATATACGAATTATTTATTATTGTTGTTGAATATTGCATGATTACTGTTCATCCAAGAAGATGTGGTAAATATTGTCTTCAGTTGTAAATTTTGAACATCCACTGTCCAATTACCATTTTCTTTTATCGGATTTCACCTTGAAGTACACCTGCAAAACAAATCAAGTATTCAAATTGGGTACCCATACCTTTTGGATCCATGAATATTAGTTTCAAAGTTTATTGATTTTGGAACTTATATCTTTTTTATTTTAGCAAAAAAAAGATTTCTTTTAACATGACATGAAGGTGAAATATGATCTTTTCTACCACAAAAATGACATATGAGGTGAGAGTATCTAAAAGATGCATGAACAAAACTATTTTTAAAAGTTTTTCCTCTTGAAAAAGGTTTATACCCAATTACGCCTCTACCAAATGTACAATTTTGAATTTTAAGAATTTTATCCAAAATGCCTCTTCCTTGAGTAAATTTTGAAAATATTTTTCAAATCTTCTATATTTTCGTTCAAAACAACTTTATCCTTTTTTAAAGAATCACTTTCGATTTTCAAATTATTTGAGACATTTTGTTTTAAAAATAATTCAGCTACTTGCTTTTTCAAAATCTCAATGTCATTTTTAAAAGCCTCATTTTCAAATTTCAAATCAATTGAAGATTTTTTTAAATTTTAATTTTAATTTTTCAAATCCTCATTTTCAAGTTTCAAATCATTTAGTTACTTTTTCAAAATAGGAGATTCTTTCGATTTTAAAATGTCATTTTCTTCTTTTATTTTTGAAAAATCTTTTTGTCACACTTCAATTTTATTAGACAAAAATTTATTTTCTTTTATTGAACTTGAAAACATCTTTTTAAGAGCAATATTTTCAATGTCAAGTTTTTAAAATTCATCATGTAATTCATCAAATGTTGATTTTAATTCATCAAAAGAATAAGACTCATTGTTTACCTCATCATCTCCCAATGCCATTAGGCATAGGTTGGATGCTTCATTGTTCTTGCTTTCCTCACTGGAGCAACAGTTATCATCATCTCTATATGCGGATTTTATTTCTTCTATGATTCTATTTAATCGAGTCATGCCCTTGTGTGTGACTTCTAATTTTGTCCAAATCTTTTTCGTTGTGTCACAAGCACAAATTCTATCATATTCATTAGGATCAAGTGCATAATACAAAATATGTTCTACTTTAGCATTTTCTTAAATGCTTCTAATATCATCCCTATCACATTCCTCTTATGTTTTAGAAACTTTCTTTATATCTACGATTTTGGAAGGAATAATTGGACCATTTTTAATAACATTCCATACCGTGTAGTCTATCCCTTGAATATATATCATCATTCTATTTTTTCAATAATTGTATGTGTCACTAGTTAAATATGGAGGGTTGGAAGGTGAGTGACCATCAATAATTTATGTTTCTATAATGGTTGTCATTGATCAACTCTAAGACTATTAAGTCAAAAAAAAAAAAAGAGCCCTTTTCTTTAATATCAATTGTTATCCTAGGTAGGCAACCCAGAAAGGGATGAATTGAGTTTCTAAATAAATTGCCAAATTAAAAATATTAACCCAAATAAAAAATAAATAAAACTGCTCAACAATATAAAATAGAGTAATAAAATAAAATGAGCAAAGGAAAGAGAAAGCAAACTCAACGATTTATAGTGGTTCGGCATGCCGAGCCTATGTCCACTCCCCAAGTATCCTCTGGAATTTCTCCACTATTCTTCAAATACTAATTACACCACTAGTATCAGGGGTGCTAGTGAACCTTTACAACAAATAACCAATCCCGATCACTCTGACTAGTTTAGAATCTGGTACTTAGTCACACCTAACCTAAGTGATTTTATCCCAAAAATCACTCACAAAAATATCCATACTAATTTTGAATCCAATGCCTAGTCTTACCTAACCCAAGTGATTTTATCTCGAAGTGCTCTGTTTGTTATCTTTTGCAGCAAGGCAGTACCACAAACTAGTGGCCAGCCGGCCACTTTTTCTGTACGGCCGTCCATTACTTCTAGCCGGCCAGCCACCTTTTTCAGCCAGGCAGTGTCCCTTTTTCTTGCAGAACATAGCAGAGGCTGAGGCAGAACAGTGCAATTTTCTGACTGCAAAACAGAACCCTTTTGGCAGCAAAACAGAGGCATTTTCAGAGGGAAACCGCCTTCATCCATGAGCATTCCTTATTTCTCGGGCTGATTAGTTAGAGTACTTAATTACTTAGCTTAATTAATTCTATAGTGTAACTACTTGGTTAGTCCTTTGTATTATTTTGTTTGTGTTGTAATTAATTAGTTCAAGTAGCTAGTTATATTGTGTTGGAATTAATTAGTTAGAGTAATTAATTTTGTATTGTAATTATTTAATTAGTTAGAATAGTTAGTTAAATTCGGCGTTGTAATGATTAGTTAAGTAGCTTAGCTGATTCATTTATTCGGACCCTCTTGTGCGAGGGCTAATTTGTTCTAATTAGCTCATGTAGTTAATTTATTTCATTTGGTTTGTAATAGTTAGTTAATTCGTAGTAATTAGTTAGGACATTCATTCAGACTCTCTTGTGCGAGGGAAAATATGTAATAATGTGTATGTTTTCCAACTCCATGTCTTTCTCCCTTTTATTTACTCACTTATGATGGATAGCATAGAGCATCATGTTTAGTGAGCATCTTCCATGTACAAAGTATCCATTGTCTTGCATGCATTAGGCTCGGCACATTATTCTCACTCACATTGTTATTTATTGCTTCTTTGAAAACGTGCTCAAACCGCATGCTATCGAATTGATTCACATGCCATGTTAGTAGCCGAGCCGATTTAAATTGCATATCGCATGTGTTGCATTAGTCATGTTGCATTAGTTAGGGGCATGCATGTTTTCTAACTCTTTTGTTTCTTTTCGACTTGCCTTGGAGTACGAGATGAGTACTTGTTGCTTTAGCATATCGCATGCGTGTGATCATTGCCATGTCAAGCATGAATACCATGAGGTTAAGTGCTTAATTGATATGCCTGTTTAAATGCCTGTGGGTGAAGGCTAATTGCTTGAATTGGGTTAATTTGATTGATGTACTTGTGATCACTTTTTCAAGTGATACATATTCAAATACTTTTCAAAACATACATGAAATCAAAGTGTTCCAATTTTTGCTAATTAGTCTATACTTGTGTGCAACACATAGTAATGTTAGCCTAATAACTGGAACAAGAGCATATAATGTAAATAAAAATCACATCAAGATTAGTAGAGGCCGGGGGGCGGGGGTGTAGCCCAGTGGGTTTTCCACGGGATTTGAGTCTGGGATGTGTGGGTTAGGCACACGTCTCAGGTTCAAATCTTACGGGGTGCATCTCTCGCAGCAGTTTGAAAGGGGTACACGGATTCCCCCAGTCTACTTACCCCGTAGGATTAGTCCTGGCTTCCCGAAAAATCAGAGGGTTGGGGATACCTGCGTTATCAAAAAAAAAAAAAAAAGATTAGTAGAGGCCAATCTTTGATCGGCTAAGTGGGGTACTCAATTCATGACCTTCCCCTCTCATACCTAAGTTCCCGAGCCAAGACACTTTGGTGATGATGAATAAGTGTCCTTTGGCATGAGTCTTGGGTTTCTTAAATTTTTCAAAAATATTTAGGTGGCGACTCTGTAATCTGGCAAAGCAATCCATTTTTTGCATTTTGATTCAAAATGAATTTTCCAAAAGATTTGCTAGATTTGGACTCATTTGTGTTTATCTATTTCACATTGTACTTGTGGAATTAGATTCAGAACCACGAGAGTCCAAACTATACAACTACTTGTAGACCGCCCCGAGAACTCCGCTCTCTGCGCCACGAGGGCGCGAATCGTTTTATTCTTAGCTACTACAGTTCGGACTCGTATCACGGTTCTGAATCTAATCTCACAAAGTGCAATGTGAAACCGATAAATCACCAAAGAGTCCAAATCCGGCAAATCGTTTTGGAAAATCGATTTTTAATAAAGAAGTGCCAAACATGGACTACTTTGCCAGATACAGAGTCGCCACCTAAATGTTTTATTTTGGGGAAATTTAGGAAACCCTGACTCGTGCCTAAGTTCACATGTCTGTCATCACCAAAGTTGCCTCGGCTCGGGAACTTGGGTACGAAAGGGGAAGGTCATGCAATGAGCACCCCCGCTCGCCCGATCAAAGATCGGCCTTTACTAACATGATATTTTATTTTTGAAAACACATGTGTTCTTATTCCGGTTATTAACCTAGAATTACTATGTGATGCGCACAGCATACAAGTATAGACTATACTGCATAAGTTGGAGCAAAACATTGCATGTTCGTTTGTGAAAATGATTTGAAGTTTGCTACTCGCAAGTAGGCTAAGTCATTGATTTTGCCACCCTCAAGTGGGCTTAAAACTCACATTTCGATGAATTGTTCCAATTCAAGCAATCCAAACTTCATCCACAGCCATTCATGTAGTTAAACACTTAAGCAGTTAGCCTCATGGCAAGCATGCTAAACATGGCAGTCACTTACACACATGCAAGGATGCTAAAGCATAAACACTCACAGTTTACTCCGAGCCAAAACAGAGAATTAGTTAGAAATCATGCATGATCCTAGTTCATGTTAAAATGGCTAATGCAACATATGCAAAATGCAGCTAAGATAGGCTCGGCTATTCTAAGATGGCATATGAAATGCAACTTCATAACATGCTGTTGAACACGTATTCAAGTAAATGTATTGAAGTACAATGCAGTTAGTATGATGCGCCGAGCCCGGTGCATGCAAGACAGATGAATGGATGCACGCATGCAAGCATAAGGTATGCTAATTGAAATATGCCCTAAAACTAACCATCGTAAGCGATTAAGTAAAAGGGAGAAAGAAATGGGGGTTAGAAGACATGTATCACACACACGCACGCTTATTACAAAAGTTGGCCCTCTCGACGGAGGGTCCGAAAAATAAGCTAACTAGCTAATCTAAGCTAACTAAACCAATTATTACATCACAAAACTAAGTAACTAACAAGTTAACCAATTAAGTACAAAACGAAGCTAATTAACTAATAAGTTAACTAACTAGTTATTACAATGTAAATTAGCAGCTAAACGCATTAACTACTTAGGTACAGAACCAAAGCATAAACTAGCTAAGGAAAAGAAGCTAAGTAAAGCAGTAAAGCAATGTCCTCAGAGGGAGAAGAATGCATGCATGCTCGGTCGCCTCGTTCGGAAATCCTACGCTATGCCCCGATTTGCCTCTGTTTGTAACTATTCTCAGAACCTTGCACCAAGCTCCAAAAAGCTTCCAACTCACCTTGGGGACCCTTAGGAGCATGGCCAACCAGTTGTTGATGGGGGAGACCACCTGCCGACCACTTTTCTTTGTTGCAGACCAGAAAAAGTGGTCGGCCAGCTAGTTTTTCTGGTCTGCCAACCACTTGTTACTGCACTTCTCCAGTTTGCTGCAACAGAGAACAAGAAAGGGCATGGCAATGTATTTGCAACATATGTGTGCATAACCACCCTCCCTATCATTTCATGAGCTCAAGGAAGTGTAGTTATCGACCCTCAGGCCACCAATCATGCATCTCAATGCATGATGGCTGAGAAGCCAAGATTGTATGAATCAATGTAAATGAATGCACAAATAAACACATAAAGCCTTAAACTCTATCATGTATGATCAAGAGCGTCGGCGACCGAGAATTGAGGCACGTTTTATCACTTCAAGTATGAAACGTCCCTCGTTCCTCGTGTTTGGACTAACACCTAATCCAAACACAATGCAAGCAACAACATGGCATACTCAATGCAATGTAACATGAGCATGCTATCAATGCTAATGGCATGCATACTCAATGCAAAGAAACATATGCATGCAAACAACATGGCATACACAATGCTAAATGCTAAAAACAACATGGCATACTCAATGCAATATAACATAAGGATACAAACAACATGCAAACAAACATGCTAAATGCACTTAAACCTAATGTGGACAGACCTCAGTCATGCCCAAAACAGTGGCCATAATGATGAAACTAAGGCACGAAGATCAAGACAAGCATGCTCAATGCAATGGCCCATCAACTAGACATAAGAGCACAACCCTCAAGAGTGCTCAAAGAGTGACAAATATAGAAGTGTAACAACACTAAATGCACTGAAATTAGGCAAGAAATGATGCCAAATCATTCAAACAACATAAGCATGGCATGCTAGGGTCCTTAAGGCATATGGCTAGCAAAGAGGACTATACAAAGGGACATGCAACACATGGCACAAATGCATGAACCAACCATGGATAGAGCTTAATTAGGTCTAAACAAAGACCAAAACATGCTAAGATGAGGGCTCAAGGACCTAGGCAAGATGGCATACATGCTAGGCCACAAACAAGACAACAATGCATAACACTCAAAGGCACTTTAAAGAGTGAATGAAGTGGGAACATGGCGATGCTACATGCTCTGAAATAACATATGAAATGATGCCAAATCATGTACATGATACAAATGAAGCATGCTATGGTGCCCAAAGTTTGAAACTAGCATAGACACTTGCACTATAACTATGCAATACATGAAGCATATGGCAAAGGCAACCCAAAACAGTCCTAGAGCATGTCAAAATGAGTCTAAAACATGTATGGAAGGAAGCCAAAATAAGCAAGCATGGTAAGCATGAAGCATGAAATATGCAAGGCCAAAAGGAAGGATTACACTACACCTACTAAGACCAAGCATGAGATGACTTAACCAACAAAAATTAGAGTTACATCATGGCAAAATAACCCCAAAAACATACTGAAACGATAGCTCGCAAGCTTAGGCATGAAGGCATACACAATGACTCATGTTAAGGCATAAAACACAAACTCTCCAAAGCATGGAAAGGGTGACAAATGCAAGTGTATGATCACACTACATGTACTGAAATCATATTTCAAATGATGCCAAATCATGAAAATAGTCCAAGTAATGCATGCTAATGGACTCAATACACAAAGCTAGTGAGCAAGATTGAACCATGGCTATACAAAGCAATGCATGCATGACCAAAACAACACAAATCAGAGCTCAAGCATGGCAAAACATGGACAAAAGCTTCTTAGGGTTAAGCTAAAATCATGTTAGAATGATGGTCTAAAAGCAAGGTGCATGTTAGGCTAGTAAATGGGAATGCACTACAAGTGCATGGAGCATGCATGTGGCTATCAAACCAAACCTTAACAGAGGTATATCATGGCAAAACAACACCAAGAACATGCTGAGATGGACTCAAAACAAGCTAGAAAGACATGTTACTTCATGAAGCACACAAAGCTAGTTTATGAGGATTATACTACAAGTGCATAAGGCATGCAAGGGATGACAAAACCAAATCAAAATAGTGGTATGCCATGTCATAATAACCCCAAATACATGCTAAGATGGAGCCAACAAAAGCTTAACAAACATACTCAAACATGAGGCAAATGAAGCAAGCATTCAAGACACAAGGAGATGGGATGACCCTCTCCTATTTGAGACCTTAAAACACCATTTCCACCATTGAAATTCCTTTGAGTTTCAGTGGTGAGAAGGCCAAAACAAGGTGGTCCCAATAGCTTAAAAGGATGGTACAAAACAAGGCCAAACAAGGCCTAACAAGGCACAAGGGGAAGGTAGATTACCCCCAACACAAAAGAGACCTTAAACAAACATGCTAAGGACTAAAAATCAGAACTTTTTGCAGTAGGAAGTTAAGCCTAAAACACCATGCAAATAGCGCTAAAAGCTTAAGCAAAAAGCAAGGTTCAAGAGGGTAGAAACTCACCCTTTTAGAACCCCTTCAAAGCTGCAACTCCAGCACTCTTTTTGAACCAAAACCAATCCAAAGACTCCAAAACCAACCTCAAAGAGCCTCAGCAACAAGAGTATGGTGTTTGAGTGTGTGTTTGTGTGCAATAGTATGGAAAAACTACACTTTCAAGCACAAATATAGAGCAAGCAAGAAGATATAGAGACAAGGATGTATGTATAGCTCAAAGGAGTTTTTTTTAACCTGGAGAAGGGAGGGAGGACCTCCCTTATATAGAAGAACAAGCAAGAAGCTTGTTGAGGAAGCTAAGGGTTTAAAGCCATCCCTCCATATGGAGGATGGCTTTTGTGCCTTCCAGCTGTAACAGCTGGCCTAAAAATATCTCCGAAAAGGTGTTAGAAAGCTGCCGACCACTTGAAGTGGTCGGCCAGCTACTTACACTGGTCGGCCGACCAATGGAAGTGGTCGGCCAGGGAAGAAAGTGGTCGGCCATGGGAGCGAGATGGTCTGCAGCATGAAAGCAAGGTGGTGGTATGGTGGCCGACCAGAAAAGGTGGCCCAAAGACCAAGAAAACCAGTTGCCCGACCAGAAAACTGGCTGGCAGGAAGGAAAGTGGTCTTCAAGGGGAAGAACTGGTCTCCAAGGGGAAGAACTAGTCTCCCACCCTTGTACCACCTTCCAAACAAGGAAAACAAGGTTTGTACCAAAAACAAACCAAAAAGGATGCAAGACGAAAGTCCGGGAGGCAAGGCGCGCGGCCGAGAGCCTCGAAAACTAGTCCACGGGCATCAAAAGTGGTTTACGACCACAAAAAGTGGTCTCCCAGACCATAGCGTCCCTCTAGGCAGAGGTAACGAGGTGTGGCTCAAAAACTACGCCAAACGGAGAACGTTAAGAAGTCCCAAGACAAAGCGCGCCGCCGAAGGCTCCGAAAACCGGAAACTGGTCTCCAACGGAGAAAAGTGGTCTACGACCACAAAAAGGTGATCCATAGACCTCCTTCTCCCTCCAGGGAAGGAAAACAAAGCTTGGTCCACAAACCGAGCCAAAGCACAAAGAGTTCAGAGGCCCGGAGGCAAGGCTCTCAGCCAAAAAATTCTGAAAACTCGAAACAAGCACAAACATGCACAATCATCGAGCGCTCAATCGACGACGTCTGAGTCTTAAGGTCGGTCAAAAATGGGGTGTCTACAGTTGCCCCTCTTTCACAGAACTCGGAAGTCAAGAAGTGACGGGAGTGAATGTCAAAGCCCAGAGACGACCCATTTTTGACAAGGCCGAAGACTTAGACAAACATGCAAGATAACAAAGAGATGTGCCCGCAGGCAGGGGCAAGATGCAAATGACATGCACAATGTCGAACATAACTTATGATCATGCAAAGAAAACTATAATGAAGCAATTATACACAATAAATGCAACAGTTTAAGCAAGCAAATGAATACGAACCAAACTACATCTCATGCAGAAAGGATGTAAGAAAATTATACAATTCTCACTGCGTCTCACGCGGAGAAGGAAGAGAAGTTCAAATGAACCGTGCATACAATACTGTCTGGTTGCACCAGCCTCAGTAACTGTACATACAGTGCCTGCATAAGAAAGAAACTCAACAGGTATAATGTAGTTAGAAACACATGTTCCACGTTACATCATGGTATAATTTCAATACAAGATAAATGTGTGCATATACAATGCCGATGGAAACATGCATAGCAATGCAAGTGAAAAGTGCATAACAATGCAACCCGAACGAGCATAACAATGCAAGTGAAAAGTGCGTGACAACGCAAGCAAAGTGTGGGTGCATAACAATGCAATCGAAGTGCGCATAACAATGCGAGTAAAACATGTGCGACAACGCAAATAGAGTGCATAACAATGCAACGAGTAGTGTGCATAACAATGCGATGAGTAGTGTGCCTAACAATGCACTTAAAGTGTGCGCGACAACGTAGGTGGAGAGTGGATGACAATGCAACGAGAAACGTGCATAACAATGCGAGCAAGTGGTGTGCATAACAATGCAAGTGCAACTTCAATAGTATGTTCGAAACAAAATGCCGAATAAGGAAACATAGGCCTTAACAAGATTAATTTAACCGGAACCTCCAATTTACCTTTCGGAGGGGTCACAGCGTACTCAAAAAGAATACACCTTGCTCTTGACGAGTAACGATGAGCCACGCATCGAAGACTTGAATTAAAGTTCTTGCGGGGACAATTTTGCGCCGAAAAGTGTACTTTTCTTGTACCTTCCCGAGAGCCAAGGACTCCAATCTTCACCAAAACACACAGGGAGAACAATGGAGCCTTGAAGATCATCCAGGAGGGTGGCTGACCACCTACATATCTGGCTGACCAGTTGTTGACCATCTAAGTGGTCGGCCAGCCAGAAAAACTGGTCGGCCGACCAGTTTATGAAAACAGGGACAACTTGGTCTTTTTAAGGCTGGATCTTTAAGTGGACCACTCCAAATCACTTTTGCTCACAAACACAAGGCCAAAATCCATTCTCCATTGCTCCTAGACACTTTTCCCTCTCAGGTCTGCACTTTATACGCGTTTTCCAACGCCCCACGCGAAGTTGTTTCGCGAAAACTTTCTATTCTCTTCGTTTTGAACCGATTAGAATTTGTTTTCGGAGCTTCTTTCTCCATTTTCACCACTTGAGGTATGTTTGTCTTGAAGTTTAGCACCTTTTCTTGGGCGTTGACTTTTGTTGACTTTTTCTCTTCCCGAGAGTTGACTTTTGTTGACTTTTTGCAATTTTGGCCCATTCCGCTCATTTTTGCTCATTTTTGCAGATTTCTTCAGATGGCCGACGATATTCCACATGGCGGAGGCTCCCCGAGAGTAGAGGATGAGCCCGACATTATACCGTTGCCACCGAGGATACGGCCATTCGACCCAGAGAGGTACCACCCGTAGGAGCACATCCTACCTTCTAGCACCTTCCATCATTTCACGGACTTCGTGCGCCCAGCGCCCGCAGACCTATTGCTACGGGAGTCGGAGTCTCACCTATCTCATCATGCGCAAGAGGTGCGTACTTCATTTTTACATTCTCTACAATGTATTTTGCATTCCTTGCACATTTCATGCTGTTGCTATGTATTTTATCTGGTCGTTCTGAACACATTCACATACACAGTATTTCTGCTCATTCTGGTATACAGCTTACACATAGCACAATACTGACTTGGCATACAGCTTATTCATAACACAGTGCTGACTTCGCACACAGCTCACAACACAATACTCTGTTAATTTGGCACACAGCTCATTTGGGCACACAGCTCATTTCGGGCACACAACACATTTGGACACACAGCGCATTTGGGCACACAGCTCATTTTGGGCACACAGCTCATTTGGACACACAACAGATTTGGGCACGCAGCTTATTTTGGGTACACAGCTCATTTGGGCACACAGCTCATAACACTGCTCAATCTGAACGCACAGTTCATAACACAGCATTTTGCTTAATCTGAAAACACAGTTCATAACGCAGTATTTTGCTCAATCTAAACACACAGTTCATAACGCAATATTTGCTCAATCTGAACACACAGTTCATAATGCAAGATTTGCTCAATCTGAACACACAGTTCATAACGCAGTATTTTGCTCAATCTGAACATGCAGTTCATAACGCAATATTTGGCTCAATCTGAACACGCAGTTCATAACGCAGTATTTTACTCAATCTGAACACACAGTTCATAACGCAATATTTGCTCAATCTGAACACGCAGTTCATAATGTAGTATTTGCTCAATCTGAACACGCAGTTCATAATGCAGTATTTGGTTTATTTGCACGCAACTCATAACATAGCACACTGTTCAATCTGAACACGTAGTTCATAACACAGTATTCGGTTTATTTGCACGCAGCTCATAACATAGCACACTGTTCAATCTGAACACGTAGTTCATAACACAGTATTCGGTTTATTTGCACGCAGCTCATAACATAGCACACTGTTCAATCTGAACACGCAGTTCATAACACAGCATTCTATTTATTTGCACGCAGCTCATAACACAACGCACTGTTCAATCTGAACACGCAGTTCATAACATAGTATTCGGTTTATTTGCACGCAGCTCATAACATAGCATACTGTTGAATCTGAACACGCAGTTCATAACACAGTATTCGGCTTATTTGCACGCAGCTCATAACATAGCACACTGTTCAATCTGAACACGCAGTTCATAACACAATATTCGGTTTATTTGCACGTAGCTCATAACATAGCACACTGTTCAATCTGAACACGCAGTTCATAACACAACATTCTATTTATTTGGCACACGGCTCATAACACTGCTCAATCTGAACACGCAGTTCATAACACAGCATTCTATTTATTTGGCACACGGCTCATAACACTGCTTAATCTGAACACACAGTTAATAACACAACATTCTATTTACTTTTGAACTGAAAAGATCTGTTCATTCTGAATGCAGGTATCTTCCCGTTTCACCTGGGGGTACGGATAGATTATTGCGAGGAAGTGGTACATGGAGCTCCCAGATGCCGTTCGACATATTGTGGATGAGGCAAGGTTTGGCCCATTTTGTATGGGGTTGTCGTGTCATACGGCGAGCAGGACCCTTCTGGGTGCACTTGTAGAGAGATAGTGGGACACCACCAACTCCTTCCATTTCTCTGCTGCCGGGGACATGACGATGACCCCGTATGACTTCTCCATGTTGACGGGCCTCGACGTGGCAGGTCAGCCGATCCCATACGATTCTGATATGGGCGAGTGGGAGGTAGCTTGGACCTATCTTCTTGGAGCCCATCCGCCGGCCTACAGATCACCGGGCATGGTCAGGCACACCTGGTTTGCAGAGCAGTACAAGAGGACTGTGCCCGAGACTTTTGAGGCCATACAACAGCATGCCTGGGGATTTTTGATGTTCTTTCTCGGGACCACTTTGTTCTCCGACAGGGGGAATGCTGCCGGACTTTGTCTTCTGAGTGCTCTAGTAGACCAATCACAGGTCTGGCACTTTGATTGGGGCGGCGCTGGCCTCGCTACCCTTTATTGCTACATGAGCGCGACCTCCCGAGAGCAGGGGACCATAGTAGGTGGCTGCTGGCGAGCCTAGGAGGTACATTCTACCCTCTTGACTTACATTTCTACTTTTCATTATCTATACACTGCACACGGCACATATTACATTCTGTACTCGGCATTCTGCATTTTCTGCATTTTCTGTATATTCTATATTCTGACAGCCACTGTCTTGCCTTTCACAGCTGTGGGTTTATGCCTACTTCCCGACACTTTCCCCTGAGCTCGAGATCGAGACACCTCTCGAGATCCCTTATTCACGCAGATTTGAGGATCGGTGCCGGCCCAGGCCCCGGGAGACTCTGCCATATCTGAGGCAGTATTTCGACATGGTGCGGGCGACCGAGGTAAACCAGAACTCTCAGTTCTTCATGCTTTCAGCTTTGATTCATCTTGCATATTTATGGCATCTAATCAGTTCATGCATTTGCTATCCGCAGATCACTTGGCAGCCTTGGCTGGCGATGCCAGGATATTCTCGATTCCAGTTCGCTGGGGCATGGGGCTCCTGCCGATATAGGACTTTGTTTGAGGGACCAGTCGGCAGAGCCTGGTTTCTCGGGAGCGCTTCATGCGCCAGACGATGGGTAATCCTGCTCAGGAGATTCCCTCAGCACCTCTACTGGATATGCGGTCCACCGAGAGTCTCACTCCCCGGGCGGTTGACGACCTTATGCTGGGTGTTGACGCAGTTCTATTCTTGGAGGAGGGGGAGTACGCGATATACCGCCATACATACTTGATGCCTCCATTGACAGGTGTCCGTACTCCCACGAGGAGGGCTGCTGATATGCCATCATCGAGTCGAGCCCGGGTTACAGACGTCCCTTCGACTAGCAGGGCCGGCACATCGAAGGGTGGGGCCAGAGGGATCCCCCTGACTTGCTAGTATGCTGGGTGGCCAGATCTTCCGACTGAGCTGATGGGTTGGTAGTATGGGACATCTTACCCGATTCCACTAGAGCCTCCATTGCCCGATCATCGATACGTCAGTGACCCTGACTCACCACTGGTATGCTCCACAGTTTTCATTTATCACTAAGATATTTAGACATTCATTCATTCATTGATGACTTGAACTTGTATCTGTAGCCTCCCAGAGAGTATACTGAGGGGTTACTCGGGGTGGTGGCCTCACTTGATAGCATAGTCCTGCGGAGGGACACGCTGCTGTACGCCTCCGGCATTCCGGTACTTTTCAATTTCCTTATAGTTATCATACTTCTGATGACATACTGAAACTGAGAACTTCACTATATTAATTCACTGCATGTGTAGAGCATATCTGACATATCACATTCACATACTATATATGCATGCACTCACTCCATGCATCATTCTTGCATCTGCATCTGATATACATACTCTGGCTGATGTATTCAAACTACCTTTTTCAGGTCACACCGCTGCAGGCCGGGCCATCCAGGCCTTCTCGAGCAGCTAGGAGAGGGGTCTCGACTTGCGGCCGAGGGGGACGTAGAGCACCTGCCAGACAGGATGACGAGTCCAGCGAGGAGGAGGAGTTTGCCATCCTCAGTCAGAGACATCTGCAGGCAGGGATGATGATTCCAGTTCTAGTTCTGAGGGCGGAGGTGACGCCGAGGAGGATTCCGAGGAGGGCGACTCTGATTCAGATGGTGGTGCCGGCGGCGGTGGTGCAGAGGCTGCTCAGCCGAAGAGGGTGAAGAGGGCCTCTCGATCTTGAGCTTGATAGCACTGATGCAGATGTTCCTACTTTATTTTTCTTTTTACATGTAGTTGTAGCGTATTGTACAGCATTAGGCAGTTTTATTTTCTTAAAAACTTGTACCCTTGTTGTAGAATGGTGTAAAAAGAAACCATGATGGAATGAAAACAGCTTTTTGTTCAAAAAGTGTTGTATTTGTATTCTATACATCGCATCGCATCGCATCATTTTGCACAAAAATGAGATTGAATGGAATTTGAACATCATGTATTGCCAAGTCAAGTAGTGAACCAACACAACAAACTAAACAACTTAACTTACTAAGAAACAACAAAACCTTAGCAAGTTTACAACTCGATAAGCAATGAGCAACAACTCGATAAACAAAGAGCAACAACTCGATAATCAAAGAGCAACAACTCGATAAGCAAAACTTAACAACTTGATAAGCAAATGCATTTTGGACAAACGAAGTGACAGAATGCATCCGAAACAGAGGCAAACTCAGACCTTTAGTACTCTCAGCACACAGGAAAGCTAGAGACTCTCTTCTGGAGACAAGAAAGAGCTGAAGACCACATTTTTGCACATGGCCGACCAGTAAAGAAGGCTGCTGACCAGTTTTTTGTTCTGTAGACCAGAAAATGTAGCTGCCGACCAGAAAAACTGGCTGGCCGACCAGAAAAGGTGGTCGGCCGACCAGTTTGCCTAGAGGCCTCCAGTTTTCTGACACTTGTCCTCCAAACAGTGCCTTATCCTCCATAAAGGTTCCAGCTTCGCGGTTCCCTCATTCTAACTCAGTTTGGCACCAAAATGGAGGCATTTCTTGTTGAAAATTTCACAAATTAGATTGCTACCTTGGATGGCTCGAAAAAGTTAAACTTCCGGGGCTTCGGCATAAATGCACTATTCACGCTGGGCCGCACCCCGCTGCTTTTTCCGTTCCTTCATGCTGCGGCAAGGTTTTGGAATCCGGTAACACATGTCTTTAGTTTTGGCGAACAAGAGATATGTCCTACTTTCAAAGACTTCCAAGCTTTGGTGGAGTCCGAACGCGAGGAAGATATTTTGCCACAGTTCCGCTTTGGCCACATCCAAGCCTTAGGACGGATGTGCGGTCTCACTATGCATGACGCTCGGTCTTTGATCTGCGATGGGGAATTGGACATCTCGAGCTTGGTTTATCGATTTTCTGATGCCGGTGACCGCGGCGACCATCACTGGCAAGGTTTTCGGCCACATGCGCTTTGCTTGTGCATGCTGTCCCATTTCTTGCTTGCCTCAGGCTCCGGAGGATCTAGCGTCCATTTGATTGAGGTTGCCCAAGGTTTGAAAGAGGGCAAGAGTTGCATTGCCATGACACTAGCTGAGACATTGATGGGCTTAGATGCTTTGCATCGTTGAGGGACAACTAGATTTGCGGGGAGTCCACTACTGCTGTAGGTAATGTTTCCCACCCTATCTCACATATATTTCTCACATCACTCGGCCCTCAGGCTCGGTTTTTCTCTCAAAACCCTTTTCTCACTTTTCTCTCAACGTACACCTATCTATTCTTTAATCTCTCATTTTTCATCCCTCCCCAGATATGGTTGATGGATAAATTGAAGATTGTGGACTCATGCCCAGCATATTCAGCTCGCGGCTATTTCTTCCGGTGACGTCTAGTCGATGCCCCTGATGAGGGATGGTGGTGCGAATGGATGTGCAGTTTATCTGCTACCAGTATTGCTTGGCGTTGCCCTTGGCTCAATCTGTCGGCGATGAGTTACAATATGTCTCGCCAGCTTGGGATTCAGTTGATCGGCCTGACACACTGTGTATTTTACTTCCCGTTCTGATTCCGGCGCTAGTTCGGACATGATCAGACTTGCCCAGCAGAGGGGATACAGTACCCTGCTGCATTTCCAGTTCGAGGCACACATCTAGCTCGGTATGCCACAGCATGGAGGACGAGAGAGCTTCTGGCCCCTGCTCCCACTTTCAGTTGCACCCTATCTGATGAATGCATAGCTTGGCTTGATGAAGAGGCGTAGATTGGGCCTTCTTTGGCATCAGAGGCTTCCACAAGCTCTGGGAGGGGGCGCAGGAACACTTGACTATGCCCTGAGTTTATTTGCTTTAATCAGTACTTTCAAGTTTTCTTTATGAATGTAATAAAAAACAACTTCAATTTGTATTCAAGAGTAGGAGAACTCTGCACTGAAATCAATGTAATTGAAGGTTGTGGGTACTGAAAATTTTCCTTTTGGTCAAAAAATGGTCCAAGTCGTAAAAAGATTAATTTGAGCAAAATCAACTTTTATTAAAACTTTTCAAAACCATTTTCAATATGGATCACAACTGGACACGCCCAAGATCTATCACTGAGATGTACAACCCCAGATTCCCAACAGCTAGAAAGTTGCCCCTAGTCTGAATAGCATTGCACTGGAGATCACAACCGAGCTCTTGAATGCAGAATAGACAAAGATGACCAACATGATCACATGGACAAAGTTGATTGGGAAGTGTTTATGGCTGGACTTCATAATGAAGTTGCCTACGTATCCCAAAAATGGGAATCAAGCCTTACGTAGTTCAGTTTAGGTTCACTCGTGTATTAACTCTCTCCTTTTCCGCTCTAACTTTTGCCAAGGCCGCCCTTTTTGGGTTTTCAACCTTGCGAGCTCAGTTTTTATTATTTCAAATTTTTCCTGCTCTAACTTTTGCCTAGGTCGCTCTTTTGTGTTTTCAGCCTAGCGAGCCACTTGGGGATAGTATTTCTTCAACTTGTCTATGTTGATCGGCTGGGAGAACTCTAGGCCATCTAGGTCCATTAGAATGACAGCTCCACCCGACCAGATAGACCTGATGATGTAAGGGCCAGTCCAATTGGGTCTGAACTTGCCCCTAGGGTCATGGATGGGAGCTCGGTTGTCTTTGAGTACAAGATCCCCCTATTTCAAATTCCTGGACTTAACTTTCTTGTTGAAAGCCCTGGCAATTCTCCGTTGATAACCCTGGACATGATACAGTGCTTTAAACCTTCTTTAATCAAAGAGCATGAGTTCTTCTAACCTGCTTTGCTGCCAATCTGCCTCAACTATCTGACACTCAGCCAATGCCAGTAATGACGAAACCTCAACTTCGATAGGCAGAACAACCTCCATCCCATAAACCAAAGAATACGGAGTTACCCTAGTAGAAGTTTGAATTGAAGTTTGGTAGCCCCAAAGAGCAAATGGTAGCTTATCTGGCCAGTCCCGGTAGGTTTCCACCATCTTATGCAGAATGTGCTTGATGTTCTTGTTGGCGGCCTCAACTACTCCGTTGGTCTGCAGCCGATATGTAGATGACTTATGAAAAGCCATGTTGTACTTCTCCAACAAATCAATCACCTCCTTCTTGAAGTGGGAACCATTATCTGAAATGATCTCATTTGGGACCCCGTAACGACAGATAATGTTGTTTCTGATGAACTTAGCAACATGCGATGCCTTCAACATCGCGTAAGATTGGGCCTCAACCCACTTCGTGAAGTAGTCTATTGCTACGAGAATGTACTTATGCCCATTGGACCCCTTCGGAGTGACAACCCCAATCACATCAATCCCCCGGACTAAAAACGGCCATGGCGAAGTCATGTTGTACAGCTTCGACGGCGGAATGTTCATGCGGTTTGCATGGATCTGACATTTGTGGCATCGCCGGACAAAGCCAATACAATCCTCCTCCATGGTGGACCAGTAATAACCTTGTCTAAGGATCTTCTGGGCTAGCATCACCCCGTTCATGTGCGCTCCGCACTCTCCTCCATGGATGGCCTCCATCAGGCGCTTGGATTCTTCAGCATCAACACACAGTTTATGCATCCCGAGATGACCTCTCTTGTATAGTTTATCCCCGCAGACGATGAACTGAACGACCATTCTTCGAATTGCCCTCTTATCCTTGACATTTGCCCCTGGTGGATACGCCTCCTTTTCCAAGAAGTTCCAGACATCGTAATACCAGTGATTCTTATCTTGTACTTCATCTATGGCAGCAATTAGCTCGTAGTCCGGCATGAATTTCTGTTTAATAATAATCGGACGCATCCGGACTCCGAAAGGGATGTCTATCATAGAAGATAGAGTTGCCAATGAATCAGCGAACCTGTTGTTCTCTCTTAACAGATGGGTGAAATTCAGCTTCTCAAACCAAGGAATCAGCATGTCCAAGGTCTGGTGATAGATTCTCATCTTCTCTTCTTTAACTTTCCAATCTCCTTTAGCTTGAGATACAACAAGGTTCGAGTCCCTGATGACGTCCAACCGTTTTGCCCCTAGTTCTAGGGCGGCTTCTAGTCCAGCAATACATGCCTCATACTCTGCCTCATTGTTCGATACTCTGAATCAGAGTTTGAATGCTAGACGTATGAGGGAATTGTCGGGTGCTATCAGCAACATCCCTATCCTATACCCGTATTGGTTTGACGCTCCGTCAAAGTACATCGTCCAAGTCTCTTCTTCGACATGCAGAATGGCCTCGTCTGGGAACAGATACTCAAATGCTTCATCCCCTTCAACTGGGTGATCGGCTAGGAACTTTGCTATTGCTCTCCCTTTCACTGACTTGTGCGTCATGTACTTCAGATCAAATTCGGAAAGCAGAAGCAACCAACGGGCTAGCCTACCCGTAAGTGCCGGTTTCTCGAAGAGATATTTGATGGGATCTAATCTTGAAACCAGTATTACGGAGTGAGCTAACAGGTAGTGCCGCAGCTTCCTAGTAGCCCATACCAAGGCCAGAAAAGCCTTCTCCAACGGAGTGTAGCGGGTCTCATAATCTAGCATTTTCTTACTCAGGTAATAGATAGCTCTCTCCATTTTGTCCTCAGACTCCGTGCAAGCATGCAGCCCATTGTAGTTTCAGTCACTGAAAGGTACAGAATCAACGGTTTACCCGGCTCAAGCAGTGACAACACAGGTGGGTTCTGTAAATATTGCTTGATCTGTTCGAAAGCAGCTTGGCATCGGCCGTTCCATTGGAATTTCTTTCCTTTCTTCAGGAGACCAAAGAGTGGTTCACAAGTCAAGGTTAATTTTGCAATAAACCGTCTTATGAATTGCACTTTACCCAGAAAGCCTCGCACCTCTTTTTCAGTTCTCGGTGGTGGCATTTCTAAGATGGCCTCGATTTTAGAAGGATCGACCTCGATACCTCTCTATGTGATCAAGAACCCCAGCATTTTTCCTGCTGTAACACCAAACGTGCATTTCTGAGGATTCAGCCACAACCGATACTCTCTGATCCGTTGGAAGAATTTCTGCAAGGCGGTGTAGTGGCCCTCTCTTTCCTTGGACTTGATAATTATGTCGTCCACGTACACCTCAACCTCTTTATGGATCACGTCGTGCAAAATTGTGGTCGCAGCCCATTGATACGTAGCCCCAGCATTCTTCAGCCCAAACGGCATCACCCTATAACAATAGGTTCCCCACGGGGTGGTGAAAGCAATCTTTTCCCGATCTTCGGGTGCCATCAAAATCTGATTGTAGCCTGAAAACCCATCTATGAATGAGAGCAACGCATGCCCAGCAGTGAAGTCCACTAATTCATCGATATGAGGCAAAGGAAAGTCGTCCTTCGGACTGGCTTTATTCAAATCCCTAAGTCCACACATACCCGAATTCTGCCATCCTTCTTCGGCACTGGAACTATATTGGCTAACCAAATTGGGTATTCAGATACCAGCAGGAACCCTGCATCAATTTGCTTGGTGAGCTCTTCTTTGATCTTGAGAGCCTAGTTCGGGAGGATCCTTCGGAGTTTCTGCTTAACAGGTCGGGCCTCTGGGTCAAGAGGGATCCGGTACTGTACAATCTCAAGATCGATTCTAGGCATGCCTTCGTAGGACCACGCGAAAACGTCTTTGAAATCTTTTAACAAAGCGACTAAGTGCTCGCGCTCCTCCGAAGACAACGTGGACCCGATCTGGACCAGCCACGAGTCCTTCTCAGTACCAACATTAATTGTGGTGATTTCATCAACCAAGGGTTTAACAAACCTCTCCTGTTCTTGATCAAGCAAAAATTTCAAAATCGGAGGAATTTCTTCCTCGTCGTTTTCATCAAAATTTTGAAAGTCCTGATTAATGCAGTAAATTAACCGCACAGAAAAGTACTCGAAGGCCACAGCCGCACAATTCTCATTAATCACTTCCAAATCGCCTGATTCCTTTGTTACAACAGAGTCAAAGGAAAATGAAAAAGACGACCTAGACAGGACTGTGGCATCCGGGTTGTCACCCCCAAGAATACCAGACTCAGACTCAGACGAGCTGGAACCTGATTCCGACTCCACAGACTCAGTGAAATTAGATTCCGGCTCACTACCTGACCTGGTGCTTCTTGATAAAAGCCCTCGTCGTATTGCTAGACGAGGGAGGGTGCGATGGATGCATCCAGAATGTTAGAAGATGGGCTCGCAGCCATTTCATTCCCGATCATGGACACTGAGAAGTTATCCCCCAAGCACTCATGTACGATCAGAGGATCTAAAAGTAGACAAGCCAGTGCTACCCCTAGTTCAATCTCTGCGCTCTTGGAATCCTCCCTCCTGCATTGCTCAGCCTCAACTGGTGGGTCTGTCTGCTCCTCGGCAACATCATCCCCAGACAACTGCAAGTCAAAGAATATCTCAAACCCCGGCAACCGCCGTCTCTCTGCATTTAGCCATGGCTCTAGGAAGCCGCAGAATGGGAAGTCTTCCCCCTCCCGGACAAAGCGTCCGTTTAGGGTCCCCTGGATAGGTTGGTGCATCGACTCATAATGCTTCCCGACCTGCTTTGCTTTGGCTCTTCCGGCTATCTCTTTACCTTTCCTCACCCAATCCTCTTTGGTAGGCAAATAACCTACGCCAAAAGTATGTGGATTGTGCGGCACTTCGGCTGATGCTGTAATGTCCTTCCGGCCACTTTTCCCTAATCCCATCCCGGGGATGTGCTGGAGCTTGTTCATAAGGTACACAGACTGCGCACTGACATATAGCTCCTCATCAATGGCTAGTATGTTCTGTATAACCCGGGCCTCGGCTAGGATGAATCCTGATAGGAACACATCCTCTGCGCCATGCTCAATCTCCAGAACTGGCGTAGAAACCTCTGGTGGCGGATGGATTGAAGAATTCGCAAAAACGATTGCCACCCCCTTCCCGTGGGGGTATTTAAGCATCTGGTGCAGGGTGGAAGAGACTGCCTTCACCTGGTGCAGCCATGGCAGCCCTAGGAGTAGATTGAAGGTCGCAGGAACATCCAAGACATGAAAGTCAATATCGTGTTGTCCTGGACCAACCTGAGTCCGAATCTGCACAGTCCTCATCACTTTTCTACTGGTATTGTCATATGCCCGAATCACCTGGGCAGTGGGCACAAAATCCATGGGCTTCAACACGATAGCATATGCCGTCCTCGACGGGCACACGTTGATGGCAAATCCTATGTCGACAAGGACCACTGGTATCCATTTCTCTCTACACTCCACAGAGATGTAGAGTGGTATGTTATGATTCGCGCCTTTAGGTGGCAGTTCTTTGTCAGTGAAGGTGAACGTCGGGGAAGCTCCTCCCAGAAAGACCAACCCTACCAGCTGTTCAGGCGTGGCATCGATTGATAGCTTGGCCTTGTCCATTGCAGAAAGGACAACCTATCTATGAACTCTTGAGGCCATGAGCAGTCCCCAGATAAAGATGTCTGCTTGTATCTTCTTAAGCTGTTTCAACACAGCCTCTTCCTCAAGTAATTTTTCTTTCTGCCTCTCCGCCTCCTTGTCCTTCCCGAATGCCTCTGGTTGATCCAGGTGTGGCGCCTTGAAATACCGCCCACTCGTGGTCATGTGGTCCACCTCTCCCATATACCAGGTATCATCCGGTTGGTTTTGTCCCTAATCTTCATCGGTGTGGGCAGGACACAAGTCGTCGTCTTCCCACCACATTCCGTTGGCCATTGACAAGCAGCTATCTGGTTTCGTTGCATATATTCCTGTACGCACAGCACATTCCGTCCCCACAGGGGCTTTGGCCTTTCTAGCTCTCTCAAGATCTTCGACCTTTTCCTGCTTGAACTGCTTCAGTGCAGCCTGCTGCTCAGTATCTTCTGTACTCAAACTGCTCTGATCCCGAGCAAAATTCTTAACATCGGTGCTCCCCGACGATGCATTCTGTTTCTCGGCCCTTCCGGCCAATGCTGATGTCCCCGTCTCTGACGGACCCTGTTCTGGCTGAGGCTGTTCAACAACATCTGGCTCATCGCTGAGCCACCCAGTAGCTTCTGCTGACCCTTCCAGATCAAACCAGGTGACAGTCACGTCCCCTGAGTCCTATTCGTTGAAGAACTGAATGTTGGCAATGTCCTCTTCTAGCTCCGCTAGGTCATCTAGCCCCTGATTAGGTCCATCCTCCCATACCACGCTGATCTCTACCTCTACTGGAAATTCTACCCTTGGCTTAGGCTGATCTGTTGGTGTGATGTAACCACTCGGGTTGCACATAAAGTTTGCAGACCCCTCAGGCTCTGAATCATCATTTTCATCTACCCCCACAGTCGACCCAATTCTATCTTCGATAGTCACCAGCACTGGTTCAGGTTGGGTTTGGGAGATGTCCAACATGCACAAGTCAGTGCTGTCAGGAATGAACACCTTCGGCTTGGGTAGGTGGGAGAGGGTGATATATATGCTCGGGTCATACGGGATGGCCGAGGTTTGGATTAGATTGATGCATTTGGGAGGTGGAGCTTGGTTATGTGGTGGGAGTGGGTTGATGGTGACATTCGGCTTTTCCGGAGGCACGATCACCCTGTTGTCGATGAGATCCTGAATCTCATGACCCAATCGAAAGCACTGGTCAGTTTTGTGACCATGCTGTTGGTGAAAGGCGCAGTACTTCGCCGGGTTAAGGGAGGGAGGGAGGAAGTTTTTCTGGTAATGGCCGCGGCTCTAGAGGGCTTCAAGTGCCCTTTATTGATCAAAACCCCCAAAGCCTTGGACAAAGACATGTATAGTGGGGTGAAGGTTCTCTAGCCTCTGGGTGCATATCTAGTTGTTTGCGAGCTACTTCCGGACGCAACCGGTAAAGGGTGTAGCTGCAAGGGTTTTTAGAGTGGTGGTGGTGACCATGCCCACATCTGAAGTTCTGGCAGCTGCAGCACTGCTTGTGCCTACATTCGTACTGCGTTGAATGCCCTCTTGGGCTGCTCTCTCTTATGGTCAATCAGACCTTATTTCATGGAGTCCTCGATCTGCCACCTCGATCTCATGTAAATCTGTAAAGGTGGATAGGGGAGGACGATTATCTTTTGCATGAGCTTGGGTTAGAGGTTGCGCACAACCATCCGAATTTGATCTTTGTCAACGGGCCTGATGGTCATCATCGAGGCTTTAGCCCTCTAGCAGGTCACAAAATCGGAGAAGCTCTCCTTTGGCTCTTGCCTAGTTGTCTCGAGATCACGAGTTGTGACCTCGATCTGTGTGTTGTAGGAGTATTGAGGTATGAAGGCCTCAGCCATCTCCTCCCAGCTTTTCTTAAACAGAGTCCTCTAGCTTCGCGTACCAAATAGCCACTATACCTGATAGGGTGCGGCCAAACAGGGAAAGCTTCTACAATCTGGAAAGGCCCATTGGCCTTAGGATATCCGAAAATAGCCGTAGGTGCACCATAGGATCTCCAGAACCGTCAAAACGGTCTATGTGCGGCATTTTAAACCGGTCAGGCAGAGTCACGGCCAGAATCGATATATCCATCCTCTATGTCCGGAATGGATTTCACGCCTTGAGCCTTTTTGAAAAGCTTTTCTAGCTTGCTCACTTTTAGCGCCATTGGATCCACCTCAAATTCAAACGGTGAATCCACTAGATTGGTGGGCGCTTTGGATAGCTGGGGTAGGATTGGGGGTGGAGCCGGCCCCATTGGGAACGTCCGTATTTTCCTGGACATTTGCTGTCACCCCGAGTATTGGAACTCTAGGTGGGGGAAGAGGTGGGTGCGAAGCAGATGCTCCGATTTGCTGCTGTAGCCTAGCGATTAACTCTGCCTGTTGGGCCACTACTTCTGCTTGACGTGCAGCCACTTCTGCCAGACGGGCAGCATCCTGCTGAATGGCTGCATTACTCTCCTGGAGCTGACGCATCATCTCTTCCATACCTGCCATATGGTGTTGGTCTAACTGAACAACCGGTATATCTGTCTCTGCAGTAGACTCGAAAATCTCAGCCTGACTACTCAAGGACCACTGATCTGGCAACCGCTGTACTGATGCACTGTGCCTAATTGATCTCCGTCTAATAACCGGGGGTAATGAGTGGAACACTGGTTGTCCGTCTATCAGATCCTCGGATCGATAAAGTCTGCGACCTCTGGTCCAGAGTGCTTGGTGGAATATTTGCCTGGTCGGAAGCAATGGTGCTAAACTACCTTGCAAAAAGATAAATAAAACATAATAAGGAAACATACAACCAGAAAAACGAACAGCATAACGGCTTAAATAAATACAACACACAGTTGACTTGACAACTACACAGTTGGCACTTGTAAGCTGAATACACTGTTCTCAAAACATTGTTTACTGTGCCCAAATCACTGCCCCAAGTCTGATACCCTCAAGTAAAACTGATTTCAAACACTCATGCCCCTAAGGCCTGATACCCAGACTTGCAAACTGATACATGCATTCCTGTAGAGGCACACTCTAAAAGCACATAGCAAGCAAATGAGAGCCAAAACACCCCTATGGAGGGGGTAGGGTTTCCCTGTCCTATTTTGTCAGGAGCTAGGGTTTCACTATGCACGCAGTGATTTCAAACAACCTACAACCGGATAAGCAACCTGTCCTAGCTTGGAATGGTCACTATGGATTCCGATATGCACTAGGTCGAATGGTCAAAAAGGGTGCCTTGGTAAAAACCGGGGTTTGTGTTCCATCGTGGCAGAGCCTGTAACTGATCTGCCTTATGGCACGCAGCCTCCAGCAAACCGTTCAGGAATAGTAGACGACGAACACTGTGACTTAGGCGCACCAATGCAAATGCAATGCAAAGAGACACATAAGTGTAGATAAAACAATATATCATGAGTTCGAGTCAAGTTCTCTAAGTCCCCAGCGGAGTCGCCAGAAACTGTAGACCGCCCCGAGAACTCTGCTCTCTGCGCCGTGAGGGCGCGAATCGTTTTGTTCTTAGCTACTACAGTTCGGACTCGTGTCACGGTTCTGAATCTAATCTCACAAAGTGCATTGTGAGACCGATAAATCACATAAATCACCAAAGAGTCCAAATTCGGCAAATCGTTTTGGAAAATCGATTTTTAATAAAGAAGTGCCAAACATGGACTACTTTGCCAGATACAGAGTTGCCACCTAAATGTTTTATTTTGGGGAAATTTAGGAAACCCTGATTCGTGCCTAAGGCCACGTGTCCATCATCACCAAAGTTGCCTCGGCTCGGGAACTTGGGTACGAGAGGGGAAGGTCATGCAATGAGCCTTTACTAACATGATATTTTGTTTTGAAAACACATCTGTTCTTATTTCGGTTATTAACCTAGAATTACTATGTGATGCGCACAGCATACAAGTATAGACTAGACCGCCTAAGTTGGAACAAAACATTGCATGTTCATTTGTGAAAATGATTTGAAGTTTGCTACTCGCAAGTAGGCTAAGTTGTTGATTTTACCACCCTCAAGTGGGCTTAAAACTCGTATTTTGATGAATTGTTCCAATTCAAGCAATCCAACCTTCATCCACAGGCATTCATGTAGTTAAACACTTAAGCAGTTAGCCTCATGGCAAGCATGCTAAACATGGCAGTCACTTACACATATGCAAGGATGCTAAAGCATAAACACTCACAGTGTACTCCGAGCCAAAACAGAGGACTAGTTAGAAATCATGCATGATCCTAGTTCATGTTAAAATGGCAAATGCAACACATGCAAAATGCAGCTAAGATAGGCTCGGCTATTCTAAGATGGCATATGAAATGCAACTTGATAATAAGCTGTTGAACACGTATTCAAGTAAATGTATTGAAGTACAATGCAGTTAGTTTGATGCGCCGAGCTCGGTGCATGCAAGACAGATGAATGGATGCACGCATGCAAGCATAAGGTATGCTAATTGAAACATGCCCTAAAACTAACCATCGTAAGCGGTTAAGTAAAAGGGAGAAAGAAGTGGAGGTTGGAAGACATGCATCACACACACGCGCGCTTATTACAAAAGTTGGCCCTCTCGACGGAGGGTCCGAAAAATAAGCTAACTAGCTAATCTAAGCTAATTAAACTAATTATTACATCACAAAACTAATTAACTAACAAGCTAACTAATTAAGTACAAAACGAAGCTAATTAACTAACAAGTTAACTAACTAGTTATTACAATACAAATAAGCAGCGAAACACATTAACTACTTAGGTACAGAACCAAAGCATAAACTAGCTAAGGAAAAGAAGCTAAGTAATGCAATAAAGCAATGTCCTCAGAGGGAGAAGAATGCATGCATGCTCGGTCGCTTCGTTCGGAAATCCAACGCTATGCCGCGATTTGCCTCCGTTTGCAACTGTTCTCAGAACCTTGCACCAAGCTCCAGAAAGCTTCCAACTCACCTTGGGGACCCTCAGGAGCATGGCCGACCAGTTGTTGATGGGGGAGACCACTTGCCGACCACTTTTCTTTGCTGCAGACCAGAAAAAGTGGTCGGCCAGCTAGTTTTTCTGGTCTGCCGACCACTTGTTGCTGCACTTCTCCAGTTTGCTGCAACAGAGAGTAAGAAAGGGCATGACAATGTATTTGCAACATATGTGTGCATAACCACCCTCCCTTTCATTTCATGAGCTCAAGGGAGTGTAGTTCTCGACCCTGGGGCCACCAATCACGTATCTCAATGCATGATAGCCGAGAAGCCAAGATTGCACGAATCAATGTAAATGAAGGCACAAATAAACACAAAGCCTTAAACTCTATCATGTATGATCAAGAGCGTCGGCGACCGAGAATTGGGGCACGTTTCATCACTTCAAGTATGAAACATCCCTCGTTCCTCGTGTTTGGACTAACACCTAATCCAAACACAATGCAATCAACAACATGGCATACTCAATGCAATGTAACATGAGCATGCTATCGATGCTAATGGCATGCATACTCAATGCAAAGCAACATAAGCATGCAAACAACATAGCATACACAATGCTAAATGCTAATAACAACATGGCATACTCAATGCAATGTAACATAAGGATGCAAACAACATGCAAACAAACATGCTAAATGGACTTAAACTGAATGTGGACGGACCTCAGTCATGCCCAAAACAGTGGCCATAATGATGAAACTAAGGCACAAAGATCAAGACAAGCATGCTTAATGCAATGGCCCATCAACTAGGCATAAGAGCACAACCCTCAAGAGTGCTCAAAGAGTGACAAATATAGAAGTGTAACAACACTAAATGCACTGAAATTAGGCAAGAAATGATGCCAAATCATTCAAACAACATAAGCATGGCATGCTAGGGTCCTTAAGGCATAAGGCTAGCAAGGAGGACTTTACAAAGGGACATGCAACACATGGCACAAATGCATGAACCAACCATGGATAGAGCTTAATTAGGTCTAAACATAGACCAAAACATGCTAAGATGAGGGCTCAAGGACCTAGGCAAGCTGGCATACATGCTAGGCCACAAACAAGGCAACAATGCATAACACTCAAAGGCACTTTAAAGAGTGAATGAAGTGGGAACATGGCGATGCTACATGCTCTGAAATAACATATGAAATGATGCCAAATCATGTACATGATACAAATGAAGCATGCTATGGTGCCCAAAGTTTGAAACTAGCATAGACACTTGCACTATAACTATGCAATACATGAAGCATATGGCAAAGGCAACCCAAAATAGTCCTAGAGCATGTCAAAATGAGTCTAAAACATGTATGGAAGGAAGCCAAAATAAGCAAGCATGGTAAGCATGAAGCATGAAATATGCAAGGCCAAAAGGGAAGATTACACTACACCTACTAAGACCAAGCATGAGATGACTTAACCAACAAAAATTAGAGTTACTTCATGGCAAAATAAACCCAAAAACATTCTGAAACGATAGCTCGCAAGCTTAGGCATGAAGGCGTACACAATGACTCATGTTAAGGCATAAAACACAACTCTCCAAAGCATGGAAAGGGTGACAAATGCAAGTGTATGATCACACTACATGTACTGAAATCACATTTCAAACGATGCCAAATCATGAAAATAGTCCAAGTAATGCATGCTAATGGACTCAATACACAAAGCTAGTGAGCAAGATTGAACCATGGCTATACAAAGCAATGCATGTATGACCAAAAAAACACAAATAAGAGCTCAAGCATAGAAACACATGGACAAAAGCTTCTTAGGGTTAAGCCAAAATCATGTTATAATGATGGTCTAAAAGCAAGGTGCATGTTAGGCTAGTAAATGGGAATGCATTACAAGTGCATGGAACATGCATGGGGCTATCAAACCAAACCTTAACAGATGTATATCATGGCAAAACAACACTAAGAACATGCTGAGATGGACTCAAAACAGGCTAGAAAGACATGCTACTTCATGAAGCACACAAAGCTAGTTTATGAGTATTACACTACAAGTGTATAAGGCATGCAAGGGACAACAAAACCAAATCAAAACAGTGGTATGCCATGTCAAAATAACCCCAAATACATGCTAAGATGAAGCCAACATAAGCTTGACAAACATGCTCAAACAAGAGGCAAATGAAGCAAGCATTCAAGACACAAGGAGAGGGGTGACCCTCTCCTATTTGGGACCTTAAAACAGCATTTCCACCACTGAAATTCCTTTGAGTTTCAGTGGTGAGAAGGCCAAGACAAGGTGGTCCCAATAGCTTAAAAGGATGGTATAAAACAAGGCCTAACAAGTCACAGGGGACGGTAGACTACCCCCAACACAAAAGAGACCTTAAACAAACATGCTAAGGACTAAAAATTAGAACTTTTTGCAGTAGGAAGTTAAGCCTAAAACACCATGCAAATAGGGCTAAAAGCTTAAGCAAAAAGCAAGGTTCAAGAGGGTAGAAACTCACCCTTGTAGAACCCCTTCAAAGCTGCAACTTTAGCACTCTTTTTGAACCAAAACCAATCCAAAGACTCCAAAACCAACCTCAAAGAGCCTCAGCAACAAGAGTATGGTGTTTGAGTGTGTGTTTGTGTGCAATAGTATGGAAAAACTACACTTTCAAGCACAAATATAGAGCGAGCGAGAAGATATAAAGACAAGGATGTATGTATAGCTCAAAGGAGTTTTTTTCAACCTGGAGAAAGGAGGGAGGGCCTCCCTTATATAGAAGAACAAGCAAGAAGCTTGTTGAGGAGGCTAAGTGCTTAAAGCCATCCCTCCATCTGTATGGACGATGGCTTCTATGCCTTTCAGCTGTAACAGCTGGTCTAAAAATATCTCCAAAAAGGTGATGGAAAGCTGCCGACCACTTGAAGTGGTCGGCCAGCTACTTACACTGGTCGGCCAGGGAAGAAAGTGGTCGGCCATGGGGGGGAGATGATATGTAGCATGAAAGCAAGGTGGTGGTGTGGTGGCCGACCAAAAAAAGGTGGCCCAAAGACCAAGAAAACCAGTTACCCGACCAAAAAATTGGCTGGCAGGAAGGAAATTGGTCTCCAAGGGAAAGAACTGGTCTCCCACCCTTGTACCACCTTGCAAACAAGGAAAACAAGGTTTGTACCAAAAAAAAAACCAAAAAGGATGCAAGACGAAAGTCTGGGAGGCAAGGCACGCGGCTGGAGCCTCGAAAACTAGTCTACGGGCATCAAAAGTGGTTTACGACCACAAAAAGTGGTCTCCCAGACCACATTCTCCCTCTAGGCATAGGCAACAAGGTGTGGTTCAAAAACCACGCCGAACGGAGAACGTTAAGCGGTCTTGAGACAAGGCGCGCGAACCGAAGGCTCCGAAAATCGAAAACTGGTCTCCAAATGAGAAAAGTGGTGTACGACCACAAAAAGTGGTCTACGACCACAAGAAGGTGGTCCACAGACCTCCTTCTCCCTCCAGGGAAGGAAAACAAGGCTTGGTCCACAAACCGAGCCAAAGCACAAAAGAGTTCAGAGGCTCGGAGGCAAGGCTCTCAGCTAAAAAACTCCGAAAACTCTAAACAAGTACAAACATGCACAATCACCGAGCACTCAATCGATGACGTCTGAGTCTTAAGGTCGGTCAAAAATGGGGTGTCTACACTAGTTGTATTCAAAAGGAGCACGAAAACAAGCTACAGTTTCTGGCGATTCTGCTGGACAGATTATAGAACTTGACTTGAAATTCATGATGTGAAATTTATGTACACTTATATGTTCTCTACATTACATTGGTGCGCGCACTTAAGTCATTGTGTTTACCATCTGCTATTCCTGGACGGTTTGTCGGAGGCTACCCAAAAGCTTACAAAAAGGCTGACCGATCGTGGGCTCTATCATATTGGGAACACAACCCTTAGATCTGGGCTACCGCTGTACTGTTTGATCCTTCTTTCACTTCTCGTTACTATGTGTGAGAGGTATATTAGGTAGTCTTGCTGAGGTACCCCTATTTTGACCATTTGGCTTAGTTGCATATAGAAAAGCCATAGAGATTGTTCAAAACTAGGACATGATGCTCACCCGACTGCAGGATTGCGTGAAACCGCTTGATTGAAATAGTGAACCCTAGTGTAGACACTCCATTTTTGACCGCCTTTAAGACTTTGAGGCCTCAGGTTGATTACTCGCGGATGAAGGCTATGTTGTGCAAAGGTTCGATTTCTTCAGCAAGAGGACCTTGAACCCAACCTTACACCCCATTTTTGGACTAAAAACCTTTTTGACCAAAATTATTTTTGAACTTAAAACCCTCTCTTTCAAAATATTTTTGAAAATGTTTTTACGATGTTCCGAAGGTCGCATTTCGTTAAAAATTGCGCTTTTCGGTAAACTGAGTAAGGACAAAGTGGAAATAAATAAAAGAGAGGTGAACTCTTTAAAAAATCTTTTAAACATCTTATTTAAAGGTTTGGAGTTAAAGAAAAGAAGAGTGGAGGAAAGAAACCTAGTTGGGCAAGAAGTTGGGCATGAACCGCTAAGAAAGAGTCGAGCAGCCCTCACTAAATCAGGCCAATCCTTTTGTACACTTGGAATTTTGATGTGTGGGTTGTCACCATTGGAAAGTAGACTTCTGGGGCTTTCAATTTAGACTCAATAATGACCGCAAAGGAGTTCGGATGAAGGAGATATGCCAATTTGAAGTTGGGCCCGAAAAATAGTTTTTGGCCACTAATGTGGCTTGCCAGCCCCATGCCGGCCATAGGTGAAGTTTGCCTGCCCCATGCCGGCCATGGATGATGTTTGTTGGCCACTGGTGTCAAAAATCAGTTTTTTTCGCAGATCTTTACCTCCAACTATTTGCACAATGCTCCAGCTGTCCTAATTTAGATATTTTCGACCTAAGACTCATATTTTCTATATAATGAGGACCTCTCTTCTTGCTTTAGAGGTTAGAACATTTTAAGAGTGAAAGAAAATTTGGGACCAAAATATCTCTCTATCTCTCAAGATTTCTCTCTCTCTCTCTTGCAATTTTGTGCATGATAGCTTAGATACACCATACTTTTGCATACACTTCCTTAACCAAAGTTGATCATCTTTGGATTGAGGTAGCTTGGGACTTGTTTTGAGCTCTAGGAGAAGGTTTTTGCGTTGGATTGTTGGCCAAATTGTGTCTTGGCTCCAAAAGGTGTAGCACTCTCCTTTTATACTTATTTTGCACACTTTCTTTGCCATCTTTTTCAACTATTATGGGGCTGGTTTTAAACTGTAAAAAGTTCTATTTTTGTGACTTAAAAGTGGTGGTTTGAGCCCTTTTTTAGTTAGGGGGTGGTTCACCCTTCTTGCTTCTTAGTTTGTAATGTTTTTGTGCCTTTGTTCAACACTTTCAAACTAACATTTTGGGGCTTTTAACCACTAAATTTCAGAGGTTTTCAGTGGTATAAAACTCATTTTGAAGTCCAAAATTGGAGGGGTTAGCCTCCCCTCCTTGTGTCTTGTTTGCATGCCTAGTTAGCCCCGTGTATTAGCTTAATGTTTTAGCTTTTTGTGGCTCAAGTCCAATATGTTTTACACTATGTTTTGACCTATTTTGCCACTGTTGCTGTTTGGTCCCCTTTGAGCCTTGTACGGCATGGTTGTAGTGTGAGTTCCTTCACTAGCATAGTGTTTTAAGGCTTTAACCACCTTTGGTTTGAGTTGATTGCGTGTCTTAGTGTTTTTATCTTTCATTTCTAGCACATAATCATCTCTGCAATCTCCCTCCTTTCTTGATTTTATTTTTGCTTTGAAAGTGGTTCAAACCATTTGCTTGTTTAAACCATGAACTTGAGGTTTTGTGCTTAATGGTTTTAATCCCTTTTGGGGTTCATTACCAATGGCATGAGGTCTCTTTCATGCCTAAAACAACCTTTGGTTTAAGCCCTCTTTCCATTAGAGGACACTTACCAAAGGACTTAATTGATTAAAGGATGATTTGGTAATTAAAATGTGTAAACAAAATTGGCAAGTAAAAGAGGCAAGAAAAGCATTCTTTATGTTGCATTGCATGTGTTCAAATCGGACGTTAGTTTGAACACAAGGAAAATGGGACATTTCATACTCAAAAGTGATGAAATGTGCCATTTTTCCTAAGTCTCCATTGCCCTTGATCATGCATTATGGGGTGATAGTCATTTTGGTCTCATTTTGCATTTATTTAACTTGCACAATTGGTCTCACATGTCATCATGTAATGAAATTGCTTGATTGATGGTTTATGAACCAAATTTTGTCCCTCTTTTGATTTCTCCATGAAAAGGAGAGGCAAAGTGTGCAGACAACCCTTGGAAAAACCCCCTTTTTTGCTCTGTTTGTACTCTGCTGCAGCATGGTCATCCAATGCATTAGTGGCCGGCAGGCCACCATACATGGCCAGTAGTGCACTATAGATGGCTGGCAGTATCCATCCATGGCCAGTAGGTCACTGATGTGAAGCTCAGTAGATTTTGGTAAGATGGAATAGAAAGATTCTGGAAAATTCTCAACCCTGCAAATAAAGGTTTTCGAGAGCAAAACGGAGGTCTTTTCGGGCCAAAACCGAGCATGTGCATCCTCCACTTCCCGAGGCGGAGTAGTGGCAGCATAGTTTAATGTCTTACATGCTTAGTTCGTGTACATTTGTGTTGTAAATTAATTAATTAGTTTGCTAGTTAGTTAAAGTGTTGTAATAATTAGTAATTAGCTTAGCTAGTTATTTATTTGGTTTGTAATAATTAGTCATTAGTCTAATTAGCTTAATTAGCTTAGCTTGGTTGCTAGTTAGTTAGCTCTTATTTATTTGGACCCTCCTTCGCGAGGGCATAATGCTGTAATAAGTGTGCGTGCGTGTGTGTATGTCTTCCAACCCTACATCTTTCTCTCTTTTATTTAATCGCTTTTGATGGTTAGATTAGGGTCATGTCTCAATTAGCATCTCGCATGTTTGCATATATTCATTTTGTATTGAATGCACTGAGGCTCGGCTCATCATTCTAACTGCATTGTTATTTCAATACTTATTTGAATACATGTTTAATCGCATGTTGTTCAAATCGATTCATATGCCATATTAGTAGCCGAGCCTATTAATTGCATTATCGCATGTGTTGCATTAGACATTTAACATAGTTGGGAATCATGCATATTTTACTAACTCATATCTTCCTAGCTTGGAGTACTAGGTGAGTTTCTCTGCTTTAGCATACTCGCATGAATGTGAATGTTGCCATGTTTTGCATGCTTGCCATGAGGCTATGTGCTTAAATCATAACTAGCATGAATGCCTATGGATGAAGGTTTGTTGTTTGAATTGGAACAGTTCAACAAATGTATGTTTTAAGCTCACTTTGTTAAGTGGCAAATCATGTTTTAAAGCCCATTATGTTTGGTGGCAAATCCACAATCTTTAAGCTCACTTAAGGTGGCAAAATCAAACCATTTTCGCAAACAAACATGAGTTGAATTGTTCCAAATTGAGCAAACTAGTCTATACTTGCTTGTGTGCATCACGTAGTGATGCTAGTTTAATAACCAGAACAAGAACACATAATGTTTACAAAAATATCATATCATAATTAGTAGAGGCCGATCTTTGAGTAGACGAGCAGGGATGCTCAATTCATGACCTTCCCCTTTCGTACCTAAGTTCCCGAGTCAAGGCAACTTCGGTGATGATGGACACGTGGCCTTCGGCACGAGTCAGGGTTTCCTAAATTTTCCCAAAAATAAAATATTTAGGTGGCAACTCTGTATCTAGCAAAGCAGTCCAATTTTGGCATTTTTCATTCAAAATTAGGTTTTCCAAAATGATTTGCCAGATTTGGACTCTTTGGTGTTTATCAATTTCACATTGCACTTGGGAGATTAGATTTAGAACCATGAGAGTTCGAACTGTGAGGCTCTTTCTTTTAAACCTTCCAAAAGGGGGCACAAAAAAGGTGAGCACAGTTTCTGGCGACTCTACTGGGGACTTAGAGAACTTGACTCAAACTCATGATATGTTATTTTATCTACACTTATGTGTTTCTTTGCATTTGCATTTGCATTGGAGCGCTTAAGTCACAATGTTTACCATTTGCTATTCCTGAACGGTTTACTGAAGGCTTGTTTGAAAAAGCTTGCCAAAAGGATGATCAGTTGTAGGCTGTGCCACAATGGGAACACAACCCTTGGATCTGGACTACCGCTGTACCGTTTGATCCTCCTTTCACTTCTCGATGTTAGGTGTGAGAGGTATATTAGGTAGTCTTGCTGAGGTACCCTTTTTGACCAATCGACCTAGTTGCATATCGAAAACCATAGAGACTGTTCCAAACCAGGACATGATGCTTACCCGAATGCGGGATTGTGTGAAACCACTTGTTATACATAGTGAAAACCCTAGCTCCTGACAAAACTAGGACAGGGTAATGCTACCCCATCATAGGGGTGTTTTGACTCTCACTTAACTGGTATGTGCTTTATAGTGAAACTGTATAGGGATGTGCAAATCAGTTGCCAAGTTAGTATCTGTTTTGGGGCAGAACTCAGTAGAGAGCACAGTCATTCAACTGTGATCATATCAGTTTCTAGTGAAATTGGGCTGAGATACTGTCTATTTTCTGTTTTACTAGATAGTCCTGGAAACCATAGCTTCAGAAGGCTCCGATATCCCCCGGGTACTCTGGACTTGTATCAATAAACTTTGTCAGGTTGGAATTTGTTCAGAGGCAACCTATGTTTACCTCACTCCCACCGGTTACAAGATGAATAAGGTTTAGGCAGAATTCAGTGTGGAGTACAGTTCTACCGCTTTGATCATGTTTGTGTTGATAAAACTCTTAGTTGATGTGCTGTGCGGGTTCTGATTGTTGCTTTTTTACTCTATTTCTTTTGCTAGGTAGTTTAAACCATAGCTTCAGAAAGTTTGGATATCCCCCATGTACTCTGGACCCAAGTTGGAAGACTTTGCAAGGCCAAGGATCTTGTTCGGGGACAACTCGTGTTTACCTCACTCTCACCGGTTACAAGATGGAGGAGAACCAGACAGAGTTCACCGATCTAATTCTTACAGCAATCACCTATTAGCTCACACGTGTTCAGTTCGGTTCAAAAGCTGTCATCCACTTCCAGTCCGATTCAAAACCAGTGATCTATTCCAATGACACAGTATCCCCCAGCCAATATGGAGGAATTGCTACTCTACCTACAACAAACAGTTGAGACCCTACAACATGATGCGCCCCATCAAGCCAATGTCATAACTAGGCTACAGCAATAGCCACCGCAGCCGCCCATGGCCGCTGCATCCCGTGTACCCACCATAGCTATCCTAGCACTCGGAGCCACTACTAATACTTGCAATGTTCAAGAAAACCAGGGCAATCCAGCAGAACTTGTCCTGCCACAAGCTTCCAGAGTCCTGGTATATCAGACCGAGGCACCATTCGAGTTAGAAGTTGATCCAACGGCACTTAAAGTCACTAAACTGGAGAAACTATTCAAAAGAGCGCAAGGGGCTAACTCCAACCCAAACATAGAGGATGGATACACTGATTCTGCGGTTACATTGCTAGATCGGTTTAAGATGCCGCACATTGATCGTTTTGACGATTTCGGGGATCCGATGGTTCACTTGTGATTGTTTTCAGATATTTTGTGGCCAATAGGCTTAACTAGACTACAGAAGTTGTCTCTCTTTGGTCGCACCATGTTAGGTATAACGGCTATTTGGTATGCTAAGTTAGAAGATTCCGTCAAACAGAATTGGGAGGATATGGCTAAAGCCTTCATTACTCAGTACTCTTAAAATACGCAGATTGAGGTCACAACTCGTGATCTCGAGGCAACACGTCAAGAGCCGAAGGAGGGTTTCTCTGAGTTTGTGACAAGATGGAGGGCCAAAGCCTCGATGATGACCACTCGACCTTTAGAAAAGGATTAGATAAAAATGGTTGTCCGGAATCTGCATGGCAAGTTACTGTAGAAGATGATTGTTCTACCTCTATTTACTTTCACAGAGCTTCATGAAATGGGGGTCCAAATTGAGGATGCTATGAAACAGGGAATTTTTACTAAGGATCAGGAGCTAGCCAAGAGGCCATTTGTTTGCAGTTCTAATGCTGCCAGTAGTAGCATAGCTGCGAGGCCATCGGACGTAAGTGTTGTTACCACAACAAAAATCGCGGACCCCTTCGCCAATATAGGCCCACAAACATCATCAAACCCTACCCGACCTCAGGGTAGGACTTTTAACCAACTATATATGACCCTATCCAAAGCCATGCAGGTGCTAGTAAAAAAAGGGCACCTAAAACCCTTAGAACCTTGCCCACTTCTCGATCCTCTTCCACACAAACACAACCCAATAAAATACTATACTTTTCACTAGCAACACGGTCATGACACTGACCAGTGCTTCCGTTTGCGTCATGAGATTCAGGATCTCATTGACAACAAGGTCATCGCCCCACCCCAGAAACCAAATGTAACTACCAATCCGTTCCCAGCCCATAATCAAGTCCCCCCTACTTGAAACCTTAACCTTATATATACACTGGCCCCAGTGTATACATTACCCCCTCCCACCTACCAAAATTGGCATTGTTCATTCCTAAAGACGCAAATCTATGTATGATGGACACCTTCAAACCTTAACCCAAGCATGTGGTGATGATACTTGCAATGGGAGGGAGATCGACCTCGGAGGAAGGTACTACTCTTTTGTCAGTGTCCTGGGGACTTAACTGAGAGGGTGTATGACTTGACTTGCTATATTGTGCCAACTAGTCAAACCAAGCCTGAATTGGTGCTACCAATCTCGGCAGACATCAATGTGGTCAGGGAGGATGGCCCAAGCCCAGGGTTAGATGATTTGGCAGAACTCGAAGAGGATTTGGACAACCTGCAGTTCTTCAATGAGCATGATTAGGGAGATGTGCAGATCGATTGGTTTGACCTGAAGGGATCGACCGATAATACCAGATGGTTGAGTGATGAGCCAGACAAGGAAGAAGAAACTAGGATGAAACTAGAGGAAAAGGAAACAAAGGTAGCTGCAATGGCCGAGAAGGATTATAAAAATAAAAACTACCGAAGGGCACATGTGCGGGAAACCTAACCCAAGAACTGGGTGTTGTGAACACTGTAAATAGTGAACAGGAAGCTGTGCTGATGCAGTTTGAGAAAGAAAGAATTGAGAACAGCCTGAAAGTCACAATAGCCTGTCGCCCTGAAGGGGACACTTGCACTGTAAAGATGATTCAAGAGGAGCCTAACAACTGCTTGTCGGCAGCTAACGGCAAATGGTGGGATGACAATGATTTGTGTCTGGCCCACACCGATGAAGATTGGGAGGTTGCATTTCGGATAACACATGGTATGCTAAGGAGATAGATCATCTTACACGCAGTGGACGATACTTTAAGCCACCACACCAGGATCAAGCAAAGCCATCGAGAAAGGACCGGGAGGTCAAGAAACAGAAGGAGAAGCAGTTGGAGGAGGAGTTAGTTTTGAAGCAGCTCAAGAAAATCCAAGCTGATATCTCTATTTATGGACTCCTCATGGCATCACGGGTGCACCGGCAGGTGGTAATGTCGGCAATGGACAAGGCTAAATTTTCCATTGATACTACGTCCGAGCAACTTGTGGGCTTGGTCTTTCCAGGTGGTGCCAAGCCAATGCTCACTTTCTCTGACAAAGAGCTGCCATCGGAAGGATCGACTCATAACAAACCGTTATACATTTCTGTGGAATACAGGGAGAAGTGGGTGCCGGTGGTGTTAGTAGATACCAATTCTACCATTGATGTCAGTCTGTCCTGTACTGCCTACGCAATTGGCCTTAAACTGGCCGACTTTGTTCCCACAACCCAAGTGATATGAGCATATGATGACACAAGCCGAGAGGTCTTGGGCACGATAAAAGTGCAAGTCTAGGATGGCCCGTTAGAGCAAGAGATCGAGTTTCATGTCCTGGATGTACCGGCTACCTTTAACCTGCTGTTAGGAAGGCCTTTGTTACATTACGTGAAGGCTGTGTCCTCACCCTCCATTAAATGTTGAAGTATCCTCATGGGGGAGGAGTAGCAATTGTTTTTGGGAACTCATCCATCCATCCACCTTTGGAGGTGACTACGCCAGTGCTAGAGATCAATCATGGCGACAAAGATGTGTTCCTCTTGGGATTCACTCTGGCTGAAGCCCGGGTAGTGCAAACAATTCTAGCCACGGACGAAGGCATGTACATTAGTGCCCAGTCCATATACTTCGTGAATAAACTGCGGCATGTTCCAAGAATAGGGCTTGGAAAGAGTGGATAGAAAGGTGCCACAGCATTGGCAGAGGTGCCACACAACCCGCATGCCTTTGGACTGGGTTACATGCCCACTAAAGAGGATTGGTTAAGAAAGAGAAGAGATGAAGGGCAGAGCCAAGGCTAAGAGAGCTGGGAAACATTATGAGCTCGTCCACAGGCCAATCTAGGGGACGCTCAATGGCCGTTTTGTTTGAGAGGGAGACAACTTCTCTTTTTGTGGAAAAAGCGTGTCCCTGGGTTTAAGATCTTCTTTGATCTAGAGTTGTAGGAAGTGATGAGGAAAGGATTGAACCAAGCATCAAAGCTAGCCAGAGCACGGAAGATGACTCAGACAACAGCAAACCTGGAGTAGGGGCAGCACTGGCCAGTCTCCTAACAAATCCCACGACCGACACAGAGAACTTGGGGGAAAACTTTACTATCTCCATGATCAAGGAAGAACCGGGTGTGGACCCATCCTCTGGAATTTTGGATGTATCGAGGGCACCACATCTTACTTGGTAGCTAGAGGAAGGCTTTCTTTCCAGTTCTGAATCAGGTGATGAGCTAGAATCTGATTCCACTAAGTCAGTGCAGTCGGGATCAGATTCAAGTTAGTTTGAGAGGTCTGAGACTAGTATTTCTGGGGGTGGTAACCGAGATACCAAAGTCCTATCTTGGCCTTCATTTAGCTTTTCTTTTGAGTCTGTAACCAAAGATCTGGACCTTTTGAATGAAAATGCTGCAAATTCTATGTATTTCTCTGTGCTGCTAGTTTATTGCTTTGACCAAGATTTTCAGAATTTTAACGAAAACGAAGAGGAAGAAATTCCTCTAGCTTTGAAAATTTTGATTAATTGAGAGGAGGAAATGTTTGCTAAGCCTTGTTTTGATGAAATCATTGCCATTAATATGGGCACTGAGAAGGATCCACGCTGGGTCTAGATTGGGTCCACGTTGTCTTTGGAAGAACGCGAGCGTTTAATCGCTTTATTAAAAGATTTCAAAGATGTTTTCATGTGGTCCTACAAAGTAATGCCTAGAATTGATCCTGAGATTGTATAGCACTGGATCCCTCTTGACCCTGAGGCCCAACCAGTCAAGCAGAAGCTGCGTAGAATTCGTCCAGATTAGGCACTGAAAATCAAGGAAGAGGTCACCAAGAAGATTAGTGTAGGATTATTGTTAGTATTTGAGTATCCAACCTAGTGGCCAAGATCGTCCCAGTGCCAAAGAAGGATAGCAGAATTCGGGTTTGTGTCGACTTTCAAGACTTGAACAAAGCCAGCCCGAATGATGACTTTCCACTGCCACATATTGATGAGTTGGTAGACTTCACCGCCGACCATGCCTTGCTTTCCTTTATGGATGGGTTTTTTTAATATAACTAGATTCTGATGGCACCGAAGGATAGAGAAAAGATGGCTTTCAACACACCATGGGGTACCTACTGCTACCAATTCATGCCGTTTGGGTTAAAAAATGTTGGGGCTACCTATCAGAAGGCTGCGACCACCATTCTACATGATATGATCCACAAAGAGGTTAAGGTGTATGTGGACGATATGATTGTCAAGTCCAAAAAGCGAGAAGGTCACTAAACCGCACTAGAAAAGTTCTTTCAATGGATCAGGGAACACAAATTGAGGTTGAACCCACAGAAGTGTACCTTCGGGGTGACGGCAGGGAAAATGTTGGAATTTCTGATCACACAAAGGGGAATTGAAGTAGATCTTTCCAAAATCAAGGCCATTTTAGAAATGCCACCACCGAGGACTGAAAAGGAGATGCACGACTTTCTAGGTAAAGTGTAATTCATAACCTTGGCTTGTGAACCACTATTTGGTCTCCTAAAGAAAGGGGAAAAGTTTCAATGGGACGACGATCGATGTCAGTTTGCCTTCGAACAAGTCAAGCAGTACCTCTAGAATCCACCTATGTTGTCACTACTAGAGCTAGGGAAGCCTCTGATCTTGTATTTATCGATAACAAACACAACCATGGGGTGCATGCTCGCTTAGGAATCTAAGGATACGGTGGAGAAGGCCATCTACTACTTGAGCAAGAAGATGGTAGACTACGAGACCCGCTATACTCCCTTGGAGAAAGCTTGCTTAGCCTTGGTATGGGCTACCAGGAAGTTGAGGCACTACTTGTTAGCTCACTCTGTAATCCTGGTTTCGTGATTAGATCCCGTCAAATATCTCTTTGAGAAATCAGAACTTATAGGTAGGCTAGCCCGTTGGATGCATCTTCTTTCTGAATTTGATCTCAAGTATGTCACGCGCAAGTCAGTTAAAGGAAGAGCTGTAGGGGAATTCCTAGCAGACCACCTAGTAGAAGGGGATGAAGCAGTGGAATACTTGTTCCCAGATGAAGACATTCTACATATAGAAGAGGAAACGTGGAAGATGTACTTTGATGGAGTATCCAATCAATACGCTTATGGGATAGGTGTGTTGCTGATAGCGCCCAATGATTCCCATATACCCTTAGCCTTCAAACTCTAATTCAAAGTGTCCAACAACAAAACATAATACGAAGCGTATATTGCTGGTTTGGAAGCCACCCTAGAACTAGGGGCAATAAGGTTGGATGTCATTAGGGACTCAAACTTGGTTGTTTCTCAAGCAAAAGGAGACTGAAAAGTCAAAGAAGAGAAGATGAAGGTTTACTATCAAGCCCTGGATATTCTGATTCTGAGGTCTGAAAAAGTGACATTCACGCATCTGTTAAGTGAGAACAACAGGTTCGCTGATGCTATGGCAACTCTATCTTCTATGGTAGACATCCCACTAGGAGTGAAGATGTATCCAATCATTATCGAACAGAAATACACGCTGGCCTATGAGACTATTGCCGCAATAAATGAGGTTCAAGACAAAAACCCTTGGTATTACGATATTTGGAATTTTTTAGAAAATGATGCATATCCACCAGGGGCAAATGCTAAAGATAAATGGGCATACAACGTCTAGCCGTCCAATATATCATCTATGGGGGTAAGCTCTACAAAAGAGGCCATCTGGGAATGCACAAGCTATATGTTGAAAATAAGGAATCGAAGTGCCTTATGGAGGCCATCCACGGGGGAGTGTAGAGCACACATGAACGGTGTGATGCTAGCTCAGAAGATTCTCAGACAAGGTTATTACTGGTCAACCATGGAGGAGGATTGTATTGGTTTTGTACAACGATGCCACAAATGCTAGATCCATGTCAATCGCCTGAACATACCGCCGTCTAAGCTCTACAATAGGACTTCGCTATGGCCTTTCTCAGTCTAGGGAATCGACATTATCGGTGAAGTCTCACCAAATGGGTCAAATGGACATGAGTTCATCTTGGTGGCGATTGACTACTTCACAAAGTGGATGAAAGCTCAGTCTTATGCGGTGTTGAAAGCGTCGCATATAGCCAAGTTATACAAAATAACATCATATGTCGGTATGGTGTTCTGAACGAGATCATATCAGATAACAGCTCACACTTCAAGAAAGAGGTAGTGGATTTGCTCGAGAAATACAACGTGACTTTTCATAAGTCATCGACATATAGACCACAAACTAATGGAGCTGTTGAGGCCGCTAACAAGAATATCAAGAACATCTTGCGAAAGATGGTGGAAACATACAGGGACTGGCCAGATAAACTGCCATTCGCGCTCTGGGCTATAGAACCTCAATCCGAACATCTACAAGGGCAACCCCTTATTCTCTTCTCTATGGGATGAAGGCTGTTCTGCCAATTGAAATTCAAGTGTCGTCACTGCGAGTTATGGCTGAGTGTCAGATAGTTGAGGCGGGCTGGTAGCAGAGTAGATCTGAGAAGTTAATGTTGTTTGATTAGAGATGACTAAGGGCATTATATCATGTCCAAGGCTACCAGCGCAGAATTACTAGGTCTTTTTACAAGAAGGTCAAGTCTAGAAATCTCAAGGATGGAGACATGGTGCTCAAGGACAACCGAGCTCCCATCCATGACCCTAGGGGCAAGTTCAAACCCAATTGGACTGGTCCTTATATCATTAAGTCTGTCTGGTCAGGAGGGGTGATCATCCTTATGGACCTTGATGGCCTGGAGTTTTCAGAGCCGATCAATATGGACAAGTTGAAGAAATATTCCCTGTGAAAGGCTCGCTATGCTGAAAACTCGGAAGGGCAACCTAGGCAAAAATTAGAGCATGAAAAATTAGAAACAAGGAAAAACTGAGCTCGCAAGGTTGAAAATCCGAAAGAGCAGCTTCGGTAAAAGTTAGAGCGCAAAAATAGAGAGTCAATACTCGAGTGAACCAGAACCGAACTACGTAAGGCCTGATTCCCATTTTTGGGATATGTAGGCAACTTCATTCTGAAGTTTAGCCATAACCATCTCCAACTCAACTGTTCTGTCCATCTGTTTGATCAAGTCATTTTTGTCCATCATTATTTATCTCGGTTGTGTTACCTCTATTTTGGTAGAAAGGCCAGTTACAAGACTGAACAATGATGATAAATGCAATTGTGAGCAATTATGATCTTCTGATTTGGGGTTGTACATCTTGAGGATTGATTCTGTGCGTGTCAGGCAGTGATCATTTTCGAAAATGGCTTTGAAAAGTTTTAATAAAAGTTGAATTGCTCAAAATTTTACCTTTTTACAACTTAGACCATTTTGGGACCAAAAGAAAAAAAATTTAGTGCTCACAACTTTAATTCCATTGATTTCAACACAAGTACATTCTCCAACTCTCTGAGTTGAATCAAAGTTTCTTTTACATCATAAAACTTGAAAAGAAAGGTCAAAGCAATAAACTAGAAGCATAGATGAGTCAGGTGCTCCTGTGTCCTCAGCTCGTGCTTGTGGAAGCTGCTGCAGCCAAAGTTGGCCCAACCTGTGCCTCCTCCTTGAGCCAAGGTAAGTATTCACCAGAAAGGGCATAACTGAAACTAGGGTAGGGGCCAGAAGCTCTATCGTCCTCCAAGCAGCGAGGTACCGAGTCCAGGTTGAAGCGCGAAGTGGGAATGAAGCCTGGTATTCTACCCCCTCATTTGGACGGGGTCTGATCATGTCCAAACTAGCATCTAAGCCGGAAGGGAAAGTAGAATACACAGTGCATGAGGCCAATCAACTGAATACCCGGCAGTTAGGAGATGTTGTAGCTCATCTCAGTTAAATTAAGCCAAGGGCAACACCAAGCTATGTCAGTTGCAGATCTGCTACACATCCAGTTGCACCACCATCCCTCATTGGGAAAGTCCACTAGTCGTTGGCAAAAGAAGTAAGCTCGGGCTAAATATTCAAGGCAAGGGTCCACCACTTTCAGTTTATCTATGAGCCATACCTGGGAAGGGATGAAAAAGAAGAGAGATTAAAGAATAGAGAGATATACGTTGAGAGAAAAGTAAAGAAAATGGTTTTAAGAGAAAATAGAGTGTGAGTGCCAAGTGATTTGAGAATCACATATATAAGAAAGGGTGGGAAACAATACCCAGAGCAGTAGTGGACTCCCCACAAACCTAGTCATCTCTCGCTGATAAAAAACATCTAAACCCATCAGGGTCTTGGCCAGTGCTTAACCAATGCAGCTCTTACCCTCTTTTAGGCATTGGTCTACTTCGATTAGCTTAATGCTGGCTCCACCGCAACTAGGGGCAAGAAGAAAATGCACAAGCATACATAAACAGAGGGCATATTGCTGAAAGCCTCGTCAAAGAAGGTCGCCTCTGTCTCCGATATCAGAAAATTGATGAATCAAACCAGGTACATCTAGCTCCCTGTTATGAGGCAAAGATTGAACTTCGTGCAAAGCAAGCCCATACATCTGTCCCAAAGCTAGGGCACGGCCAAAACGGGGCTGAGGCATGATTTCCTTGTCACGTCAGGATTCCAACAATGCTTGAAACTCTTCAAGGGTCGGACACATTTCTTGTGCTCCGAAGTGAAATACATGCGTAATTGGGGCCCAACATTGGGCCACGACATGGAGGAATGGAAAACAAAGTGGAGTACAGCTCGATGAAAAAAGCGCGTTTATGTCACAACCTTGGAAATTCACCTTTTCCATGCCGTCTAAAGTGGCTATCTACTCTTTGAGTTTCTCAACAAGGAAGATCTCCATTTACAAAGAAAACAAAAGCTAAAATGAGGTTCTGATGAAGAATTTGCAATGGAAGACCTTTTGTAGAAGATAGGGCTGTGAGTGGAGGCCAGCTATCAGCCAGCAGGTGGATCACCACAAGTGCCCAGTTGTACACTTTTTGTGGCCGGTCGTTCACTCTGTGGCCTAGTAGTTTGACATTTTGGTTTTGTCATGGTCTTTATGTTTTGGGGTCTTGTTTTGAGTCTTGTGTTTAAGCAAGTGTGTCTAGCTGTATTTAAGTTGTTTTTATTTTGTTTCCCGTTTATCGAGTTGTATTTTGTATTTTGTATTTTGGTCATTAGTCGGCTCATTATCTGATTAAGAATATCGTTCCAATACAAACATTCTCGGTTTCAAATCCAATTCCATTTTCATTCTATGCAAATGTGGTGCTCATGATGCAAAAACAATAAATCTTTTCATAAAACTGTGGGGTTTTTACCACGATCATAGTTTTTTACAAAAACGGGTACAAGTCTTTTCAAAAACAAAAGTAAAAAGCCAATCTGAAGTTATACGTATGCTAAGCTACCAAAACAAAAGAAACTAAGCAAAAAGTACAAAAATCTGCACTAGTCGCATCAAGCTCGAGAGGCCCTCTTCATCCTCTTTCCCGAAGGTGAGTCAGGGGCACTGTCTCTATCGGTGCCACTATTAGATTCACACTTCGAGCCAGGGCCAGTATCAACATCTCCGCCCCCTGACCCAGAACCAGCCTCAACGTCCTCCTCGCTCTCTAATCTCAAGCCAGTATCATTGTCCCTACTCTCAGACTCAGAGCGTTGGCTGACTGCCTCCTCAGAGTTGCTGGTCTCAATATCATCCCCACTCAAAACTGTCTCCAAGTTGTTCCGACTCTGAGCACCTTTGCCCCTGCCTCGACTCTCGATGCTCGTCTCGGTCGCATACTGGAGCCTATCTATCTCTCCTCCCTGGCACTGGAGGAGGTGTCATCAGTGCTGCTGCTGCTGCTACTGGTGCCTTCAGTACAGGTGGAACTTAAAAAATGAGCATCAACATATCAGATACAGTGGATGTATTGTTGCAGAATAGAGTATGTAGTATGAGTATGATACAAAAAATAGATATAGCATGGGTGTAGTGTGTCAGTATAGTGTGTCAGTACAGTGTATCAGAATACATGTCAGTTTATTGTATGAGTATCATGTATCAATGGGAATATGGCATGTCAGTATAGTGTGGGAAGTAATACAATGCATGAGGGGAATGGAAGTATACCTTGATACTGTGCAAAGCGAGTAGCATCTCTCTTCTCTGCACCATGTGAACTAGGGAAGCAACCAGTAGAAGAAGGCCCTCTGTGTACTCTGTGGGCGCCTACAAGTAAAGTGGAATAATTAGTATCTGAAAAATTTTATAAGAGATGCAAGTTGTAAAGTGAGGTCCATACCTGAGATGCGCCTAGGGGTCGAACATACATGTGCCCCGCTTCCGGTGGCTCTATCGGGAGCTGATACGTCGTCCCGCTCAACCGTCCACAAGGGATCGTGGTGGGAATTGCCGACCAACCGACAGCCCGCATAGCAGGAGGGGCCGCTCCAATACCAGCCTCAGCCTCCTGAGCAGCCTTTCCAGCTAAAGGAGCACCTCCTGCGTCGCCCATGCGAACTCCAATCAGGGGTGGCATAAGATGAGTCCTGATGAAGGCTATGTAATTGCCCTTCCCTCTGAAATACTCGGCGTCCAGCCTCACCATATACTAAATAATGGCCTCAGTTGAGAGGCTATCAGCTGTCCGCATGGATGTCGGGGGCAGCATAGCAACAACCAGGTTGAGCAAGCCCAGTGTCTGACGTACAAACTACTCTCCCAAGAACCAGGCCTGATAAAATAGGCCCTCCAGCAAAATCTAGTATCGAGAGGCAACCCAAGCCCCAGTATATTGGTCTCTTACTCTGGCTAGCATCGTCGCCTATGGCTACCACATGATCTGCAAATAGAGACGATACAGGTTGTTAGTTACTACCAGTTATTAGAATACGGGTCAAAACACCAACAATGGGAATAAAGCAGAAATGACTGTGAGTTTCGGATTACCTCCCGGGCGACCACTGTGTCGAAGTAGCGATGATAGAAGGCAAAGGTCATGCCCTCATGGCTTTGGCAGCGACACCTGCCATCATACCACCTAGTAGGGCACGACCGGAGCAATCTTATCCATCAGCTGTGGAGCAAGGTCCAAGAAATAGGCATAAACCCATAGTTACATGAAAAGATTAGCAGTGTGCAATAACAGTGTGTGAACATATATTAAATAAAAAGTGCAAAGCGGAAGACACAATGTGTGAACAAATATTAAACAGAAAGTGCAAGGCAAAAAGCACAATGCATGAACAAATATAATGTAGAAAATGCAAAGCAGAAAGCATAAGAAGAAGTAAATAGAATCGAAAGTGCAGTGCATACCTCACAGGCTCTCCAGTAGCCTCCGACCTTGTCTCCCTTCATATGGGAACAAACCCACGGTATTCCACCTGATCGCGAACAAGGTGGCACCAAGAAGGTACATTATGAAGCCCCAGGCATACTGTTCTACCTCCGCCTGAGTCTCAGGCTGACTCCTGCGAAAGCACTCGAGGAACTAACTGTATCACACCATAGCTGGCCTGTACAGGGGCGGGCTCACTCTGAGCATGTAGATTCAGGCTACTTTCCACTGGTACATGTCCCTGTCAAAAGGGATGGGATCAACCCCTACTCTTAATCCCGTGATCATCGAAAAGTCATAGGGGATCATCGTCATCTCCCTAGCGGAAGAAAAGTGAAAGGAGTTGGTGGTATCCCGCCACCTCTCTCCTAATGCTCCGACTAGGGCCCAGCTAGCCATGTGACGCGTGAGCCCAATGCAGGGTAAGCCAAAGCCTACCTTATCGAAAAGGTCACGAACCCGAGGGGGGAGCTCGTGATACCAATCCCTGGCTATCACTGCCCCGTAACCCCTATAGGAGCGAGAGTCCTCTTGTAGCAAAGAAAGAGTGAATTAGATGAAAGACAGTGATAAAAGAAGAGTCAGATGAAAGATAGTGATAAAAGAAGAGTCAAAGGAAAGGCGGTAAAGCATGAAAATAAAGTTTGTCCCTTAGTAACGTCGTGGGAAAGGTGGGAGTCTGGCTCCCTTAACAAAATATCCTCCGACACGCCATCAACGAAATCATCAAAGCGTATAATGCCTCCAAGCACCATTATGTGCGTGCGGGGGTGGTAAGTGACCAGATCAAAGGGCCTCACCCTCAATGGTAGTAAATCAGGCTCGGGCCTTGAGGCAAAGACCTCTACCTCTGCCTCGAGGTCAGCGGCAATGTCCTCAGCTGCCTCGCCAGCCTCATCAATTATAGGCTCCTCAACCTCAATAGTAAGTGGAAGCATAGGTACCTCGGGAGGGCACCATCATGCAAGACATCGTCGGCCATCTGGAAAGTGGGTGAAAAATGAAGAAAAATGGAGAAAAAAGGGAAAACTTAGAAAAAGTCAACCCTAGGAGAGAGAAAATGGGAGAAACAGTCAAAATAGGGGAAAGTTCACAAAACCCAAGAAAAAATCGAGGGAAACAAACCCAAAGTGTTGACAACCCAGGAAAATCAACAAAAACAAAATCTGATCGGTTCAAAGTGAAGGGGGTCAAAGAGGGTTTACAAATAAAGTTTGCGTGGGATGTTGGAAAACATGTGTAAAGCGCAAATCTAGAGAGAGAAAGCACCTAGAGTGAAAGAGGGGATGATTTCAGAGGTGTAGGTATGAGGAAATGAGGTTTGGTGATGTATTCAAAGAGACCCGTGCCGAAAGGACCAAATTGCCCCCGATTTTGCATTAGTGGCCGGCTATACACTATTAGTGGCCAGCCAGCCCCTTTTGTGGCTCAGTGCTAGTTTTGTTCCCTTTTTTCCCTAACAGTGTATAGGAGGTCCTATTTTGGGTCTGGAAAGAAGGATTGAGGCATTTGAATTTGATTTGATTTTCGAGGGTCTCGAAATTGTGTTTTGGTTGTGCCGTCCCACTTTCCACTGTCTCCGGTACGTGAATATGTCCCGATCTCAAGTACGAGAAAGGTGTATCCTTTTTGAGCTTTGTAAAGAGCCTCTGAGAGGTATTTGAATTGGATTTGATTTCCAACGAGCTCAAACCTGTGTTCTGGCTGCACCGTTCCAATGCCCGCTGTACTTCGGCATGCGAACGTGCCTCAATTTCAAATATGAACAAGTTGTATCCTTTTGAGCATTTTGCAAAGCCTCCTGGGGGTAAGTCGAAGGTTTTCGTTGAATGTCAGTTTTGTCCATTGTGTTAATTTACATATCTAATATATTCTCTTCCATAGCACATGCGTTCAATTATCTTGCATAGAATATGCTTTCAATTATCTTGCATAGAACATGCTTTTGATTCTATCTTGCATAGAACATGCGTTGCCATTGTAGTGATTTTCAATCTCCTCACATTGTGCATCTATCTCATATTTTTGTCACATTATGCATCTATCGCATGCTTTCGTCACTTTGTGCATCTATCGCACACTCTCACATTGTGCATCTATCGCACACTTTTGTTACATTGTGCATCTATCACACGCTTTCGTCACTTTATGCATCTATCGCACACTCTCACATTGTGCATCTATCACACACTTGTGTTCCATTGTGCATCTATCACATGCTGTCGCTACATTGTGCATCTATCGCACTCGTTCACTTCGTGCATCTATCGCACAATCAATCTGTAGTGTGCATCTATTGCGCACTCTTACTACCTTGTGCATCTATCTCACAATCTCATACTTTTCGTATCATCTCAAGGTGTGCGGAGGCACGACCTTGAGCGGTTTTTCTCCTCTTCCCACGATTTCGAAGTGGTTAGAGTGTTTTTTTAATTCTTTCCACGTGAAACGTGATTGAGTTTATTTGTGATTATCTTGTTATTGCTTATTGCATCATCTTCCGTGATCATGGGGTTTCAAAAAATCGGCTTCATGAAGCGTGTCAGTCCAGCTTTTAAAGTAGATTCTTTGTGCATGTCATTTGCATCTTGCCCCTGAACTATGCTGGTTTGATTCCTTGCAATGGGATACGTAGGTAGCTTGTGAGTTCAACCAATTTACTTTATGTCTTGATTGTTTGCCCAAGTCTTATAACCTTGTCAAAATGGGTCGTCTTTGGGCTTTGACATTCACTCACGTCATTTCATGACTCCGATCTCTCTTAAAGAGGGGCAACTGTAGACACCCTATTTTGACTGCCCTTAAGACTTGGGGCGTCACCGATTGATCACCCAATGCTGAATTTACACGCTTGTCCAAATGCTCGATTTCCTCGGCAAAAAACCTCAGTTTTGAGCCTCAGAAACCTACAAACCTTGTGCCTTGTTTTTGGACCAAAACAGTAGTTTTTCAAGCCTGACCATCCAGAGACCTGCAGACCCACTAGTGGCCCACCTGCCACAAATGGTGTACGATCGTCCCCTTTTAATGGCCAGCTGGCCACTTGTGTAAAAACACAGATCTTTTTGCCAGCTGTCTCCACAGATGCATGCACTACACCAGCTGTGTTTGTATAGATATTTCTGAGATAGTCTCATATATTTCTATATATAGATGACTCCCTCTCATAATTTAGTGTTAGAAAAGAAATTGTGGAGCAAAGTCTTGGAAAATATTTCTCTCTCTACATTTCTCTCTCTCCTTTGCAACTTCTATAGCCTTTGCCTAGACACTCTAAGCCAAACCTTGAGGGTTCTTTGTTGAGGCGTTTGAGCTTGCATTTTAGCTCTTGAGAGTGTGAAATTGGTGGTTTGTAATTCAAAGGATAACTCCTCTTCAAGAGGTATACATCCTAGCTCTTTTGAATAATTTCTTTTCTATCTTTTCCTACAGTTTTTGTGTTGTTTTTTCACCTGTATTTGTGGACTGAAACTTATGGTGCAAAGCCATCAAGCGTAGAGGAGTGGACCACCCCTCTTTGAACCTTGTCTTCTAGGCTTTTACCCTTGTGTTTTCCACCTTTTCATTATCTTTGTTTGAGCTTTTTACCACTGATTTTTAAAGGTTTTTCAGAGGCTAAAATGTGGTTTTGAAGTCCCAAAAATAGAGGGGTTAGCCTCCCCTCATTTGGCTTGTTTACTAGCTTAATTGCTCCATTATTTTAGATTGCTTTTGTAGATGTTTTTACCTTAATTTCAATGTTGTTTTAGCCTATTTTAGGATTGTTTAAAGTTGTTCATGTCATTTATGCTTTGTATTGCATGCTTGTAGGGTAACGGTCCTCATAGGTTTGGTGTTTCAGGCATTAGACACCAACCAATTTGAGTGGATAACATTTATTTCAAGCTTTCCATACTTGTGTTCATTTCTAATCATCTCTGTACTTCTCTCATTTCTTGGTTTCTTCTTTGCTTTGAGAGTCGTTTCAAACCGATTGTTTGTTTAAGCTTGAGATAGAGATTGTTATGCTTAATGGTTTAATCTCTTCGGAGGTTCATTACCAACGACATGACATCTCTCTCATGCCCAAAATAACCCTTTGTTTGACATTTCTTCCCATTAGTGGACTAATCCTCATTATTGGACTAAAAGGCTTAAGGAATGGAAAAGTAATTAAAAAAGATATTAAATTTGGAATAAAATGGAGCAAGATAATAAAACGGTTTAGGTTCAATCGGACGTTAATTGAACCCATTGAGTCTTGAGTTGTTTCATATTTGTTAGTGATGAAAACGGTTCAAGAGTCAATGTCAATCATTTCCCTTGATCAATATCATGATAGAGAGGAGGTTCGTGGGTCTTTCATTGTGCATTTATTGAGATTGTATCCCTTGGTTCATAAGTCATCACATAGTGAATTTGTGTCAATTAATGGCTCACGAATCAAGCTTACCCCTCCTTTGAGCTATTTGATGATAAGGAGAGGCAAGGTGGACCGACATCTCCGGAAAATGCTCTGTTTGTTATCTGTTGCAGCAAGGCAATACCGCAAACTAGTGGTCGGCCGGCCACTTTTTTTGTACGGCTGTCCATCACTTCTAGCCGGCCGGCTACCTTTTTTAGCCAGGCAGTGTCCCTTTTTCTTGCAGAACAGAGCAGAGGTTGAGGCAAAACAGTGCAATTTTCTGACTACAAAACAGAACCCTTTTGGCAGCAAAATATAGTCATTTTCAGGTGGAAACCACCTTCATGCATGAGTATTCCTTACTTCTCGGGGCTGATTAGTTAGAGTACTTAATGACTTAGCTTAATTAATTCTATAGTGTAACTATTTAGTTAGTCCTTTGTATTATTATATTTGTGTTATAATTAATTAGTTAAAGTAGCTAGTTATATTGTGTTGGAATTAATTAGTTAGAGTAATTAATTTTGTATTGTAATTATTTAATTAGTTAGAATAGTTAGTTAAATTCGGCATTGTAATAATTAGTTAAGTAGCTTAGTTGATTCATTTATTCGGACCCTCTTGTACGAGGGCCAATTTGTTCTAATTAGCTCGTGTAGTTTATTTATTTCATTTGGTTTGTAATAGTTAGTTAATTCGTAGTAATTAGCTAGGACATTCATTCAGACCGTCTTGTGCGAAAGCAAATATGTAATAATGTGTATGTCTTCCAACCCCACATCTTTCTCCCTTTTATTTACCCGCTTATGATGGATAGCATAGAGCATCATGTTTACTTAGCATTTTCCATGTACAAAGTATCCATTGTCTTGCATGTATTAGTCTCGGTGCATCATTCTCACTAACATTGTTATTTATTGCTTTTTTGAAAATGTGCTCAAACCGCGTGCTATCAAATTGATTCACATGTGATGTTAGTAGCTGAGTCGATTTAAATTGCATATTGCATGTGTTGCATTAGTTAGGGGCATGCATGTTTTCTAACTCTTTTGTTTCTTTTCAGCTTGCCTTGGAGTACGAGGTGAGCTCTTATTGCTTTAGCATATCGCATCTGTGTGATCATTGCCATGTCAAGCATGAATTTCATGAGGCTAAGTGCTTAATTGATAGACATGTTTGAATGCCTATGGGTGAAGGCTAATTGCTTGAATTAGGATAATTTGATTGATGTATATGCGATCACTTTTTCAAGTAGTACATATTCAAACACTTTTCAAAACATACATGAAATCAAAGTGTTCCAATTTTTACAAATTAGTCTATACTTGTATGCAACACATAGTAATATTAGCCTAATAACCGGAACAAGAGCATATAATGTAAATAAGAATCACATCATGATTAGTAGAGGCCAATCTTTAATCGAGCGAGTGGGGTGCTCAATTCATGACCTTCCCCTCTCGCACGTAAGTTCTCGAGCCGAGACACTTTGGTGATGACGGATAAGTGGCCTTTGGCACGAGTCTTGGGTTTCCTAAATTTCCCAAAACTACTTAGGTGGTGACTCTGTAATTTGGCATAGCGTCCATTTTTGGCATTTTGATTCAAAATCGATTTTCCAAAATATTTGCCGAATATGGACTCGTTTGTGTTTATCTATTTCACATTGCACTTATGGAATCAGATTCAAAACCACAGGAGTCCGAACTGTAGGGCTAGTCATATCCGAAAGGAGCACAAAAAGCAAGCTAAACTGTGCCACAATATTATTCCCCCGGGCGAGAGCATCATGACCATAAGCCACAGTATTATGTCCCTTGGGCGAGGGCCTCTGCTAAGGATACCATAATTATACTTCCAAGAAAAATTGGACAATCATTCGCTCATACAAAGCATAGCATTTCAGATAGCTATTCATTTCATATTAACAGAAAATAATTAATATCAACATAACTCTATAGAGTTATTACTCACAAATGGTTGGACAGATATCTTGATGGTAACTAATGGATCAACAGCTTACGTCGCATGACCTACACAAACATAACAAATACACATACTGAAACGCACGTTCGGATCGTACTTAACTTATTTCATTTCATTCTTCGTGTGTTTCTAAGTCTTATTCTCATTATCAATTCTTAATCTTGGCCTAGGAATGCCTAGGACGCAATGAGGATACTAAAATGCACTTGAAAACACTTGGGCAAATATGCTGAAAATAGGGGCCTCGCTCGAGCGCAACTTCCTTCGATCGAGCAGACGTCCAAGCATGTGAGTGGTCACTCGAGCATAATTTCCTTCACTTGAGCGGTCTATAAACTTTGCAAAAGTACTGGTTCTATGATTTTTTAGCTTAACGCACGCTCGACGGTTGCTCAACCGTGAGACTGAGGTCCTCGCTCGAGCACAACTCTTGTCGTTCGAGCGGTCTGCAAAAATGGTAAACTTCTAGGAGCATGCATTGTACGCTCAAGCCAACTTTTGATTGCTCAAGCGAGAGTGCAGAACAAAGAGTGGTCGCTCGAGTGCAGGTTCTGCCACTCGAGCGAAGAGACAGAATTCTAGAATTTCCAAATTGCTCTTCCATGCTCAAAACTCGAATTCAACACATCAAAACTCATCCTTTGGGGCCAAAAACTTAAGGAAACATGTGTGAACTTGGAAAACATTGGGAATTCAAAATCAATTCATAAAATCAAGGTTCAAAAGCATGTCAATTGTGCCAATTCAAGCTCAAAACTTTTAAAACATAGCATATATGCAATGGAGTGAGTTCAAAGCTTCCAAATCATGATCAAAGAAGCCAAATTGATGGAAAACATGATGAATTCTCAAAACTATGGTAGACTTGGTTCATGCATGTGAGAATTCTTAACAATTAAGTTCAAAATAGAATAAAATGTACATGCATGCATGATATGTTCTTCCTTCCTACCTACCTAGCTCAATTCTTGCATTATTCACCTAAGTTCTCTTGAATTCAAGGTGTATACATCATAAGTAGCCAATCTAAGGGTTGAATCCTTACCTCAACTTCTCAATTAAGCTCTAGATGGTGAATTCACTAAGGTTCCAAGCCAATTCCCTTGAATTCTTTAGCAATTCTTTTGTTTGACTTCAATTCTCTCCTCTCTCTCTCTCTCTCTCTCTCTCTCTCTCTCTCTCATGTTTAAGGGCTCAAGGATGAGGGAATGAGAGTGGAATTTGAGTGTCTTGAGTCACATAAGCCTTATATAGACTTGATTAAGAGTTGGCTAATTAAACTTTAATTAGTCTAAGCAATGACCATTAATTTATTCTAATTAATTCGTTCTGAATCAAATTTCAATTGAACCTATCATAAATTCCTAAAAATCCCAAATAGCACAATCAAGTCAATTTTGTGTTTAGATGCTGATAACGCCTTCAATTCACAAAACAAAACAGAAACATGAACAGATATTCCTACGAGAAATAGATATAAACACAAATAATGCAACACACATGCAATTAATTCAGAATTTCACCTTAATTACTTATTAGGCATCTTTAATCATGGTTTAGCAATTAATCATAGGACAGGGTTGTTACAGTCTTCCCACCTTAAAGAGTTTGGTCCTCTAAACTCGAATTACCTTCGCTTTGGTAGAATACTAGGTCTAGAGAGAACAAATCTGGATACCTCTTCATTATATCTTCCTCGGTCTCCCAAGTCGCATAAGTCCCTTCATGATTTTGCCAATCAACCTTCACTAATGGGATTTATTTGTTCCTTAATCTTTTGATTCGACGGTTAACAATCTGTATTTGTCTCTCTTCGTACGTATAGTTATCTTTCAGAAGCATATGAGTCGGCTTCATCACATGGAATGGATCTCGTAGATATTTCCAAAGCATCGAAATATGAAAAACATTATGCATATGTTCCATGACTGGCAATAAGGCTACTCGATACGTCACTGGATTGATCTTCTCAAGGATTTCATACGGTCCAACATATCTCGATGCCAATTTCCCTTTTACACTAAATTGAGTTTGCCCTTTCATTGGAGTTACTTTGATAAACACGTGAACCCGACTCCATATTCTCTGTCTCTTCTTCAGACATCGGCATAACTCTTTTGGTGGCTTTATGCAGTTTTTAACCTTGTTGAATCAATTTCACATTTTCCGTCGTTTCTCACACAAGTTCCGGTCCCAACAAATGTCTATCCCCTACTTTGGCCCAACAGATCGGCAATCGATATTTTCTACCATACAGCGCTTCATAAGGAGCCATCCCAACACTTGATTGATAGCTATTATTATACACAAATTCGGCCAATGGTAAGCAGGTCTCCCAATTGCCTTGGAACTCTAAGGCACACATTCTGAGCATATCCTCCAACGTCTATATCGTTCTTTCTGATTGGCTATCTATCTATGGATGATAAGCACTGCTTAATCTCAGTTCAGTCCCTAAAGCTTATTGTAAGCTCTGCCAGAATCTTGCAGTAAACTCGGGATCTCTGTCAAATACAATAGATACTGGCACACCATATAATCTCACAATCTCATTAACATACAAGTTAGCTAACTTATCCGCATTATACAAAGATTTAACAGGCAAAAAGTGGCAGATTTAGTTAAACGATCAACAATGACCCAAATAGAACCCATACCTCAGGAAGAGTGAGGTAGCCCAACAATGAAGTCCATCATGATATGCTCTCATTTCCATTTCGGTATTGGGAGCGGTAGAAGTAATCCAGCGGGCCGTTGATGTTCAACTTTAACTTGTTGGCAATGTAAGCATCTAGCCACAAAATAATGCTTTTCTTCATTCTCGACCACCAGAAATTTGCTTCAAGTCATGGTACGTCTTTGTATTCCCCAGATGCATAGCAAATTTAGAGGTATGGGCTTCAATCATAACACGCTTTCTCAAATCCAAACAATCTGGTACACAAAGTCCATTTTGGAATTTCAACACATTGTTCTCTAGCACAAATCTTGGGTTCGGCTTTGAGTCTATTTCATCCATAATCTTTTTTAGAAATTCATCTTGTAGTTGTTTCTCTCTAATCTCTTCAATGATTGAGGTTGAGCAGAAATGGCTACCAAGATCCCACACTGTTTACGCAATTCAATTTCAATCTCATTCTTCTCCAAGTCACATAATAACTCACTTTGACCGGTGAGCAAACAAGACAAATTCTCAATTGACTTTCTACTCAACGCATCTATAATAGTATTTGCTTTCCCTGGATGATACAGAATTTGTAAGTCATAATCTTTGATGAATTCTAACCATCTCCATTGTCTCATGTTCAGTTCCTTTTAGGTGAAAAAATATTTCAAACTTTTATGATCTGTATATACTTCACAAGTCACTCCATACAGATAATAGTGCCAAATTTTCGATGCAAAAACCACAGCTGTCAATTCAAGGTCATGAGTTAGGTAATTTTTTTCATCTAGGTGGATTTATCGAGAAGCGTAAGCAATCACTTTCCCATTTTGCATTAATACACACCCCAAACCTTTGTACGAAGCATCGTTGTAAATTTGAAACCCATCAGAACCATTTAGCAAAGTTAAAATTGTTGCAGTTACTAACTTAGTCTTTCATTCTTGGAAAGCAGACTCTCTTTGATTAGTCCAATCAAATGGTGTAGTTTTCTGTGTCAATTGAGTGAGTGGCAAAGCAAACTTGGAGAAATCTTTTACAAATCGACGATAATAGCCTACGATTCCTAGAAAACTTCTAACTTCTGACACATTAATTGATCTTGGCCAGTCCACAATGGCTTCTGTGACGACCCAGAATATTTCCCTCCGCTCGAGCGGGCTTTTGGGGTTTTCAGTAATTTTGCAGGCGGACTGAAATTCTGGGAGTGGTGATTTTCCGCTCGAGCGTAGGAATGGTCGCTCGAGCGGACGGCTTTATTGGTCTTCGCGCTCGAGCGCAAGGTTGGGCGCTCGAGCGGGTCGCCTGGTTAAGTTTGAACTTCTAAGGCACGTGGGCTCATTTTTGACATTCTTATTAATGTATTTGGAATGTTCTTATCCCATTTTGGGGCATTGATTGAGGTGGTGGTATGATGGTAAAGTAAGATTGGACCAAAGAATATAATTCGGATAGTTATTCTACGATCATCTGTCATTCATTTGTCCTTTTCTTTTTCCACACTTTGAATTTGGATGTGAGGTTAGAACCATTGGAAAGCTTATTTCCGGGGCTTCATTTGCACACAAGAACGACCTAAAATGGAGTCCGGATGGGAGAGTTATACCTGTTTGAAGTTTTGAAATCTGTGCTGGAAGCAGGTACGCTCGAGCGGGAAGATAGACGCTCGAGCGGGTTTTACGGGTCAGCAGCTTAAAAAACGGGATTTTTGGATCATTTCAGATATTTTCTACTTCCCTCTTCCTTCCTCTCTTCCTAGGTCCAAAAACCTAACCCTCAAACCTTTGATTTCAGCCATTCTCACCAACAAGCCACCATGGATCGTGTATCAAGGATGAAGAAGAAGTGAAGATCAACTTTTCCAACCGATTAGATTGTGGGATTTTCGAGAGGACGCTTTTGACCTAGCTTCTTTGCTTCCAATCTTGAGGTAGGGGGTTCTCTTAGCCTTGAATGTTTATGATTCAAAGTGATTTTGTTGACACTTTGGGATTTTGTTGATATTTTGGAATTTTGAGTTGATTATGGGTTAGAAACATTAATGGCTTGTTGTTTATTCACAAATGGGGCTTCTACTCTAATTTTTAAGGGATGTTGAATGTTTTTAGCATATTGATATATAGTAATTGTTGATTTGAAGATTTAACTACGAAAGGAGGAAAACCCCCAATTTTCTTTAAAACCCTAGGTTGATTAATGATGATGACCGATGAGTTGGCCCAAATTGAAAGTAAAATAATGAAATTGAGGTATTGAATTATATGTGTTCAAGTTTAATTGGAATTTAGAAATGTTTGAAAGTTATGTTTAAAATTTGCGAATGAACTACGTTATGAACATTGTAATTTATGCTATAATGTGAAGGGAAAATTGGGAAAATAATCTATGACTGACATGGATGATATGAACTCGGTTTTGGAATGTTGAAATGAGATTCAAGGGTTTCGTTTGAATGATGTTGAATTTCAAATGGTGTTAATGAACTAAGTGGTGTTGACTTCGTTGGATTATGATGTGTTGACTAATATTGAATTGAATAGACTATGATGAATTATGTTTGAATTACGTGAATTGTGTAGGGTCAGCTACAGGAGCGGACCAAGCACATGAACACTGTGAGTAATAGTACTCTAATGAACATTAATTACCGTTAATAATGGTTCTTATTAACATTCTGTTCTCCGTGGTCAATTAAGTTAACATGTATGTGAAATGAGGATTAGTATGGACTTATGTAAACATTGAAGAATTTGGCACACACTGACATGATATAGATATCTACCTAGAGTGGATCATGAAAACGAATAATTGGATAAGAGTACGGGTTGTTTTGTACGCTAATAACCATTGTGAAATTATGTTAAATATCAGATGAACCTTTGAATGACTCAATCCGGAGAAAGAATTGAATGTCAATAACAGGATTATGACTCACGTTATGATATGAATGACTCTACTCTTATTAATGTCATGGAGTCTTTACCTTCTGTTTATCGTTAATAATGTTGTTCTGTTATTGTGGGATAATTATGTCACCTTATGAGAAACCATGGGAAAATCCAAGAGCATTACTGGGTACTACGTTCTATTTATTGTTGATAATGGATACTAACACACTGTTATCTGTAAATCAGTTGTATGGATTTATGACGAACAAGTGGAATGTAAGTGCATTACGAGACTACGGTATCTACGTATCCCTGGACTCGTTTAATATGTAATAGCATTCTGTTATCTATGAATCAGTGGCATTAATTTATTATGAAGTCTACTCTGGTAATAGTTGCTACTAGCACTCTGTTGAACGTGACGTAATTATGTTAACTCATGCGAATAATTAGAAGGAATTATGTGCTTCTGTTATTATTGGGCCTGAGGCCGTTCTGTTATTATTGGGCCTGAGGCCGTTCTGTTATGATTGGGCCTAAGGCCGTTCTATTATGATTGGGAATTATGTTATAACTGGACCTATGACTGTTTGGAAATAACTACAGGATGTAATCAATCAGGTGTCTCTGCAGTTCTATGTTTTATTATTTAAGCTAAACCTTACATTATTTACGTGCTATTATTCACTGAGTTTCACTCACTCTGTTTTGTCTGTTCCTGTAGGTAATCAACTGGAAGGCCAGTCCTAACCTATGAGACTCGTCTATCTCTTGTCAACCTCAGTGTGTCCAGGCACTTAGGATGGAGCCCACGTATCTAGTGAAGCTTTAACTAGGTTTTTGGTTTATGTTTTGATGATTTACCTATGGTTGGACGTAAATGACCCTTTTTCTCTTTTGTACTTTTGTGTGAATGGGAATCACTGTAACTAAGCCCGGTTATATGCTTCCTGTGTATTATATATACTTAATGTAATAGTTGCGGTCCTGGCATAGTAGTGGTAGCTCAATGGATGTTATATTTAAGTTATTTTAAATTGCTAATGCTTCCGTTTAGGCCCCACATATTATATATATCAGGTCAAGTGTCCGTTTCCGAATAGGTCATGCCCAAATCTTTTAGGGGCGGGATTGGGGCGTGACAGCTTCAATCTTCTGTGGGTCGACTAATATGCTATCTTTGTTGATTACATGTCCCAGAAATGCTACACTGGCAAGCCATAATTCACATTTGGACAGTTTTGCATACAACTTCTTTTCTCTCAAAGTCTGTAAAATAGTTCTTAGATAATTTTCATGCTCTTCCCTGCTTTTGGAGTAAATCAAAAATATCATCAATAAACACAACAACAAACTCATCAAGAAATTGTTTGAACACCCTATTCATTAGGTCCATAAAAGTCGTAGGTGCATTAGTTACCCTAAACGGCATCACTAGAAACTCATAGTGTCCATATTGAGTCTAGAAGGTGGTTTTTTCTATGTCTTCGGCTTTAACTTTTAATTGGTGATATCCAGATCTAAGGTCAATTTTTGAAAAGACTTGGGCTCCCTAAAGTTGATCAAACAAATCATCTATTCGGGGCAATGGATATTTATTTTTGAGCGTCACTCGATTCAATTCTTGATAATCTATACATAACCTCAAGGACCCATCTTTCTTTTTAACGAACAAAATTGGAGCACCCCACGGTGAAGTACACGATCAGATAAATTTCTTGTCTAGTAAGTCTTGGAGTTGAACATTTAATTCTTTCAATTTAGAGGTTGACATTCGGTAAGGAGTCTTAGAAATCGGTTGCGTTCCAGTACTACATCAATGGTGAATTCAATTTCTCTATCAATTAAGTCCCCAAGCAATTCATTCGGAAACACATCGGGAAATTCACAAGCAATAGGAATGGTTTCTACAGTAGGACTAGCAGAAGTCTCAATCAATACACAACACATATAACCCCTACATCCTTTCCTAAGTAGTTTAACGGCTTTCATGGCAGAAATCAAATATGGGAGAGGAACCACTCCATTCCCAGCAAACACAAACTCTGGTAAATCGGGTGGACGAAACACAACAGTTTTATTTACACAATCAATAGTTGCACAGTACTTCGTTAACCAGTCCATACCCAATATGCAGTCAAAATGATCAATTTCTAGAGGCAATAAATCAAAATACAGTGTCACATCACCAATCACAATATCATATGCTGGATAAACATAAGCACATACCACAGAACCCCCAAATGGCATAGATACAGACAATAAATAATTCATGGATTCTAAGGATCTAGTTAATTTCTGAGAAAAGGCATGCAACACAAATGAATGTGTAGAACCAGAATCTATCAAGACATGTTCTTCTATGCTTTCTTCCATAATCAGGACAATTTAGAATAGATCCACTACTCTGACTAGAGCTACTAGAAGTTCCAGTGTTTTGTTTTTTTGACAATGACCAACCATTCTTGAAATTGAATCCAAATCTTTTACCCCTTCATTCAGTTGTTGGAGCTTTGACTTGTTTTTTTGCTGCTAGAGTGGCTTTTGCCATCAATGCTCTATCAAGTACTTCTGCATATGTAGGCAACTTCAGGATGCCTATTCGATCAAACACATCCAAATCTAATCCCCCCTCAACTTTTCGAGCCTTCTTATAGTTTGTATCTACCATATGAGGAGCAAATTGAGCTAATTTCGTGAATTTTGCCTCATATTCGGCTACAGACATGTTGCCTTGCTTGAGTTCTTGGAATTTAGAAACCTTTCGGTCTCGAAAGTATTGAGGAAGGTACTTGTTGTAAAAGATCTCATACATTGAGTCCACATCATGTTCCTATTACTAGTTCGGATTAACAACTTCGAGCTTCATCTTTTAGAGTGTAGGTGGCCAAAAGAACTTTTTGTGTCTCGGAGCAAGGAAATACTTCAAATAGTTTCTCCATTTTGAGCAACCATGTTTTTGCCTTTAAGGGTACCACCTAAGAAAGTCGGCGTTTTCATCTTCATGAACTTCTGAGTTAGATTTATGATATCATTGTTATCCGGTTCAACTTGGACCGGAGGAGACGGAAGAGGCAGAGGTTCTTGTCTTTGCTGCTGTATCATTGCTTTGGTCAAAGCTACAAGCATTTGTTTCATTCGGCTCATCTGAGCCTCAGAAGATTCAGTTGTTCCATCACTTCTTGTATTTTCCATTACTATAGGTAAACAAGACAATAATAAACATAGGCAAGTAGTCTCGTCCTCTGTATTCAAGTCCAATTCAATTCATTTCATTTTGATTCATATGTGTTCACATCATTTCATGTTAGTTCGAGTATAGTCAAATAGTTTACACACCCACACATACAAATGGAATGCCCCTAATTCTTTTCTAGAACATTCTATAGCTCGTATGAACTTGTGTATGCAGTATAACACGTGCTCTGATACCACTCTGTCATGACCCAAACCCACCCTTATAGGTTTAGCATCGTGACTGGCCAGTAATCCTTAGATTACCAAAGGCCTCTGAACAGATTACCACATATGTAGGGTCTGCGGAAGGAAATATAAATTATACATAGTCCATTAAGCTGTATAGACGTACATGGGACAGAAATTATAAAAAATTTATATACATAGGTGTGACATCACAATACAGAAATCCATGTCATATAACAGATATAACAGAAAGGAGCTTAGCCTAATATATATACATAAATAGAAAACTTGTTCATATTCCAAATGAAAGAAAGGTCTCAACATGTGCATCACAAAAGGGAACCTCCACGAGAGGCACAATAGCTGGCTGACACAACTAAGACTCCAGGTCATCAACTTTGAGCCTGGTCACCTACATATATATAATAAATAGTGAACGAAAGCCCAGTGAATAATAACAGAGTAAAGATTTTAATGAATGATGTCCAGCTTTGTATCATATCAATCAGAGAAATAAGCATTGTCATAACAAACAGAGTCATGTCCATAATCGTATTCAAATCATGTGTGGTATATCCATTAGCATTAACATATCATGATTGGTCAAGCATATCAAGTTTCATAATAGAACCTCCAGTACCAGGTGTCTCGTCACATACGTAGGCCACGGTATTATTTTCCCTGGGTGAGGACCTATGCCACGAGATTATTTCCCCGGGCGAGGGCCTCATGACCATAAGCCACAGTATTATGTCCCCTAGGCGAGCGCCTCTGCTAAGGATACCACAATTATACTTCAAAAAAAAATTGGACAATCATTTGTTCATACAAAGCATAGCATTTCAGAAAGTTGTTTATTTCATATTATTAGAAAATAATTAATATCAAACATAACTTTATAGAGTTATTACTCATAGATGGTTGGACAGATATCTTGATGGTAACCAATGGATCAACAGTTTACGGTGTGTAAGCTACACAAACATAATAGATACACATACTGAAGCACACATTCGGATCGTACTTAACTTATTTCATTTCATTATTCGTCTGTTTCTAAGTCTTATCCTCATTATCATGTCTTAATCTTGACCTAGGAATGCCTAGGATGCAATAAGGATACTAAAATGCACTTGAAAACACTTGGGCAAATATGCTGAAAACAGGGGCCTCGCTCGAATGCAACTTCTTTCGCTGGAGCAGACATCCAAACATGTGAGTGGTTGCTCAAGCGAAACTTCCTTCGCTCGAACAGTCTGTAAACTTTGCAAAAGTATTGGTTATGTGATTTTTTTGCTCGACGGTTGCTCGAGCGTGAGACTGTGGTCCTTGCTCAAGCACAACTCTTGTTGCTCAAGCAGTCTACAAAAATGGTAAACTTCTAGGAGCATACATTGTACGCTCTAGCCAACTTTTCGTCACTTGAGCGAGAGTGTAAAACAAAGAGTGGTCGCTCGAGCGTAGGTTCTGTCGCTCGAGTGGAGAGATAGAATTCTGGAATTTCCAGATTGCTCTTCCAAGCTCAAAACTCAAATTCAACACATTAAAACTCATCTTTTTGGGCCAAAAACTTAAGGAAACATGTGTGAACTTGGAAAACATTAGGAATTCAAAATCATTTTGCAAAATCAAAGTTCAAAAGCATATCAATTGTGCCAATTCAAAATCAAAACTTTGAAAACATAACATATATGCAATGAAGTGAGTTCAAAGCTTCCAAATCATGATCAAAAAAGGCAAATTGATGGAAAACATGATGACTTCTCAAAACTATGGTAGACTTGGCACATGCATGTTAGAATTCTTAACAATTAAGTTCAAAATGGAAGAAAATGTGCATGTGTGCATGATATATTCTTCCTTCCTATCTCACTAGCTCAATTCTTGCATTATTCACCTAACTTCTCTTGAATTCAAGGTCTACACATCATAATTAGCCAATCTAAGGGTTGAATCCTTACCTCAACTTCTCAATTAAGCTCTAGATGGTGAATTCACTAAGGTTCCAAGCCAATTTCCTTGAATTCTCTAGCAATTCCTTTGTTTGACTTCTATTCTCTCTCTCTCTCTCTCTCTCTCTCTCTCTCTCTGTCTCATTTAGGGGCTCAAGAATGAGGGAATGAGAGTGTAATTTGAATGTTTTGAGTCACATAAGCCTTATATAGGCTTGATTAAGAGTTGGCTAATTAAACTTTAATTAGTCTAAGCAATGACCATTAATTTATTCTAAATAATTCATTTCGAATTGAATTTCAATTGAACCTACCATAAATTCCTAAAAATCCCAAATAGCACATGAATCAAGTCAATTTCATGTTTAGATGCCGATAAGGCCTTCAATTAACAGAACAAAATGGAAACATGAACATATATTCCTACGAGAAACAGATATAAACACAAACAATGCAACACTTATGCAATTAATTCATAATTTCACCTTAATTACTTATTAGACATCTTTAATCTTGGTTTAGCAGTTAATCATAGGTCAAGGTTGTTACAGGGCGCATATATGGAAATTACTCCATGTGCACTTTGGAGAGCAAAGGATATGAACACTAAACAGTAGCCCTCTTGTCTTCTTTAGATGGCATTTAATCTTTAATAACATCTACATTCCTTTGCTTTTTTACTATCCTTTGCACATATATAACTTTATCATTATGGAATTTTTCACCCAAAACCTAGCTGAGCAACATTTACGGTGCTCTTCGTCTTGCAAATTACAAGTCTTGGATTGACCTAGTTGATCAGAAAGTTCCGATTCTTATTAGTGCGATATTTACTCTCGCACAATTCATAAGAATTTTTAGGGCTTTCACTACAAGAAAAATCAAGTTTTACCAAATTTTTTTATTGTAGCATCCACCAAAAATGCTGCTATAAATTGGATATTGTGATGGTCGTTGACCACGGCTAAAAGTAAGGTCCTTAGTCACATTTGTTCCTTAGGCCGCTGCTTTAAAATTTATTTATTTATTTTTTGGCTACATTTGTACTCCAACTGCTACAATAGACCTTCAAAATTAAGGCCCGCTTGCCAAAAATAATTTCTGATTTACCGCTTACAAGAATAAGTATATCAAAATTTTTTCATCCCAAAAAAATCGTTCCTCTCCTTGATTACAAATCTGCCCTAGTGCATCTATACTTGTTTCACATTTAACTCCTTGTTTAATGAAGCTATCATCACCCTTCCTGATTTCTCCGTTCATTTTCCACCGGTGTATCGATGACATCACGCTACAACATCACTATGAATTCAAGGTCAGTCTGCTCTCTGTTTCTATTTCTCTTATTATACCTCTCTCTCTCTCTCTCTCTCTCTCTCTCTCTCTCTCTCTCTTGCAGTCTCTTGGTTTCCCTTAATCTACCTTTACTCTGTCTTTGAACTTGTTTGTGTCAATGGAATTCATTGTTAAAATGAGATTAAAGCCATTCCATTCATTGCTTCTAACAGCTCTAAAACTTTTCTACTTTAAGGGGTTCCATGAACAACTTAAATGATTTTAATTTGGGGAAAAAAAAACTTAGGAAATAGAATGATTAACATGTTCTATATTTTGATTATGATATTTATATTTTAACCAATATAATCAGTGAAGTGAACGAATTGTTGTTGATGCTACACATAGTAAAGTCTGATGCTTCAATAAATGAATAACAATGAGGAATCATTTTGTGTCTGCTAGGTGTTTGATAAAATGCCACAACAGAGTTTTGTTTTTGTTTGTTTGTTTGTTTGTTTCTTTTGTTTTTTTTTTTTTTTTGGTCTATTTTTTTGTTTGTTTTTAATTGTTGTCCATGAGTTTAGTGCTTGTACCCTTGTAATCTTTTGCAGGCCTAATAATGCGATTAGAGAACACCTCAACTCCAGAAAGAACAAAACACAAAACAATACTCAGCCCACACAATTTCATACATCAGCATTAGAAGTGCTATTACAGCCCTCAACACCATTTCACCTTCCTTGACCAATGCACTGCCTAAGACTTGTTGAGAATGACTTTATTTGTGGTTTAATTCTTTCTTTCTTCATTCAATTTTCTTTTCTTTGAAGGATTCCATGAACATATTGAATGGTTTTGATTTGGGAAAATAATTTATAAAATAGATTGATTAACATGTTCTGTATTGTGATTATGATATTCATATTTTAACTAATATAATTAGTGAAGTGAATGAATTGTTGTTTATGCAACACACAATGAAATCTCATACTTCTAATTATGAATAGCAATGAGAAATCATTATGTGTTTTCTAAGTATTTGATAAAATGCCACAATGGAGTAATAGTGCCTATCTTTTTGTTTATTGTTTTGTTATGTTTTTCTACTTCTTCTCTTTTTCTTTTTCTTTTTGTTTTTTCTTTTTGAGAAAATTGTTGTCCATGAATTTAATGCATAGTACACTTGTAATGTTTTGTTGGCCTAATAATCTAATTACAGGAAATTCAACATTTATGTATGCCTTTTTTTTTTTTTGAATCTAAAGACACAATTAAAGAAGATTTATCATCAACATAAAACTTTGAAACATTCCACCATTTTAATTAGTTTAGCAACCATAAAGCAATTACCTAAACACATATCTTCATATCATTGAAACCAATCTCGAACCACCAACAACCGAACCTTCATAATCATTGGGACAAACCCAAAAAATAGTACATTATACTAAAGATTTTTCTTATCTATTATGTTATACTTTAATTTAACCATGGAGTTTAGGCCATAAAATGTATTACACTAGAGATTTGTCTTAACCACCAACAACCAAACCTTCACTATGTAATTGCATTTGCATGTGCATGTGCATGTGAAAGAGAGTAAAAATCATAACTCATAAAAATTAAAATGCTACATAAATTGTGAAAATAAAATTCAAGAAAACAATTAAAAAAATGAAATACATCAATATAAAATAGTTCAATTTCAGGAAAAGATAAACAGGGAAAGTCATATCAAAATAATTCCATTATGTGTACCAACACTAAATTGTATAGTGCTTTTTTATGTTAGTAAAGACAACTCTTTATATAATATATTTTACTTTTTTATTTTGTTTCATGGTACTTTAGTTTAGTTAATTATAAATCAATGGATAAGAGTTGGATGAAGAAGAGGAGATTGTCAAGAGATTATGTGCAAGGTATTAAAGAATTTTCAGAGTTTGTTTCTCGCAATGTATCTAATGATAAAACAATTCCATGTCCATGTATGAGATGTGTGAATTCATACATGTCGATCCTAGAAGTTATACATGATCACTTGGTATCTTATGGAATTAGTTCGAGTTATAATTGTTGGTATCACCACAGGGAAACTATGTCTGCAACAACTTTTACTAGAACTAGTCAAAGCCATGTTCAAGAAATACGACCTAATTATGGTGATATACGTTACATGTTGCAGAATGTGTTTCCCATGCACACCCCAAATATGGATGAATATGGAGAAGAAAGTAATTTACCAAAACCATCTAATCAAGGCTCAAGTGCCCAACGACCTCAAGAAGATCCTAATGAAGATGCACACAAATTTTACGACTTACTCAAAGATGGTAAGAAGCCTTTGTATGAAGGGTGTAAGAATTCTAGCAAGTTGTCAGCCACTGTACATCTGTATCACTTGAAATGTCTTAGTGGATGGAGAAATCACTCATTCACAATGTTGCTTCAAAATTTTGAAAGATATGCTTCCTTCAGATGCAAATTTATTAAAAGACTATTATGATGTCAAGAAGATTATTAAGGATTTAGGTCTCGATTATGAAAAGATTCACGTTTGTCCTAATGATTGTATGTTATTTTGGAAGGAACATGCAAATAATGAAGTGTGTCATTGTGGTGCTTCAAGGTAAATGAGGATGATTTGGAGCATAATACGAGTACTTCATCTAAAAAGAGAAAGAAAAAGGCTGCAAAGGTTTTACGGTTGTTTCCCTTAAAGCCTCGATTGCAAAGGTTGTTAATGTCTTCAAAAATGGTTGCTTCAATGAAATGGCATGCTAAAGCTCGTACAAATGATGGCATAATGAGGCATCTTGCTGATTTCATGCCTTAGAAAACATTTAACTCTCAATATGTAGATTTTTCCTTTGACTCCTGCAATGTCAAGTTATGGTTGGCAACATATGGATTTAATACTTATGATAATATGAATACTAGTATATGGCCGGTCATATTGGTCCCATATAATTTGCCTCCATGGATGTGGATGAAAAGATCTTCTTTCATCTTATCATTGCATATTCCTAGCCCTAGCTCTTGACAAAAATAGGACAGGGAAACCCTACCCCAACATAGGGGTGTTTTGGGTCTCATTTGCTTGCTATGTGCTTTTAGAGTGTGCCTCTACGGGAATGCATGTATCAATTCTGGGTATCAGGCCTGAGGGCATCAGTGTTTGAAATCAATTTTTACCTGAGGGTATCAGATCTGGGGCAACGATTTGGGCACAGTAAACAGTGTTTGAGAACAGTATATTCTGTTTATAAGTGCCAACTGTGTGTTGTCATGTCAACTGTATGGTCTTTATTTAAGCCGTTATGCTGTCCGTTTTTCTGCTTATTGTTTCCTTATTATGCTTTATTTATCTTTTTGCAAGGTAGTTTAGCACAATTGCATCCGACCAGGCAGATATTCCCCGAGCACTCTGGGTTAGAGGTCGAAGACTTAATCGATCCGAGGATCTGATAGACGGATAAGCAGTGTTCCTTTCTTTACCCCCGGTTACTAGACGGAGGTCAGTAAGGCGCAGTGTATCAGTACAGCGGTTACCAGATCAGTGGTCCTTGAGTAGTTGGGCTGAGATTTTTGAGTCTACTGCAGAGACAAATATACCAGTTGTTCTGTTAGATCAAGACAATATGGCAGGTATGGAAGAGATGATGCGTCAGCTCCAGGAGAGTATGCAAGCCATGCAGCAGGATGCTGCCCGTCAAGCAGAGTTTGCCGCACGCCAGGCCGAGGTTATGGCCCAACAAGCAGAGCTGATCGCTAGACTTCAGCAACAGCAATAACCACAGCAAGCCGGAGCATCTGCTTCACACCTACCTCCTCCCTCACCTAGAGTTCCAATACTCGGGGAGACCGCCAACGTCCAGGAAAATACGGACATGCCAACGGGGCCAGCTCCGCCCTCAATCCTACCTCAGCTGTCCAATGCACCCATCAATCTAGTGGATTCACCGTTTGAATTTGAGGTGGATCCAACGGCGTTAAAAGTGAGCAAGCTAGAAAAGCTTTTCAAGAAGGCTCAAGGCGTGAAATCCATTCCAGACATAGAGGATGGATATACCGATTCGACCATGACTCTGCCGGACTGGTTTAAAATGCCACACATAGACCGTTTTGACGGTTCTGGAGATCCTATGGTGCACCTGCAGCTGTTTTCGGATATCTTAAGGCTGATGGGCCTCTCCAGATTGCAGAAGCTTTCCCTGTTTGGCCGGACCCTGTTGAGTATAGCGGCTATTTGGTACGCGAAGCTAGAGGACTCTGTCAAGAGAAGCTAGGAGAAGATGGCTGAGGCCTTCATAGCTCAATACTCCTACAACACACAGATCGAGATCACAACTCGTGATCTCGAGACAACTAGGCAAGAGCCAAAGGAGAGTTTCTCCGATTTTGTGACCCGCTGGAGGGCTAAAGCCTCGATGATGGCCATCAGGCCCATTGACAAAGATCAGATTCGGATGGTTGTGCGCAACCTCCAACCGAAGCTCATGCAAAAGATGATCGTCCTCCCCTTACCCACCTTTGCAGATTTACATGAGATTGGGGTGCAGATCGAGGACACCATGAAACAAGGTCTGATTGACCATGAGAGAGAGCAACCCAAGAGGGCATTTAACCGCAGTACGAATGTAGGCACAAGCAGTGCTGCAGTTGCTAGAACTTCAGATGTAGGAATGGTCACCACCACCACTCCAAAAACCCTTGCAGCTACACCCTTTACCGGTGCGTCCGGAAGTAGCTCGCAAACAACCAAATATACACCCAGAGGCCAGATAACCTTCACCCCACTATGCATGTCTTTGTCCAAGGCTTTGGGGGTTTTGATCAAGAAAGGGCACTTGAAGCCCCTAGAGCCGCGACCCTTACCAGAAAAACTTCCCCCCTCCCATAACCCGGCGAAATACTATGCCTATCACCAACAGCATGGTCACGAAACCGACCAGTGCTTTCAATTGCATCATGAGATTCAAGATCTCATCAACAATAGGGTGATCGTGCCTTCGGAGAAGCCGAATGTCACAACCAACCCTCTTCCACCACATAACCAAGCTCCACCTCCCAAACGCATTAACCTCATCCAAACCTCGGCCATCCCGTATGACTCGAGCATATATATCACTCCCTCCCACCTACCCAAGTCGGAGGTGTTCATTCCAGACGGCACAGACTTGTGCATGTTGAGCATCTCCCAAACCCAACCTAAACCGGTGGTGGTGACTATCAAAGATAGAATTGGGACGACTGCGAGGCAGATGGGAATGATCAGTCAGAGCCTGAGGGGTCTGCAAGCTTTGTGTACAACCCAAGTGGTTACATTACTTCAACAGGCCAGGTTAAGCCAAGAGTAGAGCTGTCGGTTGGGGCAGAGATCTGTGTAGTTCGAGCGGATGGACCTAATCAGGGGCTAGATGACCTAGCAGAATTGGAAGAGGATATAGCCAACCTTCAATTCTTCAATGAACAGGACTCAGGGGATGTGACTGTCAACTGGTTTGATCTGGAAGGGTCAGCGGAAGCTACAGGGTGGCTCAGCGACAAGCTGGATGTTGTTGAACAACCTCAGCCAGAACAGGGTCTGTCAGAGACGAGGACATCACTAGTGGCTGGAATGGCCGGGAATTAGAATGGACCGCCGGAGAGCATCGGTGTTAAGAATTTTGCTCGGGATCAGAGCATTTTGAGTACAGAAGATACTGAGTAGCAGGCTGCACTGAAACAGTTTGAGCAGGAAAAGATCGAAGATCTTGAGAGGGCGGCCAAAGCCCCTGTGGGGACGGAATGTGCTGTGAGCACAAGAACGGGAGGTGCTATGCGCACAGAAGCAGTTGTAACGGAACCGGATAGTTGCTTGTCGATGGTCGACGAAATGTGGTGCGAAGACGACGACTTGTGTCTTGTCTACACCGATGAAGATTGGGGACACAACCAACCGAATGATACCTAGTATATTGGAGACGTGGACCACATGACCAGGAGTGGGCGGTATTTCAAACCCCCATACCTAGATCAACCAGAGGCATCCGGGAAGGATAAAGAGGCAGAGAAGCAGAAAGAAAAACTGCTCGAGGAGGAAGCTATACTAAAACAGCTCAAGAAAATCCAAGCAGTCATCTCCATCTGGGGACTGCTCATGGCCTCAAGAGTTCATAGGCAAGCTGTCCTTTCTGCGATGGACAAGGCCAAACTTTCAATAAATACCACACCTGAGCAGCTGATAGGGCTAGTCTTTCCGGGAGGAGCTTCCCCGACGTTGACCTTCACTGACAAGGAATTGCCGCCTGAGGGCTCAGATCACAACAAACCACTTTACGTCTTTGTGGAGTGTAAAGAGAAATGGATACCAGTGGTTCTTGTCGACACAGGATCCGCTATCAACGTGTGTCCGTCGAGGATGGCGCATGCAATCGGGTTGAAGCCCATTGATTTTGTGCCTACTGCCTAGGTGACTCGGGCATATGACAATACCAGCAGAGAAGTGATGGGGGCTGTGCAGATTCAGACTCAGGTTGGTCTAGGACAACAGGATATTGACTTTCATGTCTTGGACGTTCCCGCGACCTTCAATCTACTCCTAGGGCGGCCGTGGCTGCACCAGGTGAATGCAGTCTCTTCCACCCTGTACCAGATGCTTAAATACCCCCACGGGAAGGGGGTGGCTATTATTTTTGGGAATTCTTCAACCCATCTGTCGTCAGAGGTTTCTACGCCAGTTTTGGAGATCGAGCATGGCACGGAGGATGTGTTTTTGTCAGGATTTATCCTAGCCGAGGCCCAGGTTGTACATAACATCTTAGCTGTTGATGAGGGGTTGTATGTCAGTGCACAGTCTGTGTACCTTATGAACAAGCTCCAGCACATCCCCGGGATGGGATTAGGAAGAAGTGGCCGGAAAGGCATTGCAGCGTCGTCCAAAGTGTCGTACAACCCACATACCTTTGGCTTAGGTTATCTGCCTACCAAAGAGGATTGGGTGAGGAAAGGAAAAAAGATGGCCGGAAGGGCCAGAGCAAAGCAAACTGGGAAGCCTTATGAGTTGGTGCACCGACCCATCCATGGCACCCTGAACGGACGTTTTGTCCGGGAGGGGGAAGACTTTCCGTTCTGCGGCTTCCCAGAGCCATGGTTAAACGCAAAGAGGCGGCGCATGCTAGGATTTGAGTTTCTTTGACTTGCAGTTGTCCGGGGGTGATGTTGCCGAAGTGCAGATAGACCCACTAGCTGAGGTTGAATAGTGCAGGGAGGAGGATTCTAAGAGCGCAGAGTTTGAAATAGGGGTAGCACTGACTTGTCTACTTTTATATCCTCCGATCGTACATGAGTGCTTGGGGGATAACTTCTCGGTGTCCATGATCGGGAATGAAATGGCTGCGAGCCCATCTTTAAATATTATGGATGCATCCATTGCACCCTTCCTCGTCTGGCAATATGAGGAGGGATTCTTATCGAGCAACACCGGGCCAGGTAGTGAGCCGAAATCTGATTCCACTGAGTCTGTGGAGTCAGAATCAGGTTCCAGCTCGTCTGAGTCTAAGTCTGGTATTCTTGGGGGTGACAACCCGGATGCCACAGTCCTGTCTAGGTCGTCTTTTTCTTTTTCCTTTAAGTCTGTTGTAACAGAGGAATCAGACGATTTGGAAGTGATTAATGAGAATTGTGCGGCTGTGGCCTTCGATTACTTTTCTGTACCCTTAATTTATTGCGTTAATTAGGATTTTCAAAATTTTGATGAAAAGGACGAGGAAGAAATTCCTCCGATTTTGAAATATTTGCTTGATCAAGAGCAGGAGAGGTTTATAAAACCGCTAGTTGATGAAATGACCACAATTAATGTTGGTACTGAAAAGGACCCACGGCTAGTCCAGATCGGGTCCACGTTGTCTTCGGAGGAGCTCGAGCACTTAGTCGCTTTGTTAAAAGATTTCAAAGACGTTTTCACGTGGTCCTACGAAGACATGCCTGGAATCGATCCTGAGATTGTACAGCACCGGATCCCTCTTGACCCGGAGGCCCGACCTGTTAAGCAGAAGCTCAGAAGGATCCGTCCGGACTGGGCTCTCAAGATCAAAGAAGAGATCACCAAGCAAATTGACACAGGGTTCCTGCTGGTATCTGAATACCCAACTTGGTTGGCCAATATAGTTCCAGTGCCGAAGAAGGACGACAGAATTCGGGTATGTGTGGACTTCAGGGATTTGAAGAAAGCCAGTCCGAAGGACGACTTTCCTCTACCGCATATCGACGAATTAGTGGACTTCACTGCTGGGCATGCACTGCTCTCATTCATGGATGGCTTTTCAGGTTACAATCAGATTTTAATGGCACCCGAAGACCGGGAGAAAACTGCTTTTACCACCCCATGGGGAACCTATTATTATAGGGTGATGCCATTTGGGCTGAAGAATGTTGGGGTTACGTATCAATGGGCTGCGACCATAATTTTGCATGATATGATCCATAAAGAGGTTGAGGTGTATGTAGACGACATGATTGTCAAGTCCAAGGAAAGAGAGGGCTACTACACCGCCTTGCAGAAGTTCTTCCAAAGGATCAGAGAGTATCGGTTGTGGCTGAATCCTCATAAGTGTTCATTTGGTGTTACAGCAGGGAAAATGCTGGGGTTCTTTATCACACAGAGAGGTATCGAGGTCGATCCCTCCAAAATCAAGGCCATCTTAGAAATGCCACCACCAATGACTGAAAAGGAGGTGCAAGGCTTTCTGGGTAAAGTGCAATTCATAAGACGGTTTATTGCAAAATTAACCTTGACTTGTGAACCACTCTTTGGTCTCCTGAAGAAAGGAACGAAGTTCTAATAGGACGGCCGATGCCAAGCTGTTTTTGAACAGATCAAGCAATATTTACAGAACCCACCTGTGTTGTCACCGCCTGAGCTGGGGAAACCGTTGATTCTGTACCTTTCAGTGACTGAAACTACAATGGGCTGCATGCTTGCACAGGAGTCTGAGGACAAAGTGGAGAAGGCTATCTACTACCTAAGCAAGAAAATGCTGGATTATGAGGCCCACTACACTCCGCTAGAGAAGGCTTGTCCGGCCTTGGTATGGGCTACCAGGAAGTTGCGGCACTACCTGTTACCTCACTCCGTAATACTGGTTTCAAGATTAGATGCCATCAAATATCTCTTCGAGAAACCGGCACTTACAGGTAGGCTAGCCCGTTGGTTTCTTCTGCTTTCCGAATTTGATCTGAAGTACATGACGCGCAAGTCAGTGAAAGGGAGAGCGGTAGCGGAGTTCCTAGCCGATCACCCAGTTGAAGGGGATGAAGCAGTTGAGTATCCGTTCCCAGACGAGGCCATTCTACATATCGAAGAAGAGACTTGGACGATGTACTTTGACGGAGCGTCAAACCAATACGAGTATGGGATAGGAGTGTTGCTGATAGCGCTCGACAATTCCCTCATACCCCTAGCATTCAAACTCCTGTTCAGAGTATCGAACAATGAGGCAGAATACGAGGCATGTATTGCTAGATTAGAAGTCGCCCTAGAACTAAGGGCAAAACGGTTGGATGTCATCGAGGACTCGAACCTTGTTGTATCTCAAGATAAAGGAGATTGGAAAGTTAAAGAAGAAAAGATGAGAATCTACCACCAGACCTTGGACGTGCTGATTCCTCGGTTTGAAAAACTGAATTTCGCTCATCTGTTAAGAGAGAAAAATAGGTTTGCTGATTCATTAGCAACTCTATCTTCTATGATAGACATTCCTTTCGGAGTCCGGATACGTCCAATCAATATCGAACAGAAATTCGTGCCGGCCTACGAGTTGATTGCTGCCATAGATGAGGTACAAGATGAGAATCCCTAGTATTACGATGTCTGGAACTTCTTGGAAAAAAGAGGCATACCCACCAGGGGCAAATGCCAAAAATAAGAGGGCAATTCAAAGAATGGCTACTTAGTTCATCGTCTGCGGGGGTAAACTGTACAAGAGAGGTCATCTCGGGATGCATAAGCTGTGTGTTGATGCTGAAGAATCCAAGTGCCTGATGGAGGCCATCCATGGAGGAGAGTGCGAAGTGCAAATGAACGAGGTGATGCTAGCTCGGAAGATCCTTAGGCAAGGTTATTACTGGTCTACCATGGAGGGGGATTGTATTGGCTTTGTCCGGCAATGCCACAAATGTCAGATCCATGCAAACCGCATGAACATTCCGCCGTCAAAGCTGTATAACATGACTTCCCCATGGTCGTTTTTAGTTTGGGGGATTAAGGTAATTGGGGCTGTCACTCTGAAGGGGTCCAATGGGCATGAGTACATTTTGGTAGCGATAGACTACTTCTCAAAGTGGGTCGAGGCCCAATCTTATGCGTTGTTGAAGGCATCGCATGGCGCGAAGTTCATCAAGAACAACATCATCTATTGCTACGGGGTTCCGAATGAGATCATTTCAGATAATGGTTCCCACTTCAAGAAGGAGGTGATTGATTTGTTGAAGAAGTACAACGTGGCATTTCATAAGTCATCTACATATCAGCCGCAGACCAATGGAGCAGTTGAGGCCGCCAACAAGAACATCAAGCATATTCTGCAGAAGATGGTGGAAACCTACCGGGATTGGCCAGATAAGCTGCCATTTGCTCTGTGGGGTTACCGGACTTCAATTCGAACTTCTACAAGGGCGACTCCGTATTCCTTGGTCTATAGGATGTAGGCTGTTTTGCCTATCAAAGTTCAGGTTCCGTCATTACGGGTATTGGCTGAGTGTCAGATAGCTGAGGTAGATTGGCAGCAAGGTAGGTTTGAAGAACTCATGCTCTTTGATGAAAGAAGGCTGAAAGCACTGTATCATGTCCAGGGTTACCAACGGAGAATTGCCAGGGCTTTCAACAAGAAGGTTAAGTCCAGGAATTTGAAAGAAGGGGATCTCATGCTCAAAGACACCTGAGCTCCCATCCACGACCCTAGAGGCAAGTTCAGACCCAATTGGACTGGCCCTTACATCATCAAGTCTATCTGGTCGGGTGGAGCTGTCGTTCTGATGGACCTAGATGGCCTAGAGTTTTCCCAACCAATCAACATGGACAAGTTGAAGAAATACTATCCCTGAGAGGCTCGCTAGGCTGAAAACTCGAAAGGGCGACCTAGGCAAAAGTTAGAGCACAGAAAATTTGAAATAATAAAAACTGAGCTCGCAAGGTTGAAAACCCAGAAAGGGCGGCCTTGGTAAAAGTTAGAGCGCAAAAGGAGAGTGTTAATACACGAGTGAACCCGAGCTGAACTACGTAAGGCTTGATTCCCATCTTTGGGATACGTAGGAAACTTTATTATGAAGTCCAGCTATAAACACTTCCCCGATCAACTTTGTCCATGTGATCATGTTGGTCATCTTTGTCTATTCTGCATTCAAGAGCTCGGTTGTGATCTCCAGTGCAGTGCTATTCAGACTAGGGGGAACTTTCTAGTTGCTGGGGATCCGGGGTTGTACATCTCAGTGATAGATCTCGGGCGTGTCCAGTTGTGATCCATATCGAAAATGGTTTTGAAAAGTTTTAATAAAAGTTGATTTTGCTCAAATTAATCTTTTCACAACTTAGACCATTTTTGGACCAAACGGAAAATTTTCAGTACCCACAACCTTCAATTACATTGATTTCAGTACAGAGTTCTCCTACTCTTGAATACAAATTGAAGTTGCTTTTTATTACATTCATAAAGAAAACTTGAAAGTACTGATAAAGCAATAAATTCGGGGCGTGGATAAGTCAAGTGTTCCTGTGCCCCCTTCTAGAGCTGGTCGAAGCCTCTGATATCAAAGTAGGCCCAACCTGCGCTTCTTTATCAAGCCAAGCTATGCATTCATCAGATAGGGTGCAACTGAAAGTGGAAGGGGGGGCCAGGAGCTCTCTAGTCCTCCATGCTATGGCATACCGAGCTAGCTGTACGCCTCGGATTGGAAATGCAGTAGGGTACTCCATCCCCTCTACTGGGCAAGTCTGATCATGTCCAAACTGATGCCGGAATCGGAATGGGAAGTAAAAGACACAGTGTGTCAGCCCGATCAACTGAATCTCGGGCTGGCGAGACATCCTGTAACTCATCGCCGGTAGATTAAGCCAAGGGCAGCGCCAAGCAATGCTAGTAGCAGATAGACTGCACATCCATTCGTACCACCATCCTTCATCGAGGGCATCGACTAGACGTCGCCGGAAGAAATAGCCGTGAGCTGAATATGCTGGGCATGAGTCCACAACCTTCAATTTATCTATCAACCATATTTGGGGAGGGATGAAAAATGAGAGATTAAAGAATAGAGAGGTGTACGTTGAGACAAAAGTGAGAAAAAGGGTTTTGAGAGTAAAACCGAGCCTGAGGGCCGAGTGATGTGAGAAATATATGTGAGATGGGGTGGGAAACATTACCTGCAGCAGTAGTGGACTCCCCGCGAATCTAGTCGTCTCTCGGCGATAAAAAGCATCTAAACCCATCAATGTCTCAGCTAGTGTCATGGCGATACAGCTCTTGCCCTCTTTTAAGCCTTGGGCAACTTCGATCAAACGGACGCTAGACCCTTCGGAGCTTGAGGCAAGCAAGAAATGGGACAACATGCACAAGCAAAGGGCATGTCGCCGAAAACCCTGCCAGTGATGGTCGCCGCGGTCACCGGCATCAGAAAACCGATAAACCAAGCTTGGGATGTCCAATTCCCCATCGTGGATCAAAGACCGAGCGTCATGCATAGTGAGCATACACATCCGTCCTAAGGCCTGGATGTGGCCGAAGCGGAATTGTGGCAAAATTTCTTCCTCGCGTTCGGACTCCATCAAAGCTTGGAAGTCTTCGAAAGTCGGACATATCTCTTGTCCGCCAAAGCTAAAGACGTGTGTTACCGGATTCCAAAACCTTGTCGTGGCATGAAGGAACAGAAAACGCAGAGGGGTGCGACTCAGCGTGAATAGTGCATTTATGCCAAAGCCCCGGAAATTCACCTTTTCCGAGCCATCCAAGGTAGCAATCCAATTTGTGAGATTTTGGACAAGAAATGCCTCCATTTTGGTGCAAAACTGAGTTAGAATGAGGGAACCACGAAGCTGGAACCTTCATGGAGGATAAGGCACTGTTTGGAGGACAAGTGTCAGAAAACCGTAGGTCCCCAGGCAAAGTGGTCGGCCGACCACTTTTTCTAGTCGGCTAGCCAGTTTAACTGGTCGGCCAGCTACCTTTTTTGGTTTACAGACTAAAAAACTAGTCGGCAGGCTCCCATGGTGGTCAGCCATGAGCAAAAAGGTGGTCTCCAACTCGTTCTTGTCTCCAGAAGGGAGTCTCTACTTTTCCTGTGTGCTGAGAGTGCTGAAGGTCTGAGTTTACCTCTATTTCGGATGCGTTCCGTTGCTTTGTTTCTCCAAAACGCATTTGCTTATCGAGTTGTTAAGTTTTGCTTATCGAGTCGTTAAGTTTTTCTTATCGAGTTGTTGCTCTTTGATTATCGAGTTGTTGCTCTTTGTTTATCGAGTCATTCCTCTTTACTTATCAAGTTGTAAACTTGTTAAAGTCTTGTTGTTTCTTAGTGAGTTAAGTCGTTTTGTTTGTTACGTTGGTTCACTACCTGACCTGGCAATACATGAATGTTCAGTTTTCATTCAATCTCATTTTTGTGCAAAATCATGCGATGCGATGCTTAGAATACAAATGCAACACTTTTTGCACAAAAGCTGTTTTCATTCCATCGTGGTTTCTTTTTACAACATTTTACAACAGGGTACAAGTCTTGAAGAAAATAAAACTACCTAAGCTGTACAATGTGCTACAACTACATGTAAAAAGAAAAATAAAGCAGGAACATCTGCGTCAGTGTTATCAAGGTCAAGACTGAGAGGCCCTCTTCACCCTCTTCGGCTGAGCAGCCTCTGGCCCACTGCTGCCGACACCACCATCTGAATCGGAGTCACCGTCCTCGGAATTCTCCTCGGCGTCACCTCCGCCCTCAGAACCAGAACCGAAGTCGTTATCCCTACCTGCAGATGTCTCTGACTGCAGATGCGCTGACTCCTCCTCCTCGCTGGACTTCTCGTCATATCTGACAGGTGCTCTACGTCTCCCCCGGCCGCGAGTCGAGACCCCTCTCCTAGCTGCTCGAGAAGGCCTGGATGGCCCGGCCTGCAGCGGTGTGACCTGAAAAGGCAGTTAGAATACATCGACCAGAGTATGTATATCAGATATCAGATGCAAGTATGCTACATAGAGTGAGTGCATGCAGATATGGTATGTGAATATGATGTGTCAGATGTGCTCTACACATGCAGTGAATCAATATAGTGAAATGTTCAGTTTCCATATGTCGTCAGAAGTATGATAAATGCAAGGAAATTGAAAAGTATCGGAATGCCGGAGGCGTACAGCAGCGTCTCCCTCCGCAAGACCATACTCTCGAGTGAGGCCACTACTCCGAGTAACCCTCAATATACTCTCTGGGAGGCTGCAGATGCAAGTTCAAGTCATCAGTGAATGGATGAATGTCTAAAATATCTGAGTGATAAATGAAAACTATGGAGCATACCGGTGGTGAGTCAGGGTCACTGACGCAATGATCGGGCAATGGAGGCTCCAGTGGGATCAGGTAAGATGTCCCATATTGCCAGCCGGTCAGCTCAGTCGGAAGATCTGGCTACCCAGCTGTAGACGCGCCCTTGGGCTTCATGCTACTACAGTTTGGACTCAAATGTCACGATTCTTAATCTGATCTCACAATGTGCGATGTGAGATTGATAAATCACCAAAGAGTCTAAATCCGGCAAATCATTTTGGAAAACTGATTTTTAAGAAAGAAGTGCCAAACATGGGCTGCTTTGCCAGATATAGAGTCACTACCTAAATATTTTATTTTGGGGGAATTTAGGAAACCATGACTCGTGCCTAAGGCCACGTGTCCATCATCACCAAAGTTGCCTTGGCTCGGGAACTTGGGCACGAGAGGGGAAGGTCATCTATGAGCACCCTCGCTCGCCCGATCAAAGATCGGCCTATACTAAACATGATATCTTGTTTTTGAAAACACATGTGTTCTTATCCCAGTTATTAGCTAGAATTACTATGTGATCCGCACAACATACAAGTATAGACTAGATCGCCTAATTTGGAACAAAGCATCACATATCTGTTTGCTTGGAAATAGTTTGAAGTTTGCTACTCGTAAGTAGGCTAAAACACGGATTTCAATGAATCATCCCAATTCAAGTAATCCAACCTTCACCCACAGACATTCAGGCAGTTATATCATATAAGCAATTAATCTCATGGCAAGCATGTTGTCATGTTAACACTCACATACATGCAAGATGCTAAAGCATAAACACTCACAGTGTACTCCGAGACAAAACAAGAAACTAGTTACAAATCATGCATGATCCTAGTTCATGTTAAAACGGCTAATGCATCGCATGCAAAGTGCAACTAGAATAGGCTCGGCTAATCTAAAATGGCATATGAGATGTGACAATTCAATACATGTATTCAACTTGGAATTGAAATACAATACAGTTAGTATGATGTGCCGAGCCCAGTGCATACAATACAGATGGATGGTGCAAACATGCAAGCATAAGGATGCTAAATGAAACATGCCCAAGAACTAACCATCGTAAGCGGTTAAGTAAAAGGGAGAAAGAAGTGGGGCTGGAAGACATGCATCACACACACGCACGCTTATTACAACAATTGGCCCTCTCGACGACAGGACCGAAAAAATAATACAAATTAACTAATTAACTAACTAACAAGCTAATTAATTATTACACAGCACTTAACTAATTAAACAAATTAATTAAGATATGAAAAATAGTAAAGCAGCCTCGGGAAGAGGGACAAATGCATGCTCGGTCGGCTTCACTCGGAAATCCGTTGCCATGCTTCATGTTGCCTCTGTTTGCACTGCTCTGTACCTCTGGAAATTGTGCCAACTTCTGTGACACTTCTGAACCACCTTGTGGGCATGCTGAGAGGTCATCGACCAAAAGATAAGGCCATCGGCCAAAGTAATGGTGTCATTGACCACTAATAAGGCTCTCGACCAGGAATAGTTAGCCGATCGGCACTGAATATGGTCGGTCGACCATTTGTTCCTGCAAACTGCTCTTGTTGCTACAGTAGAGGACAAACAGAGCATGGCAATGCATTTACAAGACAATGTTTGCACAACTACACCCCTTTATCATGTTTAAGACTCAAAGGTGTGTAGTTCTCGACCCTCGAACCACCAATCACGCATTTCAATGCATGATGGCCAAAGGAGCGAAGTGTGCAATTCAATATCAAATGAAATGCACAAAACACATAAGGAGGGCCCCAACGTCTATCATGCTTGATCAAGAGGCAAGGGAATGCACACACAATGCAATGCAACCCTAGCAAGCATGTGACAACATGCAAACTAGCAAACATGCAACAACATGAAATCCAAGTATACAAAATGGATGAGCATGCAACAACATGTCAATTAGCAAGCATGCAACAAGCATGTAAGCATAATGTAATAGGACTAGTATGCTATAACATGCAAGGGAACTAATATGCAACGACATATAATGTACCAAGTATGCAACAAGCATATAAGCATGATGTAAAGTAACAACTTTGAACAACATGGTAGGGATGCAACATGAACATGCAACATGCAAGGCACGTAAAGGTGGACAAGTATGCAACAACATACAAAATGAGACAAGCATATGACAACATGGTAAAATGGACTTAAACTAAAGATGGATAGACCTCAGCCATGCCCAAAATCAGTGGCCAAAATGCTATGGAAATGGAGAGAAAGGTTCATACAAACATGCATGCCAATTGGCCTATCACCTAAGCATAAAACAGCAACTTTGAAGATGGACCATATGATAGACATTGTAAGCTCTGAAATCATGTTAGGAAAGGTGCCAAACCAACCAAACAAAGCAAGCAAGTCATGCAAAAAGGCTTAAAGCTTGAAACTAGCCAAGGGACTCAACCAAGGCTACGCGAGAGACTAGCCCCAAAGGGCCAAGGGGACCTAAAATAGTCCCAAGGCAGGTCAAAACAAGACCAAAAACATGCTCGAAACTAGCCAACACGAACTAGAACACAATGCCAAAAGCATGAGGCATGCAAGGCCACAAAAGGGGTGTTACACTACACCTACCAAAACCAAACATGGCATGACTTTAGGAATGAAAAACAGAGTCATGGCATGGTAAAAAAAAGACCAAAAACCCACTTAGATGGCATCCAAATGACATAAGCATGGAAGCATACACAATGATCCATTCAAGAGGCATAAAACATCAACTATTTAAAACATTAGAGTGATAAATGCAAGTGTTCACACATGAAACATGGAATGAAATAGTATAACAAATGATGCCAAATCATTGAAATGGTCCAAGTAAAGCATGCTAGTGACTTGGACACTTAAGGCTAACAAGCTAGAATGCCTTATAGCTATACAAAGCATGGCATATATGGTCAAAACAACTCAAATCTGAGCTTAAGCATGTTACAACAAGGCTAAAAGCTTCATGGAGTCGAGCCAAAATCATGCTAGAATGACATGTTACAACATGATGCATATTAAGGCAAATGAGGGGGTTGCAAGACAGTATATGGTGCATGCAAGAAGCCATTAAACCAACCTTAGACAGAGGTAAAACATGGCAAAATAACACCAAATACTTGCTGAAATGGAGCTAAAACAAGCTAAGCAAACATGCTACCAATATAAGCCATTTATACTAGTATACAAGACAACAAGGAGAAAGGGGTGACCCTCTCCTATTTAGCACTCCAAAACCACCTTTCCACCACTGAAAATCCTCTGGATTTCAGTGGTAGAAAGGTCATGCAAAGCTAAGAACAAGGGCCAAAAGGGATGGCCTAAAACAAGGCCTAACAAAGCCTAAGAGGGTGCGGTAAACAAACCCAAACCAAAAAAAGACCTTAAAGAAAGATCTAAAGCATCAAAAATCAGAACTTATTGTAGTTTAAAGTTAAGCTTAAAACAATAAGCAAGAAGGTCTAAAAGCTTAAGCAAGAATGGGGGTTTAAAAACAAGTTTTGCTCACCCTTGAAGAACCTCTTCAAGAACACCACTCCAGCAACTTTCTCTGATCAAAATCACCTCAAGAACCCTAACACCAACTCCCTATCACCTCAGCAACCAAGGATGGTGTATTGCTAGGTGTTTGTGTGCAATAGTGAGAAATAAAACACCCTTTAGAGCACAAAAAACACACACAAAAGATGTAAAGAGAGGGAAATATAGAGATAGATAGATACAACTTCTCTAACCCTCATTTTTTCTAGAACCTCTGAGAAGGGAGGAGGAGCTCCCTTCTTATTGAAATCCAATTCCAAGGCTTCTTAAGCAAGCTAAGCCAAGGGGCAAATCCCTTCATACATGTGTAATGAGAGGAGGGGTGAATTGTGCATGCCAGTTGTGACAGTTGGCATAAAATATCTGCAAAAAGCAGTATGAACAGGGTTCAGCCAGAAAACATGGCCGATCGAACCAACATAAGTGCCAGCCGACCAAATAATGTGTTCGATTGGCCAACACTGTTGGCCGATGAAAGAAAACAAGGCCGATGGCCTCAAGCCTTGGCCGATGGGTTGAGGGATGGATGGCAAACAAGCCACCCTCTTCCCTCAAAAGCAAAAACACAAGTGCTTGGTCCACAACCAAAGCACAAAACAGACAAGTTGAGAGATCTTGAGGCAAGGCGCTGCGACCGAGACCTCCTGAGAACTCAAAATGAACACAGGCATGGATGATCACTCGAGTGTCTCAAACAATGATGTCCAAGTCTTGAGGACGGTCAAAAATGGGGTGTCTACAGTTGCCCCTCTTTGACAGAACTCGAAAAGTCATAAAAATGATGGGAGTGAATGTCAAAGCCCAGAGACGACTCATTTTTGACAAGGCCGAAGACTTAGACAAGCATACCAGATAGCAAGATATGTGCCCGAAGGTAGGGGCAAAATGCAAATGACAGTGCACGGTGCCGAACATAACTTATGATCATGCAAAGAAAGCTGTAACGAAGCATAACATGCAACCGTTTTAAGCAGGCGAACACCAATCTAACCACATTACATGCAGAAAGGATGTAAGAGAATTATACAATTCTCGCTATGTCTCACATGGAGAATACAATACTGTCCAGTTCGTCTGGTCTTGCCAGTTTCAAATGAACCGTACATACAATATCGTGCCTATAAAAGAAAGAAACTTAACAGGTACAATATCGTTAGAAACATGCATAACAATGCAAGTGAAAAGTGCGTGACAACACAAGTGAAGTGTGAAGTGCATGACAATGCAGGCAAAACGTGCGAAACAATGCAAGTCAGAGAGGATGCGAAACAACGCAAGTAGAACGTGCGAAACAACGCAAGTTAGAGAAAGTGCGAAACAACGAGTTAGATAAGTTTGCAAAACAATGCAAGTTAGTGAGTTTGCAAAACAATGCAAGTTAGATAAGGATGCAAGACAATGCACAAAACAAGCAAGACAATGCCAGTAGAAATATACAAAACAATGCAATGCACTAACAAGTGCAGGTAAAGTGCGCAAAATAACACGATGCGCAAAATAGTGCAAATGAAATGCAATGCAGTAACAGGTGCAGATGATGTGCGCAAAATAGCGTGAATGAAATGCAATGCACTAACAGTGTTGCATATGATGTGCAAAAAATAGCACGATGTGCAAAATAGCGCGAATGAAATGCAATGCACTAATAGGTGCATATGATGTGCGCAAAATAGAGTGAATGAAATGCATGCAAAATGCAATGCACTAACAGGTGCATGTACGCAGTGCGCAAAATAGCACGATGTGCAAAATAGCGCGAAATGAAATGCATGCAAAATGCAATGCACTAACAGGTGCATATAATGCAGTGCGCAAAATAGTGCGATTACGCAAAATAGCGCGAAATGAAATGCATGCAAAATGCAAAGAAGATGCACAAAACAGTGCGATGCAAAATAATACAGTAGATATGAAAGGATGACATACTCCAACCATGCTGGAATCACAAGAGGAGGAAAAATAAACAATCAGGCACGTACACAACGCGACTTGGGACAAATTCCAAACACACTAAAATCGTGTAAGGAACGGGACACTCAAACCACGCTGAAATCATGAGAGGAGGTTCGAAAACAACCCGCCCAGGCGTGTTCAAAACACAACTTGAGATAAAACCCGCCCAGGCCAGTGCATCACGCGTCCTGAGATAAATTCCAAACACGCTGAAATCGTGTAAGGAAAGGAACACTCTAACCACGTTGAAATCGTGAGAAGAGGACGGAAAACAACCGGCTAGGTGCGCGCACAATGCGACCTGAGATGAAACACGCCCAGGGCCGTGTTTCACGCGTCCTAAGATAGCCTCGAAGGACAACGATCCTAAATGCTGCATAGCGTGAAAGGATAAATGATTAGAAGACAACACAAGAATGCAAATAAATGCAATAAGTGCAATGATACGATACATGTTTACAACATGTTACAAGCAATGTAGAGCATGATGTTTAGGGAATGCAATAAACAAACAAAGCGATATTTTTAGAAAGCACCTCATGGAGTGAGTGGCGATAAACTGCTCTACTCTGACGGGGATCCCTCTCTATGCTCTTCGAGAACACTTACACTTCAACTCACAGTACAAAGGTGCTGAAATGCTGACAAGGAGCAATGTCTACTGGGGGAAACCTCGGATGCTGCTTTTTCTTCTTGATCATACTCACAACTTTCCCTATTCTTCAACGGGGTGATAGACTAGGTTGGATCAGTATCCAGAACTGAGGCGCATACCCGCTACCTCAACTGTGGGGAAGTGGTTTTTGGAAATACTCTTCTGATCGAGGAAGACGCTCTTGACTCTCTGCTAGTCACCTGCAAAGACAAATATTCCGGTCGGGGGTGCCGGGATTAGCACTCCGACGGGCAAGTTAGTTCCTCTACTCAAGAAAGTTTGTTTTTCAAGTTTAGTGGAGTGTATTTTTCTTACATACCTTCCAAGAACGCTGGTTCCTTTATTTATAGCTGTTCCTCCTGAGGCCTCGGGGCCTGAGCTTGGTTTTCAATCATTCATTACATGTTCTTATATTCGGCCCCCCAACGATCTTTATTAATCAGCTTACGTATCGTATTCGGCCCACCCTAGACTTGCAGGATGGGGCTGATTAATCTTTGCTGGACGTCCGGTTAATGTTAGCACTAAGACATGCCCCTTCCGATTTATCCGTATATTCGGCTCCCACAATTGCCCCCCGAACTCCCTATTGACGGTAGTTAATTGGCGTGTTTGGTTTAGAATTCGAAAAGCCCCTTAGATCAGGAGGCTTCGCGTATCCCAAGGCGTCAGAAAATGTCAAAAAGCGCACGCCTTTTCGTCTATCATTACACTTTCCCGCTTCATTCATACGTCCCTCGCATTTATTGCGATTTGAAACTTCAGTCCCTTTTTGGTGCACATTTCGTCGATCATCTGATACGTTTGGACCGTCAGCGCGCATCTCTTCTCTCACCCGCATTTTCTGCAACTTTCGTCCGTCTACCTTTGCCTCATCTGCTCCTCGTAAGTTTTCTTCCCCTTTCTTTGTAGCCCTATTCTCTATTTATCGTTTTTTACTTTCGGCGAAACCTTGGACCTCCGTCGAAATGGCTAAACACCTGAAGGACCTCCTTTCTGAGAGTCGCATTTCCGGCTTCCGACGACATTTTTCCATTTCTGATGACGTCCATCTAACTCTTGTAACGGACAGTACTCTGGATAAGGAAAGGGAGGATCAGAATACAATCGTATTCCCCCTCCTGTCCATAGCGGAAGGCGGAGTCCGTTTCCCCCTACATCCCCTACTTAGGGCTGTCCTTCGCCATTGGAATCTGATTCCTTCTCAGCCCAACGTAAATTTCTTTCGAATCGTTATGGGTGTTATAGAGTTGAACCGGCGTCTTGGGATCAATCTTGGAATTCCGGCTATTCGGCACTGCTATGCTTTAGCCAAATCCTCTGGTCGGCTGGGTCGGTATTTCCTTAGGGCCAGGGATACTGACCATCATTTGGTGACTATGCTTGCCAGTTCTGGTAAGAGGGTTGACGATGTAATGGTCAATGTCCGAGGTAATTGGGAGTTCGCTGAAGGCGAAGATTGCCTAGACCCCATCCCCAGACATAAGGGTGACCCAGGTTGCCACGTAGTGTCTTGTGTTTAATGGTTTGCCTTTTAATCGGCTCTCTTTCCTTAATCACCTTTTTTACAGGTAATAAATTGAAGAAGATTCTGACTTGCGCTGACGAAGCGGTCCTTAGGGATATTAAGATTGCACTCGACTACTTTGGCCGTCCAAACGTGCAAAAATAGGGGAGAGCCGCCCACATTTTACTTCGGTACAAGCCCACTTATACCACGTTCTCGGCTGCTGACAACATTCCGATTCCATCCGGCGATCAGCAGCTCTCGGCTCTTATCTTCCCCAGCTACAAGAACCTAAGGCAAATCGGTCTCGAAGATTCTGATTCGGGGCGTGACGCGGAGCCGGAAATACAAGCAGTTGCCGATCCGGCGAGAGAATTCACTGTGGAGGCCGAAGAAGTTGACGTGGCCGTCCGCTCTGCGTTTGAAGCTGCCGGACTCGATCAGCCTTCGCCATCCGCATCGGGTCGGGCATAAGTCTCTTCCGGAGACATTTTCGCGAATTTGGGCGACCTACCCGGCGATTTCTTCGAAGGTATGGCGAAGGAAAGCCTTTCGCAAATGGCGCGTAGGAAAAACGCCGAGCGAATGGCTGCTCGACAAAAGGCCGAGGCCGGCGGATCTGATCCCAACTTGCCTAAGGCCTCCGTACCCATCGTTGAAGGGCTAGCTCAGGTTACGCCGGTTGAAACGGAAAGAGGGGGTGAATAGCGGGCCATTGAGGAACGGGAAATTCCGGGGGAGCGCGGCCAAAAACGTAGCGCCGAGGGGGAAGCCAGTTCTGAAGCTATTCCTGACAAACGGCCTCGCCTTGAGGAATCGGACGTGGTTGCTCCGTTTGTTATTCAGCCGAAGATCAGAGATACGCCGATTTCTTCCAATGCTTCTGCCATTGAGGATCCGGCCGTTGCGTTGAGCTTGGCGGCGTCGATTTCCTTGCCGGCTGACAATGCAGCCTTTTGCGCCGTGCCGGATATTTTGGCCGTAGCCTTATCTGCGTAGTCGGCACTCCTACTAGGAATCTTATATTTATTTCTGAATTTATTTTTTATAAAGGTATCTAATGATCCCTTATTCTTGCAGACCGTCGGCAGGATTGCCGACTTGGGTCGCCGTCTGCATGATGCTCTTGGCAGGATTGACCGTTTGCAAGCCGAAGTGGAAGGTCAGAAGAGTAGAGCGGAGTTTGAAAAAATGAGGGCCGCAATGGAGAGCGCCCGAGCCGAAGCGGAGAAGGAGAGGGCTCGCTCTGCTGAACAGCTTCGATCTGACGCTGAGGCTATAGCGAATGCGAGTGAGGAATCGCTCAAACTCTCAAGGGACGAACTTGCCCAGGCGGAGGCTCAACTGGAGGAGCTGAAGGCGGCCAAAGAGAAAGCCGTATCTGAGGCTTTCGAGGCGGGAAAGAGCGCCGCTTTCACTGAATATGTTGATGAAGTTCCCAAGTTTGAGAATCGGGGGTTCAAACATGGGTGGCTCAAAGCCCTTGCTGCCGCTGGGGTTACATCGGATTTGCCAATTCCTTATGAGCAAGTGGATGTCGAGCCACTCGAATCTGACACCGAGGAGTGATTTGGGAGGCGTTTCCTAATTAATTAATAATATTTATTTTATTTATTTATTTATTTTTTTTTTTTTTTTTTTTTTATTTGGTTGGGTTTTGTTGGTTCAGGGTAGTTTTCATGTATAAATTGGTTACTAACTTGTACGCAATTTATTAATGAACATTTCCTTGTAATGCCACTACTTCCTGTGCACAATTTGTGTGATTAAGTTAATGAAACATGTTGCTGAGTTTCAGCTTTTAGGGATTGAATATCCTGTGTCAACATTGATTTGTCTTTATGAACTGTCAAGTTGTGAGCCGAATAAATTGGTGAATCTGCAAATGTTGACATTTATACTCCATTTTCTTCGAATGCCTTGTTTTCATTAGACACGCGAGCAAATGATATTGTATGTACGGCTTATTTAGAATCAGGTGACTCCGAATTATGATCGGTTCAGGAGCCGGCTGGGGTACCTAAGCCGAATATATTGATGAATGTGCCTTTGCCCCAGGCGGTTCCTTTGCTAACATGGGCAAACGATATTGTATGTACGGCTTATTTAGAATCAGGCAACGCCGAATTATGATCGATTCAGGAGCCGGCTGGGGTACCTGAGCCGAATATATTGATGAATGTGCCCTTGCCCCAGGCGGTTCCTTTGCTAACATGGGCAAACGATATTGTATGTACGGCTTATTTAGAATCAGGCAACGCCGAATTATGATCGATTCAGGAGCCGGCTGGGGTACCTGAGCCGAATATATTGATGAATGTGCCCTTGCCCCAGGCGGTTCCTTTGCTAACATGGGCAAACGATATTGTATGTATGGCTTATTTAGAATCAGGCAACGCCGAATTATGATCGATTCAGGAGCCGGCTGGGGTACCTGAGCCGAATATATTGATGAATGTGCCCTTGCCCCAGGCGGTTCCTTTGCTAACATGGGCAAACGATATTGTATGTACGGCTTATTTAGAATCAGACTACGCCGAATTATGATCGATTCAGGAGCCGGCGGGGGTATTCGAAGAGATGGTAAACCGCGCCCCTGTCGTCGACTCAGCCGGCGTCGGGCGATTCAGGATCTTTAATTAATGAGATTGCCTCGAGCATGCTGCCTCTGTGAAGGATAAATGAACAAGGGTGCATCCTTTATGAGCTTGGTATCCTCGAGCTCCTGGAGGAAAACTGGTTGCGTGAATGTCGAACTGACTCTTCTTTAATAGTAAAGGGGAAGCGAAGACCCCAGCTGAGCTGGGCGGAGATATGAACCGAGGTGGTGAACCCTCGCGTGCAGGAAGTAGGAGTGCCAGGGGTCGAGAGAGGCGTCAGTCTCCTCGACATCGCAGTAGGTCGCCCAGGCGAGACAATCAGTCGCAGGGTAAATCTCCACAACCCCGAGTTGAGACAAGGTCTGACGCGAATCCGTGCCCATTAAGCTTTGCGGTATTCGTAAAGAATAGACCCATGACAGAGGCGGATTCGATCGTTCGAGACCCAGACGTAGCGGTCGACTTTGCCTGACAAATATTCCCTCCTGAGGTTCAGCAGTCAATGCTTGGTCGTCAGGACTACGAGGTGTTTCGCGAGGGCGTTCACGGCGCGGTGAAGGGGCTTTACACTACTTACGAAGTCGGCATGCGACTGCGCGCTGCCCGTCAAGAGATGGAGAAGAAGGAAGAACGTATTCGAAGTTTGGAGGCCCGCGCGGAGGCGGCCGAGCGGGACTAAGGAAGATCAAGGCGGCACAGCCACAACCCACCACGCACGCGAACCCAATTGTGGAGGAGAGGGTTACTAGTCGGCTTATCAGCTCCGCACTCGCCGATCGAGATACGACAAGTATGTTCGCGATAGAGAGCGCGAAGGGGAGGGCCTATGAGAAAGGTTTTCATGAGGGCCGAAAAGTGGGGATCGAGAAAACCAAGGAGAGATTGGCCGAAGAAGTGTGCCGATGTGAAAATCGTGGGTTTCGGCATGGTTGGATCAAGGCATCTCGAGCCGCGGAAGCTCTTCGGGCGTCGGGAATTGATTTTGCATCACGCTATAGGAATAAAGATTTTCCGTTTTCTGCTTTTGAAGTTGAGAAGAGTGAGGATGAAGGCGACGCCGTATGAGTTTAGTAGTTGTAAAATTGGAACGCACGGCGCGTTTGAAACTATGTAACTTATTATTTTACTGAATAAAGAACGTTTCATTATTACCGTCTCGTTGTCATTCGTATTCGGCTTATGTGTATTTTGTGTTGTCTAAATATTGTCCGGCCCAGATGGCTGTTAACTGTCCGGCCATACGCGGGCTTATCGGCAGGGTCTGCACGGCCGTTATGGTTTCGACGGCTATTTATCTTGGATTTGAGTTGGCGCATTATTACTTGGCCGGTTGGATTAGTGGGCTGGTGGTCGTTACGAATGTCAATCGACGCTCGTTTTATCCAGCCAATGCGTTTTTCGGTGCTATCAGACTCTCTTGGGATTGGAACCTCGAGATCGCGGTCGTCGCTGAGAATAAAAGGAGCAAGCGCTTCGTACCAATAATCCTACTCGACTCATCATTCCTTGCGTGGGATGGTGATTTTGGTTTCAGAGGCTCAGACTTCGGTCGAATTTGGTGTTGCGATGGTTTTCATCAGAAAACCTAGGTGTGAGGGGGTTAAGTCGTCCAAAGAGCCTGAGATCTGTAAGTCTCCAAGTCATTGAAGCAGATCACCCCGAAAGGAGAGGCAACAACTGTTAAGTTCATTCTTCCTTGTCCTGGATCTTTGCCTTGACATTGTCAATGGTATCAGGGGAAGTTTGGCGCTGTGCGAGTCGTGGGCTTGAGCATATCTGGTTCAAGGTATTGCACGCCGTGGAAAGGTTTAAGGCGGCGCTCGTCGATCCGGCGATGCTGCTTTACCAGCGCATTTTGTTTCTTTTTTGCTTGCGATACTGTAATGCTCGAACGGGGGTTGTATTTATGTAACAACTGTTTGATCGAATAAATGGTTATATTTATGCTTTCGATACTGTAACGCTAGAGCGCGGGTTGCGTTTATGTAACAACTGTTTGATCGAATAAATGGTTTTATTTTAAATCTGCCTGCCCCTTATTTCGAATGTATGATATGTTCTAGTGTGTTAGATAGGAGCAATTAATCTTTCGTTCGTGCTAACGTCTGCTCCGGCCCATTCGGCCTCAAGGAGATGACTCGGCTCCGAATTCGGAGACTTAATCGGCCCTAAGGCGGCATGCACCAAAGGGGGCTCCGAATCCGGAGACTTAATTTGGCCAATCGTGATACACGAAGGGAGCTCCGAATCCGGAGACTTAATCGGCCCTAAGGCGGCATGCGCCAAAGGAGGCTCTGAATCCAGAGACTTAATTTGGCCAATCGTGATACACGAAGGGCGCTCCGAATCCGGAGACTTAATCGGCCCTAAAGCGGCATGCGCCAAAGGGGGCTCCGAATCCGGAGACTTAATTTGGCCAATCGTGATACACGAAGGGCGCTCCGAATCCGGAGACTTGATCGGCCCTAAGGTGGCATGCGCCAACGGGGGCTCCGAATCTGGAGACTTGATCGGCCCTAAGACGGCATGCGCCAAAGGGGGCTCCGAATCCGGAGACTTGATCGGCCCTAAGGCGGCATGCGCCAAAGGGGGCTTCGAATCTGTAGACTTGATTTGGCCAATCGTGATACACGAAGGGCGCTCCGAATCCGGAGACTTGATCGGCCCTAAGGCGGCATGCGCCAAAGGGGGCTCCGAATCCGGAGACTTGATTTGGCCAATCGTAATACACGAAGGGCGCTCCGAATCCGGAGACTTGATCGGCCCTAAGGCGGCTTGCGCCAAAGGGGGCTCCGAATCCGGAGACTTAATTTGGCCAATCGTGATGCACGAAGGGCGCTCCGAATCCGGAGACTTAATCGGCCCTAAGGCAGCATCCGCCAAAGGGGGCTCCGAATCCGGAGACTTGATTTGGCCAATCGTGATACACGAAGGGCGCTCCGAATTCGGAGACTTGATCGGCCCTAAGGCGACATGCGCCAAAGGGGGCTCCGAATCTGGAGACTTAATTTGGCCAATCGTGATACACGAAGGGCGCTCCGAATCCGGAGACTTGATCGGCCCTAAGGCGGCATGCGCCAACGGGGGCTCCGAATCCGGAGACTTGATCGGCCCTAAGGCGGCATGCGCCAAAGGGGGCTCCGAATCAGGAGACTTGATCGGCCCTAAGGCGGCATGCGCCAAAGGGGGCTTTGAATCCGTAGACTTGATTTGGCCAATCGTGATACACGAAGGGCGCTCCGAATCCGGAGACTTGATCGGCCCTAAGGCGGCATGCGCCAAAGGGGGCTCTGAATCCGGAGACTTGATTTGGCCAATCGTAATACACGAAGGGCGCTCCGAATCCGGAGACTTGATCGGCCCTAAGGCGGCATGCGCCAAAGGGGGCTCCGAATCCGGAGACTTAATTTGGCCAATCGTCATGCACGAAGGGCGCTCCGAATCCGAAGACTTAATCAGCCCTAAGGCGGCATGCGCCAAAGGGGGCTCCGAATCCGGAGACTTGATTTGGCCAATCGTGATACACGAAGGGCGCTCCGAATCCGGAGACTTGATCGGCCCTAAGGCGGCATGCGCCAAAGGGGGCTTCGAATCCGGAGACTTAATTTGGCCAATCGTGATGCACGAAGGGCGCTCCGAATCCGGAGACTTAATCGGCCCTAAGGCGGCATGCGCCAAAGGGGGCTCCGAATCCGGAGACTTGATCGGCCCTAAGGCGGCATGCGCCAAAGGGGGCTCCGAATCCGGAGACTTGATTTGGCCAATCGTGATACACGAAGGGCGCTCCGAATCCGGAGACTTAATTTGGCCAATCGTGGCAAGTGCCCCACTGGGAATCGACATATGATTTTCAGCGTCGAGGAAAAGTAGTTCAAATTGCAGTTATCAGAGTCCACAGATCGGGTCAGTGATAGGGTTTTCGTCAGAACTCTGCTTGTGCCGCTTGGGGGGAACCTCGTATTTCTTCAATGCCGTGGGTTGTTGGGGAACGCAGGATCTGATGGTAGGTGCTTGGGATGGCCTTCATGATATGTAGCCAGGCTCTTTCCATTATAGCATTATACGGCGAGGGGAGCTTCACGACCAGGAATTCCACTTCGACCGTTCTAGATCCTGCTCGAACAGGTAAGGTGACCTTGCCCAATGGGTATTCCAGGTTCATATTAAAGCCGAACAGTGGGTGAGGTGCCGGGGATAGATCTGCCTCGTTGAAACCGATCTTGACGAAAGTTTGATAGTACATGACCTCTGAACTACTCCCTGGATCTATGAGGATTCGTTCAATGATGAACTGATTTATGCGTAATCCAATAACCAACGGATCAACGTGGGAAGCCGTTGCGTCATTGAGGTCGGAGCCGTTGAAGGCAATTGTCGGAGCTTCTTCGGACCGGTCAGTCGAAATACGGCGTCCCTGTAAAATTGGGTGCGATCGAATTGTGTGCATGGCCGGGAGTGTAGGCAGGCTGTAAATTATGTGGATCACACCGAGTGGGGGAGAGTCCTGCCTTAATGCTAATGCCTTGGTTGGCTTTCCCTGTTTCACATACTGCTGCAGTCGACAGTCTTGCACCAGTTCTTCCAGGTGATCTTTTAATGCGTAGCAACTCTCTGTTTCGTGGCCGTGATCTCTGTGATATTCGCACCTCCGGTCCCTTCGTCGTGTATCGGGTGGTCCCACCATCTTTGACGGCCATTTGAAGAATGGGAGGTGTTGGATTTTGGTCATTACAGCGGTGATTGGCTCTGACAGTTCCGTGTACTTTTTGTCGGCGCGCCTCGAGCGCCTACTGTCGACTTGTAATTGCTCATTCGTCGGGTGGGAGCATTGATCGCTCGATCGGCGAGAGTCCCGCCTTTTATCCCGTTTAGCACGTTGTCGCGGCTCGGGGTTCAGAGGTGGCACGGAGCTTATCGGCTGAGCAATGTCAGGAGGTCCCAATTTGGTGGACACTCGACTAGCTTTGATCCTCAGGGCATCATCTTCCACTTTGCAATACTCTTCGACTTTCTTCATCAACGCCCAGACTGTTTTGGGGGGTCTTCTGGTCAGGGAGTTGCGAAGAGCACTGTCAGGATGTAGTCCCATTTTGAAGGCGGTGACGGCCATGGAGTCGTTGCAAGCGTCGTCAATGAGGTTGAAGCACTCCCAATATCGCGCCGAATATGCTCTCAGCGTTTCTCCCGATTGAATTTGCATAGCCCAGAGAGAGTCGGCCTGTTTTGGCTGTACCTCGTTGGTGATGAACCTGGCCCTGAAGGATTTTTGCAATTGATGGAAACTTCTGATCGAAGCCGGCTCTAGCTTGTAATACCATCTGACAGCTAGTGGCCCCAAACTGCTGGGGAATATTCGGCACATAAGGGCTTCATTGTCTGCATGCAGCGTCATGGCCTGCTTGTAGTGACGTATATGATCGGTGGGGTCTGATTTTCCGTCGTAGAGAGTAAATGATGGAGCTTTGAACTTCTTGGGCAGGGGCGCCCTCGTAATTCGTCGGATGAAAGGATCGTGCCGGTCCTCTTCGTCTGAGCTGCTTCTTCTGCGCTTGTTCCTTATATGCGGGCTTTTTTCAGAGGAGCTGGAAGTGTCTGAGCGTCCCTTGTTATGCTCCGTGGATAATGAATTGGAGTCGCTATCAGTTTCCCTTGGTCGGGCTCGAGGTCGTTGTTTACCTGCCCTCGGGGGTCGTTCGGGGTCTTGGCGCGCGGCTTCTTTGGATTTTGCTACTTCCAGGGCCAAATCTTGTCGGAGGCGTTCGTTCTCTGCGAGCATATTTTCCAGCCTTTGCTCATTCTGTTTAGCTTGTTCTATGATGGCTTGCATCGTCTCCTGCGCTGAAGTCGTTGGTGAATCAAAATTCAAGGCGCGTCTCGCAGCGATGGTTTCCTTCCCGAGCACATCTGCCGGGGTCATGTCGTCTCTCTGTGTGGTCTCGTCGGTGGCTATCGGAGGATCTTGCGTCACGCCTTCCATGGATGTATTTGAGTATTCCCACAAACGGCGCCAGTTGTGGGGAAGTGGTTTTTGGAAATACTCTTTTGATCGAGGAAGACGCTCTTGACTCTCTGCTAGTCACCTGCAAAGACAAATATTCCGGTCGGGGGTGCCGGGATTAGCACTCCGACGGGCAAGTCAGTTCCTCTACTCAAGAAAGCTTGTTTTTCAAGTTTAGTGGAGTGTATTTTTCTTACATACCTTCCAAGAACGCTGGTTCCTTTATTTATAGTTGTTCCTCCTGAGGCCTCGGGGCCTGAGCTTGGTTTTTAATCATTACCTGTTCTTATATTCGGCCCCCCAACGATCTTTATTAATTAGCTTACGTATCGTATTCGGCCCACCCTAGACTTGCAGGATGGGGCCGATTAATCTTTGCTGGACGTCCGGTTAATGTTAGCACTAAGACATGCCCCTTCCGATTTATCCGTATATTCGGCTCCCACATCAACCTATGGGGCTTCCATACAAATTTTAAGCCGGGCATACACCCATGGGTATTTAAACTTGACTCTAGTCTCAGAAATTCCAAACCTTTGTGTTCTAGGCAACAGCCATTCGAACTCTAGTTTCCACCATCACAATTGATCTCCTAGGAACTCATTGCAAACACAGCCAAGGTAACTCCGGCGGGGATTGGTACCCAGGGAGAGCATTTCTGATCTCCTTTCTGGCATAGAAATAGCCGACACAATATTCCGTTCATTTTGAACACACAGCCCTTACAACACACTGCTCATTCTGAACATGCAGCCCATAACACAGTACCCAGTTTATTCAACGCATGGCTTATTCAACGCACTACTCACTCCGAACCCACGGCTCATAACACAGTACTCGGTTTATTCTGTACACGTCTCAAACGGGGTACTGCTCACTCTGAACCCACGGCCCATGACACAGTACTCGGCTTATTCAACGCACTGCTCACTCTGAACCCACGGCTCATAACACAGTACACGGTTTATTTTACACACAGCGTATTCTAAACACTGCTCACTCTGAACCCACGACTGATAATGCAGTACTTGGCTTATTCTGCACACGGCTCAAACTGAACATACGGGATGTACGGAAGTTGAGACATACTCAGATGCTCCGAATTTTCCCTCTTTTCTGTTGCTTCGCAGTCCAGAACCCATATAGCTTCAAATAGGTCCTGGTTTTACTGTTCTGACATGACCTGGGTTGAACCCTGCGATTTTTCAAAAGAACAAATCCTGTTTTGTACAAATGTGGAGAATGGCACAGCGTTCTGAGCACAAAACGATTTATTTTTGAAATTGAAATGAGAAAAGGGTTCTCAAATGGGTATTGAGCCTACAACTGACCACAATGAAAAAGACTCAACAAAGACAACCAAAAGGTAAACAACCTAAACACATCGAGTAACACTCGAAACGACTCAAAACAAGAATCGAGATAAACAAAACAACAAACACGACACTCAGACGTATTACAAACGTGAGGGACCTTTCAGTTCACGAGGAGCCAGTTTCTTCGGGTATTGGTTCCCACCCTTTCTCATTTGTGATTCTCACATCACTCGGTCCTCAGGCTCTGTTTCTCTGAAAAATCCATTTTCTCACTTTTTGTCTCATCGCATATCTCTCTATTCTTTAATCTCTTATTTTTGTATCCCTTCCCTGGGTGGTTGATGGATAAACAAGATGTTGTGGGTTCATACCCCTAGAGGGATTGTCAGTAAAGTTCCGCTAGATTCTTCTTCTGCTCACAACAGTGAATTTTCTCACAGAGGGATTGCGCTACAACTGAGTGTGTAGCCAATCTACAGCTGACATCGATTGATGATGCGCTCCTGGGGAGTTTGGACGCGATCAGATGTGTCCAAACAAGAGAGTGGAATTTCTTGATCTAATCCAGTTCATGCCTCGCACTTGGCTCGATACCTCGCTGCTTGGAGGATGAAAGAGCTTTCATCCCTTTACTGACAGCTTCAACTGTGCCCTTTCTGGCAAGTAGAATGCCTTTCTGGCAAGTATGTTGACAACGGGGAAAAGACAAAACACCTGACTCATTTGCGCCCGTAGTCCATTATTTTGACCATTTTTTGTTTTTGGTTTTCTACTAAAACAATTTTGACCAATCATGAGAGTTAGATTAACATGCTTGTTCAACTTTCTAATTCGAAATCATGCAAGTTAGTTTGTGAGCACTGAAAATTTTCCTTTTTGGGTCGAAGATATGGTCCAGTTTTGGAAAAACGGAATAATTTTTGAGAAAATTAGTCAACCTCAGTAAAAATTCTCAAAAATTGTTTTTGCAAACGTCCACTGCTCAACGAGCGCGGAACCTACTCTTGAGATGCACAACCTCGGATTCATAACAATGGAAAACTGCCCCTTATCTGAAGGACACTGCATGGCAACAGAAAGTTGCCCCTTGTTTGAATAGCACCGCAGCACATTGTTGGGCAATGGAGAGTTGCCCCTTGTCTGAATGGCACCACAGCGCATCGTAGTCAATCCTCAGAGTGACGAACACAACCAAACTCTCTCGGATATAGAGAAGGCAAAGATGATCAAAACCATTACATGGACACAATCAATTTGGAAGTGTTTGTGACTGGACTTCAGAATGAAGTTGCCTACGTATCCCAAACATGGGAATCAAGCCTTAGGTAGTTCCAGTTAAGGTACACTCGTGTATTAACCCTCACCTTTTACGCTCTAACTTTTGCCAAGGTCGCCCTTCCGGGTTTTCAACATTGCGAGCTATGTTTTTCTTTTCTTTTTCACTTCTTTTTTTCATCTTTTCATTTCTTTTTTCTTTATTTCTTTTTTGTATATTTTTCTTTTTCTTGCTCTAACTTTTGCCTGGGTCGCCCTTCTGGGTTTTCGGCCCAACGAGCCTCTCAAGGGTAAAAGTGCAGCTTTGTCCATGTCAAATGGTTTTTGGATCTCGAAGCCATCTGAATCCAGAAGAATGGCTGATGTTTGCTGATGATGTAAAAGTCCATCCAATGGGGGCTGAATTTGCCCCTAGTGTTGTCGATAGGAACTTGATTGTCCTTCAGCAATACTTTCTTCTTTCCTCCCTTCTGGGATTTGACATTCTTACCGATCTTCGTTGATTTGCAGAATGATCCATCTTCGGCTCTTCGAGCACATCGGACATTTTTGCCCTTAGTTCAAGGGGTGCTTTTGATCTAGTTTTGCAAGCTTCTTTTGATCACATCCGATCTTCTTGATCTGACTTTTCTTGCCCCTAGTTCAAGGGCTACTTCAAATATAGCCACACAGGCCTCACATTGTGGTTGGCTTTTGAACACTCTGAATCCAGGTTCAAGGTTTTGAAAACAAAAGGGGTCGACACAGGTCTTCGCAGGACCGCGCAAAACATTTTTTGAAATCTTTTAAGAAAGCGACAAATCCCTCGCGCTGAAAACAGTATAGAACCAATCTGGATCAAGCCAGGATCCTTCTGAGTACCCATATTAACAAACATGATTTCATTCATTAAAGGCTTAGCATGCCTCTCTTCCTCTCAATTGATCAAATTTTGCAAATCCCGAGGAATTCCTTCCTCTTTGTTTTCATCGCAGTGTTCAAAAAGAGTTTTGAAAAGCTTAGGTCGATATAATGAATTCAAAGCACAGAAAAGACACAGTTTCTAGTCGTATACTGCCATCTCATTTAGAACTTCTGGCATAACTGGCACAAGGCAGGAGCAAACACAAGAGTGTGAAAATTACTGCTGTTTCATTCAGAGCTTCTGGTTTAACTGGCTCCATGACAGAAACAGACTCAAAAGAAAGTGAAAAGACAAAAGCGAAACAAAATAGTGACATCCGAAGTAACACCCCCGGAATCACCCGACTTCTGTATAACAGGACTGACTCAATACAACAAGATAGACCCTTAATCAAAAAGACTGACTCAAAACAAAGAGACAGACTCAAAACAAAACCACAGAACTGACTCAACACCCAAGTCAGAAACTACAAAAACCAGCATTCGCAAATGCTCAAAACAGTGCGTGCCACACGCCACATCTGAAGTAAACTGAGCACCGCCTACAGGTGGTTCATTCCCTGATCACATACTTGTATTATCCTCGAAGTTCACTGACCCAGTGACGATGGACTTTGCTGAGCTGGGTGGGAGGATGACCTCATTGTCAATCAAATCCTGTGCTTCATGGCGAAGACGGAAGCAATTGTCAGTGGTATGACCGGTCTGTTGATGGTACGCACAGTACTGGGTAGCATCATGGCTAGGTGGAAGACGACTAGGGAGAGGCCGAGGCTCGAGGGGTTTATGATGCCCCTTTTCAGCAAGGATCCGAAGCGCCTTGGACAAAGGCATGTAGAGGCCATGGAAGACCCTGCGACCTTAGGGTAAATACTTTGAGGTTTGCGGATTTTTGCTGGACGCACTAGCAAAAGGGTCGGCAGGTGCTGACTTGGTTTTCTGATCTTTTTCCAGGTGCAGGATTATATCTAACAGGATCGTTTCCAGTATGACGACCCTTCTTCCGGTTCCCCCCTTGGCTTGAACTGCCCTCAGTCTGAGTGAGGAAAGTGTCATTCATAGTTTTTGCAACAACAGCGAGCACCTGCTGTTTGCTCAGTCCCCTGGCTTTCAAAGCCTTAATAGCCTGCAGAAGTTGTTCATAGGGATCAGTGTTTACTCCCACCTTGTTCTTACCACTCGTCTCAGCTCGGTCGAAGGTTTGGGTTGCTACATCAGTGCAAAGTCCTGTTGTTGTCGACATGTCATTACCGAAACTTGGGATGGCTTCAGGTTGACTGAGTTCAATTGCAATTTGCCCCAATAGTGGAGGCTCTTCCGGCATGAAGTTCCTGGCATGTGACATGGTTGACGGCGGAGCTGATATTCCGTAGGCTAGATTAGTAACAAATCTCTGAAGATCACCGATCATTCCCATCAGCTCAAAAGTGGTGGGCTCACGGGTTTGAAATAATTGAGGTTCCCAGATTGGATGTGCGGCAGCTGACCTGGCCGGACGTTGTATCTCAACATCGGTCTAACCCTGTATGGCGATTCCTTGGTTTAGTGCCGCTGCCATGACCACAATTTCTTCTGAATTCTGTGCCATCACGGGTCTGCTGATGATGTGACTGGTGACTGTCGGATCGGTTGAACCGGTGAGCCCTGACTGGCCCTTCTTTACCTTGCCTCAGTGAAGGAAACACTGGTTGCTCTGAACCGAATCTCTGAACCCCCCCTGAAGGAGAAAACAGGCAGCATCTTAGCCCAATTTCACCAGAACAGACATAAGCATAGCTGAATAACTGTATTCGACCACTGATCACTGTTCCCCAAATTACTGCCCCAAAACTGAATCTGATACCCGCAGATATAACTGATTCTCAAAATACAGATGCTTGTAAGCCTGATACTCAAACTTGCAAACTGATACGTGCATTCCCTGTAGAGGCACACTCTAAAGCACATAATCAAGCAAATGAGAGCCAAAACACCCCTATGTTGGGGTAGGGTTTCCCTGTCCTATTTTGTCAGGAGCTAGGGTTTCACTACGCATGCAGCGGTTTCAAACAACCTATATTCGGGTAAGCAACCTGTCTTAGTTTGGAATAGTCGCTACAGTTTCCGATATGCACTAGGTCGAATGGTCAAAAAGGGTGCCCTGTAAAAACCGAGGTTTGTGTTCCCGGCGTGGCAGAGCCCGCAACCGGTCAGCCTTATGGCATGCTTCTCGAAGTGAGCCTCTGGCAAACCGTTCAGGAATAGCATACGGAAAACACGGTGTCCTAGGCGCACCAATGCAAATGCAATGCAAAGAGACACATAAATGTAGTCAAAACAAGATATCATGAGTTCGAGTCAAGTCCTCTAACTCCCCAGCAGAGTCGCCAGAAACTGTAGACGTGCCCTTAGGCTTCATGATACTACAGTTCGGACTCAAATGTCACTATTCTGCATCTAATCCCGCAAAGTGCAATGTGAGACCGATAAATCACCAAAGAGTCCAAATTCGGCAAATTGTTTTGGAAAACTGATTTTAAGAAAGAAGTGCCAAACATGGACTGCTTTTCCAGATACAGAGTCGTCACCTAAATATTTTGTTTTAGGGAAATTTAGGAAACCTTCACTCGTTGTCTAAGGCCACATGTCCGTCATCACCAAAGTTCCCTCGGCTCGGGAACTTGGGTATGATTGGAGAAGGTCATCTATGAGCACCCCCGCTCGCCCGATCAAAGATCGGCCTGTACTAAACGTGATATCTTTTTTTTGAAAACACATGTGTTCTTATCCCAGTTATTAGCTAGAATTACTATGTGATGCGCACAACACACAAGTATAGACTAGATCGCCTAATTTGGAACAAAGCATCGCATATCTATTTGTCTGGAAATGGTTAGAAGTTTGCTACTCGCAAGTAGGCTAAAACATGGATTTCAATGAATCATCCCAATTCAAGTAATCCAACCTTCACCCACAAGCATTCAGGCAGTTATATCATATAAGCAATTAGCCTCATGGCAAGCATGTTGTCATGTTAACACTCACATACATGCAAGATGCTAAAGCATAAACACTCACAGTGTACTCCAAGACAAAACAAGAAACTAGTTAGAAATAATGCATGATCCTAGTTTATGTTAAAATGGCTAATGCATCACATGCAAAGTGCAACTAGAATAGGCTCGGCTAATCTAAAATGGCATATGAGATGTGACAATTCGATACATGTATTCAACTTGGAATTAAAATACAATGCAGTTAGTATGATGCGCCGAGCCCGATGCATGCAATACAGATGGATGGTGCAAACATGCAAGCATAAGAATGCTAAATGAAACATGCCCTAGAACTAACCATCGTAAGTGGTTAAGTAAAAGGGAGAAAGAAGTGGGGTTGGAAGACATGCATCACACACACGCACGCTTATTACAACAATTGGCCCTCTCGACGGAAGGACCGAAAAAATAATACAAATTAACTAATTAACTAACTAACAAGCTAATTACTTATTACACAACACTTAACTAATTAAACAAATTAATTAAGATATGAAAAATAGTAAAGCAGCCTCGGGAAGAGGGACAAATGCATGCTCGGTCGGCTTCACTCGGAAATCCGTTGCCATGCTTCATGTTGCCTCTGTTTGCACTGCTCTGTACCTCTGGAAATTGTGCCAACTTCTGTGACACTTCTGAACCACCTTGTGGGCATGCTGAGAGGTCATCGACCAAAAGATAAGGCCATCGGCCAAAGGAATGGTGTCATCGACCACTAATAAGGCTCTCGGCCAGGAATAGTTAGCCGATCGGCACTGAATATGGTCGGTCGACCATTTCTTACTGCTCCTATTGCTCCAGCAGAGGACAAACAGAGCATGGCAATGCATTTACAAGAGAATGTCTGCACAACTACACCCCTTTATCATGTTTAAGACTCAAAGGTGTATAGTTCTCGACCTTCGGACCACCAATCAAGCATTTCAATGCATGATGGCCAAATGAGCGAAGTGTGCAATTCAATATCAAATGAAATGCACAAAACACATAAGGGGCCCCAACCTCTATCATGCTTGATCAAGAGGCAAGGGAATGCACACACAATACAATGCAACCCTAGCAAGCATGTGAGAACATGCAAACTTGTAAACATGCAACAACAAGAAATCCAAATATACAAAATGGATGAGCATGCAACAACATGTCAATTAGCAAGCATGCAACAGGCATGTAAGCATAATGTAATAGGACTAGTATGCTACAACATACAAGGGAACTAATATGCAACGACATATAATGTACCAAGTATGCAACAAGCATATAAGCATGATGTAAAGTAACAACTTTGAACAACATGGTAGGATGCAGCATGAACATGCAAACATGCAAGGCACGTAAAGGTGGACAAGTATGCAACAACATACAAAATGAGACAAGCATGCGACAACATGGTAAAATGGACTTAAACTAAAGATGGATAGACCTCAGCCATGCCCAAAATCAGTGGCCAAAATGCTAAGAAATGATAGACAAAAGCACATACAAACATGCACATGTGATGGCCTATCACCTAGGCATGGGAGGGCAACTTTCAAGAACACTTAAAAGGGGACAAATATGGACATGTGATGAACATGGTAAGCTCTAAAATCATACATGGAAAGGTGCCAAACCAACCAAACAAAGCAAGTATAGCATGCAAGAAAGCCTAAAGCTGAAGGCTAGCCAAGGGACTCAAACCATGGCCACAAGAATCAAGTCCCAAAGGGCCAAGGGCTATCAAAATAGTCCCAAGATAGGTCAATACAAGACCAAAAACAAGCTTGAAACTAGCCAACACAAGCTAGAACAAAAGTCCAAAAGCATGAGGCATACAAGACTACAAAAGGGGTGTTATACTACACCTATCAAAACCAAACATGGCATGACTTAAACCAATAAAATCAGAGTTATGGTATGGTAAAACAAGACCAAAAACCCACTTAGATGGCATCCCAAAGACCTAAGCATAGAGGCATACACAATGGTCCATTCATGAGGCATAAAACATCAACTCTTTAAAGCATTAAAGGAGTGATAAGTGCAAGTATATGAGCATGAAACATGGACTGAAATATCATAACGAATGATGCCAAATCAGTGGAATGAGCCAAGTAATGCATGCTAGAGACTTGGAAACTTGAAGCTAACAGGCTAGGATGCCTTAGGGCTATACAAAGTATGGCATATATGATCAAAACAACCAAAATCAGAGCTCAAGCATGCTACGACATGGACAAAAACTTCTTAAAGTTAAGCCAAAACATGCAAGGTTGATGGTCTAAACACAAGATGCATGTTAAGGCAATAGAGAGGATTACAAGACAAGTACATGGTGCATACAAAAAACCATTAAACCAACCTTAGACAGAGGTAAAACATGGCAAAATAACACCAAATACTTGTTGAAATGGAGCTAAAACAAGCTAAGCAAACATGCTACCAATATAAGCCATTTATACTAGCATACAAGACAACAAGGAGAGGGGGTGACCCTATCCTATTTAGGACTCCAAAACCACCTTTTCACCACTGAAAATCCTTTGGATTTCAGTGGTAGAAAGGTCATGCAAAGCTAAGAACAAGGGCCAAAAGGGATGGCCTAAAACAAGGCCTAACAAAGCCTAAGGGGGGGGGTAAACAAACCCAAACCAAAAAATGACCTTAAACAAAGATCTAAAGCATCAAAAATCAGAGCTTATTGTAGTTTAGAGTTAAGCTTAAAACAATAAGCAAGAAGGTCTAAAAGCTTAAGCAAGAAAGGGGCATTAAAAGCAAGAATGCTCACCCTTGAAGAACACTTTCAAGAACAAGGCTCCAGCAACTTTTCCAAGCTTAAACCACTCCAAGAACTCCGAAACTAACTCCCTAGTGCCTCAGCAACAAGAGGATGGCGTATTGCTAGGTGTTTGTGTGCAATAGTGTGAACAAAACACCCTTTTTAGCACAAATACACACACAAATATATAGAGAGAGGGAGTTATAGAGATAGATAGATAGATATATATCTTCTATCTTAGATTTTTGAAACCCTTGAGAAGGGAGGAGGGCCTCCACTCTTATAGAAATCCAATTCCAAGGCTTCCTAAGCAAGCTAAGCTAAGGGGCAAATCCCTCCATACATTGTATAGAGCGGGTGAATTGTGCATGCCAGCTGTGACAGCTGCCATAAAATATCTGCATAAAGCAGATGAATAGGGTTCGGCCAGAAATCATGGTTGATCGACCAAGATAAGTGCCGGCTGACCAAATAATGTGCCGATTGGCCAACACTGTTGGCCGATGGCAAGAAAACAAGGCCGATGACCTCAAGCCTTGGCCGATGGGTTGAGGGGATGGCAAACAAGCCACCCTCTTCTCTCAAAAGCAAAAACACAAGTGCTTGGTCCACAACCAAGCACAAAATGGAGAAGTTGAGAGATCCTAAGGCAAGACACGTAGCCGAGACCTCCAAGAACTCAAAACGAACACGAGCATGGATGATCATCGAGTGTTCAAACGATGACGTCCAAGTCTTGAGGACGGTCAAAAATGGGGTGTCTACACCAGCATACTGGCAAGTCGAGGGCATCCCTCTAGCCCCACCCCTCGATATGCTAGCCCTACTAGTGGAAAGGATGTCTGCAGCTCGAGTGCGACTCGACGATGGCATATCAGCAGCCCTCTTCATAGGAGCACAGACACCTATTAGAGGAGGCATCAAGTATGTATAGCGGTATGTCGCATACTCCCCCTCCTCCAAGAATAGAACTGCGTCGACACCCAGCATAAGGTCATCAACCTCCCGGGGAGTGAGACTCTCTATAGAACACATGTCCAGTGGGGGCGGTGAGGGGATCTCCTGAGCGGGATTGCCCATCGTCTGACGCATGAAGCAATCCCTGAGAAACCAAGCTCTGCCGGCTGGTCCCTCAAACAAAACCTTGTATCGGGAGGCGCCCCATGCCCTGGCGAATTGGAACCGAGAATACCCAGGCATCGCCAACCAAGGCTGCCAAGTGATCTGTGGATAGCAAGTGCATAAACTGATTAGTTGTCATAAATATGCAAGATAAATCAAAACTGAAACCATGAAGAACTAAGAGTTCTGGATTACCTCCGTCGCCCGCACAATGTCGAAATACTGCCTCAGATATGGCAGAGTCTCCCGAGGCCTAAACCAGCACCGACCATCGAAACTGTGTGAATATGGCACACCCAGTGGTGCCTCGACCTCCGGCTCAGGAGAGAGCATTGGGAAGTAGGCGTAAACCCACAGCTGTGAAAGGCAAGACAGTGGCTGTCAAGATACAGAATGTATAGAAAATACAGAATGCTGAGTGCAGAATGTGAGTACAGAATGTACATAGAATGCAGAATGCAGACTTGCAGAATGCGGATACAGAATGTATAAAAAATGCAGAATGCTGAGTACAGAATGTGAATACAGAATGTATAGAAAATGCAGAATGCTGAGTGCAGAATGCGGATACAGAATGTATAGAAAATGTCGAATGCTGAGTGCAGAATACGAATGCGAATGCAGAATGCTGAGTGTAGAATGCGAATACAGAATGTACAGAGAATGCAGAATGTTGAGTACAAAATGTGATGTGTGCAATGTGTGCAGTGCGCTGCGTACAAATAATGAAAAGCAGAAATGCAAATCAAGAGGGGCAGAGTGTACCTCCCAGGCTCTCCAGTAGCCGCCTACTATGGTCCACCGCTCCTGAGAGGTCGTGCTCATATAGCAGTAAAGGGTAGCAAGGCCAGCGCCGCCCCAATCGAAGTGCTGAACCTGTGATAGGTCTACCAAAGCACTGAGAAGATAAAGCCCGACTGTGTTCCCCCCTGTCGGAGAACAGTGTGGTCCCGAGAAGGAACACCAAAAATCCCCGGGCATACTGCTGTATGGCCTCAAAAGTCTCGGGCGTAGTCCTCCTGTACTGCTCAGCGAACCAGGTGTACCTGACCCGACCTGATGATCTGTCGATCGGCGGATGGGCTCCAAGTAGATACGTCCAAGCCGCCTCCCACTCGTCCATATCGGTATTATATGGGATCGACCGGCCTGCCACGTCGAGGGCCGTCAACATCGAGAAGTCAGACGGGGGTCATCGTCATGTCCCCGGCAGTAGAGAAAAGAAAGAAGTTGGTGGTGTCCCACCATCTCTCTACTAATGCACCTAAAAGGGTCCTGCTCGCCGGATGACGCGACAACCCCATACAAAACAGGCCAAATCTCGCCTCATCAACAATATGCCAAACGGCATCTGGGAGCTCCATGTACCACTCCCTCGCAATAATCGACCCATAACCCCATGTGAAACGGGAGGATACCTGCAGGTAGAATGAACAGATGTAATCAGTCTCAAAATAAACAGAATGTTGCGTTATGAACTGTGTGTTCAGATTGAGCAGTCTTATGAGCCATGTGCAAATAAATATAATGTTGTGTTATGAACTATGTGTTCAGATTGAGCAGTGTTATGAGCCGTGTGCAAATTAAACAGAGTGCTGTGTTATGAACTGTGTGTTTAGATTGAGCAGTGTTATGAGTCGTGTGCAAATTAAATAGAATGTTGTGTTATGAACTATGTGTTCAGATTGAGCAGGAGTTATGAGCCGTGTGCAAATTAAATAGAATGCTGTGTTATGAACTGTGTGTTTCAGATTGAGCAGTGTTATGAGTTGTGTGCAAAGTAAATAGAATACTGCGTTATGAACTGTGTGTTTAGATTGAGCAAAATGCTGCGTTATGAACAGCGTGTTCAGATTGAGCAAACCCTACGTTATGAACTGCGTGTTCAGATTGAGCAAATACTGCGTTATGAACTGCGTGTTCAGATTGAGCAAACCCTACATTATGAACTGTGTCTTCAGGTTGAGCAAAATACTGCGTTATGAACTGTGTGTTCAGATTGAGCAAAACGCTGCGTTATGAACTGTGTGTTCAGATTGAGCAAAACTGCGTTATGAACTGCGTGTTCAGATTGAGCAAAACCCTGCGTTATGAACTGTGTGTTCAGATTGAGCAAAATACTGCGTTATGAACTGCATGTTCAGATTGAGCAAATACTACGTTACGAATTGTGTGTTCAGATTAAGCAAATACTGCGTTATGAACTGTGTGTTCAGATTGAGCAAAATACTGCGTTATGAACTGCGTGTTCAGATTGAGCAAATACTGCATTATGAACTATGTGTTCAGATTGAACAAAATACTGCGTTATGAATTGTGTATTCTGATTGAGCAGAATACTGTGTTATGAACTGTGCGGTCAGATTGAACAGTGTGCTATGTTATGAGCTGTGTGCCCAACGAACAGAATGTTGTGTTATAAACTGCGTGTTCAGATTGAGCAAATACTGCGTCATGAACTGTGTGTTCAGATTGAGCAAAATGCTGCGTTATGAACTGTGTGTTCAGATTGAGCAGAATACTGTGTTATGAACTGCGCCGTCAGATTGAACAGTGTGCTATGTTATGAGCTGTGTGCCCAATGAACAGAATGTTGTGTTATAAACCGCGTGTTCAAATTGAGCAAATACTGTGTTATGAACTGTGTGTTCAGATTGAGCAAAATGCTGCATTATGAACTGTGTGTTCAGATTGAGTAGAATACTGTGTTATGAACTGTGCGGTCAGATTGAATAGTGTGCTATGTTATGAGCTGTGTGCCCAACAAACCGAATGTTGTGTTATGAGCTGTGTCTTCAGAATGAGTAGAATACTGTGTTATTAGCTGTGTGACCCAAATGAGCTGTATGCCCAATGAACAGAATGTTGTGTTGTGAGCTGTGTGCCGAGTCAGCATTGTGTTATGAATAAGCTGTGTGCCAAGTCAGCATTGTGCTATGCGTGAGCTGTGTGCCAAATGAATGAAGTGTTGTGTATGCAAACGTGTTCAGAACGAGCAGGTATAATACATAGCGAAAGTTTGAAATGTGCAACAAATGCAAAATACTTCACAGAGAATGTAAAATAAAGTACGCACCTCTCACACATGATGAGATAGGTGGGACTCAGGCTCCCGTAGCAGTAAGTCTACCGGCGCCCTATCGCGCGAAGTCGATAAAATGATGAAAGGTACTGGGAGGTAGTATATGCTCCTGCGGGTGGTACCTCTCCTGGTCGAATGGCTGAATCCTCGGAGGCAACGGTATAATATCGGGCTCATCCTCTACTCTCGGGGAGCCTCCGCCATATGGAATATCATCGGCCATCTGAAGAAAGATGCAAAAATGAGCAAAAATGAGCCAAATAAGCCAAAATTGCAAAAAGTCAACAAAAGTCAACTCTCGGGAAGAGAAAAAGTCAACTAAAGTCAACACCCGAGAAAAGGTGCTAAACTTCGAGACAAACATACCTCAAGTGGTGAAAATGGAGAAAGAAGCTCCGAAAACAAATTCTAATCGGTTCAAAACGAAGAGAATTGAAAGTTTTCGCGAAACAACTTTGTGTGGGGCATTGGAAAACATGCATAAAGTGTAGATCTGAAAAAAGAGAAAAGGGTCTAGGGAGGAGGAGAAGTTGATTTCGGCCTTGGAGGTGTGATGGAAAGTGATTTGGAGTTGTCCACTTAAAGATCCGGCCTTAAAAGGACAAAACTGTCCCTGTTTTTATAGACTGGTCGGCCGGCCAACTGGCTGGCCGACCAGTCTATGAAAACAAGGACAGTTTTGGTTAACAACTGGTCGGCCACTGATCTAGGTGGTCAGCCACCCTCTTGGATGATCTTCAGGGCTTCATTGTTCTCCCTGTGTGTTTTGGTGATGATTGGAGTCCTCAGCTCTCAAGAAAGTGCAAGAAAAGTACACTTTTTGGCTCAAAATTGTCCCCACGGGAACTTCAATTCAAGTCTTCGGTGCGTAGCTCATCATTACTCGTTAAGAGCAAGGTGTATCCTTTTTAAGTATGTTGTGACCCCTCCGAGAGGTAAATTGGAGGTTTCGGTTAAATTAATCTCGTTAAGGCTCATGTTTCCTTATTCGGCATTTTGTTTCGAACATACTGTTGAAGTTGCACTTCTCTCGCATTGTCATGCACACTTTCCTCTCTTGCATTTGTTATGCACACTTTAAGCGCATTGTTATGCACACCACTCGTCGCATGTGTTATGCACGTCTCGTTGCATTGTTATGCACACCACTTGCTTGCATTGTTATACACGTTTCTCGTTGCATTGTCATGCACTCTCCACCTGTATTGTCGCGCACACTTTAAGCGCATTGTTATGCACACTTCACCTGCATTGTTATGCATTCTTTCACTTGTATTGCTATGTGCACTTCAGTTGCATTGTTATGTACCCACACTTTGCTTGCATTGTCACACACATTCACTCGCATTGTTATGCACTTTTAACTTGCATTGCTATGCATGTTTCCATCGGCATTGTATATGCACGTGTTTATCTCGTATTGGAAATATACCTTGATATAGCATTGAACATGTGTTTCTAACTATATTGTACCTGTTGAGTTTCTTTCTTATGCAGGCACGATATTGTACGTACGGTTCATTTGAAGCTGGCGCGACCAGACGATATCGTATGTACGGTTCATTCAAAAGAAGTTCCGACACAATGAGAACTGCATAATTTTCTTATACCCTTTCTGTTAGAATGTGTAAGACTGTGGTTTCTTATTCGCTTGCTTAAACTGTTGCATTTATTGTGTATAATTGTTTCATTACAGCTTTCTTTGGATGATCATAAGTTATGTTCAGCATTGTGCATGTCATTTGCATTTTGACCCTGCCTGCGGGCACATCTCTTTGTTATCTTGCCTGCTTGTCTAAGTCTTCGGCCTTGTCAAAAATGGGTCTTGTCTGGGCTTTGACATTCACTCCCGTCACTTCTTGACTTCCGAGTTCTATCAAAGACGGGCAACTGTAGACACCTCATTTTTGACCGACCTTAAGACTCAGACGTCGTCGATTGAGCACTCGGTGATAGTGCATGTTTGTGCTCGTTCGAGTTTCCAAAGTTTTCGACTGGGTGCCTTGCCTCCGGGCCTCTGAACTCTTTGTGCTTTGGCTCGGTTTGTGGACCAAGCCTTGTTTCTCTTCCCTAGAAGGAGGAAGTGGTCTTGTAGACCACCTCTTTGTGGTCGTAGACCACTTTTCGCTCTTGGAGTCTTCGACCGCGCGCCTTGACTCGGGACCGCTTAACGTTCTCCGTTTGGCGTGATTTTTGAACCACACATTGCTGCCTCTACCTAGAGGGACACTATGGTCTGGGAGACCACTTTTGGGGTCGTTGACCACTTTTGGTGCTCGTAGACTAGTTTTCGGGTGTCCCGGCTGTGCGCCTTGCCTCCCGGACTTTCGTCTTGCATCCTTTTTGGTTTGTTTTTGGTACAAACCTTGTTTTTCTTGTTTGGAAGGTGGTAAAAGGGTGGGAGACCAGTTCTTCCCCTTGGAGACCACTTTCCTTCATGCCAGCCAGTTTTTTGGTCGGGCAACTGGTTTTCTGGGTCTTTAGGCCACCTTTTCTGGTCGGCCACCACACCACTGCCTTGCTTTCATGCTGCAAACCATCTTCCCCCATGGCCGACCACTTCCACTAGTCGGTCGACCAGTAGAAGTAGCTGGCCGACCACTTCAAGTGGTCGACAGCTTTCCATCACCTGTTTTGAGATATTTTTAGGCCAACTGTTACAGCTGGAAGGCATAGAAGCCATCCTCCATACACGTGTATGGAGGGATGGCTTTAGGCCAAAAGCTTGTCCAACAAGCTTGACCTTTGGTTCTCTATATAAGAGAACCTCCCCCCTCCTTCTCCAGGTTCAGATTTTGTGGCTTGAGCTAGATACACACTTGTCTCTATATTTCCTTGTTTGCTCTTGTTTTGTGCCTTAAAGTGTATATTCATCATACTATTGCACACAAACACACACTCAAACACCATCCTTTTGTTGCTGACGCTCTTTGAGGTTGGTTTTAGAGTTTTTGGATTGGTTTGAGCTCAAAGAAGTTGCTGGAGTTGCAACTTTGAAGGTGTTCTTCAAGGGTGAGCTTTTAACCCTTAAGACCCTTGTTTTGGTTTAAGCTTTTGGACCTATTTGCATGCTTATTTTGGTTTGACTTTAAACTGCAAAAAGTTCTAATTTTATATGCTTAACATGTTTGTTTAAGGTCTCTTTTGTGTTGGGGGTAGTCTACCCCCTCTTAGGCCTTGTTAGGCCTTGTTTTGAGCCATTCCTTTAGGCTCTTGTTTTATCCTTTGCATGACCTTTCTACCACTGAATTCTAGAGGAATTTCAGTGGTGGAAATGGTGTTTTAAGGTCCCAAATAGGAGAGGGTCATCCCCTCTCCTTATGTTCTTGTATGCTTGCTTCATTTGCCTCATGTTTGAACATGTTTGTTAAGCTTATGTTGGCTCCATCTTAGCATGTATTTGGGGTCATTTTGACATGGCATACCACTATTTTGGTTTGGTTTTGTCACCTCTTGCATGCCTTATACACTTGTAGTGTATTTCTCACAAACTAGTCTTGTATGCTTCATGAAATAGCATGTCTTCCTAGCTTGTTTCGAGTCCATTTCTGCATGTTCTTGGTGTTGTTTTGCCATGATATACCTCTGTTAAGGTTTGGTTTGATAGCTCTATGCACGCTCCATGCACTTGTAGTGCAATTCCACAAACTAGCCTAATGTGTATCATGCTTTAGACCCTCATTCTAGCATGATTTTGGCTTAACTTTAAGAAGCTTTGTCCATGTTTTAGCATGCTCTAGCTCTGAGTTGTGTTGTTTTGGTCATGCATGCCATGCTTTGTATAGCTATAATGCATTCTAGCTTGTTAGCTTCATGTATCAAGTCCACTAGCATGCATTGCTTGGTCTATTTGAATGATTTGGAATCATTTGTTATGAGATTTCAGTGCATGTTTCATGGTCATGCACTTGTATTGGTCACTCTTTCCATGCTTTGGAGAGTTGGTGTTTTATGCCTTAAACATGAGTCATTGCGTATGCCTTCATGCCTAAGCTTGCGAGCTATCATTTCAATGTGATTTTGGGGTTATTTTACCATAATATAACTCTGATTTTTGTTGGCAAAGCCATCTCATGCTTGGTCTTGGTAGGTGTAGTGTAATCATTCCTTTTGGCCTTGCATATTCCATGCTTTATACCCTCCATGTTAGCTTATTTTGGCTTCCTTCCATACATGTTTTAGTATCATTTTGACATATTCTAGGACTATTTTGGGTTGCCTTAGCCATATGCTTCATGTTTTGCATAGTTGTATTGCAATTGGCCTTGCTAGTTTCAAGCTTTGGGCACCATAGCATGCTTCATTTGCATTGTGTGCATGATTTGGCATTATTTACCATGATATTTCAGAGCATATAGGACTACCATGTTCCCACTTCTTTCATGCTTTGAATGCCTTTGAGTGTCATGCATTTGTTGCCTTGTTTGTAGCCTAGCATGTATGCCATCATGCCTAGGTCCTTGAGCCCTCATCCTAGCATGTTTTGGTCTTTGTTTAGACCTAATTAAGCTCTGTCCATGGTTGGTTCATGCATTTGTCCCATGTGTTGCATGTCCCTTTGTATTGTCCTTTTTGCTAGCCTTATGCCTTAAAGACCCTAGCATGCCATGCTTGTATTGTTTGAGTGATTTGGTATCATTTCATACCTTATTTCAGTGCACTTAGTGTTGTTACACTTCCACATTTGTCACTCTTTGAGCACTCTTGAGGGTTGTGCTCTTAGGCCTAGTGGATAGGCCAATGCATGTGCATGCTTGTATATGCTTTTGTGCCTTCATTTCTTAGCATTATGGCCGCTGATTTAGGCATGACTGAGGTCTTTTCATTTTGGTTTAAGTCCATCGAGCACGTTATATGAATGTTATTACATTGCCTCATGTTGTTACATGCTTATGTTGCCTTGCATTGTGTATGCGTGCATTAGCCTTGACAGCATGCTCATGTTGCATTAGCATTGTTTGCATGTCATTAGCTTTGTTAAGTTGATCATGTCATATTGCATTGTGTATGCATTGTGTATTGTGTATGCATTGTTAACTTGATCATGTTAAGTTGTTTGCATTGTGTATGCCATGTTACATTGCATTGTGCATGCCATGTTACATTGCATTGTGCATGCTTGTTGTTGGCATTTTGTTTTGCATGCTTGACTTGCATTGCATTTGTTTGGATTAGGTGTTAGTCTAAACACGAGGAACGAGGGACATTTCATACTTGAAGTGATGAAACGTGCCTCAATTCTTGGTCACCGACGCTCTTGATCATACATGATAGAGTTCAAGGCTTTATGTGTTTATGTGTGCATTCATTTACATTGATTCGTGCAATCTTGGCTTCTCGGCCATCATGCATTGAGATGCGTGATTGGTGGTCCGAGGGTCGAGAACCACACTCCCTTGAGCTTATGAAATGATAGGGAGGGTGGTTATGCACACATACCTCGCAAATACATTGCCATGCCCTTTCTTACTCTCTGTTGCAGCAAACTGGAGAAGTGCAGCAAAAACTGGTCGGCCGACCAGTAAAAGTGGCTGGCCGACCACTTTTTCTGGTATGCAGCAAAGAAAAGTGATCGGCAGGTGGTCCCTCCCATCAACAACTGGTCGGCCATGTTCCTACAGGTTCCCATGGTGGAGTTGATGCTTTGTGGAGCTTTGTGCAAGGTTCTGAGAACAATTGCAAACAGAGGCAAGTTGGGCATCGCGACGGATTTCCGAATGAGGCGACCGAGCATGCATGCACTCCTCATCCCAAGGACCTCTCTTTGTTGCTTTCCTTAGCTAGCTTATGCTTTGGTTCTGTACTTAAGTAGTTAATGCGTTTAGCTACTTATTTGTATTTGATTAGCTTGATTTGTAATAATTAGTTGTAGCTAGTTATTGAGTTTTTGATTTGTAATAATTAGTTTAATTAGCTTAGATTAGCTAGTCACCTTCTTATTCGGACCCTCCGTCGAGAGGTGTAGACACCCCATTTTTGACTGACCTTAAGACTCAGACATCATCGACTGAGCGCCCGGTGATGGTGCATGTTGTGCTCGTTCTGAGGTTTCGGAGTTTTGGCTGAGAGCCTTGCCTCCGGGCCTCAGAACTTTTTGTGCTTTGGCTCGGTTTACGGACCAAGTCTTGTTTTCCCTTCCCGGAGGGAGGGAGTGGTCTTGTAGACCATCTCTCCGTGGTCGTAGACTACTTTTCGTGGTCGTAGGCCACTTTTCCCGTTTGGAGACTAGTTTTCGATTTTTGGAGCCTTTGGTTGCGCGCCTTGTCTCGGGACCGCTTGACACTCTCCGTTTGGCGTGATTTTTGAACCACACCTTGTTGCCTCTGCCTAGAGGAACACTGTGGTCTGGGAGACCACTTTTGTGGTTGCATACCACTTTTGATGCTCGTCAGCTAGTTTTCGGGGCTTTTGACTGCGTGTTTCGCCTTCCAATTTCTCGTCTTGCATCCGCTTTGGTTTGCTTTTGGTACAAACCTTGTGTTCCTTGTTCGGAAGGTGGTACAAGGGTGGGAGACTAGTATTTCTCCTTGGAGACCACTTTTCCATTTTCTAGCTAGTTTTCTTGTCAGATAACTGGCTTTCTTGGTCCTTGGACCATCTTTTCTGGTCGGCCACCACACCACCACCTTGCATTTAGTGTGTTGACCTCTCCCACCTATGGCTGACCAGTTTTTGCTCTGGTTGACCACTTAAAGTGGTCGGTCGACCACTTAAACTAGCAGGGCGACCACTTCAAGTGGTCGACTGCTTTTTGACACCTTTTTGGAGATATTTTGGGACAGCTGGCACAGTTGGAGAGCATTTGAGCCATCCTCCATACACGTGTATGGAGGGATGGCATTCAAGCTTAGCTTCTCCAAGAAGCTTTGGCTTTCCTCCTCTATAAGAGGGAGGCTCCTCCTCTCTTCTCCAGGTTCAGAAAATCTGAGGGAAGAGGATAGATATAGTGTTGTATCTATATTGCCTTGTTTGCTTCATTTTCATGCCTTAAAGTGTAGATTTGTCTTACTTTAACACACAAACACACACTCAAACACCATCATTTTGCTACTGAGGTGCTTAGGGGCTGATTTTGGTGTTCTTGGATTGTTTTGAGCTTGAAAAACCTGCTGGAGTTGCAGTTATAAAGAGGGTCTTCAAGGGTGAGCTTTTGACCTTTAAATCCCCCTTTCTTGCTTAAGCTTTTAGCCTACCTTTCATGCTATTTTAAGCTTGACTTATAACTGATAAAAGTTCTGGTTTTGCATGCTTTTGATCTTTGTTTAAGATCACTTTTGTGTTTGGGGTTGTTTACCCCCTCTTAGGCCTTGTTTGGCCTTATTTTTGAGCCTTTTTTGTGAGCTTTGGGACCACCTTGTTTTGGCCTTCTCACCACTGAAATCCAGAGGGATTTCAGTGGTGGGGATGGTGTTTTAAGGTCCTAAGAAGGGGAGGGTCATCCCCTCTCCTTGCATCTTCAATACATGCCTTAGTATGCCTCATGTTTGAGCATCTTTACTAAGTGTATGTTGACCATATCTTAGCTTGTATTTGTGGTTATTTAGCTATGGCATACCACTGTTTTCGCTTGCTTTGGTCACTCCATGCATGGTTAATACACTTGTAGTGTAAATCACACAATCTAGTCTTGTATGCCTCATGTTTGAGCATGTCTTTCTAGCTTGTTTTAGAGTCATCTCAGTGGGTTTTTGGTGTTGTTTTAACATGCCTTAGATTTTTTTTGGGTTGGTTTGGTTGGCTCTTGCATGCCTAATATACTTGTAGTGTAAATCCCTTAAACTAGCTTTGTATGCTTCGTGAAGTAGCATGTCATTCTAGCTTGTTTTCTTTCCATTTCAGCATGTTTTTGGTGATGTTTTGCCATGCCATACCTTTGTTAGGGTTTGGTTTGGTTAGCCTTTGCATGCTCCATGCACTTGTAGTGCAATCCCATGAAATAGCCTAACATGCATCATGTTGTAACATGTCATTTTAGCATGCTTTTGGCTTAGCTTAAAGAAGACTTTGTTCATGTTTTAGCATGTTTAAGGTCTGATTTGTGTTGTATTGGTCATCTATGACTTGCTTTGTATAGCCTTGGTTCAATCTAGCTTGTTCGCTTTGTGTATTGAATCCTCTAGCATGCATTACTTGGCTTATTTCAATGATTTGGCATCACTTGTTATGTGATTTCAGTCCATGTTTCATGGCCATGCATTCACATTTGTTACTCATTCAATGCATTGGAGGGTTTGCCCCTTTATGCTTTAACATGAACCGTTGCGTATGCCTTCATGCCATAGATTGCGAGCCACCATTTGAATGGTTTTTTTGGGGTTATTATACCATGATATAACTCTAATTTTTATTGCTTAAGTCATCCCATGCTTGGTCTTAATAGGTGTAGTGTAATCCACCTTATTTGCCTTGGATATATCATGTCTCATGCCCCTCATGCAAGCATGTTTTGGCCTCCTTCCATGCATGTTTTAGACTCATTTTAACATGTTCTAGGACTGTTTTGGGTTGCCTTGGTCACATGCTTCATGTTTTGTATACTTGTAGTACAAGTGCTCTTGCTTGCTTCAAGGTTTAAGCACGATTGCATGCTTCATTTGTGTTGTGTACATGATTTAGCATCATCTAACATGACATTTCAGAGCTTATAGTGTGCTTTTGTTCTTACTTCATTCATGCTTTGAATGCCTCTAGGTATTGTCCATGTTTGCCTCGCTTATGGCTTAGCTTGTATGCTTGCATGCCTAGGCCTTTGGGCCCTTATCTCAGCATGTTATGGTCCTTGTTTTGACCTACTTGAGCTCTGTCCATGCTTAGTTCATGCATTTGTGCCATGTATTGCATGCCTCCTTTGTGTTGCTCTTTGCTAGCTTTCATGCCTTAGGACCCTAGCATGCTTTACTTATGTTGTTTGAATGATTTGGCATCATTTCTTGCTTCATTTCAGTGCACTTAGTGTTGTTACACTTCCACTTCTGTCACTCATTGAGCACTCTTGAGAGTTGTGCTCTTTGGCCTCTTTGATGGCCAATGCATTGCGCATGCATGCCTTGCTTTATGTGCCTTCATTTCATCACCAATGGCCACTGATTTGGGCATGATTGAGGTCTACCCTTTTGGTTTAAGTCCATTGAGTATACCATGTATATTACATTGAGCATGTCATGCTTGGTATATTTCATAAGTTACCCTTGTTGCATTGCATTGTGCATGCATGCATTACATTATGCTTAGAACCTTATGAATGCCTTGCATTGAGTATGCCATCTAGTTTTTAGCATTTAGCATTGTGTATGCTAGTTGTTACATACTTTAGCATTGTGCATGCCATTAGCCTTGTTAGGTTGTTCACATTGCATTGCATGTTTGCATGCTTAAGTCATATCGCATACTTACATGATCGAGTCACATTGTGTATGCCATGCTTGCTTGCATTGTGTTTGGAATAGGAGTTAGTCCAAACACGGGAAACGAGGGACATTTCATACTTAAAGTGATGAAATGTGCCTTAATTCCCGATCGCCGACGCTCTTGATCATACATGATAGAGTTTTAGGCTGTATGTGTTTACTTGTGCATCCATTTTATATTGAATTGTGCAATTTCGCCTCTCGGCCATCATGCATGGAAATGCGAGATTGGTGGCCCAAGGGTCAAGAACCTACACTCCCTTGAATTCATGACATGGTAGGAAGGGTGGTTGTGCACACATATCTTGCAAATACATTGACATGCCCTTTTTTGCTCTCTGTTGCAGAAAACTGGGATTCAGCAGCAACAACTGGCCGGCCAGCTAGAAAAAGTAGCTGGCCGACCACTTTTCTAGTTTTTCAACAACCAAAAGTGGTCGGCAGGTGTTTCTAGAGACCAAAAGTGGTCGGCCACCCTCCCACAGGATTTCTAAGGTGAAGTTTCAGCTTTCTGGAGCTTGGTGCAAGTTTCTGAGAACAAATGAAAACAGAGACAAATCGGGGCATCGCATTGGATTTCCGAACAAGGCGACCGGGCTTGCATGCATTCCTCTCCCTCTGAAGCTCCTGCTTTTACTGCTTTCCTTAGCTGCCATGCTTAGATAGCTAGGCTTTGCTTTGGTTTGTACTTTAATTAGTTAATGCGTTAGCTATTCAATTCGTTCTGTAATAATTAGTAAACTAGGATTAGTTAATTAATTGTGTTGTAATAATTAGTTTACTTCGCTTAGATTAGCTAGTTAGCTTCTTATTCGGTCCCTCTTTCGAGAGGGCGTATTGTTGTAATAAGCATGCGTGTGTGTGATGCATGTCTTCCAACCTCCATTTTTTTCTCCCTTTTACTTAACCGCTTACGATGGTTAGTTTTAGGGCATGTTTAATTTAGAATACCTTATGCTCGCATGCGTGCATCCATTCATTTGTATTGCATGCACGCACCGGGCTCAGCGCATCATACTGACTGCATTGTATTTCAATTCCAATTTGAATACATGTATCAAGTTGCATTTCATATGCCATTCTAGAATAGCCGAGCCTATCTTAGTTACATTTTCGCATGTGTTGCATCAGCCATCTTAACATGAACTAGGATTATGCATGATTTCTACCTAGTTCTTTGTTTTGGCTCGGAGTACACTGTGAGTGTTTACGCTTTAGCATACTGCACGTGTGTTAATGTTGCCATGAAAGCATGCTTGCCATAAGGCTAATTGCTTACGTGATTAACTGCCTGAATGCCTGTGGGTGAAGGTTGGATTACTTGAATTGGAACAATTCATCGAAACCCGCATTTTAGCCTACTTGCGAGTAGCAAACTTCAAACCATTTTCCAAACAAACAGATATGCGACGCTTTGTTCCAAATTAGGCGATCTAGTCTATACTTGTTTGTTGTGCGCATCATTTAGTAAGATTAGCTAATTAACCGGAATAAGAGTACATGTGTTTTCAAAAACAAGATATCATGCTTAGTACAGGCCGATCTTTGATCTGGCGAGCGGGGGTGCTCATAGATGACCTTTCCCAATCGTACCCAAGTTCCCGAGCTGAGGCAACTTTGGTGATGACGGACACGTGGCCTTAGGCACGAGTCAGGGTTTCCTAAATTTTCCCAAAATAAAATATTTAGGTGGCTGCTTTGTATCTGGCAAAGCAGTCCATGTTTGGCACTTCTTTATAAAAATCAGTTTTCCAAAATGATTTGCCGGATTTGGACTCTTTGGTGATTTATCGGTCATACATTGCACATTGTAAGATTAAATTCAGAACTATGACATTTGAGTCCGAACTGTAGTAGCTCAGAGAACAAAATGAGATTTTCTCGGGAGTTCTCTCCGGGGGCGCGTCTACAGTTTCTGGCAACTCTGCTAGGGAGTTTAGAGAACTTGACTCAAATTCATGATATCGTGTTTTGTTCACACTTATGTGTCTCTTTGCATTGCATTTGCATTGGTGCGCCTAGGACACCGTGTTTGCCATATGCTATTCCTAAACGGTTTGCCGGAGGCCTGCTTTGAGAAGCGTGCCATAAGGCTGACCAGTTGTGGGCTCTACTACGATGGGAACACAAACCTCGATTTTTTTGCTAAAGCACCCTCTTTTACCATTCGACCTAGTACATATCGGAATCCATAGTCACTATCCCAAACTAGGACAGGTTGTTTACCCGATTTTAGGTTTCTTAAAACCGCTGTGTGCGTAGTGTAACCCTAGCCCCTAACAAAATAGGACAGGGAAACCCTGCCCCAACATAGGGGTGTTTTGGCTCTCACTTGCTTGTTATGTGCTGTTAGAGTGTGCCTCTACAGGTTGCATATCAATTTGCAAGTCTACGTATCAGGCCTGCGGGCATTAGTATTTTGAGAATCCATTATATCTGCGGGTATCAGATTCAGTTTTGGGGTAATAATTTGGGGAACAGTGATCAGTGGTCGAATACAGTTATTCAGTTATGCTTATATCTGTTCCGATAAAATTGGGCTGAGAAGCCGCCTATTTTCTCTTTCAAGGGGGGGAGTTCAGAGATTCAGTTCAAAGCAACCAGTGTTCTCCTTCGCTGAGGCAAGGCAGAGAAAGGCCAATCAAGGCTCACCGGTTCATCAGATCCGTCAGCCACTAGTCACATCACCTCTGTTCAGTTCAGCGGATTCGCGATGACACAGAATTCAGAAGAAATTGTGGTCATGGCAGCAACATTAAACCAGGGAATCGCCATGTGTAGACACCCCATTTTTGACCATCCTCAAGACTTGGACGTCACCGTTTGAACACTCGGTGATCATCCATGTTCGTGTTCGTCTCGAGTTCTCGGAGGTTTCGGTCGCGCGCCTTGCCTCAAGACCTCTTGACTTGTTTGCTTTGTGCTTGGTTTTGCACCAAACACTTGTGTTTTTGCTTCTGAGGGCAGGGAATGGCTCGTTGGCCATCCCCACACCTCACCGGCCTTGGCTTGAAGCCACCGGCCCTGTTTTGTTCCCATCGGCCAAGAGTTTTGGCCGGTTGGCACCTTTTGTGGTCGGTCGGCCACCTTTGTTGATTAATCGGCCATTTCTACTGGTCGACCCCTTTCCATCTGCTTTTGGCAGACATTTTATGCCAGCTGTAACAACTGGCATCCACAATTGACCCCTTCCATACACGTGTATGGAGGGATTTGTCTCTTGCTTAGCTTGCTTTGGAAGCTTTGCAATTTTGGAATTCTATAAAGAGGGAGCTTCTCCTCCCTCCTAAAGGGTTCCAGAGGTTTAGAGAATTAGGGTTAGAGAGTGAGATACAACTTTGTATCTATATTCCCTTATGTGATCCCATTTTGTGACCTAAAGTGAGTTTTGCCTTGCTTTTGCACTAGAACACCTAGCATTACACCATCCTTTTGAAGCCTTAGAAGGTTGTTGTTAAGGTTCTTGAGCTGATTTTGATCAGAGAAACCTGCTGGAGCTTGGTTCTTGAAGAGGTTCTACAAGGGTGAGTTCCTTGCTTTAGATTCCCCTTTTTTGCATAAGCTTTTTGCCTACCTTACATTTATTTTTAAGCTTCGACTATAACTGATAAAAGTTCTGATTTTTTGTGCTTTAGAACTTTGTTCAAGGTTTCTTTGAGGTTTGGGGATGTGTCCCCCCTCCAAGGCCTTGTTAGGCCTTGTTTTAGGCCATCCATTTTGGCCCTTGCTTTGAGCTTTGCATGACCTCTCTACCACTGAAATCTGGAGGATTTTCAATGGTGGAGAGGTGGTTTTGAGGTCCCAAATAGGAGAGGGTCATCCCCTCTCCATGTTGTCTTTTATGTTTGCACAAATGGCTTGTGTTGTGGCTTTTATGCCTAGCTTGTTTTAGCTTCATTTCAGTAGGTATTAGGCCTTGTTTTGCCATGTTATACCTCTGTTTCAAGTTGGTTTAGACATGCCGTGTATGCTTCATACACTTGTCTTGTAATCCCATGTTTTGGCCTTAACATGCATCATGTTGTAACATGTCTTTCTGGCATGATTTTGGCTCAACTTCAAGAAACTTTTATCCACGTTTTGGTATGCTTGAGGTCTGATTTTGGTTGTTTGGGTCATCTATGACTTGCTTTGTATAGCTACCATGTAATCTAGCTTGTAGGCTTTAAGTGTTGAATCCTCTAGCATGCTCTACTTGCATCATTTCAGTGGTTTGGCATCACCTAGAATGTCATTTCAGTCTATATAGTATGCTCTTATGCTTGCTTTCATTACTCCTTTAATGCTTTAAAGAGTTGTTGTTTAATGCTCCATGTTTAGACCATTGTGTATGCTTCCATGCTTAGGCCATTTAGACGCCGTCTAAGTGGGTTTTCGGTCTTGTTTAGACCTTCCTTGGGACTGTTTTAGGTCCCCTTGGCCCTTTGGGGCTTGCTTCATATAGCCTCGGTTTGAGTCCCATGGCTAGTTTCAAGTTTTGGGCTTTGTCGCATGCTTTGCTTGCTTTGTTTAGTTGGTTTGGCACCCTTTCTAACATGATTTCAGAGCTTACAATGTATGTCATTTGTCCATGTTTATCCTCTTCTAAGTGTGCTTAAAAGTTGCCCTTTTATGCTTGAGTGTTGGACCATTATGCATGCATGTTTGTATGTGGTTTTGTCTTTCATTCCATAGCATAATGGCCACTGTTTTGGACCTATTAGAGAGCTGTCCATCTTGGTGTAAGCCCATCCCTTGCATGTTGTTGTATGCTATCCTTGCGTGTTGTTGCATACTTGGCCTATCGCATGTTGTCACATGCTTGAGTTATATTGCGTTTGGCATGCTTTTCATGGTTAAGTTGTTTCGCATGTTTTCATGCTAGTCCCCTCACATGTTGTTGCATGTTTGTCACTAGCATTGTTGTTACATGCCTCGCATGCCCATTGGTTTAGGTTGTGTGCCTATGGCACATTGCATGTTTGCATGCTTGTTCACATGCTCATCTTGCATTAGCTTGTTCGCATGCTTAGCTTGCATAGTATCGAGCATGCATCCCTCGCCCCTTGATAAACCATGATAGAGGTTGGGGGTCCCTCATTTGTTTTGTGTGCATTTCATTTGATATCAAATTGTACACTTGGCATCTTGGACCATCATGCATTGAAAGGTGTGATTGATGGCCCGAGGGTCGAGAGCCACACTCCCTTGAGTTCATAACATGATAGGGAGGGTAGTGGTGCAAACATTGCTTTGAAAATGTATTGCCATACCTTGTCTGTCCTCTGCTGCAGCAAAACAGGGTCCTGCAGGAAGAGATGGTCGACCGACCATATTCATTGCCGACCGGCCATGAATTGGTGGCCGAGGGCATTATTTTTGGTCAATGACCAATTTCCCATGGCCGGTGGTGTTTCCTCTTAGTCGGTGACCTCCCACAATTTTCATGGAACAGTTCAGAAGCATCCTTGAGACTTATGCAGTCCTCAGAGGTGCAGAGCAGTGTAAACAGAGGCAGCATGAGCATGAAGATGAATTTTTCGAGCGAAGCCGAGCATGCATGCATTCGTCCCTCTTTCCGAGGCTGTTTTACTGCTTTCAGCAGTTTAATTAATTTGTTTAATTAATTAAAGGTCTCTAATATTTAATTAGCTTGTTAGTTAATTAGTTTGTATTATTCTTTCGGTCCCTCCGCGAGAGGGCGAGTTTTGTAATAAGCGTGCGTGTGTGTGATGCATGTCTTCCAACCCCCATTTCTTTCTCCCTTTTACTTAAACCGCTTACGATGGTTAGTTCTACGGCACGTTTCAATTAGAATCCTTATGCTATGCATGCGTGCATCCATTCATTTGTATTGCATGCACCGGGTTCGGCGCATCATACTAATTGCATAGTACTTCAATTCCAACTTGAATACGTGTATTGAGTTGTCGCATTTCACATGCCATTCTTAGGGTAGCCGAGCCTATCTTAGTTGCATTTTGCTTATGATGCATTAGCCATTTTAACATGAACTAGGATCATGCATGATTCCTAACTAGTTTCTTGTTTTGGCTTGGAGTACCAAGTAAATTTTTTTATGCTTTGGCATCTTGCATGAGTGTGAGTGTTGCCGTGATAGCATGCTTGCCATGAGACTATGTGCTTATGTGTTATAACTACCTGAATGCCTGTGGGTGAAGGTTGGATTGCTTGAATTGGAATAATTCGTCGAAACCCGTGTTTTAGCCTACTTGCGGGTAGCAAACTTCAATCCATTTTCAAAATAAACGGGTATGCGATGCTTCGTTCCAATTTAGGTGATCTAGTCTATACTTGTATGCTGCGGGCATCACATAGTAAATCTAGGCTAATAACCGGAATAAGAGTACATAATGTTTTCAAAACTCGATATCGTGGTTAGTAGAGGCCGATCTTTGATCGGGCGAACGGGGGTGCTCATAGCTGACCTTCCCCAATCGTACCCAAGTTCCCGAGTTGAGGCAACTTTGGTGATGACGAACACGTGGCCTTAGGCACGAGTCAGGGTTTCCTAAATTCTCCCAAAATAAAATATTTAGGTGGCGACTCTGTATCTGGCAAAGCAGTCCATGTTTGGCACTTCTTTCTAAAAATCTGTTTTTCAAAACGATTTGCCGGATTTGGACTCTTTGATGATTCATCGGTCTTGCATTGCACTCTACGAGATTAGATACAGGACCGTGACATTGAGTCCTGAACTGTAGTAAGCCCAAGATGAACAAAACAGGGGGATTCCCTCCCGGGACGTTCGGGGACATCTATAGTTCCTGGCAACTCCGCTGGGGATTTAGAGAACTTGACTCGAACTCATGATATCTTGTTTTGACTACACTTATGTGTTTTTTTGCATTGCATGTGCAGTGGTGCGCCTAAGTCACATTGTTTGCCGTCTGCTATTCCTGAGCGGTTTGCCGAAGGCTCGCTTCGAGAAGCGTGCCATAAGGCTGACCGGTTATGGGCTCTGCCACGATGGGAACACAAACCCCGATTGTTACCGGGGCACCCTTTTGACCATTCGACCTAGTGCATATCGGAATCCATAGTGACCATTCCAAATTAGGACAGGTTGCTCACCCGATTGTAGGTTGTTTGAAACTGCTACGTGCGTAGTGAAACCCTAGCTCCTGACAAAATAGGACAGGGAAACCCTAACCCAACATAGGAGTGTTTTGGCTCTCGTTTGCTTGGTACGTGCTGTTAGAATGTATTTCTACAGTTTGCAAGTTCGAGTGTTAGACCTGCGGGTATCAGTACCAGTATTTTTGGGAATCTGTTATATCTGCGGGTATTAGTATGTTTGAGAATCAGTTATATCTGCGGGTATCAGATTCAGTTTTGAGGCAGTAATTTGGGAAACAGTAATTCAGTTATATCTGCGGGTATCTGTCTTGTTAAAAATTGAGCTGAGATCTTGCCTACTTTCTCTTTCAGTTCAGAGATTCAGTTTGGAGCAGCCAGCATTCTCCTTTGTTAAGGCAAGACCAGTCAAGGCTTACTAGTTCACCTGCTCCGTCAGTCACCAGTTATATCATCTCCGTTCAGTTTAGCGGACTTATGATGACACAAGATCTAGAGGAAATTGTGGTTATGGCAGCCGCATTGGATCAAGGAATCGTCTTGCACGATGAGACCAATGTTGAAATACCATATCCGCCTAGGTCGCTTGTCGCGCACCCAGTTGTAGACACCCCATTTTTGACCGTCCTCAAGACTTGGACGTCACCGCTTGAACACCCGGTGATTATCCATGATTGTGTTTGTTTTGAGTTCCCGGAGATCCCGGCTGCGTGTCGTGCCTCAGGACCTCTCAACCGGCTTGTTCTGTGCTTGGTTTTGCACCAAGACTTGTGTGTTTTTGCATTTGAGGGTAGGAGGAGGCTTGCTAGCCATTCCTGAATCCCACCGGCTGCCCCCACCCTCCACCGGCACTCCCTTTTGGCCATCGGTACTGTTTTCTAAAAAACTTTGGCCGGTCGGCACTATATGATGCCGACCGGCACTTTTTTGTGCCGGTGACATTTTTGGCCGGCCGGTGACCCTTCTGAACCCCCTGAGGCATGGTGCATGCCAGCTGTGCCAGCTGGATTACACCATCACTCCTCCTCGTGCATAGGATTGGCCCATGTGCATCTTTGAACCCCTAAAGCTTCTAGAAGCTTGAACCCTTCTGGCCAAGCTTCTTGGAGAAGCTTGGCCAGCTGTTTTGGCTTCTCCAAGAAGCCTTGCCCCCCCTTGACCCCTTTGACCCTTTTTCTCTTTGCTTAGCCACTAAGTTAAGAGCTTTTCTTGGCCTATATAAGCTCCCTTCCCCCCCCTTGAGCTAGGTTAGAACTTTTGGGAGTAAAAACTAGAGATATATCTCTATACCTCTGATATGTATCCATATATATCTATATCTTCCTCTCTCTCATCCTTGTGTGTGTGTTTTAGGCCTAAATAGTGTGTTTTGCCTTACTTTTGCACCACTACACACACTATTACACCTAACTCCGAGATTGAGAGACTTGGAGGGTTGTTTGTTGAGCTTTTGGACTGATTTTGATCACTAGAAGAGGGCTGCACCATCTGCTCTTCAAAGGATCTTCAAGGGTGAGCACTTCACTTTAGATTCCCCATTCTTGCACTAGCTTTCTACCCATCTTGCTTTGTGTTTTTGGCTTTGTGCTTAACATAAAAAAGGCTTGTTTTTCCTTGCTTAAGAACATTCATTAAGATTGTTTTGTGATTTGGGTAGAGTCTCATCATCTTAGGCCTTGTTTTGGCCATTTTGGCGTCTTTTCTTGAAGCTTTACTTACTTGGTGTTTTTGGTCTTCTCACCACTGAAAACCAGTGGGTTTTCAGTGGTGAGGGAGGTATTTTGGAGTCGCATATAGGGGAGGGACACCCCCCTCCCCTTTGTCCCTCTTTGGTCTTTACTTTGGCTCACATAGTAGCATGCATTTTTTTGCCTTATATGCCTTCATTTCAGAGCTTATTTGGGTGTTTTGGATCATATATCATCTCTGTTTTTGGTTGGTTTTGTGGTCCTTAGCATGTTTCTTATACTTGCTTTGTAATGCTCTAGTTTGCCTAGAAATGAGCCATGAGTTTAGGCCATGTTTCTTGCATGTATGAGCCTCACTTCATGAAGATATTAGCATCATTTTGTCATGTTTAAGGGCTGTGAGCCACTATTTTTGCCATGTTTGGTGTGCTTGATGTGGTTGCCTTGTGTTTTGGCTTGTAAATCTTAAGCATATTGGCCCCTAACATGCTTAGCTTGGACCATACTCATGATTTGGCATCATTTAGGATCGCATTTGAGTCCATAAATCATGTTTGTATGTTTACATATGTGACCTATTTCATGCTTTAAGGATGTGCTCCTTTATGCCTAGGAATATGCCTTACGCATGCTTGTATGTTTAGGGTATTTTGGAACTACCACGTCAAGGTGTGTGTGTGTATTTTTGCATGCTAAGAATCTGTTTTTGGTGGCTCAATACATGCTATGAATGGTCATGTTGGTGGTCTTGAAAAGCCCCTTGTTTATGCCTTGGTTTCGGGCCCATTTGCTTGCATGTTTGCATGAGAATTGGTCACCATTTTGGGCATGTTTTACCACTGTTTTTGGGTTGGTTTGAGGGCTGCCCCATTGTGGTCTAGTCCGCCATCACATACTTGCCTCATGTCTATTGCTTAATTGATTCATTAAGTGTTGCAGTATGTTGGTCTTATTGCTTGATTGGTCCATGTTTGCATGACATTTGCATCTTGTATACTCTAGCATTTTGCATGCTTAACATGGTAGTTGCATGACATTTGGTGTGCCTAATTCCCATGTTGCATCATTTGAGCCATGTTGCATACATGCATTTTATGGCTTGGTTTGGGGTTGTCAAACCAAGCATAAGGGTTGAGGGAGGTTCACACTACAAGTGGCGCAACTTGTTTCAACTCTTGGTCCCCAAGGTCCTTGACCAACACATGATATGGTCTTGGTTTCATTTGTGTGTTTGCATGCATTTTTACATTAAAATGCAATCTTGGTTCCTTAGGCTATCATGCACCAAGATGCATAATTGATGGCCCAAGAACCAAGGGTCATGCTTCCTTGAGTCCCATACCTGATAGGGAGCATTGACCATGCTTACATTTGCTCTAAAATCCATACCATGTACTGTCTGCCTGCTGTTGCTGTCAAACTGTCCTCTGCAGGAATTTTGTGCCGACCGGCAGTATAGAGTGCCGACCGACACTTTATGGGTAGCCGATAACCTCTCATGCAGCCGGTGGTCATTTTACATGGCCGGTGGCCATTCCATCCAGTCGGTGGTGTACAGCAAAATGCAAGGAAGGTGTTCTGGGACTTTGGCAATTTTTGGAGAGACAGGGCAGTAAGAACAGAGGCAGCAGTGTTATGATGCGGGTTTCCGGGCAAGATGGATCGAGCATGCATCATTCACACATCCCGAGGCGGGTGGCTAAGGCCCCTCTTCTTTTTATGTTAAATTTAATTTGATAATTAGAAATTTCTGTAATAATTAATTTATTCTGTATTTGGACTGTATTATTTTGGGACTGTATTATTCTTTCGGGTCCCTCTGTGTGAGGGCACATTTGTAATAAGTGTGGGTGAGTGTGTGTATGTCTTCCAACCCCCATTTCTTTCTTCCCTTTTATTTACTTGCTTTGATGGTTAGTATTAGGGCACGTTTATTTTAGCATACCTTATGCAATGCATGCGTGCATCCATACATTTGTTACACATGCATCGGGCTCGGCACATCATACAAACTGCATTGTATTTCAATTCCAAATTGAATACGTGTTATTTGTAGCATTCCACGTGCCATGTTTAGGATAGCCGAGCCTGTCTAGATTGCATCTTCGCATGTGTTACATTAGCCACTTAACATGAACTAGGATCATGCATATGATTACTAACTGGTTTTTGTTTTGGCTCGGAGTACTAGGTGAGCTTTTATGCTTTAGCATATCACATGTGTGTGATTGTTGCCATGATAGCATGATTACCATGAGGCTAGCTGCTTATGTGATATAACTGCTTGAATGCCTGTGGATGGAGGTTGAATTACCTAAATTGGGACAATGCATTAAAAACTGTGAGTTTTAAAGCCCACTAGATAGTGGCAAAACTGTCTTTTCTAAAAGCCCACTTGAGGGTGGCAAAATCTGCATTTTAGCCTACTTACGAGTAGCAAACCATTTTGAAAACAAACATGCAATGTTTTGTTCCAATTTAGGCGATTTGGTCTATACTTGTTTGCTGTGCACATAATATAGTAACTCTAGGCTAATAACCGGAATAAGAACATGTAATGTTTTCAAAATCGGATATCACGGTTAGTAGAGGCAGGTCTTTGACCGGGCGAGCGGGGGTGCTCACGAAGTGACCTTCCCCAATCGTACCCAAGTTCCCGAGCCGAGGCAACTTTGGTGATGACGGACACGTGGCCTTTGGCACCGAGTCAGGGTTTCCTAAATTTCCCCATAAAAAATATTTAGGTGGCGACTCTGTATCTGGCAAAGCAGTCCATGTTTGGCACTTCTTTCAAAAAAATCTGTTGTCTCAAAAACGATTTGCCGGATTTGGACTCTTTGGTTCAAGATTTAGAACCGTGACGAAAATCGAGTCCTTGAACTGTAGTGAGCCCAAATGAACAGAACGGGACTTAACCCTCCCGGGGCGTTCGGGGACGTCTACACCGGTCTGGACGCCCCAGTTGTTTCAAGCTCGTGAGCCCACCACGTTTGAATTGATGGGAATGATTGGTGATCTTTAGCGATCTGTGTCTGATCTCGCCTACGGAATGTCGGCTTCGCCACCAACCACATCCTACGCCGAGAATTTCGTACCGCAAGAGCCCCCGCTACTGGGGCGAATTATAATTGAGCTCAGCCAACCTGAAGCTGTCTCAAGCTATGGCCAAGACATGTCAACAACAACCGGGTTCCACTCTGATGTAGCAACCCAAACCCTCGACCAAGCTGAGGCTAGAGGTAAGAACAAAGTGGGAACAGATGCTGATCTCATTGAACAACTGTTGTGGGCAGTCGAAACTTTGAAAACCGGAGGATTGAGTAAACAACAAATATTCGCAGTTGTGGCTAAAACTGTGGATGACGCTTTCCTCGCTCTGACCGAGGGCAGTGCGAGCCAGGCAGAAAATCAAGATAGGAACCGTCATACCAGAACCGTTCCCTCCAACCCTAACTCTGCACCTGGAAAGGATCAGAAAGCCAAGGCAGCACCTGCCGATCCTTTTGCTAGTGCGTCCGGCAAAAGTCAGCAAACCTCGAAGTATCTACCTCGAGGTCGCAGGGTATTCTATGCCCTTTATATGCCTTTGTCTAAGGCGCTCCAGATCCTTGCCTAAAAGGGCCATCTTGGACCCCTTGAGCCTCGGCCTCTCTTGAAGAATCTCCCTCCCTCACATGATGCTACCTTGTACTGCGCGTACCACCAGCAAACCGGACATAGCACTGACAACTGTTTTCGTCTTCGTCATGAAGTACAGGATTTGATCGACAATGAGGTCATCCTCCCACCTACCTCAACAAAGTTTGTCACTGCTGAGTTGTTAGATTTTGAGGATACTACAAGTATGTGATTAGAAGTTGGTCCACCTGCGGGCGGTGCTCAGATTACTTCGGATGTGGCGTATGGCACGCACTTTGGAGCATTTATGAATACTAGTTTTGCACTTTCTAACTTGGGTATTCAGTCAGTTTTGTTATCTTGTATATAAGCAGTCTTTTTGTACTATGTCGGTCGGGTCTATCTTGTTGTGTTGAGTCAGTCCTGTTGTACAGAAGTTCGGTGATTTCAGGGGTGTTACCTCAGATATCACTATTTTATTTTGTGTTTGTCTTTTGGCTTTCTCGAGTCTGTTTCTGCTATGGAGCTAGTTGCAACCCAGAAATCTGAATGAAATAGCTGTGGCTGTCATCTTTTTGTGCCTATTGCTACTTTGAGCCTATTGTGCCAGCATGTTTAGAATGAAACAGCAGCGCATTTCACCAGCTCTTTTGTGTCTATAAGTCATTGTATTGACCTAAGTTTTTCAAAACTTTTTGAACACTGAGATGAAAACGAAGAGGAAGGAATTCCTCGGGATTTGCAAAAAATTTGATCAATTGAGAGAAAGAGAGGCATGCTAAGCCCTTAATAAATGAGATCATGCTTGTTAGTGTGAGTACTGAGAAGGATCCTGGCTTGATCCAGATTGGTTTCGCATTGTCTTCAGCGCGAGCGATTTGTCACTTTCTTAAAAAAAAAAAATTTCAAAAAATGTTTTGCGCTGTCCTGCGAAGACCTGTGCGGAATCACTCTTGAGATTATGCAGCTTAGGATCGTTCTCAGCCTCGAGACTCGACCCCTCTTGATTTCAAACCTTGAACTTGGATTCAGAATGTTCCAAGGCCAATCATGATGTGGGGCCCGTGTGGCCAAATCAGAAGCAGCCTATGAAATAGGGGCAAGAATATCAGATGTGATGAAAGGAAGCTTGCGAAGCTAGATCAAAAGCAGCCCTTGAACTAGGGGCAAAAATGTCAGACTCACTCGAAGAGTCAAAGACGACGACTGGCAAGAATGCCAAATCCCAGAAGGGAAGAAAGAAGAAATTTTTGCTGAAGGGCAACTGAGTTCCTATCCATGACACTAGGGACAAATCAGCCCCCATTGGATGGACTCCTGCATCATCAGCGAACAGCAGCCATTCTCCTGGATTCAGATGACTTCAGGACCTCAAAACCATTTGACATGGACAAAGCTACACTTTTACCCTTGAGAGGCTCGCTGGGCCGAAAGGGCGACCCAGGCAAAAGTTAGAGCAAGAAAAAAAAAAGGAGAAGAAAAAGAACAGAAAAAAAAAGAGAAAAATGCAAAGAATGAAAAAAAAAATGAAGAAAATGAAAAGAAAAGATGAAAAAGAAAAGAAATGAAAAGAATTGAAAAGAAGAGAAGAACAAAGCTCGCAAGGTTGAAAACCCAGAAATGGCGGCCTTGGCAAAAGTTAGAGTGTAAAAGGAGAGGTTAAATACCCGAGTGTACCTTAACCCGAACTACGTAAGGCTTGATTTCCATGTTTGGAATACGTAGGCAACTTCATTTTGAAGTCTAGCCATAAACACTTCCAAACCGATTGTGTCCATGTAATGGTTCCGATCATCTTTGTCATTTATATATCCGAGAGTTCGGTTGTGATCATCGCTGTGAGAACTGATTACAATGCGCTGCGGTGCCATTCAAACAAGGGGCAACTTTCCGTTGCCATTCAATGCGATGCGGTGCTATTCAAACGAGGGGTAATTTTCCATTACCATACAGTGTCATTCAGACAAGAGGCAATTTTTTCTTCGGATTTGAGGTTGTGCATTTCAAGAGTAAGTTCCGTGCTCGTTGAGCAGTGGCCGTTCGTAAAAACAGTTTTGAGAATTTTTACTGAGGTTGACTAATTCTCTCGAAAATTATTCCACTTTTCCAAAATTGGATCTTTTCTTGGACCAAAAAAGGGAAAATTTTCAGTACTCATAGCTTAACTTGCATGATTTTGAATCAAAAATTGAACAAGTATGTTAATCTAACTCTCATTTTGGTCAAAATTGTTTTAGTAGAAAACCAAAACAAAAATGGTCAAAATGATGAACTAGGGGCACGGTTGAGTCAGGCTTCCTGTCTTTCCCCCGTTGTCAATGCATTTGCCAGAAAGGGCACCATACTTGCTGGAAAGGGTACCCTACTCGCCACAAAGGGCACAACTGAAGCTAACAAGCAAAAAGGTTGAAAGCTCTCAACATCCTCCAAGCAGTGAGGTATCAAGCCAAGTGCGAAGCACGAATTGGGATGGGTTGAGACATTTCACTCCCTCATCTAGAGCATCGACTAAACGCCACCAAAAGAAATGGCTGCGAGCTGATAGTGTTGGGGCATGAACCCACAACTTCTCGTTTATCCGTCAACCACCCAGGGGAAGGATTGAAAAATGAGAGATTGAAGAATAGAGAGATATGCGATGAGAGAAAAAGTGAGAAAAGGGTTTTTTCTGAAAAATAGAGATTGAGTGCCAGAGTGATGTGAGAATCACAAATGAGGAAGGGTGGGAAACAATACCCGAAGAAATTGGCTCCTCGTGACCAGGAGGCCTCTTCCCTTTGTAACACGTCTGTGTGTCGTGTTTTCTGTTGTTTTGTTCATCTCTTGTTTTGGGTCGTTTCGACTGTTTCTCGATGCATTTAGGTTGTTTGTCTTTTGTTTTTCTTTGGTTGAGTCGTTTTGCTGTGGTCAGTCGTAGGCTCAATACCCGGTGAAAAACTCAATTTCAAAACAAAATCGTTTTGTGCTCAGAGTGCTGTGCCACTCCCTACATCTGTGCAAAATAAGATTCGTTCTTTCATAAAACCGTAGGGTTTAACCCATGTCATGTGAGAACAGTGAAACTAGGACCTATCTGGAGTTATGGGTTCTGGACTGCGATGCAAAAGAAAAGAGGGAGGATTCGGAGCATTTGAGTTTGTTTCGACTTCTACAAATTCCATCTTTACATCTTGTGTGTTCAAACTGAATAGAATGCTGTGTTAAGGGCTGTAAGTTCAGAATGCGTTGGTATTCAGAATGGGCTGTGTATTCAGAGTCAGCAGTATCCTGCATAAGCCGTGTGTTCAAAATAAACAGAGTACTGTGTTACGGGCTGTGTTCAGAATGAGCAGTCTATGTGTTGAACATGTTAGGAACTTGTGATTGGTTCCACTCCTAATGCCTTCCGGTGTTGATTTTGCGAAGTCGCACCTGGTGTTACTTCCATTTGCTTATCGAGTTGTTGCTCATTTGCTTATCGAGTTATTGCTCATTTGCTTATCAAGTTGTTACTCATTTGCTTATCGAGTTGTTACTCATTTGTTTACCAAGTTATCGCAATTTTGTTTATGGAGTTGTTGCTCTTTGCTTATCAAGTTGTAAACTGGTCGAGGTTTTATTGTTGCTTGTTGAGTCGATTTATTATGTTGGTTCACTACCTGACCTAGTAACACATGCATGTTCAATTCCCATTCAATTACATTGTTATGTAATACGATGCGATGCAATGCAATACGATGTGTGAAATGATAAATGCGACACTTTTTCAACAAAAAGTTTGTTTCATGCCATCATCTTTTCGAGTACATGGTTTTGAAGAAAGCAAAATCTTCCTGAAGCAGTACAATGTGCCCGAAGAAAAGAAGAAAAGCAAAACAAGAAAAAGAAAGAAAAAGGCGACAAAAGTCTGAATCAGCATCAGTCATGTCAGGCCTGAGAGTCTGTCCTCGTCCTCTTCCTGGATGAAGGTCCAGGAACATCGTCGTCGGCTCCACCGTCTGAGCCCGAAATCGAGTCATCTCCGGTCTCCTCCTCGGACGACTCCGCCTCTGCCTCTGTCTCGGACTCATCATCGTCCAAAATTGGTGCCCGCGAGCTACTCCCAACATGAGTACGCCCCACTTTGGTGCGGGGGTGTACTGTGGTCCCTCGCCCTGCTCTCCCTCCTCCTCGGGCAGGTGCAAATGGTCCTGCTGGAGCACCTCCTGCAGTCGACATGTGGAATGGGGCCTGAAAAGGACAAATGGTAAATGCATCGGTTATGCTACGCAAGGCAGAATATGAATATGGAATGCAGTGTATGAGTACAGTGTATGAAAGCCGTGAGCAGTATATCAGTACGGAATGCAGTGTATGAGTACAGAGTATGAAAGCCGTGAGCAGTATATCAGTACAAAATGCAGTGTATGAGTACAGTGTATGAAAGTCGTGAGCAGTATATCATTGCAGAATGCAATGTATGAGTACAGTGAATGAATGCTGTGAGCAGTGTGTCAGTACAGAATACAGTGCAGTGTGTGAATGACGTGAGCAATGCTATGAACAATCTGCGGGTTATAGTGTGTCAAATGCCGGGAGGGCCATGCATTAAGTGCCATGTTGACAGTGCGATGCATCAGATTATGTGTAAAACAGGTTATGCACAGTTTGAGATTGTAGTTGAAAGAGCTTACCGGGATACCGTAAATGGCCAGCAGGTCGAGGCTCCGCTGTAGCATCCCCATCACGGAGGCAGTCAACTCCAGAGACTGCCGAGTGTACTCAGCAGAAGCCTGTAAAAGTGTTAGAAGCATCAGTATTCTACGGAATATTAAGAGAAACGAAATGAAATGACTGTACAAGATGCAAAGTGCAGTAATACATACCGGAGGCAAACCGTGGAACCCGACTAGCTCGTGATCAGCCGGAGGGGGAGCAATGGGGATTTGATAAGTCTCCCCACCCTGCCCTCGGCATGTCATCATCGTAGGTAACGCTGGCCACTCGCCTCTTTGCTCTCTCCAAGATCCGCTCCTGCCACGGGCCCGAGCCGCCCTCTGTGCTCCTACTCCGACCGCTGGTGCCGCAGGCCTCTCCCTCTCAGTTCGGCGAGGACCGGTCAAAGGTGGCATCAGATAAGCCCGAATGTACTCGACATAGTCACCCTCCTCCTTGAAAGGCTCGGAGTCCCAGCCGATCATGTAGTCTATCATCTCCTCGAGAGTGTACTTCTCGGTTTGCCTCATATGAGTAGGAGGTAGCGGCGGAACTGTCTGCTCTGGCACGCCTAAGGTCTGCCGCAAGAAGCTCTCCCCCAAGTACTAGGCGTGGTAGACGGGGCCCTATAGTAGAACTCTGAATCGGGCCGTCTCCTGAGCGCCGGCATACCGCTCCCGAACTGCGATGGGCAACGAAGCCCACAGCTGTTAGGTGATCTGCAAGTGGCAGGAAATACAGTTTGTTATCCGTTATTTAAAGTACATTACAAACCAAAGCCGATGAACCGAAATGTTTGACATACCTTAGCTGCGGTAATGGTGTCAAAATAGCGGCGGAAGAACATGAAGGGCTCCCGCGGCCTCCGCTCACACCTCACGTCGAAGCGGTGGGAAAATGGGATCATGGGGGGCATCTCCTCATCTGGCACTGGGGCAAGCCTCGGGAAGTAGGTATACACCCACAGCTGCAGAGTGTAATAGAACAGGCATGAACAAGCTTATCAGATAAAGCAATATACAGATAAAGGCAGAAATCAGAGAACAGTGTGCAGTGTGTTGTGCAGTGTGTGCAATGTACAGTCAGTGTAAAACAGATTGCATGTGCGCAGTGTGTATGGTATACAGATAATGTAAAACTGAAATGTAAAGCAGAAAAAGGAATATGTACCTCCTAGGCTCGCCAGTAGCCTCCAAGCAGCTGTCCGCTAAGGCGGGAGGATAAGCTCATATATCCATAAAGTGTGGCCAGGCCAGCGCCACCCCAGTCATAGCCATAGATCCTGGTCACGTCAACCAGTGCACTCAGCAGGTAGAAGGCGACGGTGTTCGCCCGGTCGACGAAGAGAGTAGTCCCCAGCAAGAACATAATGAAACCACGAGCATACTGCTCCTCCTCCTCCTGGGTAGTAGGCGCCTAGATCCGGAAATGATCCTTGAGCCATGAGTATCGCATAAACCCTGCTCGAGCGAGAGGTGGCTGAGTGCCGAGCAAGTAAAGCTGAGCGGCATCCCACTCGTCCATGTCTGTATCAAAGGGGGTCGGATCACCCCCCACTCCGATGCCTGTAAGCATAGAGAAGTCAAAGGGAGTCATCGTCATCTCCCCGGTGGCAGAAAAGTGGAAGGAATCGGTGGTGTCCCACCACCTCTCCACCAAGCCGGCAAGAAGAGACCTGCCCGCAGTGAGGCGCGAGAGCCCCATGCAGAAACGCCTAAAGCCAGCCTGGTCAACGATCTGACAAACCGCGTCAAGCAGCTCCATGTACCATCCGCGAGCGACGGTGTTCCCATACCCTCGGAAGGCATAGGAATCTCCCTGTTTTCAGAACAAGTGATTGCGAAGCAGTGTTATAAAAATAGTGTTGAATGCGCCCAGAATCAGTGAAAATACAATGTGTGCGCACGTGTTTAGATTCAAACAGATATCGGGTGCGGGTGTGCTCGCAGAAAACTACAGCATATGATATATCAGTGTGTTTGAGTGATTCAGTGAAAATACAGTGTGTGCGCACGTGTTTAGATTCAAACAGATATCGGGTGCGGGTGTGCTCGCAGTGAATTACAGCGTATGATGTGTTAGTGTATCTGGTTCAAGCAGTTAAATAACAAGTTCGACTATTGTAGTTATATGTTCTACATTGCAGAAAATGAAACAGAGAAGAGTGTACCTCAGAAGCGCCGAAAGACAGGTGTGACTCTGCCTCGCGCAATAGAAGCTCCGGTGCCATGCCCCTCGCAAAGCTGCTGAAGTGGCGGATGCCGTCAGGAGGCAATACGTGTATCGCCGGCCTGTAGGTCACCGGATCAAACGGCCGAATGTGAAGCAGCAGGAGCTCGGCCTCGGGATCTACGTCCATCACTGGGGGAGAATCACCGCCTGGGATATCGTCCGCCATCTCAAGAATGGTGTGAAAATGGCCGAAAGTGTGAAAACCGAGCGCGAATGCGAAAAGTCAAATGGAAAGTCAACCCCAAGAGGGTGAAAAATGGGTGGAAAGGTCGAAGTCTGAAAAGGGCACAAGAACTAAGGAAAACTCGGGGGAAACAAACCCTAGGTGGTGGAAATCGAGAAAAATGCACCGAAACCAAGATTCGTTCGGTTCAAAATATGTGAAACGGTGAAGATTTCGCGAATCGAACGACGAAGAAGTGTCGAAAACACGAGAAAGACGGGGATCGAGAGGAGGAAAATCACCTAGAGAGAAGGGCGAGAAGTTTTCGAGCTAGGGCAAAGTGAGAATATGAGGGTTTAGAACCTCATATTTAAAGACCCACAGCCAAATTGACAAAACTGCCCCGACACAGGCATTTTTGGCCGGTTGGCCGATGGCCTTATTTTGTGGCCGGTGGACTCTCCCGATGGCTGGTGAACCTCCTACACCCTTGTTTGGGTCATTGACGTGGTTTGGGACCTTCTTTGCTCAACACAGTGCAAGAGAGTGCATTTCCGAAGCTTGACCGGCCTTCGCGTTGACCTCGAGCCGTGTCTTCTGTGCGTGGTACTTGATACGTATGCAGCGTATCCTTTTGGTATCCTTTTTGTCTCTTGCGAGATTTGGAAGTTGCTCCACATGCGTTACGTTACAACATTTTGTCGTGAACGCGCGTGGTTCATACGCATTGTTATGCACACTTTTTGTGCGTTGTCACAACACGCCATGCTTGCATTGTTATGCATCTTATTTAGGTAACATTGTCATGCGTACCTCACATGCATTGTCATGCACTCCTACTCGCATTATTATGCACGTATGTTATGCGTTGTCACGCACGCCACACTTTCATTGTCATGCATGTCACATTTGCATTGTCATGCATCTCTCTACTGTATCATCTAGTATGCCTATTGCACTGTACATAGCATACATTACACGCCCACATTGCATCATTCTTAGGTTGCATTGTCATGCATCTCCCCCATCCGCGTTGTTTCACATTCTTAGGTTGCATTGTCTTGCATCCTCCCGCTCACATTATTGCATTCTTAGGTTGCATTGTCATGCATCTCCCCCATCCGCGTTGTTTCGCATTCTTAGGTTATATTGTCTTGCATCCTCTCACCCACATTATTGCATCATTCTTAGGTTGCATTGTCATGCATGCATTCTTAAGTTGCATTGTCATGCATCTCCCCCATCCGCGTTGTTTTGCATTCTTAGGTTGCATTGTCTTGCATCCTCCCGCCCACATTATTGCATTTGTAGGTTGCATTGTCTTGCATCCTTCCACCCGCATTGTTTTGCATTCTTAGGTTGCATTGCACACTTCCATTCAAGTTCCCATACACATTGCATGCGTTGTCGCGTTATGCTTTACTTATATGTGTTCAAGTTCCTATACACATTGCATGCGTTGTCGCGTCGTGCTTTACTTATATGTGTTCAAGTTCCTATACACATTGCATGCATTGTCGCGTCGTGCTTTACTTATATGTGTTCAAGTTCCTATACACATTGTATGCGTTGTCGCACTCGGGTTGCGTTGTTATGCACCCCTTCCACCTGCATTGTCATGCACTCTTCACTTGCGTCGACACGCATGTTTCGCTTCCACCTACATTGTCATGCACTCTTCACTTGCGTCGACACGCATGTTTCGCCTCCACCTGCATTGTCATGCACTCTTCACTTGCATCGACACGCATGTTTCGCCTCCACCTGCATTGTCATGCACTCTTCACTTGCGTCAACACGCATGTTTCGCCTCCACTTGCATTGTCATGCACTCTTCACTTGCGTCGACACGCATGTTTCACTTCTACCTGCATTGTCATGCACCCTTCACTTGCGTCGACAGGCATGTACTGCCTTCACCTACATTGTCATGCATTTCGTTGTTTGCATTTATTGCATTATCCACCTATGGCTTGCGCCTTTCCATGTTGAGCTTGGTCTGGTATGTGCCCATACTTTTCACGTTGACGCACGGTTATGATATTATGTGTACGCACCTAGTGTTGAGGGTGACGGCACCATTTCCATGTTAGACGTGGTTTGTTTATGTCCATGCCTTTCCTAGGCAAGATATGTTTTGGCCGCGCGCCTTATCTATTACATTCATTGCATTGTAGTGCAGTGTGTTGCATCCAGCATTTAGGATCACGATCTTTCCTCAGCGGGTCATTCCTCACTCATATCATGCCACCCAATTACTTGTATTTTGTGTTCCGTCTACACACACATAGTTCTACATGTGTACGCGCCTATTACACTGATGGGATTGTGGTTTGAGGGTGTCGGCACCTTTTCTATGGTAGACGGATTTTGCATCTCCATCCCTTTATGATATTTGTGACGTTTTTGTACTGCTTTTGGTTTGATCATCTCAAATACACTGCATATCACTTGCATTGTTTATTACATTGTTTTGTAAATATTGCATTGTTTTGCATCGTTTCCGCATTGTTATGCGTCGTCCTTAGGTTGCATTGTTTTGCATCCCTCCACTCGCGTTGTCACACAGTTTTAAATTGCATTGTTATGCATATTTCTAACGATATTGTACCTGTTAAGTTTCTTTCTTTTACAGGCACGATATTGTATGTACGGTTCATTTGAAACTAGCACGACCAGACGAACCGGGCAGGCATTGTATTCTCCGTGTAAGACGTAGCGAGAATTGAGTAATTCTCTTACATACTCTCTGCATTGTAATGTAGTTTGGTTTATGCTAGCTTAAAACTGTTGCATGTTATGCTCCGTTACCGCTTTCTTTGCATGATCATAAGTTATGCTCGGCTTGGTGCATTGTCTTGCATTTTGCCCCCTGCCCTCGGGCGCATATCTTTGTCTGTAGCTTGTATGCTTTGTCTAAGTCTTCAACCTTGTCAAAAATGGGTCGTCTCTGTGCTTTGACATTCACTCCCGTCATTGTTATGACTTTCGCGTTCTGTCAAAGAGGGGCAACTGTAGACACCCCATTTTTGACTGTCCTCAAGACTTGGACGTCACCGTTTTGAACACTCAATGATCATCCATGTTCGTGTTTGTCTCGAGTTCTCAGAGGTTTCAGTCGCGCGCCTTGCCTCAAGACCTCTGACTTGTTTGCTTTGTGCTTAGTTTTGCACCAAACACTTGTGTTTTTGCTTCTGAGGGCAGGGAATGGCTTGTTGGCCATCCTCACACCTCACCGGCCTTGGCTTGAAGCCACCGGCCCTGTTTTGTTCCCATCGGCCAAGAGTTTTGCCCGGTCGGCACCTTTTGTGGTCGGTCGGCCACCTTTGTTGATCAATCGGCCATTTCTGCTGGTCGACCCCTTTCCATCTGCTTTTGGCAGATATTTTATGCCAGCTGTAATAGTTGGCATCCACAATTGACCCCCCTCCATACACGTGTATGGAGGGATTTGTCTCTTGCTTAGCTTGCTTTGGAAGCTTTGCAATTTTGGAATTCTATAAAGAGGGAGCTTCTCCTCCCTCCTAAAAGGTTCTAGAGGTTCAGAGAATTAGGGTTAGAGAGTAAGATACAACTTTGTATCTATATTCCCTTATTTGATCCCATTTTGTGACCTAAAGTGAGTTTTGCCTTGCTTTTGCACTAGAACACCTAGCATTACACCATCCTTGGGTTATTGAAGCCTTAGAAGGTTATTGTTAAGGTTCTTGAGCTGATTTTGATCAGAGAAACCTGCTGGAGCTTGGTTCTTGAAGAGGTTCTACAAGGGTGAGTTCATTGCTTTAGATTCCCCTTTTTTGCACAAGCTTTTTGCCTACCTTACATCTATTTTTAAGCTTCGACTATAACTGATAAAAGTTCTGATTTTTTGTTCTTTAGAACTTTGTTCAAGGTTTCTTTGAGGTTTGGGGTTGTTTCCCCCTCCAAGGCCTTGTTAGGCCTTGTTTTAGGCCATCCATTTTGGCCCTTGCTTTGAGCTTTGCATGACCTCTCTACCACTGAAATCCAGAGGATTTTCAGTGGTGGAGAGGTGGTTTTGAGGTCCCAAATAGGAGAGGGTCATCCCCTCTCCATGTTGTCTTTTATGTTTGCACAAATGGCTTGTGTTGTGGCTTGTATGCCTAGCATGTTTTAGCTTCATTTCAGTAGGTATTAGGCCTTGTTTTGCCATGTTATACCTCTATTTCAAGTTGGTTTAGACATGCCGTGTATGCTTCATACACTTGTCTTGTAATCCCATGTTTTGGCCTTAACATGCATCATGTTGTAACATGTCTTTCTGGCATGATTTTGGCTCGACTTCAAGAAACTTTTATCGACGTTTTGGTATGCTTGAGGTCTGATTTTGGGTATTTGGGTCATCTATGACTTGCTTTGTATAGCTACCATGTAATCTAGCTTGTAGGCTTTAAGTGTTGAATCCTCTAGCATGCTCTACTTGCATCATTTCAGTGGTTTGGCATCACCTAGAATGTCATTTCAGTCTATATAGTATGCTCATATGCTTGCTTTCATCACTCCTTTAATGCTTTAAAGAGTTGTTGTTTAATGCTCCATGTTTAGACCATTGTGTATGCTTCCATGCTTAGGCCATTTAGACGCCATCTAAGTGGGTTTTCGGTCTTGTTTAGACCTGCCTTGGGACTGTTTTAGGTCCCCTTGGCCCTTTGGGGCTTGCTTCATATAGCCTTGGTTTGAGTCCCGTGGCTAGTTTCAAGTTTTGGGCTTTGTCGCATGCTTTGCTTGCTTTGTTTAGTTGGTTTGGCACCCTTTCTAACATGATTTCAGAGCTTACAATGTATGTCATTTGTCCATGTTTATCCTCTTTTAAGTGTGATTAAAAGTTGCCCTTTTATGCTTGAGTGTTGGACCATTATGCATGCATGTTTGTATGTGGTTTTGTCTTTCATTCCATAGCATAATGGCCACTGTTTTGGACCTATTAGAGAGCTGTCCATCTTGGTGTAAGCCCATCCCTTGCATGTTGTTGCATGCTAGCCTTGCATGTTGTTGCATACTTGGCCTATCCCATGTTGACACATGCTTGAGTTATATTGCATTTGGCATGCTTTTCATGGTTAAGTTGCTTCGCATGTTTTCATGCTTGTCCCCTCACATGTTGTTGCATGTTTGTCACTAGCATTGTTGTTACATGCCTCGCATGCCCATTGGTTTAGGTTGTATGCCTACGGCACATTGCATGTTTGCATGCTTGTTCACATGCTCATCTTGCATTAGCTTGTTCGCATGCTTAGGTTGCATAATATCGAGCATGCATCCCTCGCCCCTTGATAAACCATGATCGAGGTTGGGGGTCCCTCATTTGTTTTGTGTGCATTTCATTTGATATCAAATTGTACCCTTGGCATCTTGGACCATCATGCATTGAAATGCGTGATTGATGGTCCGAGGGTCGAGAGCCACACTCCCTTGAGTTCATAACATGATAGGGAGGGTGGTGGTGCAAACATTGCTTTGAAAATGCATTGCCATACCTTGTTTGTCCTCTGCTGCAGCAAAACAGGGTTCTGCAGGAAGAGATGGTCGACCGACCACATTCAGTGCCGGCCGGCCATGAATTGGTGGCCGAGGGCATCATTTTTGGTCGATGACCAGTTTCCCATGGCCGGTGGTGTTTCCTCTTGGTCGGTGACCTCCCACAATCTTCATGGAACAGTTCAGAAGCATCCTTGAGACTTGTGCAGTCCTTAGAGGTGCAGAGCAGTGTAAACAGAGGCAACATGAGCATGGTGATGAATTTTCCGAGCGAAGCCGAGTATGCATGCATTCATCCCTCTTCCCGAGGCTGTTTTACTGCTTTCAGCAGTTTAATTAATTTGTTTAATTAATTAAAGGTCTGTAATATTTAATTAGCTTGTTAGTTAATTAGTTTGTATTATTCTTTCGGTTCCTCCGCGAGAGGGTGAGTTTTGTAATAAGCGTGTGTGTGTGTGATACTTGTCTTCCAACCCCCATTTCTTTCTCCCTTTTACTTAAACCGCTTACGGTGGTTAGTTCTAGGGCACGTTTCAATTAGCATCCTTATGCTACGCATGCGTGAATCCATTCATTTGTATTGCATGCACCGGGCTCGGCGCATCATACTAATTGCATAGTACTTCAATTCCAACTTGAATGTGTGTATCGAGTTGTCGCATTTCACATGCCATTCTTAGGGTAGCCGAGCCTATCTTAGTTGCATTTTGCTTGCGATGCATTAGCCATTTTAACATGAACTAGGATCATGCATGATTCCTAACTAGTTTCTTGTTTTGGCTCGGAGTACCAAGTAAGTTTTTTTATGCTTTGGCATCTTGAATGAGTGTGAGTATTGCCGTGATAGCATGCTTGCCATGAGACTATGTGCTTATGTGTTATAACTGCCTGAATGCCTGTGGGTGAAGGTCGGGTTGCTTGAATTGGACTAATTCATCGAAACCCGCGTTTTAGCCTACTTGCGGGTAGCAAACTTCAATCCATTTTCAAAATAAACGGGTATGCGATGCTTCGTTCCAATTTAGGCGATCCAGTCTATACTTGTATGCTGCGCGCATCACATAGTAAATCTAGGCTAATAACTGGAATAAGAGCACATAATGTTTTTAAAACTCGATATCGTGGTTAGTAGAGGCCGATCTTTGATCGGGCGAGCGAGGGTGCTTATAGCTGACCTTCCCCCAATCGTACCCAAGTTCCCGAGCCGAGGCAACTTTAGTGATGACGGACATGTGGCCTTAGGCACGAGTCAGGGTTTCCTAAATTCTCCCAAAATAAAATATTTAGGTGGCGACTCTGTATCTGGCAAAGCAGTCCATGTTTGGCACTTCTTTCTAAAAATCTGTTTTTTCAAAACGATTTGCCGGATTTGGACTCTTTGATGATTCATCGGTCTTGCATTGCACTCTGCGAGATTAGATACAGGACCGTGACATTGAGTCTTGAACTGTAGTAAGCCCAAGATGAACAAAGCGGGGGATTCCCTCCCGGGATGTTCGGGGACGTCTACACCATGCAGGGGTGAGACCGATGTTGAAATGGAACATCCACCCAGGTCACCTGCGCACACCCAATCTGGGAACCTCATCCATTTTAAACCCGTGAGCCCACCATTTTCGAGCTTATGGGAATGGTTGGCGATCTTCAGAGATCTGTAGCTAATCTAGCCTTCGGAATGTCAGCTCCACCGTCAACCATAGCACATGCCGAAAATTTCATGCCAGAAGAACCCCCGCTCTTGGGGCGGATTGTAATTGAACTCAGCCAACCAGAACCCATCCTAAGTATAGGCAATGGCATGTCAACAACAACCGGGTCGCTCTGAATATAGCAACCCAAACCTTCGACCAAGCTGAAGCGAGTGGTAAGAACAAGGTGGAGGTGGACATTGATCCCTTCGAACAACTTCTGCAGGCTGTTGAGGCTTTGAAAGCCGGGGGACTGAATAAACAGCAAGTGCTCGCGGTTGCTGCAAAAACTGTCGATGACACTTTCGTCACTCAGAATGAGGGCAATTCAAGCCAAGGGGAAAATCGGGAGAAAGACCGTCGTGCCAGAGCTGTTCCTTTCAACCCTAAGTCTACATCCGGGAAAAATCAGCAGACCAAGCCAATGCCTGCTGACCCTTTTGCTAGTGCGCCCAGCAAAAATCCACAAACTTCGAAGTACCAACCCCGGGGTCGTAGGGTCTTCCATGCCCTCTATATGCCTTTGTCCAAGGCTCTTCAAATCCTTGTTGAGGAAGGCCATCTCAAACCTCTTGAGCCTCGCCCCCTCCTGAATCCCCTTCCAGCTAAGCATGATGGTACCCAGTACTGTGCAAACCATCAACAAACCGGTCACAGCACTGATAATTGCTTTCATCTTCACCACGAAGTGCAAGATTTGATCAATGACGAGGTTATTGTCCCACCAAGCTCAGCAAAGTCTATCGTCACTGGATCAGTGAACTTGGGGGATAGTACGAGTATATGATCGGGGGACGAACCACCTGCGAGCAACGTTCAGTTTACTCCAGATTTTGCGTATGGCCCGCCCTATTTTGAGCATTTGCGAATGCTGTTTATTTTACGTTATGGCTTGGGCATTGAGTCAGTTCTGTTGTGTTGTTTTGAGTTTGTCTTTCTGCTTTAAGTCAGTCTTTTGTTTGGGGTCTGTCTTGTTGTATCGAGTCAGTCCTATTGTATAGGAGTTGGGTGATTCTAGGGATGTTACCTTGGGCATCATTTTTTTTTGTTTTTTGTTTTGAGTTTGCCTTTTTGCTTTCTTTTGGGTCTGTTTCTGCCATGGAGCCAGTTACACCAGAAGATCTGAATGAAATAGCTGTGGTTTTCATGTTTCTGTGTTTGTTTCTGCTTTGAGCCTATTGTGCCAGCAAGTTTGAATAAGACGACAGCACATTTCACCTGCTCTTCTGTGCTTTGCAATCATTGCATTGACCTAAGTTTTTCAAAAGTTTTTCTAACATTGTGATGAAAACAAAGAGGAAGGAATTCCTCGGGTTTTGCAAAATTTGATCAATTGAGAGAAAGAGAGGCATGCTAAGCCCTTAATGATTGAGATCATGCTTGTTAACGTGAGTACTGAGAAGGATCCTGGCTTGATCCAAATTGGTTCTACATTGTCTTCAGTGCGAGCGATTAGTCGCTTTCTTAAAAGATTTCAAAAATTTTTTTGCGCAGTCCTGCGAAAACCTTTGTGGGATCGTTCTTGAGATTGTGCAGCTTAGGATTGCTCTTAGCCTCGAGACCCGCTCCCTTTGCCCTCAAACCTTGAACCTTAATTCAGAATGTTCAACTGTTAACCACAATGTGAGACCTGTGTGGCCAGATTTGAAGTAGCCCGTGAATCAGCGGCAAGGATAGTCAGATCAAGAAGATCAGATGTGATCAAAGGAAGCTTGCGAAGCTAGACTAGCAGCACCCCTCGAATTAAGGGCACCAAAAATGCCAGATGCGCTCGAAGAGCCAAAAATTGGGATGCTTCTCAAAGCTAACAAAGATCGGCAAGAATGCCAAATCCCAGAAGGGGGGAAAGAAGAAAGTATTGCTAAAGAATAATTGAGTTCCTATCCACAACACTAGGGGCAAATTCCGCCCCCATTGGATGGACTTCTGGATCATCAGCGAACAACAACCATTCTCCTGGATTCGGGTGGCTTCAAAATCTCAAAACCATTTGACATGGACAAAGCTACACTTTTACCCTTGAGAGGCTCGCTAGGCCGAAAACCTGGAAGGGTGACCCAGGCAAAAGTTAGAGCATGAAAAAGAAAAGAAAAGAACAAAAGAGAAAAATGCAAAGAATGAAGAAAAGATGAAGAAAAAAAAAAAGAAAAAAACAAACAAACAAAAAATGAAAAGAAAAGAAAAGAATTGAAAAAAACATAGCTCGCAAGGTTGAAAACCCAGAAGGGCGGCCCTGGCAAAAGTTAGAGCGTAAAAGGTGAGGGTTAATACACGAGTGAACCCGAACCAAAACTACATAAGGCTTGATTCGCATGTTTGGGATACGTAGGCAACTCCATTCTGAAGTCCAGCCACAAACACTTCCGAATTGATTATGTCCATGTAATGGTTTTGATCATCTTTGTCTTCTCTATATCCGAGAGTTCGGTTGTGATCGTCACTTTGAGAACTGGTTACAGTGTGCTGCGGTGCTATTCAGACAAGGGGCAACTTTCCGTTGCCATGAAGTGTCATTTAGACAAGGGCCAATTTTCCATTGTTTTAGATCTGAGGTTGTGCATCTCAAGAGTAAATTCTGTGTTGGTCAAGTAGTGGCCATTTGCAAAAAAAGTTTTTGAGAATTTTTACTAAGGTCGATTATTTCTCTCGAAAATTATTCCATTTTCCAAAACTGGACCATTTCTTGGACCCAAAAAGGAAATTCTCAGTGCTCATAGCCTGACTTGCATGATTTTAAATCAGAAAGTCGAACAAGTGTGTTAATCTAACTCTCATATTGATTAAAATTGTTTTAGTAGAAAGCCAAAACAAAAAATGGTCAAAATGATGAACTAGAGGCACAGTTGAGTCAGGTTTTCTGTCTCTTCCCCATTGTCAACATACTTGCCAAGAAGGGCATCATACCTGCCAGAAGAGGCACGACTGGAGCTAATAACAGAGGGCTGAAAACTCTCTCATCCTCCAAGCAGCGAGGTATCAAGCCAAGTGCGAAGCACGAACCAGAATGGATCAAGATACTCCACTCCCTCATCCGAGGCATCGACTAGATGTCACCGGAGGAAATAACCACGAGCTAAATATGCTGGGCATGAGCCCGCAACTTCCTATTTATCTATCAACCACCCAGGGGAGGGATAAAAAAAGAAGAGAGATTGAAGAATAGAGAGATGTGCGATGAGAGAAAACAGTGAGAAAATGGCTTTTTCAGAAAAACAGAACCTGAGGGCCGAGTGATGTGAGGATCACAAATGAGAAAGGATGGGAAACAATACCCAGAGAAACTGGCTCCTCATGATCTGAGAGGTCTCTCGTCTTTGTAATACGTCTGAGAGTCGTGTTGGTTGTGTTGTTTTTCTTGATTCTTCTTTTTGAGTCGTTTCGAGTGTTACTCGATGTGTCTTAGGTTGTTTACCTTTTGTTTTTCTTTGTTGAGTCATTTTGACTGCAGTCAGTTGTAGGCTCAATGCCCGGTCAGAACCCCTTTCTTATTTCAATTTCAAAAATAAATCGTTTTGTGCTCAGAGTGTTGTGCCATTCTCCACATTTGTACAAAACAAGAATTCGTCCTTTCATAAACCGCAGGGTTCAACCCAGGTCATTTGAGAACAGTGGAACTAGGACCTATCTGAAGTTATATGGGTTTCGGGCTGCGAAGCAAAAGAAAAGAGGGAAAAATCTGAGCATCCGAGGTTGTTTCGACTTCTACGAGTTCCATCTTTGCATCCCGTGTGTTCAAAATGAACAGAGCACTATGTTATGGGTTGTGTGTTCAGAGTGGGCAGTGTTCAAAATGGGCTGAGTGTTCAGAATGAGTCGTGTGCAGAATACGCTGAGTACTGTCTTATGAGCTGTGTGTTCGAAGTGAGCAGTACCCCGTGTGAGCCATGTGCCGAATAAACCAAGCACTGTGTTATAAGCTGTGTGTTCAGAATGAGCAGTGCACTGCATGAGCTGTGTGCAGAATAAATCGGGTACTGCATTATGGGCCGTGTGTTCAGAATCAGCAATGTCCTGCATGAGCCGTGTGTTCAAAATAAACAGAGTGCTGTGTTATGAGCTGTGTGTTCAGAAGGAGCAGTGCGCAATATGGGCTATGTGTTCAAAATGAATAGAATATTGTGTTGACTATTTTCGCGCCAAAATGGCAATCAAAAGTGCTCTCCCGGAGTACCAATCCCTACTAGAGGCATCTTGGCTGTGTTCGCAATGAGTTCCTAGGAGATCAATTGCAATGGTGGAAACTAGAGTTCAAATGGTTGTTGCCTAGAATACAAAGGTTTGGAATTTTCGAGACTAAAGTCTAGTTTGAATACCCAGGGGTGTATCGCCGGCTTGAAATCTGTATGGAAGCCCCATAGGTTGAGGCGGCATGTATGCACTTCAATTCTGGATACTGAACCAACCTAGTATGTCATCCTGTTGAAGAATAGGGAAAGTTGTGAACATGATCAGGAAGAAAAACGGCATTCGTGGTTTCCCTAGCAGATGTTGCTCTTTGTCAACATTTCAGCACCTTTGTACTATGAGTTGAAGGTAAGTGTTTGAACAACGCAATGCAAAAGGGAAATCCCCAACAGAGTAGAGCGGTTCACCGCCACTCACCTCATGAGGTGCTTTCTAAAGTGCTGCTTTGTTTGTTTATTGCAATCCTTAACATCATGCGTTGTATTGCTTTCTACCTATCAGATCCTTTCTCGTTCGTGAACAGTATTGTATGTACTGTTCATTCAGAGAAGTTCAGGTTCAGTTTGACTGATCCCTTCCTCCTCTTATGTTTGGCGCGCATTTTGATACCTTTCTCCTCTCGCGTTTGGCATGCGTTTGGATCAGCCCTTTTCCTCTCTTGCGTGTGATACGCTGAGAGATGCTTTCTTTCCTCTCTTACGTGTGATCCGCTGAGAGATGCTTCCTTTCCCCTCTCGCGTGTGACACGCTAAAAGGTTTTCCTTTCCTCTCTCGCGTGTGATACGCTGTGAGGTTTTCCTTTCCTCTCTCGCGTGTGATACGCTGAGAGGTTTTTCTTTCCTCTCTCGCGTGTGATACGCTGAGAGGTTTTCCTTTCCTCTCTCGCGTGTGATATGTTGAGTGGTTTTCCTTTCCTCCCTCGTGTGCGATACGCTCAGAGGTTTTTCTTTCCACTCTCGCGTGTGATACGCTGAAAGGTTTTCCCTTTCCTCTCTTGCGTGTGATACGCTGAGAGGTTTATCTTTCCTCTCTCGCGTGTGATATGCTGAGAGGTTTTCCCTTTCCTCTCTCGCGTGTGTTACGCTGAGAGATTTTCTCTTTCCTCTCTTGCGTGTGATACGCCAGAGAGATGCTACCTCTCCTCTCTTGCGTGTACTACGCTGAGAGGTTTGCCTTCTTCTTTCCGAAACATGGGGATATGTCCCTATGCCTCTTCTTCTTTTCGGAAACACTGGGATACGTCCCTATGTGTCTCCCCCACTGGTAAAGAGCATTTGGAATACGTTCCAAAGCTTTGGGATACGTCCTGACATTTCTCCCTCTGTCCCATTCCTTACACGGTTTCAGCGTGTTTGGAATTTATTTCAAGACGCGTGTGCGCGGGCCTGGGCGTGTTTTATCTCAGGTTGTATTTTGAACACACCTGGGCGGGTTGTTTTCGGACCTCCTCTCATGATTTCAGCGTGGTTTGAGTGTCCTGTTCCTCACACGATTTCAGTGTGTTTGGAATTTATATCAAGACACGTGTGCGCGGGCTTGGGTGTGTTTTATCTCAGGTTATGTTTTGAACACACCTGGGCAGGTTGTTTTCAGACCTCCTCTCACGATTTCAGCGTGGTTTGAGTGTCCCGTTCCTTACATGGTTTCAGCATGTTTGGAATTTATCTCAGGACGCATGTGTGCGGGCCTGGGCATGTTTTATCTCTGGTTGTGTTTTGAACACACCTGGGCGGGTTGTTTTCGGACCTCCTCTCACAATTTCAGCGTGGTTTGAGTGTCCCGTTTCTCACACGGTTTCAGCGTGTTTGGAATTTATCTCAGGACGTGTGTGCACGGGCCTGGGCATGTTTTATCTCAGGTTGTGTTTTGAACACACTTGGGTGGGTTGTTTTCGGACCTCCTCTCACGATTTCAGTGTGGTTTGAGTGTCCCGTTCCTCACACGGTTTCAGCGTGTTTGGAATTTATCTCAGGACGCATGTGCGCGGGCCTGGGCGTGTTTTATCTCTGGTTGTGTTTTGAACACACCTAGGCGGGTTGTTTTCGGACCTCCTCTCACGATTTCAGCGTGGTTTGAGTGTCCCGTTTCTCACACGGTTTCAGCGTGTTTGGAATTTATCTCAGGACGCGTGTGCACGAGCCTGGGCGTGTTTTATCTCAGGTTGTGTTTTGAACACACCTGGGTGGGTTGTTTTCGGACCTCCTCTCACGATTTCAGTGTGGTTTGAGTGTCCCGTTCCTCACACGGTTTCAGCGTGTTTGGAATTTATCTCAGGACGCATGTGTGCAGGCCTGGGCGTGTTTTATCTCAGGTTGTGTTTTGAACACACCTTGGCTGGTTGTTTTCGGACCTCCTCTCACGATTTTAGCGTGGTTTGAGTGTCCTATTCCTTACACGATTTCAGCGTGTTTGGAATTTATCTCAGGATGCGTGTGCGCGGGCCTGGGCGTGTTTTATCTCAGGTTGTGTTTTGAACACACCTGGGGGGTTGTTTTGTTTTTCTCCTCTCATGATTCCAGCATGGTTGGAGTTTGTCACCCTTCGCATCTACTATACTATCTATTTGCTTCGCACTGTTTTGTGCAAATTATCAATCGCACTATTTTGTGCACCACACTTGCATTTTGCATGCACTTTATCGCGCTATTTTGCACATCGCGCTATTTTGCACTGTGTCCATTACTTGCATTATGCATGCATTTTATTGCGCTATTTTGCACATCGCGCTATCTTGCACACCTCAATCGCACTGTTTTGTGCATTGCATATCATTCGCGCTATCTTGCGCACCTCATCTGCACTTGTTAGTGCATTGCGTTGCTTTGCACCCCTTCTGCATTGTTATGCGTCACACTTAGGTTGCATTGTCATGCATCCCTCGACTTGCGTTATTACGCACTTTTCACTTGCATTGCTATGCAAGTTTCCACCGATATTGTACCTATTGAGTTTCTCTCTTTTGCTAGCACGATATTGTATGTACGGTTCATTTGAAGCTGGCACGACCAGACGAACCAAACAGGTATTGTATGTACTCCGTGTGAGACGTAGTGAGAATTGTATAATTCTCTTACATCCTTTCTGCATGTAATGTAGTTTGATTTGTATTCACCTGCTTGAACTGTTGCATTTATTTTGCATAATTGCTTCGTTACAGCTTTCTTTGCATGATCATAAGTTATGTTCGGCTTCTTGCATTGTCACTTACATTTTGCCCCTACCTGCGGGCACATTTCTTTGTTATCTTTCCTGTTTGTCTAAGTCTTCGGCCTTGTCAAAAATGGGTCGTCTCTGGGCTTTGACACTCACTCCCGTCACTTGTGACTTCCGAGTTCTGTCAAAGAGGGGCAACTGTAAAGACCCCATTTTTGACTGACCTTAAGACTCAGACATCATCGATTGAGCGCTCGGCGATGGTGCATGTTGTGCTCGTCCTGAGGTTTCGGAGTTTTGGATAAGAGCCTTGCCTCCGGGCCTCGGAACTTTTTGTGCTTTGGCTCGGTTTGCGGACCAAGTCTTTTTTTCCCTTCCCGAAGGAAGGGAGTGGTCTTGTAGACCATCTCTCTATGGTCGTAGACTACTTTTCGTGGTCGTAGGCCATTTTTCCTGTTTGGAGATTAGTTTTCAATTTTTGGAGCCGTTAGCCGCGCGCCTTGTCTCGGGACCGCTTAACATTCTCCGTTTGGCATGGTTTTTGAACCACACCTTGTTGCCTCTGCCTAGAGGAACACTGTGGTCCGGGAGACCATTTTTGTGGTTGCATACCACTTTTGATGCTCGTTAGCTAGTTTTCAGGGTTTTTGGCCACGTGTTTTGCCTCCCGATTTCTCGTCTTGCATCCGCTTTGGTTTGTTTTTGGTACAAACCTTGTTTTCCTTGTTCGGAAGGTGGTACAAGGGTGGGACACTAGTATTTCTCCTTGGAGACCACTTTTCCATTTTCTAGCTAGTTTTCTTGTCAGATAACTGGCTTTCTTGGTCCTTGGACCATCTTTTCTGGTCGGCCACCACACCACCACCTTGCATTTAGTGTGTTGACCTCTCCCACCTATCGCCAACCAGTTTTTGCTCTGGTTGACCACTTAAAGTGGTCGGCCGACCACTTAAACTAGCAAGGTGACCACTTTAAGTGGTCGGCTGCTTTTTGACACCTTTTTGGAGATATTTTGAGACAGCTGGCACAGCTGGAGAGCATTTGAGCCATCCTCCATACACATGTATGGAGGGATGGCATTCAAGCTTAGCTTCTCCAAGAAGCTTTGGCTTTCCTCCTCTATAGGAGGGAGGCTCCTCCTCTCTCCTCCAGGTTTCAAAAAATCTGAGGGAAGAAGATAGATATAGTGTTGTATCTATATTGCCTTGTTTGCTTCATTTTCATGCCTTAAAGTGTAGATTTGTCTTACTTTAACACACAAACACACACTCAAACACCATCATTTTGCTACTAAGGTGCTTAGGGGCTGATTTTGGTGTTCTTGGGTTGTCTTGAGCTTGAAAAACCTGCTGGAGTTGCAGTTGTAAAGAGAGTCTTCAAGGGTGAGCTTTTGACCTTTAAATCCCCCCTTTCTTGCTTAAGCTTTTAGCCTATCTTTCATGCTATTTTAAGCTTGACTTATAACTGATAAAAGTTCTGTTTTTGCATGCTTTTAATCTTTGTTTAAGATCACTTTTGTGTTTGGGGTTGTTTACCCCCTCTTAGGCCTTGTTTGGCCTTGTTTTTTTAGCCTTTTTTGTGAGTTTCGGGACCACCTTGTTTTGGCCTTCTCACCACTGAAATCCCTCTCCTTGCATCTTCAATACATGCCTTAATATGCCTCATGTTTGAGCATCTTTACTAAGTGTATGTTGACCATATCTTAGCTTGTATTTGTGGTTATTTTGCTATGGCATACCACTGTTTTCGCTTGCTTTGGTCACTCCATGCATGGTTAATACACTTGTAGTGTAAATCACACAATCTAGTCTTGTATACCTCATGTTTGAACATGTCTTTCTAGCTTGTTTTGGAGCCATCTCAATGGGTTTTTGGTGTTTTTTTAACATGCCTTAGATCTATTTTGGGTTGGTTTGGTTGGCTCTTGCATGCCTAATACACTTGTAGTGTAAATCCCTTAAACTAGCTTTGTATGCTTCGTGAAGTAGCATGTCATTCTAGCTTGTTTTCTTTCCATTTCAGCATGTTTTTGGTGATGTTTTGCCATGTCATACCTTTGTTAGGGTTTGGTTTGGTTAGCCTTTGCATGCTCCATGCACCTGTAGTGCAATCCCATGAAATAGCCTAACATGCATCATGTTGTAACATGTCATTTTAGCATGCTTTTGGCTTAGCTTAAAGAAGACTTTGTTCATGTTTTAGCATGTTTAAGGTCTGATTTGTGTTGTATTGGTCATCCATGACTTGCTTTGTATGGCCTTGGTTCAATCTAGCTTGTTAGCTTTGTGTATTGAATCCTCTAGCATGCATTACTTGGCTTATTTCAATGATTTGGCATCACTTGTTATGTGATTTCAGTCCATATTTCATGGCCATGCATTCACATTTGTTACTCATTCAATGCGTTGGAGGGTTTGCCCCTTTATGCCTTAACATGAACCGTTGCGTATGCCTTCATGCCATAGCTTGCGAGCCACCATTTCAATGGTTTTTTTTGGGGTTATTATACCATGCTTGGTCTTAATAGGTGTAGTATAATCCACCTTATTTGCCTTGTATGTATCATGTATCATGCCCCTCATGCTAGCATGTTTTGGCCTCCTTCCATGCATGTTTTAGACTCATTTTAACATGTTCTAGGACTGTTTTGGATTGTCTTGGTCACATGCTTCATGTTTTGTATACTTGTAGTACAAGTGCTCTTGCTTGCTTCAAGCTTTGAGCACCATTGCATGCTTCATTTGTGTTGTGTACATGATTTAGCATCATCTAACATGACATTTCAGAGCTTATAGCATGCTTTTGTTCCTACTTCATTCATGCTTTGAATGCCTCTAGGTATTGTCCATGTTTGCCTAGCTTATGGCTTAGCTTGTATGCTTGCATGCCTAGGCCTTTGGGCCCTTATCTCAGCATGTTATGGTCCTTGTTTTGACCTACTTGAGCTTTGTCCATGCTTAGTTCATGCATTTGTGCCACGTATTGCATGCCTCCTTTGTGTTGCTCTTTGCTAGCTTTCATACCATAGGACCCTAGCATGCTTTACTTATGTTGTTTGAATGATTTGGCATCATTTCTTGCTTCATTTCAGTGCACTTAGTGTTGTTACACTTCCACTTCTATCACTCATTGAGCACTCTTGAGAGTTGTGCTCTTTGGCCTCTTTGATGGCCAATGCATTGCGCATGCATGCCTTGCTTTATGTGCCTTCATTTCATCACCAATGGCCACTGATTTGGGCATGATTGAGGTCTACCCTTTTGGTTTAAGTCCATTGACTATACCATGTATATTACATTGAGCATGCCATGCTTGGTATATTACATAAATTGCCCTTGTTGCATTGCATTGTGCATGCATGCATTACATTATGCTTAGAACCTTATGAATGCCTTGCATTGAGTATGCCATCTAGTTTTTAGCATTTAGCATTGTGTATGCTAGTTGTTACATGTTTTAGCATTGTGCATGCCATTAGCCTTGTTAGGTTGTTCACATTGCATTGCATGTTTGCATGCTTAAGTCATATTGCATACTTACATGATCGAGTCGCATTGTGTATGCCATGCTTGCTTGCATTGTGTTTAGAATAGGAGTTAGTCCAAACACGGGAAACGAGGGACGTTTTATACTTCAAGTGATGAAACGTGCCTTAATTCCTGGTCGCCGACGCTCTTGATCATACATGATAGAGTTTTAGGCTTTATGTGTTTACTTGTGCATTCATTTCATATTGAATTGTGCAACTTCGCCTCTCGGCCATCATGCATGGAAATGCGCGATTGGTGGCCCGAGGGTCGAGAACCTACACTCCCTTGAGTTCATGACTTGATAGGAAGGGTGGTTGTGCACACATATCTTGCAAATACATTGACATGCCCTTTCTTGCTCTCTGTTGCAGAAAACTGGGATTCAGCAGCAACAACTGGCCGGCCAGCCAGAAAAAGTTAGCTGGCCGACCACTTTTCTGGTTTTTCAACAACCAAAAGTGGTTGGCAGGTGTTTCTAGAGACCAAAAGTGGTCGGCCACCCTCCCACCGGATTCCTAAGGTGAAGTTTCAGCTTTCTGGCGCTTGGTGCAAGTTTCTGAGAACAAATGAAAACAGAGGCAAATCGGGGCATCGCATTGGATTTCCAAACAAGGCGACTGGGCTTGCATGCATTCCTCTCCCTCTGAAGCTCCTGCTTTTACTGCTTTCCTTAGCTGCCATGCTTAGATAGCTAGGCTTTGCTTTGGTTTGTACTTTAATTAGTTAATGCGTTAGCTATTCAATTCGTTCTGTAATAATTAGTTAACTAGGATTAGTTAATTAATTGTGTTGTAATAATTAGTTTACTTCGCTTAGATTAGCTAGTTAGCTTCTTATTCGGTCCCTCTTTCGAGAGGGCGTATTGTTGTAATAAGCATGCGTTAGTTTTAGGGCATGTTTAATTTAGAATACCTTATGCTCGCATGCGTGCATCCATTCATTTGTATTGCATGCACGCACCGGGCTCGGCGCATCATACTGACTGCATTGTATTTCAATTCCAATTTGAATACATGTATCAAGTTGCATTTCATATGCTATTCTAGAATAGCCGAGCCTATCTTAGTTACATTTTCGCATGTGTTGCATCAGCCATCTTAACATGAATTAGGATTATGCATGATTTCTACCTAGTTCTTTGTTTTGGCTCGGAGTACACTGTGAGTGTTTACGCTTTAGCATACTGCACGTGTGTTAATGTTGCCATGAAAGCATGCTTGCCATGAAGCTAATTGCTTACGTGATTAACTGCCTGAATGCCTGTGGGTGAAGGTTGGATTACTTGAATTGGAACAATTCATCGAAATTCGCATTTTAGCCTACTTGCGAGTAGCAAACTTCAAACCATTTTCCAAACAAATGGATATGCGATACTTTGTTCCAAATTAGTATATACTTGTTTGTTGTGCGCATCACGTAGTAAGATTAGCTAATTAACCGGAATAAGAGCACATGTGTTTTCAAAAACAAGATATCATCCTTAGTACAGGCCGACCTTTGATCGGGCGAGCGGGGGTGCTCATAGATAACCTTCCCCAATCGTACCCAAGTTCCCAAGCTGAGGCAACTTTGGTGATGACGGACACGTGGCCTTAGGCATGAGTCAGGGTTTCCTAAATTTTCCCAAAATAAAATATTTAGGTGGCGACTCTGTATCTGGCAAAACAGTCCATGTTTGGCACTTCTTTATAAAAATCAGTTTTCCAAAATAATTTGCCGGATTTGGACTCTTTGGTGATTTATCGGTCTTACATCGCACATTGTAAGATTAGATTCAGAACCGTGACATTTGAGTCCAAACTGTAGTAGCTCAGAGAACAAAACTAGATTTTCTCAGGAGTTCTCTCCGGGGGCACGTCTACAAGAGGGCATAACTGTTGTAATAAGCGTGCGTGTGTGTAATGCATGTCTTCCAACCTCCATTTCTTTCTTGCTTTTACTTAACCGCTTACGATGGTTAGTTTTAGGGCATATTTCGATTAGCATCCTTATGCTTGCATGTGTGCATCATTTATCTGTTTTGCATACACCGGGCTCGGCGCATCATACTAACTGCATTGTATTTCAATTCCAAGTCAAATACATGTATCGAATTGTCGCATTCACATGACATCTTAGATAGTCGAGCCTTAGTTGCATTCTTGCATGTGTTGCATTAGCCATCTTAAAATGAATTAGGATCACGCATGATTTCTAACTAGTTCATTGTTTTGGCTCGGAGTACACTGTGAGTGTTTACGCTTTAGCATACTGCAAAAGATGTGTATGTTGCCATGTTAGCATGCTTGCCATGAGGCTAACTGCTTAAGTGATTAACTGCTTGAATGCCTGTGGATGAAGGTTGGATTGCTTGAATTGGAAGAATTCATCAAAATCTACGACTTAGCCTACTTGCGAGTAGCAAACTTCAAACCGTTTTCAAACAAACGAACATGCAATGTTTTGTTCCAACTTAGGCGATCTAGGCTATACTTGTATGCTGTGCACATCACATAGTAATTCTAGGTTAATAACCAGAATAAGAACGCATGTGTTTTCAAAAACAACATATCATGCTTAGTACAGGCCGATCTTTGATCGGGCGAGCGGGGGTGCTCATTGCATGACCTTCCCCTCTCGTACCCAAGTTCCTGAGCCGAGGCAACTTTGGTGATGACGGACACGTGGCCTTAGGCACGAGTCAGGGTTTCCTAAATTTCCCCAAAATAAAATATTTAGGTGTTGACTCTGTATCTGGCAAAGTAGTCTATGTTTGGCACTTCTTTATAAAAACCAGTTTTCCAAAACGATTTGTCGGATTTGGACTCTTTGGGGATTTATCGATCTTGCATTGCATTTTGTGAGATTAGATTCAGAACCGTGACATTGAGTCCAAACTGTAGTAGCTTAGAACAAAGCGATTCGCGCCCTCGCGGCGCGGAGAACAAGAGTTCCCGTTACGATCTACAACGAACGAGAACATCCTCCGGAAATCTCTTTGTTTGCTGCCAGAAGTTGCCCTGCTTGCAGTTATAAAAACAGTTCTATTTTGGCCTCAAGATCTACTATGTTTTGTTGGAAAATTACCACTGTCGTACAACATGCTTGGCCGGCCGGCCTGATCAGTTGGTCGGCCATACAGAATAATAGATGACCAGCCACTGTTTCTGAAGAATACCCTGTTGCAACAGAATTGGAAACAGAGCAAGATAGAGTGTTTTCAAAAGGTGTTCATCCTTCCTGCCCCCTCCCATCATAGAGATTTTCAAGGAGGGAATAAGTTTGCTTCCTTAATCATCAACCATCGCAAGTTTGTTGCATGATGATCTTAAAAGCAATAGGAGAAGACTTAGCTAAACACAAAGAAAAAATGGGCTATTCTCTTTACCTCTTTCCTATCGTGAATTTATTCAAGAAAGAGATAGACATGCTCTACAAATCATCAAACATCATAAGATAGTATATGATGATTATAGAAGCAACTAAAATGAAAAATAATAACAACTCAAAAAATATGAAATCAAGCTAACTACGAAAAGCTTAAACACACGACTCGCCAAAGTTGTTGACAACTCCTCTTCTGTTCATGGAATAAGGATGAGGCATTCATTTCCATGTTTCAAAAATGATTGGAAAAAGGGTTTTTCAACACTTTGACACGGAAGCTACTACCTAGCTTCAAGGTGGACAACAATAATACGAAAGTAAGAAATTTATCGCTAGGTAAGCAAACTTGTGGCAAGATGACTAAGCCTAAGCACTAATCCTCCCATGACCACAACGTTCCAAGATACATAAGGAAAGCTATAAAACAAAGTAAAATGATCAACTCAAATGGATTGGCCGCTATGTCCTAAACACGCCAAATCAGCGAGGACTTACAACAACATAACTATAGTATTCAAAGCATAAATTAACATATTAAATACACTCAAACAACACAAAAACAATGCTGAAAATCATTTTTAGGAGGTGGAAAAAGTGAGTAAAAATTGAAGAAAACCAAGAGGTTTCATCTGGCCAACAAGTCTAAGAAAGATTTGCTAACCCCTTCTCTTTTTTGTAACCTTAAATCACATATTTCAGGCCCCAAATACTCTGAAAAACAGTATGTAAAGATAAGAAAAAGAGAGAGAGAAGGTGGTGAAAATGTTCAAAGTTCACCTCTTGGAAGAGAGGTTAATCTTCTTAGTTCACAAACCTCAATCTACACACTCTGAAGTATTTAAAATTATGTTCAAAACCTCAGCAAAAAGCTTCAAGTCTAAGCTTATATGGTGTATGCATTGTGTATCTATATTGCAAGATGGTAGAGAAGTGTGTTGGACAAGCTTTAAGCTTTTGGAGATTTTTTCTAACCCCAAACCATGAGGGGGGGTGTTGTATTTATAGAATTTCAGCTTCTCACGTCAAAAATATCTGCAAAAGAGACAGGTGGTTTAAGTCCCGTGCATGGAAGTAGCTAGCTGCTGCAAAATATCTTCTGCGCAGAACATGGCCGGCCGGCCATGAGGATGTATGACTGGCCCAATCAAAATAGCTTGCCAACTTTCTATTGGCCAGCTGTTCTCTGAGTAGTCAAGCTAGAAAAAATAAGGTTTTGGTCAAAATGGGTTGCAAGGCTTGGGTTTGAAGCTCAAAATTAAATCCTTTTGCTGAAGATTCGAACGATTGCACAGCCTAACATTTCATCATCGAGTGTTCAGAGTGAAGCAACCAAGTCTTAAAAGCGGTAAAAAATGGGGTGTCTACACTAGCCAATGGAAATTTTCTTAACTGTTTAAAATTAAAAAAAAAAATCAATAATTTTAGAATGAGGGTTTGGAACTCCTAGAAGGTTTCTCTCTAAAAACCCCATTTTCCTTATATAACATATAGATAAGTATAAGTTTTAATTTTGTAATAATGTTGAATATAATTAATGAATTAAATATAATATTATTTTTATTAAAATATCCTAACAATCCCCCACTTTTAATAAAAATTACATTTATAATATTTTCACAAATTTATTATACACCCCCACATTTCAAAACTACAATTTAAAATAATATAAATAGAACATATATAATATAGGGTAACAAAAACTGTGTAATACATGTAGGTGTCTTCCGAATTTGAACCTCCCTTAGTGTTAACAGTCTCCTGTCGAAGAATCATAATAAACTAAGTCTTGAACTAGACTCTTTAGATCGAAGGTTAACATGTCACACATACAACACTGATATTGGACAATAGTTCATGGGTTAGTGTTTTTAATGGCCATGCACTCTGATCTTAATTCTCATGGAAATTTTAGAGACTAGCCCAAGTCTTACGGTCGCGACCTCACGATGGTTCCCACTTAGTAGAATCCTCCAAGGTATAGTGACGAAATGCACTTTGCAAGAGATTGTTTGTCTTGGATTCATTCAAGGTAAAACTATAGCAACCTTGGTTTGAATCTGACCCGTTGATGTTTTGGTTCTGGGTTTCATCGCCTTTTTGGTCGTTCATGTCTTGCTTCCGTTCATTGTTTATTGAGTTTGGTTATCGGAGTGCCTTGGTTGTGGTGGGAACATGTTGGTGACTTGTTTCTCAAGCTGTTGTTGCCAAGAAATTTTCTTTTACGCTCAAGCAGCACTTCCTGAGCGGTCATTGTGAACTTCCAGTACTTTTGCACGTTTGCAAAGATACTGAGAGTTGTCCTTCTTCGCTCGAGCGGTCATTCTTGTGCTCAAGCAGTGTTCGCTCAAGCGGTACTTGTGATCGAGCGATGGTCACTTGTCTGTAAAACTTCTGAGAGTTTGTATTCTATGCTCGAGCGTCACTTCTTACGCTGACTATGCGTCTATTTAAGGTCGTAGTGCATTGAAAAAGTTGCTTTTTACTTTTCCCTCTCTTCTCTTTCCTCCTTTTCACCATTGTTAGGGTTTCTTGGACTTAAAAGCTTGGGTTTCATCTAGTTACACCCATTTTCTACCCCTAGTCCTTTAGATCAAAATGTAGAGGGTTGCGAGGGCTTCCTTTTTATCTGAGTGGATCGTGTTTTCATCGCCGATGGATTTTCGGCTTTTCTCCTCTTCACTCCAAGAGGTAGGGATTCTTGAGCCTCTCTTCAATACCTCTTTATATATAGACTTGTGGTATTTTCACTACATTTAAAAGCATAGTTCATGGTTGATTTTGTTAAAAAACATATAAGTGGATTTGGGTTTATATTGGTGAGTTTGTGAGTTATGTATAGTTGGTTGTGGGTTGTAAATCATGTGTAGGATATGAATTAGAAAGGTTAGGTGTTTAGTTTATTGATTTGGAATATTAAAGAGAAGCTTAATGTTAAATAAAAATGGGCTTATAATGCAGTTGTTATGAATAATTGGGGTTTTCGTTTAATGTTGGTGGATGTGGCCACTGTGGTGTTTGTTGGGATTTGGAGTAGTAAGGTTTTGTTTTCAAAACAAAATGAAACTAATTACCCTTTTTATAAAATTTCAGAGTTTACGATGAACGGGAGTGTGAAATTACGTAAAGGTGTATCTATTATTTCGGATTATGTATTTGGTGTCTAGAGTTTTGTCCATGGCCATCGGTGGAGGATGGTATTGATTGTTGTCAGATATATGCCATGTGTATTATTGTAGAATGAACTATGTGATATAAGATGATATAATGTTGGTTGTAAGTGAACATTGTGAATAGACAATTTCAGTGGTGAGTTATGGATTATGTTGTTAAAGAGATAACTGTAACGCTTATAAATGTATTTGTATTCTGAGACAATTGTCGGATAGTATGATTTTAATGTTTAGTAATTCGGGGTTGTGTTTGGAAACACTTTAAGAATGTAAGAAAACTCGTTGTTTAATGGCGGTGCGTGGAGCACATTTTGATGGAAATGGGTTAATGTATTTAGCTGTTAATAGTTGAGATTGTGATGATTGGACTAGGTGCATTATTACACCCGTGTAATGTTGATGTTGGTTAGTTTGTTTTGCTTTTGATGTGATGTTGTTTGGAGTCCGTTACCCGTTGTGTTGAGCCGACAAAGCATGGCTCCTTGAAAGAGGTTTCCTCGTCCCTTCCAGTTTACGCCCGGTAAAGTGTGAAAAGGGGGTCCATTTCCCGCTGTATCTTAGCCAGCAAAGCATGGCGCCTTGTGATAGGTTTTTTGTTCCCTTCTAGTTTGCGCTCGGTAAAGTATGACCTGAGGAGCACCTCCTTCCGGGTGAGGCCGATAAAGTGTTATGCGATATTGGTATTGTTTGATCTACCATCCGTACTATAGGCTGGTGGAGATGAGATTAGTAGTATGTAATACTTCAGTTATTCCATTTTGGATATATATATTCGTGTTGTCGGTTTGCGTATTGTGGAGATGAGATTGGTAGTATGCATTACTTCGGTTATCTTGTTCAAATGTATATATGTGTTTGCGGTTTCATACCAGTCACCTTTTTAAATCCTTGGGCCTATGTTCAGGGAAGGTCGTAGATATATATGTTGGGATGTAAATGCTTATGGTGTATTGAGAGGTAGGATGGGGATTATGATTTGCATGTGGGGTTATATTTTCAGAACAGTGGTTCAAGTGAAATTCTTTTATGTTAACGTGGGAAGTTTTATCAAAAAAAGAATGAGGTTTCAAAATATTTTCTTTTGGAAGTAATGATGGGAATGTAAAAGAATTGGTTTTATACTGAATTTTGTCAAGAGGAACGTTTTGAGAAAATATAGTTCTATGTGTATATTTGGGATATTAAATGTCACACTACTTATATGATATATCTTGATACATTCATGATCATTTTTATCTATATGTTATGATTGGTTAGGATCTTTGGGATCTCTACTGGGCTTAGTGCTCATCCCATGTGTTGATAAACTTTTTCAGTTACAGAGATGGAAGAATCGTACATGACTTGAAGTCTTTTAATTGTTGGCCTCGGGGCCCTTTACTTGTTGCTTGTGTGCCATATATTGTATAAGGGTAAATCCTTTCTGTTTTATTTATTGTCATTCAATGTAAGCCTAAGGGCATTGTACCATGTCTTATTTACATCATCATTGTTGTCGTGAGAGAATGTTGTTATTTATTTTTGTTCTTATTCTCAAATAAATGGAACTATTATAATGGATTTGGTAATGGATTCGGCTAATAAAAGTCGGGGTGTGACAACTTGGTATCAAAGCGAGCCGGGTCGAATACTTTGGGCTCGTGAGAAGTGGTTTTACCGTAGTGGGTTTGCTATGCTTGGTCAGGACGTTGCATATAGATGATTTATGTGTTAGGACTTTATATGTTGCATATGTGTGAGCATGGGGTTAAGTTCCCTAGATAATGCTTGTCACTGGTGAACTTACTTTGAGGTTCTATTGGAAACACTCCCGATCCATGTGATTTTTGATAGGAGTTCCTTAAGAGTTCCGAGGCAAGCAGTTATCTTGTGGACTTGATTCGATTATGTGATTAACTGTTTAATTATCTCCATGTGATAGAATTATGTGTTTTGGGGCTAAATGTGTCTTGTAGCTTAGCAGAGGTTAGTGTGTGCCTCGGGCAAGGCTGTTGTGTTGTTTACTAAGTTTGTTTCAGTTTGGATTTTTTAGGATGTCTTCTCAAGGAAGTAGAGGTCGTGTGGGAAGTATGAGTGTCGGTAGAGGCACAACTGTTCCGTTAGTACCTGCCTTGCAGCGTCAGTTGTGGGCGAGGAAGTTGCACGCGAGATTGTGAGAGTGGTGAAAGATGCTCTAGCTTGCAATGAGAGGGACCATGGGCATAACCATAAGTTGACCAAGGATTTTCTTCGCTCCAATCCACCTGTGTTTTGGGGGGAGCCTAAATCGTTGGAGGCTGATCACTGGTTAGAACAGATTACCAAGACTCTTGATATGCTCAGAGTTGAAGACGAAGAGTTGAGGGTTATGTTGGCTAGTTTTCAATTGAAGGGAGATGCCAGTTATTCGTGGGAGTCTGTGCGAGTTTCTGTAGGCACTACTTGGGGTGCTTTTACCTCAGGAAAGATTGAGGAACCAGTTTGTTGAGTTACGCCAGGAGGATACTCCTTTGGCACAGTTTGAGGCGAGATTTACTAGTTTGTCGAGATTTTCTCTAGAGTTGGTTACAATGGAGGAGCGACATTGTCTTGAGTTCGATGGGAGGTTGTGTAAGGATATTCGGAGGAAGGTTGCCATGGCAATGGATAGAGATTATTATGCCTTGGTAGAGGCAGTGGCTCACGTGGAAACCGTTATCGATAGTGTTGGTCAGGATAAGAAGGAGGGGTCCATACCGACAAGTCTGACTGTTAGGAGAGGTAGTAGACGTAATAAGAATTGGAGGCGGGTAATTGATGCCTTAAACTACTTTTGTTTCTTCAAACTCGTCCTATGGAGGGTCTAGTTAGACTCGGGCATCCTCGAGTCAGTCTCGGAATAGGAGACCACTGTGGTGTTCTAGATGTGGTTGGACAGGCCATGTTCGGCATCGTTGCCCTCTGCAGGAGCAACACTAGTTTCAATAGTCCAAGCTGGGAGAGTAGTGAGGTTGGAAGTGTGAAGGAGTTTTGATGCTTTGTAATGCCGTATGATGTTGTCTTATGTAAGGCTGTATGCCTACGGATGTTGTTTATGTATATGTGTATGTGGTTATAAACCCCAAATGATGTAGTTATGTAAGTAACCCTGTAGTCATTGGTAATGTGTTGAAAGATGTTGTAAGGATTGGAAATCCTAGTTTTATCACGTCATATTGTTGTCTTGGGGAAGCCTGTTAGCTTGTGGTGTCTTAGGTTGGTCTCGTATGCCTTGCTGAGTGGCAGGGGTGTGTTTTATATTGTGCTTGGTACAGTAATAATGTTTTGTTTTGGACTTTGAGTCATAAGAATAGAGGATTGGTGGTTTGGTTGTATGATATTCGAAGTTGGTTGATACATAGTCACCTCGGAAATCGTTTTCGGTTTGAGCTAATGGTTGTAAGGTTTATGGGTCTTTCTGGTTGTACTTGGGGCGTGGAGCCTCATTTATGGGTGTTGTTTGGTTAGTATGGGTGTGTAGAACCTATTGAGTTGGGGTAACGTGTTAATATGTAAATTTTGCAAGCACTTTTATGCCATTGAATTATGTTGATTAATATTACTAGTGTTGTGTTGGTTTGGAACTTCCGGGATTTAGGAAGCTATTTGCATTGTATTATATCTCTTGCTACTGTATTTATTTCTATTCATTGTTGTGATAAAAATGTGTGTATCAAATTGTGGAATTACCATGGGTGTGATGGTTGTGATTGGGTGATGGTTGAGGCTCACCGGATGTTATTGAGAAATAAACTAGAAAGCGACTTGGGTTTTATGGTCTTTTATTGCATTTCGTGTCAACTGAAAACTCTGGGTTTGAAATTTCACCGGTTGTTCAGAGAAAATATTTGCAAAATAATTGATCTTCTTGGAATTTTGGAACAAAATTTTGTTGGAAAATGGTGAGAGTTTGAATAACTTTCGAGAAAAACAGTGTAAGTGATAAAAGAAATTTCAGATTAATAAGAAAACTGTTATTTTAACCGATGTATGTAATTGTTCTACTCCACCTTGTAGGGGTGAATTGTGTTATGGTTTGGTTTCAGTTACTTGTTATGTGTTGTAACTTTCTTGTGGGTTCGACGTTGGTAGTTTTCGGTTATGCCGGAGAGTTGTCTCTTTAGACTGTGATTTGTGGGTGTAGTGCTCTTTGGCGAGAGTTGCTTAAGAGTTTCTGGTTGTAAGTGTGGTTTTTCCTCTAATGTTTGAGTGTGGGGAGCTCGGTTTCTGTTTGGTCGGTTGCATGCGGCTAGAACTTAATTGGCATTTAGGGTGCAAGTCGCACAGTTGTTTGGTTTATTCTCTTGGATCCCACGGGAAATGTGGGTCAAAGAGTCAGTTATGGCTTCTTTCTTATTGGGTGTTGCTCGGGAGTCTTTGGGGCACTGAGGCGTTGGACCGAGATCAGAGGAAAGTATCCCTCCTATGGATCTAACTTTGGTTTTGGTGGGTGTTTTTCTTTTCACCATTGGACACCTTGTGTTTTATCATCCTCTCTAATTTTAGGGACAAAATTCCTTAAAGGGGGGAGGTTATAGCAACCTTGGTTTGAATCTGACCTATTGATGTTTTGGATTCGGGTTTCATTGCCTTTTTAGTCGTTCATGTCTTGCTTCCGCTCATTGTTTATTGGGTTTGGTTATCGAAGCGTCTTTGTTGCCTTGGGAACATGTTGGTGACTTGTTTCTCATGCTGTTGTTGCCCAGAAACTTTCTTCTGCGCTCGAGCGGTCATTGTGAACTTCTAGTACTTTTGCAGGTGTCACAACCCAAACCCGCCCCTATAGGTTTAGCATCATAATCGGCCAGTAATACTAGGATTACCAAAGGCCTCAGAGACAGATTAACATAATATTAGGGGCTAACGGAAGCAAATAATAAATTTGCAACATTCATTGAGCTGTGCAGACTTATATGAGATAGAAAATTTTAAAACTTTTTATATACATATCTACACATCATCCTTACGTCATCATATATATACAGATTAGACAAAAAGGAACTTAGCCCTATTTACAAAATAACAAAGACTTGTTTAACCAAACAAGAAAACAAACTTGAACTTAATCACATAGCCATAACCACTTGACGTATCCGGAACCTCCACGGGAGGCACATAGGTTGGCTGACAAAAACATATTCCAGGAAAACACCTTTAAGCCTGGTCACACGCCTGATCACCTACATACATAAATAATACTGTGAGCTGGAGCCCAGTGAATAATAACAAAGTAAAGGGTTTTAATGAATGACGTCCATCACAAAACCAGAAATCACAGTTTATATCAAAATAGATTCTTATTAGAAACAAAGTCTTATGCGTATTCACATTTCAATCAGAAACAGATTCATATTCATATTCTTATTCGAATCACATACAGAAATCAGAGTTCATGCTTAATCTTACATTGTATATCCGTTAGCGCTAACAGATCACATACAGAGTATCACAGATCATACTTGTCAGTTCTATAGAGGAACCTCCGGCCGGGTACGGATAACTGTAGACACCCCATTTTTGACCGACCTTAAGACACAGACATCATCGATTGAGCGCTCGATGATTGTGCATGTTGTGCTCGTTTCGAGTTTCCGGAGTTTCGGCTTGGTGCCTTGCCTTCGGGCCTCTGAACTCTTTGTGCTTTGGCTCGGTTTGTGGACCAAGCCCTGTTTCTCTTCCATGGAGGGAGGGAGTGGTCTTGTAGACCACCCTTTTGTGGTCGTAGACCACTTTTCGCGTTTGGAGACCAGTTTTCAGTTTTCGGAGCCTTCGGCCGCACGCCTTGTCTCGGGACCGCTTAATGTTCTCCGTTTGGCGTGGTTTTTGAACCACACCTTGTTGCCTCTGCCTAGAGGGACACTATGGTCCGAGAGACCACTTTTGTGGTCGCACACCACTTTTGATGCCCGTAGACTAGTTTTCGAGGCTTCTGGCCGGTGCCTTGCCTCCCGAACTTTCATCTTGCATCCGTTTTGATTTGTTTTTGGTACAAACCTTGTTTTCCTTGTTTGGAAGGTGGTACAAGGGTGGGAGACTAGTTCTTCCCCTTGGAGACCACTTTCCTCACCGCCAGCCAGTTTTCTGGTCGGCCAACTAGTCTCCTTGGTCTTTGGGCCACTTTTTTTGGTCAGCCACCACACCACTGCATTGTTTTCACACTCTAGACTCTCTCCCACCATGGCCGACCAGTTTTCATCTTGGGAGACCACTTGTGGTGGTCGGCCGACCACTTCAAGTAGCTGGCCGACCACTTCAAGTGGTCGGCTGCTTTTTGTCACCTTTTTGGAGATATTTTCATCCAGCTGTGCCAGCTGGGAGGCACTAAAACCATCCTCCATACACGTGGGATGGCTTTGAGGCCAAAGCTTGTCCAACAAGCTTACACTTTTGTTCTCTATATATGAGAACCTCCTTCTCCCTCCTCCAGGTTCAGATTTTTGGTGTTGGAGAGTTATAGATACACCCTTGTATCTATCTTGCCCTTTGCTTCATATTTGTGCTTCAAAAGTGTAGTTTTATCACACTTTAACACACAAACACACACTCAAACACCATCTTTTTGTTGCTAAGGTGCTTAGGAGCTGGTTTTGGTGTTGTTGGATTGGTTTGAGCTTGGAAAACCTGCTGGAGTTATGGTTTTGAAGGTGTTCATCAAGGGTGAGCTTCTAACCCTTAAATCCCTTGATTTTGCTTAAGCTTTTGAACCTATTTGCATGCTGATTTAAGCTTAACTCTTAACTACAAAAAGTTTTTTTTTTTTTTTTTTTCATGCTTAAAATGCTTGTTTAAGGTCACTTTTGTGTTGGGGGTGGTCTACCCCCTCTTAGGCCTTGTTAGGCCTTGTTTTGAGCCATCCCTTTTGCCTCTTGTTCTAGCCTTTGCATGACCTTTCTACCACTGAAATCCAGAGGATTTTCAGTGGTGAAAAGGTGTTTTGGAGTCCCAAGTAGGAGGGGGTCATCCCCTCTCCTTGTATTTTGAATGCTTGCTTTGAATGCCTCATGTTTGAGCATGTTTATTAAGCTTGTGTTGGCTTGTTCTTAGCATGTTTTTGGGGTTATTTTGAGATGGCATGCCACTATCTTTAGTTGTCTTGATCACCTCATGCATGCTTAATACACTTGTAGTGTAAATTTCATAAACTAGTCTTGTATGCCTCATGTTTGAGCATGTCATTCTAGTGTGTTTTAAGTCAATCTCAGTAGGTTTTTGGTGTTTTTTTAGCATGCCATGACTCTGTTTTGGGTGGGTTTGGTGGCCCTATGCATGCTCCATGCACTTGTAGTTCATTTCCATGAATTAGCCTAATGTGTGCCATGCTTTAGACTATCATTGTAGCATGTTTTTGGCTTAACTCTAAGAAGATTTTGTCCATGTTTTAGCATGCTTAAGCTCTGATTTTTGTTATTTTGGTCATGCATGACTTGCTTTGTATAGCCATGGTTCAATCTAGCTTATTAGCTTTGTGTATCAAGTCCACTAGCATGCATTCCTTGGTCTATTTTCATGATTTGGCATCATTTGAAATGTGATTTCAGTGCATGTTTCATGGTCATACACTTGCATTTGTCACCCACTTAATGCATTGGAGGGTTTGCCCTTTATGCCTTAAACATGAACCATTATGTATGCCTTCATGCCTAAGCTTGCGAGCTATCATTTCAATGTGTTTTTGGGGTTATTTTGCCATATTATAACTTTGATTTTTGTTGGCGAAGCCATCCCGTGCTTGGTTTTGGTAAGTGTAGTGTAATCCTCTTTATTTGCCTTGCATATTCCAGCTTGTTTTGGCTTCCTTCCATGCATGTTTTAGACTCATTTTGACATGTTCTATGACTGTTTTGGGTTGCCTTTGCCATATGCTTCATGTTTTGCATAGTTGTAGTACAAATGCCTATGCTAGCTTCAAGCTTTGAGCACCATAGCATGCTTCATTTGTAACATGTACATGATTTAGCATCATTTATCATGGTATTTCAGAGCATATAGCATTGCCATGCTCCCACTTCATTCACTCTTTAAGTGCCTTTGAGTGTTGTGCATTGTTGCCTTGTTTATGGCCTAGCATGTATGCCATCTTGCCTAGACCTTTGGGCCTCTATCTCAGCATGTTTTGGTCTTTGTTTAGACCTATTTGAGCTCTGTCCATGATTGGTTCATGCATTTATGCCATGTATTGCATGCCCCCTTTGTGTTGTTCTTTGCTAGCCTTATGCTTTAAAGACCCTTGCATGCTATGCTTGTATTGTTTGAGTGATTTGGCATCATTTCATACTTTATTTCAGTGCACATAGTGTTGTTACACTCCCATGTGTAGACGTCCCCGAACGTCCCGGGAGGTTTACTCCCGTTCGGTTCACATTGGGTTCACTACAGTTCAAAGGACTCAATTTGTCACGGTTCTAAATCTGAACCAAAGAGTCCAACTCTGGCAAATCGTTTTGAAGAAAAACAGATTTTGAAAAGAAGTGCCAAACATGGACTGCTTTGCCAGATTACAGAGTCGCCACCTAAATATTTTAAAATGGGGGAATTTAGGAAACCCTGACTCGGTGCCGAAGGCCACATGTCCGTCATCACCAAAGTGGTCTTGGCTCGGGAGGTTGGGTACGATCAGGGAAGGTCAGCTATGAGCACCCCCTTTCGCCCGGTCCGAAGACCGGCCTCTACTAACCATGATATCCGTTTTTGAAAACATTACATGCTCTTATTCCAATTATTAGCCTAGAATTACTATGTTATGCGCACGGCAAACAAGTATAGACTAGATTGCCTAATTTGGAAATAAACATTGCATATCCGTTTTGTCTCGAAAAACGTGTTGGTTTCTGCTACTCGCAAGTAGGCTAAAATACGGATTTCAATGAGTTGTTCCAACTCACGCAATCCAACCTCCACCCACAGGCATTCAAACAGTTTATCTCATGTAAGCACTTAGCCGCATGGTAAGCCTACTGTCATGTCAACATTCACACACATGTGATATGCTAAAGCATAAATACTTACATTGTACTCCGTGCCAAAACAATAACCCGGTTAGCAAACATGCATGACCTAGTTCATGTTAAGTGGCTATTGCAACACAGGCATAGATGCAATCTAGAGTAGACTCGGCTAACCCTAAACATTGCATGTGAAATGCGCGAGTAGCACGTATTCAATTTGGAATTGAAAATTGCAATGCAGTTTGTATAATGTACCGAGCCCGGTGCATGTAAACAAATGCATGGATGCACGCATGCATTGCATAAGGTATGCTAAAATAAACGTGCCCTAGTCTATTACCATAAGCAGGTAAATAAAAGGGATAGAAAGAAGTGGGGGTTGGAAGACATACACCCACTCACGCACACTTATTACAAATTTTGCCCTCCCTCGGAGGGACCGAATAATAATACAGAACCAAATAAATAATTAACTATTCTAGCTAATAAAATATTACAAATCAACTAAATTAATTAAATAAATTAATTAATCTAATTAAGCAGTAAATGGCCTCGGGATGAGGGTCCAATGCATGCGCGTGCCCGGGACTCGCTCGGAATCGCACTGCCATGCAAGTGTACCTCTGTTTTCTCTGCTCTCCTCCTCAGGAAATTGCCAAAATCTTAGGACTACCTCCCAGGGCACTGGGGATCACCACCGGCTGAGGTAGAACACCACCGGCTGAAGGATGAGGCCATTGGCACTGAATTCCCTTATCGGCTGCCAAAGGGATGCCGGTCGGCACTTTTTAGTGCCGGTCGGCACAAAATTCCTATAGAACCTGCAACTCACAGTAGCAGAGGGAAACAACAAGCATGGCAATACAATCCAAGCTATTTATGCACTAAACATACCCCTTATCATGTTATTGACTCAAGGGGGCATGTGCCTCGATTCCCGGACCACCAATCGCGCATTTCCATGCGTGATGGCCCTAAGAACCACGGATGCAACTTCACTTTCAAATGCATGCAAATCACATAGGCACAAAAGGGGTACCAAACCTCTATCAAACTCACTTCAAGAGGCTTGGTATACATGTCAATGTGGTGAAGCCCTAAGCATGTCAACTAGGCATGCAATGTGGACAATGTGATACACTTATGCAAACATACAAGCAAGCATATAAGGCAAGCATGCAAACCATATGGGAGATGGACTTAGACATGAATTAGGCAACTCCAAAAGGCCTAAAATCAGTGGCCAAAATGCCTACAAAATGAGACCAAATGCACACACACACATGCAAGTGTTAAGGCTCAAGACTTAGGCATACAAAAGCAACTCTCATGCACACTTAAAGAGACTAAACATGGGCAACTAGTATGCACTTTAAAGCTCTGAAATTCAAGTTAAACATGATGCCAAATCATGCAATGAAGCATTCCAAACAAAGCATGCAAATGGCCTAGGCTTAAGGCAAGTCAATGGGGGTTTGAACCAAACCAAGACAAAGCAATTATGGCATGCATTGATCAACCCAAAACAGATTTTTAGCATGTCAAAATAGGCCCAAAGAACTACTTAGATGGCATCTAAGAAGCTTGAATTCAAAGGCATGCGATAAGGCCTAAACATGGAGCATGCGACACAAGCTTAAGAAGTCACAAAGAAGCATGCAATGTAAACATACAAGCTCATCTAAGGGACTGAAATAGCATATGAAATGGTTCCAAACCATCGAAAACAATGCAAGCAAGGCATGTTACACACTCATGCCCTTAAGGCCAACAAGCCAAATGCAAAGAGGCTATATTAAACATGCTAAGATTGACCCAAATACTTATGGACAGACCTAAAACATGATAATATAAGCACAAAAGCTTCACAAATGTAAGCCTAAAACATGCTAGAAACTAGGGCATACAACCTAGGCATGTTAAGGCATAAAAGGGGCATTACAAGGCAACCATGCTAAGCATGCATAGGAGATCAAAACTAACTTATAGACATGTTATATCATGGAAATATAAGCATGGAAAACAACTCAAACATGTTCAACACACACTCAAGCATGGTGCTCTCTCAAGAGGCAAAACTTGCCCTTTTCAAGGACATCAAGGAGAGGGGGTGGCCCTCCCCTTTCTAGGACTTTATGGCACCATCTCCACCACTGAAATCCCTCAAGATTTCAGTGGTGGAGAGGCCCAATCACACTAGTCCCGGATCTCTCCAAAATAGCACAAAAAAATGACCCTTTTCAAGGTCTAAAGGGGGTCAAACTTCCCCAAACCACTAAGCACTCTTAATATACAACCAAGAGGGTTCAAAATCAGAACTTTTTTGTATTATATGCTAAGCACAAAAACAGTCCTAAGCTAGGTAAAAAGAAGGTGCAAAAATGGGGTAAAAAGAGAGTTAGTGTCTCACCCTTGTAGCCCTCTTCACAAAGCTTGATGTTGTGGCTCCTTTGGACTCAAAACCAGTCAAGAACTTCAAGAATAAGCTCTGATTTTCAAGAATGCCAAGAAAAGGTGGAAGACTAGGTGTGTTAGTGCAATAATATGAACTAAAACACCTAGAAAGCAAAAGAGGAAGGGAGAGATAGGATGTGTATCTATCTTAACCCTAAAACCAGAGCTTGATTCTCTCTAAAAATGGCTGAAACCTCTCAAGAATTCCCAACCTTGAGCCAAGAGAAGAGCCTTCTCTCTTATAGAACTTGTAAGACTTACAAGCTAAGCAAACAAGGGCTCATCCCTCCATACACGTGTATGGAGGGGAAGCCAATGGCACACAGCTGTCTGAAAATATCTCAGAAAGCAAGTGCACAGTGTCCGGCCGGCAAAAAATGTCATTTTGACAAAATTGAGTGCCGACCGGCACAAAATAGTACCGACCGGCACAATATAGTGCCGGTGGCAACTACAGCCAGCCGGTGGCCTCTAGCCACAGTCGGTGGTGTGTGGGAATGCCTCACAAAGCATTCCCTGCCCTTTCATGGCAAAACACAAGTGTTTGGTGCAAAACCAAACACAAAACGGTCAAGTTCGGAGGTCCTGAGGCAAGGCGCGCGAGCCGAGAACTCCGGGAACTCCAAACGAACACACACATGGATGATCACCGAGTGTTCAAACGGTGACGTCTGAGTCTTGAGGACGGTCAAAAATGGGGTGTCTACAGTTGCCCCTCTTTGACAGAACTCGGAAGTCATAACAATGACGGGAGTGAATGTCAAAGCCCAGAGACGACCCATTTTTGACAAGGCCGAAGACTTGGACAAACATGCAAGACAAAACAAGGTATGCGCCCGAAGGCAGGGGCAAAATGCAACTGAAAATGCAAGAAGCCGGGCATAACTTATGATCATGCAAAGGAAGCTTGTAATGAAGCACACATGCAACAGTTATAAGCCAGAATATGCCAATCTACACTACAATGCAGAAAGGATGTAAGAGAATTATGCAATTCTCAAAACGTCTCACGCGGAGGATACAATACCTGTGCGGCTCGTCCGGTCGCGCCGGCCTCAAATGAACCGTACATACAATATCGTGCCTGAAAAGAAAACAAACTTAACAGGTGCAATATTGTTAGCAACATGCATGACAATGCAAATGAAGTGCACAAAACAGTGCAATGATATGCAATTGAATCTACATGTAATGCAAATGATATGCAATGTATACAAAACTATGTATGAACAATGCAAATGGAAATGCAATGCAATTGAAACTAATATGCAAACTACATGCAGGGCAATTGAATCATGATTCATTCATGAGCGATTCGAAACCACACAAATGTCAAATAGATTGATGGAGGTAACAAGTCTGTCTACCATAGAAAAGGTGTCGAAGCCCTCAAGGCGCGAGCGCACGCAGAACTATGAATAATGTAGACAAACACAAGAACAAGTATTGGGTGCAATGACATAAGTGGGGTGACGACCCGCTGGGGAAAGAATGATGATCCTAATGCCGGATGCAACAATTACACTACAATGTAATATGATGGACAGATGATACAATGGATGTGGCACGCGGGCCAAACCAAATCTCGCCTAGGAAGGGCATGTACACGTACAAGCCATGTCTAACATAGAAAAGGTGTCGAAGCCCTCAAGGCGCGAGCGCACGCAGAACTATGAGTGTATAGACGTGAAAAGTATGAGCACATACCAGACCAAGCTCAACAAGGAAAGGTGCGAGCCATGGATGGAAGATGATGCAGCGGATGCATGCAACTAAAATGCAACCTAGATGGATGCTCACAAAATGAATGCATGACAATGCAGATGATGCAATGACCATGATTGCAGTTTTCCCTATTCTTCCAACGGGATGGTATACTAGGTTGGTTCAGTATCCAGAATTGAGACGTAAACACGCCGCCTCAACCTATGGGGCTTCCATACAGATTTCAAGCCAAGGGTACACCCCCTGGGTATTTAAACCAGACTTTAGTCTCGGAAATTCCGAACCTTTGCGTTCTAGGCATAAGCCGTTTAAACTCTAGTTTTCACCGCCCCAGTTGGTCTTCTAGGAACTTACCGCAAACCCAGACAGGTGGCTTTACCAGACCACCGAAAGTCGTTCGGGCACGACAAACACCGAAGGAATTGCACCTTCAAAGGATTTAAGGTCTCCTAGACCGTGCGTGTTTAAGGTCTCGCCAGACCAGGGGGGCAACTGTTTACACAACACTTTAAGTGAGTGTGATGCGAATGGGACACGCATGCGGATGCAAATGGGGCAAACGAGACGCGCGTGTCTCAAAAGATGGAAAATGGAGTGCAATGAGGGTGCGCTAAACGGCGCGATGAAATGCATGCCAAATGCAATGAGGGGCGACTTAACACACCGAAGGTCTCGCACCTCCCGAGGATTTAAGGTCTCCTAGACCATACGTGTTTAAGGTCTCGCCAGACCCGGACGAGGCAACGATACAAAGCATAAATGCATGACGGTGTTTGTAATAAAGCACGTGACAATGCAGTCAAGCGGGTTTAAGGTCTCGCCAGACCGCGCGTGTTTTTGGTCCCGCCGGACCCGGTGTGGCGGGGCAACTGTGTGAATGTGACACGCGTGCCACAAGGGATGCAAAACAATGCAAGTGAGAATGAAATGAATCATGAGGCACGCATACCTCATTGGTGTGAAAATGGAGTGCAAAACGAGGCATGTGTGCCTCGAGATGCAATGAAATGCGAAATGAAACACGTGAGGTAGCACACCTCACGTGGACCAAAGTGAAATGCAAGATGAAACACGTGAGGTAGCACACCCCACGCGAATCAAAGTGAAATGCAAAATGAAACACGTGAGGTAGCACACCTCACGCGGATTAAGATGAAATGCAAAATGAAACACGTGAGGTAGCACACCCCACGTGGATCAAGATGAAATGCAAAATGAGGCACACATACCTCATTGATGGAAAATGAAATGCAAAACGAGGCACGCGTACCTCGAGATGCGATGAAATGCAAGATGAGGCACGCATACCTCATCGGATGGAAAATGAAATGCAAAACGAGGCACGCGTACCTCAAAATGCGATGAAATGCAAGATGAGGCACGCATACCTCATCGGATGGAAAATGAAATGCAAAACGAGGCACGCGTACCTCGAAATGCAATGAAATGCAAGATGAGGCACGCATACCTCATCGGATGGAAAATGAAATGCAAAACGAGGCACGCGTACCTCGAAATGCAATGAAATGCAAGATGAGGCACGCATACCTCATCGGATGGAAAATGAAATGCAAAACGAGGCACGCGTACCTCGAAATGCAATGAAATGCAAGATGAGGCACGCATACCTCATCGGATGGAAAATGAAATGCAAAACGAGGCACGCGTACCTCGAAATGCAATGAAATGCAAGATGAGGCACGCATACCTCATTGGATGAAAAAAGATGCAAGCCGCAAGGGACGTGCAAGATGGCGCGATACAATGCGCCGGACAATGTGATGGATGCATGCAACGCACACGGGGTAACTTTTGAATCTTATAAAAGACAAAAGGATACAATCTTCGCTTGAGTTTGAGCGTCACGCACAGTAGAGACGGTCCGAAGTCAAAACAGAGGCCGGTTGAGCATCGGGGATGCATTTTCTTGTACTTTCTTGAGCTATGAAGACCCAAAACCCCTCATATAGCCTAAACAAGGCCTTGGGAACACCACCGGCTGGGTGGGGTGATCACCGGCTGCCACCGGCTGCCTAAACTCATCCATCGGCACAAAAAAGTGCCGACCGGCACAAAAAGGTGCCGACCGGCAGAAAATGCCTGATCGGGGGCAGTTTTGCCAATTTGCCACGAGTGTTATAAAATAGGGCACCCAAACCCTATTTTCTTACTTCCACACCGCCGAAAACTCCTCCTCTCTCTCTCTAGAGTGTTTTCCTTTCGATTTCTCGCCGATTTCTCCGCGTTTCACGCCCATTTTCTCGTCGGATTCGCGATATTCTTCGCGTTTCGAACATTTTCGACCGAACAAAACTTCGTTTCGGTGTACTTTTCGCCATTTCCGCCTTTTCGGGACTTGTTCCCCTCGATATTCTTTACATTTCCGTGCATTTTCCTCTTCCGGCCTTCCCGGCCATTTCCGACCTTCTCGGGGTTGACTTCCCAGTTGACTTTTCGCATTCCGGCCCATTTTTCTTCTTCCGGCTATTTTTCTCATCTCCATTGCTATGGCCGATGATATTCCACACGTCGGGACTCCCCCGGACCACGAGATGGATCCCGGGGTCGAGCTCCTGCCACTGAGCGAGCGTCCCTTCGACCCGGCGACCTACCAGCCGGCCATCCACGTGCTTCCGCCAGATGGACTCCGCCACTTCCGCGGCTTCGACAGGGCTTTGGACCCGGAGCTTCTGCTGCACGAGCCGGCCACTCATTTGTCCTTTGGCACCTCCGAGGTAACACCCTTATCTTTGCTTTATTTTCTGTAATGTAGGATTTCCTGTCAACTGTCGTAGCTAACCGAACCCATTATTTGTTTAGTTCTGATGTACTGTATTGTAGTCGATTGTAGACAAACTCATAACTGACATCTGTTTAGGACCGACGCATATGCACACACACTGCACTAGTCTGAATCACCCAAACACACGGCACACATTGCACTGCCAATTCGCCGATACCCGGTACTTATTTGAATCTGAAAACTCGCACGCATGCTAGATTTGCGCAAAACTACACCAACACGCGGACACATCACACGTTGTAGTTCACTGAAACATACCGAGACCTGGCTTCTATTTGAACTTTGAAAAACACGCACACATGCTGTTTACACTGATCCTCATAGGAGCACTGACATATCACAGGCCGTAGCCCACCCACTGGTGCGCTGAAACCTGGCATTTGCTTGCATCTGAAAAACGTGCACACGTGCACCAAGTTTACACTGGACCACTCAAAACACACTGACGCGTCACGCGCCGTAGTTTACCGTAAGCACACCGATACCCGGTTTCTGTTTGAATTTTTTTTTTTTTTTAAATCTGCACGCATACCAGATTTGTACCGACTGCATATCTTTATATGGCTTTGCAATTTCTTGACTACAGGAGACTCCCATACTCTCCGCGGGTATGGGAACGTCACCGCTCGCGATTGGTACGCCGAGCTGCCTGACGCCGTTAGCCGCATTGTAGATCGGGCCGGCTTTGGCACCTTCTGCAGGGGACTCTCCAGGCTCTCTGCTTGTAGACCTCTTCTTGCCGCCCTGGCAGAGAGGTGGTGGGACACCACCGATTCATTTCACTTATCAGCGACTGGGGACATGACGATGACCCCTTACGACTTCTCGATGCTCACCGGCATCGGGGTGGGGGGTGATCCGATCCCCTTCGATACAGACATGGATGAGTGGATTGCCGCCCAGATTCACTTGCTCGGCGAGGCGCCGCCACTTGTTCGTCCAGGGTTCGTCCGCTACTCCTGGTTCGAGGTGCAGTTCCGAGTGCAACCCGTGCTGGCGGACGCAGCTCCGATGACCCAGGAGGCCACTGAGAGATATGCACGCGGCTTCCTCATGTTCTTGCTGGGGACCACCCTGTTTGCCGACCGGGCGAACACAGTGCCCCTCTTCCTGCTCAGCGCTTTGGTGGACGTCGAGAGGATTGTGCAGTATGACTGGGGGGGCGCGGCTTTGGCCACCCTTTACGGTTATATGAGCTCAGTCTCTCGTGGCAGTGGACAGCTGCTAGGAGGCTACTGGCGAGCCTGGGAGGTACGTCTTCTCCTCTGCTTTACATTTCTGCTCTATACTTTCTGTTTTCTGCACACTGCATACACTGTAGTCTGTATACTGTACACACGGCACACACATACTCTGCTTTACACTGGCTGCACACTGTTCACGCTGTACACTCTGCACAACACAATACACAACACACGGCTCCGTTATTTCTGCTTTATTCTGCATCCTGCTTGATCTGATAGTTATACTGACATCTGTTTTGCAGCTGTGGGTGTACGCCTACTTCCCCAGACTAGAGCCAGTGCCGGAGGCGGAGACCCCTCTGGTCGTCCCCTTCTCTCGCCGTTACGACGGGCGATGTGCCCGGAGGCCCCGGGACACTTTTAGCTTCTTCCGCCGTTTCTTCGACACCATCACCCCCACCGAGGTATGTTTTACTTACAGTCCGTTTAAGCTTCGCTTTCAAGCGTACATTTCTATATCAGTAGATAATCAACTGTATTTCATTTCAGGTCACCTGGCAGCCGTGGGCTCCACTACCAGCGGTGATACGAGATCGGTATGCCGGCGCGATCGAGACCTCGCGTTACCGGATTTTGCTGGAGGGCCCGGTCTGTCGGGCCTGGTACCTGGGTGAGCGTTTCATACGCCAGACCCTAGGGTTGCCGGAGCAAATAGTTCCGATCCTTCCTCCCGAGCGCATGAGGGAGACTGAGGGGTACAGCTTCCAGCAGATGGAGGACTACACCCTTGGCTGGGCCGTGGACGTAGATGCCGACAGGGGCGAGGGCGACTACTCAGAGTACGTCCGGACCTTCTTGATGCGGCCTTTGAGCAGGGGTTCCCGAGCTGATCCAGCGAGGCCTGCGGCGCCAGCGGCCCGGGCAGAGGCAGGAGCAGGAGTGGGGTCGTCACAGAGGGCTCGAGCTCGCGGCAGGAGGGGAGTGCAGAGGGGACGAGGGACGGGCTGGCCCGCTCTGCCTACTATGTTGACTTATAGGGGGCAGAGTGGGGAGACCTACCAGATCCCTTTTGCTCCTCCCCCGGCTGGTCATGAGTTGGCTGGTATTCCTGACTTGCCTCCGGTATGTATTACTTTATTTCTGCATCTTGCATTGTTATTTCATTTCAGTTCATTCAGATATCCCACAAAATACTGATGTATTTAATACTTTTGCAGGCTTCCTCCGAGTATACCCGTCAGTCTGTGGAGCTGAATGCCTCCCTGATGGGGATGCTGCAGCGGACTCTCGACGCTTTGGCCGTCTACAGCCTGCCGGTATGTTCTACTGACCACAGTCTCAAATCATACTCTGTTTCGCACAATCTGCTACACTGCACAAAAATTTGATAAACTGCTCACGGCTTTCATATACTGTACTTATACACTGCATTCTGCACTGATTCACTGTTTCCAGCATTCACACACTGTACTCATACACTGCATTCTGTACTAATAGGCTGCTTACGGCATTCACACACTGTACTCATACACTGCATTCTGTACTGATAAGCTGCTCACGGCATTCACACACTGTACTCATACACTGCATTCTGTACTGATAAGCTGCTCACGGCATTCACACACTGTACTCATACACTGCATTCTGTACTGATAAACTGCTCACAGTTTTCTGATGTGTTTGTTCTTTGTATTTTCAGCCTCCTTTCCCGATCCCTCCAGTGGGTGGCGCTGCTCCAGCTGGGCCTCCCCTCTCTACTCGGGATGGCAGGATATTCCCTCGCACTAGAGGGGGACGTGGTCACGTGGGGAGCAGCTCACGAGCTCCCGTTCCAGGAGATGGTGAGTCGGAGGCAGGGACGGAGTCATTTGCGGAGGAGGCCGGGGATAGCTAGGGCTCGGGCTCCGACAGTGACAGCTCCGACGATGCTCCTGTGCTTTTGCCCAGGAAGAGGGCGAGGACTGATCCTCAGGCGTGAGGCCTGCTGCTGATGATGATGATTTTGCTGCTTCTTTTCTTTATTTCTTTTCTTGTACTTTTCTCTTTTTGGTAGATAGAGTACTATGTACTGCCGCAGGCAGGTTTTTGCTTTTCTCAAACTATGTATTCGAAAAAGATGATATGAAACGAACTTTTGTTTGAAAAGAATGTTACATTTGCATATATATGCATATTTTATACTTCGCACTGCATTGCATCATATTATACCTCAAATGTAAATGACATTGATCTGTTGTCTGACAATTGAACACTTGCACTGTAATAATCAAATAACCAACCAACTAAACAGCAAACAACCCAGACAAATCACTGCTCAAACTGAACAAATAGCCCATATTCTGCTGGGGATTAATCTGCACACAGCTCATAATACAATATCCGGTCCATTCTGCACACGGCAAACTTTGAACAATTGGCCCAATCTGACAAGACGGATCACCAAAACTGAGACAGTTGAAGTTGAAACACATTCGGATGTCCCAAAATTTCCTTTTCTTCTCTTGCCTCGCGTAAATGTAGAGAATGGCACAGCATTCTGAGCACAAACGATTGACTTTGGAAAAGGGATTTCACAACCGGGGTATTGAGCCTACAACTGAACACAGTGGAAAAGACTTAAGTGAAGAAAATAAAAGGCACACGACCTAAACACAATGAGATGCACTCGGAAAAGACTCAAAGCTAAATTGAGACCGACAAACCAAAGGACACGACACACGGACGTTCTTGAAAACAAAAGACCTTGAGGAGCCAATTCCTCCGGGTAGGTTTCCCACCCTCTCTGATTTGTGTGAGTCTCACGCCACTCGGCCCTCAAGCTCGGTTTTTCTCTCAAAACCCTCTTGCTCACTTTTCTCTCGACTTACACCTCTCTATTCTTTATTCTCTCATTTTTCGTCCCTTCCCAGGGTGATTGATGGATGAATAGGAAGCGGCGGATTCACGCCCGATACAGCTAGCTCACGGCTATTTCTTCTGATAGATAAGGTGCCTTTCTGGCAAGTATGTCGATAACAAGGGAGAGACAGAACACCTGACTCGACTGTGCCCCTAGTTCATCATTTTGACCATTTTTTTTTTTTGTGTTTTCTTTCTAAAACAGTTTTGATCAAAATGAACGTCAGATTAGCGTGCTTATTCAATTTTTGATTTGAAAATCATGCAAGTCAGGCCGTAAGCACTGAAAGTTTTCCTTTTTGGGTCCGAACATGGTCCGATTTTGGAAAACGAAATAATTTTCGAGAAAATAGTCAACCTCAGTAAAAATTTTCAAAAACTATTTTCGCGAACAGTCGATGCTCAACAAGCACAGAACCTACCCTCGAGATACGCAACCTCGGATCGGAGGCAATTTGGGAAAATTGCCCCTTGCTTGAAGGGGGGGAAGAGGGCAACGGAAAGTTGCCCCTAGTTTGGGCGGCAACTCAGGGCAACTTATGACAATGCATGGCAACGAAAGGTTGCCCCTTGTTTGGATGATGCCGCAGCATGCTGTAAACCAGTCCTCGTTGATGATGATCGGACCCTCGGACAAGGCGAAGACGGTCTGAATCAATATATGGACACAGTCACCTGGAAGGTGTTGATGGTTGGACTTCGAGAGGAAGTTAATCACGTAGTCCCCGGTTGCTGCAATCGAGACATCGGATTTCAGAGGAGGTAAAGGTGATCAAAACCATTGCATGGACTGAGACGCTATGAAAGCGTTGGGGGCTGGACTTCAAGATGAAGTTGCCTACGTATCCCAAACATGGGAATCAAGCCTTACGTAGTTCCGGTTAAGGTACACTCGGGTATTTTAACCTTCACTATTTTTATGCTCTAACTTTTGCCAAGGCGCCTGTTGCAGGTTTTCGACCTTGCGAGCTTTGTTTTTCTTTCTTTTCTCTTTTTCTATTCTTTTTATTCCTTTTTCTTCTTCTTTTTTTTGCATTTTTCTCTTCTTTTCTTTTTTGCATTTTTTTTTTTTTTTTGCATCTTTGCATTTTTTCTTTTTGCATTTTGGTATATACATTTTTCTTGTCTCGCTCTAACTTTTGCCTGGGTCGCCCTTTCGGGTTTTCGGCCCAGCGAGCCTCTCAAAGGGTAAAAGTATAACAAATCCATGTTAAATGGTTTTGAGATTGAAGCCTCCCCTTTTCCGGGAGAATGACTGTTGCAGTGCTTTGCAGGAGATTCCATCATGGTTGCTTTGCAAACTTCTTTTGGTGAAATCTAATCTTTTGCTCCGATTACGGTGCCTCTTGCTCGAGGGCTGCTTCGAGTCTGGCCTCACAGGCCTTGCATTGATAGCCAACCATCGAACACTCTAGATGCTGGTCCAAGGTTTGAAAATGGGGGGTCGAGTCTCGAGGCTGAGAGCGATCCTAAGCTGCGTAATCTCGAGAGCGGTTCCATACAGGTCTTTGCGAGACTTGCGCGAAATATTTTGTTTTTGAAAGTTTTTAAGAAAGCGACAAATCGCTCGTGTTGAAGATAGTGTGGAACCAGTCTGGATCAAGCCAGGGTCCTTCTCAGTACTCACACTAACAAGCATGATTTCATTCATTAAGGGCTTAGCACGCCTCTCTTTCTCTCAAATGGTCAAAGTTTTGCAAATCCCGAGGAATTCCTTCCTCTTTGTTTTTACCGCAGTGTTCAAAAAGGTTTGAAAAACTTAGGTCAAAACAATAATTATTAGGGCACACAAGAGCGGGTGGAATGCGCTGTCACCCCATTCGAATTCTCTGGCATAACTAGCCCAAAACAATAGATACGGAAACACGGTAGCCGCAGCTGTTTCATTCAGGTTCCCCGGATGTAAACTGGCTCCACAGCAAAGGCAGACCCAAAAAAGAAAATAAAAAGAAGTAATTACAAAACAAAATGGTGCTCGAGGCAACAACCCCGGAGTCACCTAGTATTCTATACAAAAGAGGGACTGACTCGTTACAACAAGACAGACCCTTAAGCAAAAAGGACTGACTTAAGACAGAGACAGACTCAAAACAAAGCAAAAGACTGACTCGGCGCCCAAGCCAGGATTTACAAAAGTAGCATTCGCAGATGCTCAAAAATGCGTGCCAGACGCCACATCAAAAAATTCGAGGCGCTGCCCGCAGGCGGTTGAATCCCAATTACATACTCGCAGTATCGGTGTCCTCAAAATCCAACAACTGAGTGGTGACGGATTTAGGTGAGGTGGGTGGGAGGATAACCTCGTTGTCAATCAGATCCTGCACCTCGTGGCGGAGGCGAAAGCAGTTATCGGTGGAGTGGCTAGATTGCTGGTGGTACGCACAGTACTGAGTGGCATCATGTCCTGCTAGAAGGGGTTTGGGGAGCGGCCTAGGCTCGAGGGGTGTAAGATGCCCCTTTTTGGCCAAAATGAGAAGTGCCCTAGACAAAGGCATGTAGAGAGGATGGAAGACCCTCCGCCCCCGGGGCTGGTATTTTGAAGCCTGGGTGCTCCTGCTAGATGTGCTGGCGAACGGATCGGCAGGTGCGGGCTTGAATTTCTGATCCTTCCCAGGTACGGGGTTGGGAGTGAGAGAAACTGCTTCAACATAACGGGGTCTATCCTGATTTTCCGACTGGCTTGAACTACCCTCAGGTAGAGTGGGAAAAGCATCCTTCACAATTTTGGTTGTCATCGCAGATACCTGTTGTTTGTTCATCCCCCCGGTTTTTAAAGCCTCGACTGCCCACAGCAGCTGTTCCACGGGGTCGGTGTCTGCCTTTGCCACATTTTTACCTCTGGCCTCAGCCTGATGAGAGGTTTGGGTTGGTACTGGGGTAGTTCAAGCCAGGTAAAAAGAAGGTGCAAAAATGGGGTAAAAAGAGAGTTAGTGTCTCACCCTTGTAGCCCTCTTCACAAAGCTTGATGTTGTGGCTCCTTTGGACTCAAAACCAGTCAAGAACTTCAAGAATAAGCTCTGATTTTCAAGAATGCCAAGAAAAGGTGGAAGACTAGGTGTGTTAGTGCAATAATATGAACTAAAACACCTAGAAAGCAAAAGAGGAAGGGAGAGATAGGATGTGTATCTATCTTAACCCTAAAACCAGAGCTTGATTCTCTCTAAAAATGGCTGAAACCTCTCAAGAATTCCCAACCTTGAGCCAAGAGAAGAGCCTTCTCTCTTATAGAACTTGTAAGACTTACAAGCTAAGCAAACAAGGGCTCATCCCTCCATACACGTGTATGGAGGGGAAGCCAATGGCACACAGCTGTCTGAAAATATCTCAGAAAGCAAGTGCACAGTGTCCGGCCGGCAAAAAATGTCATTTTGACAAAATTGAGTGCCGACCGGCACAAAATAGTACCGACCGGCACAATATAGTGCCGGTGGCAACTACAGCCAGCCGGTGGCCTCTAGCCACAGTCGGTGGTGTGTGGGAATGCCTCACAAAGCATTCCCTGCCCTTTCATGGCAAAACACAAGTGTTTGGTGCAAAACCAAACACAAAACGGTCAAGTTCGGAGGTCCTGAGGCAAGGCGCACGAGCCGAGAACTCCGGGAACTCCAAACGAAAACACACATGGATGATCACCGAGTGTTCAAACGGTGACGTCTGAGTCTTGAGGACGGTCAAAAATGGGGTGTCTACACCATGTTAATCACTCCTTGAGCACTCTTGAGAGTTGTGCTCTTATGCCTAGTTGATGGGCATTTGCATTGAGCATGCTTGTCTTGATCTTCATGCCTTCATTTTAGCATTATGGCCACTGTTTTGGGCATGGCTGAGGTCTACCCACATTCGGTTTAAGTCCATTGAGTATTGAGTATGCCATGTTACATTGCATTGAGTATGCCATGTTGTTTGCATTGTGTATGCCTTTTTGTTGCTTTGCATTGAGTATGCATGCCATTTAGCATTGAGTATGCTATGTTACATTGCATTGCATGTTTGCATGCTTGTCCCTTGCATGTTGTTTGCATGCTCGTTTTATTGCATTACATGTTTGCATGCTTGATATTGCATTGCATTATGTATGCCATGCTAGTTGCTTGCATTGTGTTTGGAGTAGGTGTTAGTTCAAACACAAGGAACGAGGGACGTTTCATACTTGAAGTGATGAAACGTGCCTCAATTCTCGGTCGCCGACACTCTTGATCATACATGATAGAGTTCTAGGCTTTATGTGTTTATGTGTGCATTCATTTTACATTGAATTGTGCAATTCGGCTTCTCAGCCATCATGCATCAAGATGCGTGATTGGTGGCCCGAGGGTCGAGAACCACACTCCCTTGAGCTCATGAAATGATAGGGAGGATGTTTTGCACACATATCTTGCAAATACATTGCCATGCCCTTTCTTGCTCTCTATTGCAACAAAGTGGAGAAATGCAGCAACAACTGGTTGGCCAGCCAGAAAAACTAGCTGGCCGACCACTTTTTCTGGTCTGCAACAAAGATATGTGGTCGGCCAGTGGCTAGAAACACCAACAACTGGTCGGCAGCCCTCCTACAGGTTCCCAAGGTGAGTTGGAAGCTTTCTGGAGCTTGGTGCAAGGTCCTGAGAACAGTTGCAAACAGAGGCAAATCAGGGCATCGCGACGGATTTCCGAATGAGGCGACCGAGCATGCATATACTTCCCGCCCTGGAGGCTCCTGATTTATCGCTTTACTTAGCTAGTTTAGGCTTTGGTTTGTACTTAATTAGCTAATGTGCTTAGCTATTCAATTTGTGTTGTAATAGCTTAATTGATTAGCTTGTTAGTTAATTAGTTTTGTGATGTAATAATTAGTTTAATTAGCTTAGATTAGCTAGTTAGCTTCTTATTCAGACCCTCCGTCGAGAGGGCCAATTGTTGTAATAAGCGTGCATGTGTGTGATGCATGTCTTCCAACCCCCATTTCTTTCTCCCTTTTACTTAACCGCTTACGATGGTTAGTTTTAGGGCATATTTCAATTAGCATTCTTATGCTTTGCATGCATGCATCCATTCATCTGTATTGCATGCACCGGGCTCGGTGCATCATACTAACTGCATTGTATTTCAATTCCAAGTTGAATACATGTATCGAATTGTCACATTTCACATGCCATCTTAGAATAGCCGAGCCTATCTGAGTTGCATTTTTGCATGTGTTGCATTAGCCATCTTAACATGAACTAGGATTATGCATGATTTCTAACTAGTTCTCTGTTTTGGCTCGGAGTACACTATGAGTGTTTACGCTTTAGCATACTGCATGTGTGTTATCGATTGCCATGAAAGCATGCTCGCCATGAGGCTAACTGCTTATGTGATTAGCTGCTTAAATGCCTGTGGGTGAAGGTTGGATTGCTTGAATTGGAACAATTCAACAAAATTCACGATTTAGCCTACTTACGAGTAACACCTCTAAACCGTTTTCAAACAAACGAACATGCAATGTTTAGTTCCAACTTAGGCGATCTAGTCTATACTTGTATGCTGTGCGCATCACATTGTAATTCTAGGTTAATAACCAGAATAAGAACACATGTGCTTTCAAAAACAACATATCATGCTTAGTACAGGCCGATCTTTGATCGGACAAGCGGGGGTGCTCATTGCATGACCTTCCCCTCTCGTACCCAAGTTCCCGAGCCGAGGCAACTTTGGTGATGATAGACACGTGGCCTTAGGCACGAGTCAGGGTTTCCTAAATTCCCCCAAAATAAAATATTTAGGTGGCGACTCTCTATCTGGCAAAGCAGTCCATGTTTGGCACTTCTTTATAAAAATTAGTTTTCCAAAACGATTTGCCGGATTTGGACTCTTTGGTGATTTATCGGTCTTGCATTGCACTTTGCGAGATTAGATTCAAAACTGTGACATTGAGTCCGACCTGTAGTAGCTAGAGAGCAAAACGGAATTCGCGCCCTCGTAGGCACGAAGACCGGGAGTTCTCGGGGCGGGTCTACAGTTTCTGGCGACTCTACTGGGGACTTAGAGAATTTGACTCGAACTCATGATATCTTGTTTTGTTTACACTTATGTGTCTTTTTGCATTGCATTTGCATTGGTGCGCCTAGGACACCATGTTTGCTGTATGCTATTCCTGAACGGTTTGCCAGAGGCTCACTTGGAAAAGCGTGCCATAAGGCTAACCGGTTGCGGGCTCTGCCACGACGGGAACACAAACCCGATTTTTACCGGGGCACCCTTTTTGACCATTCAACCTAGTGCATATCGGAATCTATAGTGACTATTCTAAACTAGGACAGGTTGCTTACCCGATTGTAGGTTGTTCGAAACCGCTGTGTGCATAGTGAAACCCTAGCTCCTGACAAAATAGGACAGGGAAACCCTACCCCAACATAGGGGTGTTTTTGCTCTCATTTGCTTGCTATGTGCTTTTAGAGTGTGCCTCTACAAGAATGCATGTATCAGTTTGCAAGTCTGGGTATCAGGCTTGAGGGCATCAGTATTCAGAGAATCAGTTTTACCTGAGGGTATCAGATCTGGATTTGGGACAGCGATTTTGGGCACAGTGGTCAGTGTTTGAGAACAGTGTGTTTCGGCTTACAAGTGCCAACTGAGTGTTGTCATGCCAATTGTGTGTTGTCTTTATTTAAGCCGTTATGCTGTCCGTTTTTCTAGTTGTTTATTTCCTTATTATGCTTTATTTAACTTTTTGCAAGGTAGTTTAGCACGATTGCATCCGACCAGGCAGATATTCCCCAAGCACTCTGGGTTAGAGGTTGCAGACTTCATCGATCCAAGGATCTGATAGACGGACAACCAGTGTACCACTCATTACCCCCGGTCATTAGACGGAGATCAGCTAGGCGCAGTGCATTAGTACAGCAGTTGCCAAATCAGTGGTCCTTGAGTAGTCGGGTTGAGATTTCCGAGTCTACTGCAGAGGCAGATATACCGGTTATTCAGACAGATCAGTACAGTATGGCAGGCAAGGAAGAGATGATGCATCAGCTCCAGGAGACTATGCAAAACATGTAGCAGGATGCTGCCCGTCAAACAGAAGTAGTGGCCCAACAGGCAGACTTAATCGCCAAGCTACAGCAACAAACCGGAGCATCTACTTCACACCTAGCTCCTCCCCCACCAGGAGTTCCAACACCCAGGGAAACAGCAAACGTCCAGGAAAATATGGACGTTCCAACGGGGCCACCTCCGCCCCCAATCCTACCTCAGCTATCCAAAGCGCCCACCAATCTAGTGGATTCACCGTTTGAATTTGAGGTGGACCCAACGGCGCTAAAAGTGAGCAAGCTAGAAAAGCTTTTCAAGAAGGCTCAAGGCGTGAAATCCATTCCAAATATAGAGGATGGATACACCGACTCGACTGTGACTCTGCCGGACCGGTTTAAAATGTCGCACATAGACCGCTTTGATGGGTCTGGGGATCCTATGGTGCACCTGCGGCTGTTTTCGGATATCCTAAGGCCGATGGGCCTCTCCAGATTGCAGAAGCTTTCCCTGTTCGGCCGGACCCTGTCGGGTGTAGCGGCTATTTGGCATGCAAAACTGGAGGAGTCTGTTAAGAGGAACTGGGAGGAGATGGCTGAGGCTTTCATAGCTCAATACTCCTACAACACACAGATCGAGGTCACAACTCGTGATCTCGAGACAACCAGGCAAGAGCCAAAGGAGAGCTTCTCCGATTTTGTGACCCATTGAAGGGCTAAAGCCTCGATGATGACCATCAGGCCGATTGACAAGGATCAGATACGGATGGTTGTGCGCAACCTCCAACCCAAGCTCATGCAAAAGATGATCGTCCTCCCCCTACCCACCTTTGCAGACTTACATGAGATCGGGGTGCAGATCGAGGACGCAATGAAACAAGGTCTGATTGACCATGAAAGAGAGCAGCCCAAGAGGGCATTCAACCGCAGTACGAATGCAGGCACAAGCAGTGCTGCAGCTGCCAGAACTTCAGATGTAGGAATAGTCACCACCACCACTCCAAAAACCCTTGCAGCTACACCCTTTACCGGTGCGTCCGGAAGTAACTCGCAAACAGCCAGGTACGCCCCCCGAGGCCAAAGAACCTTCACCCCACTGTACATGCCTTTGTCCAAAGCTTTGGGGGTTTTGATCAAGAAAGGGCACCTGAAGCCCCTAGAGCCGCGGCCCTTAGCAGAAAAGCTTCCTCCCTCCCATAACCCGGCGAAGTACTGCGCCTATCACCAACAGCATGGTCACGAAACCGACCAGTGCTTTCGATTGCGTCATGAGATTCAGGATCTCATTGACAATAGGGTGATCATGCCTTCGGAGAAGCCGAATGTCACAACCAACCCTATCCCACCACATAACCAAGCTCCACCTCCCAAACGCATCAATCTAATCCAAACCTCGATCATTCCTTATGATTCGAGCATATATATCACCCCTTCCCACTTACCTAAGCCGGAGGTGTTCATTCCTGACAGCACTAACTTGTGCATGTTGGACATCTCCCAAACCCAACTTGAACTGGTGGTGGTGACTACCAAAGGTAGAATTAGGTCGACTGCTGAGGCAGATGGTAATGAGGATTCAGGGCCTGAGGGGTTTGCAAGCTTTGAGTACAACCCGAGTGGTTACATTACTTTAACAGATCAGCCTAAGCCAAGGGTAGAATTGCCAATAGGGGCAAAGATCAATGTAGTTTGAGAGGATGGACCTAATCAGGGGCTCGATGACCTAGCGGAATTGGAAGAGGACATAGCCAACCTTCAGTTTTTCAACGAACAAGATTCGGGGGACGTGACTATCAACTGGTTCAGCTTAGAAGGGTCAGCAAAAGCTACTGGGTGGCTCAGCGACGAGCCAGATGTTGTTAAGCAGCCTCAGCCAGAGCAGGGTCCGTCAAAGACGGGAACTTCAGTAGTGCCCGGAATGGGCGGGAACCAGAATGGACCGCCGGAGAGCACCGGTGTTAAGAATTTTGCTCGAGATCAGAGCATTTTGAGTACAAAAGATGCTAAGCAGCAGGCTGCACTGAAACAGTTTGAGCAGGAAAAGATCAAAAAGCTGGAAAGGGCTAGAAAGGCCAAAGCCCCCGAGGGGACAGAATGTGCTGTGCGCACAGGAGCGATTGTAACGGAACCAGATAGCTGCATGTCGATGGCCGACGAAATGTTGTGGAAAGATGACGACTTGTGTCCTTCCCACACCGATGAAGATTGGGGACAAAACCAACCGGATGATACTTGGTATGTGGGAGAGGTGGACCACATGACCAGGAGTGGACAGTATTTCAAGCCCCTACACTTGGATCAACCAGAGGCGTCCGGGAAGGACAAGGAGGCGGAGAGGCAGAAAGAAAAGCTACTTGAGGAGGAGTCTGTGCTGAAACAGCTTAAGAAGATACAAGCAGACATCTCCATCAGGGGACTGCTCATGGCCTCAAGAGTTCATAGACAGGCTGTCCTTTCTGCGATGGACAGGGCCAAGCTATCAATAGATACCACACCTAAGCAGCTGGTGGAGCTGGTCTTTCCGGGAGGAGCTTCCCCGATGTTGACCTTCACTGACAAGGAACTGCCGCCTGAGGGCTCAGATCACAACAAACCACTCTACATCTCTGTGGAATGTAGAGATAAATGGATACCAATAGTTCTTGTTGACACAGGATCTGCCATCAACGTGTTCCCGTCGAGGACGGCATATGCAATCGGGTTGAAGCCCGCTGATTTTGTGCCAACTGCCCAGGTGATAAGGGCAAATGACAACACCAGCAGAGAAGTGATGGGGACTATGCAGATTTGGACTCAGGTTGGTCCAGGACAACACAATATTGACTTTCATGTCTTAGACGTTCCCGCGACCTTCAATCTACTCCTAGGGCGGCCGTGGCTGCACCAGGTGGAGGCAGTCTCTTCCACCCTGCATCAGATGTTGAAGTACCCCAACGAGAAGGGGGTGGCTATAGTTTTTGGGAATTCTTTAATCCATCTACCGCTAGAGGTTTCTACACTAGTTCTGGAGATTGAACATGGCGCGGAGGATGTGTTCCTGTCAGGATTTACCCTAGCCGAGGCCCGGGTTGTACAGAACATACTGGCTATTGACGAGGGGTTATATGTCAGTGTACAGTCTGTGTACCTCATGAACAAGCTCCAGTATATCCTCGGGATGGGATTAGGAAGAAGTGGCCGGAAAGGCGTTGCATCATCGGCCGAAGTGTCGCATAACCCACATACCTTTGGTTTAGGTTATCTGCCTACCAAGGAGGACTGGTTGAGGAAAGGCAAAGAGATGGCCGGAAGAGCTAGAGCCAAGCAAACCGGGAAGCCTTATGAGTTGGTGCATCGGCCCATCCAGGGCACCCTGAACGGACGCTTTGTCCGAGAGGGGGAGGACTTTCTATTCTGTGGCTTCCCAGAGCCATAGCTAAATGCAAAGAGGCGGCAGTTACCGGGATTCAAAATATTCTTTGACTTGCAATTGTCTGGGGATGATGTTACTGAAAAGCAGACAAACCCACCAGCTGAGGTTGAATAGTGCAAGGGGGAGGATTCCGAAAGTGCAAAGTTTGAAATGTGGGTAGCACTGGCTTGTCTACTTTCAGATCCTCAGATCGTACAGGAGTGCTTGGGGGATAACTTCTCGGTGTCCATGATCGGGAATGAAACGGCTGCAAGCCCATCTTCAAACATTTTGGATACATCCATCGCACCCACCCTCGTCTGGCAGTACGAGGAGGGATTCTTATCGAGCAGCACCGGGTCAGGTAGTGAGCCGAAATCCAATTCCACTGAGTCTGTGGAGTCGGAATCAGGTTCCAGCTCGTCTAAGTCTGAGTCTGAGTCCGGTATTCTTGGGGGTAACAACCCAGATGCCACAATCCTATCTAGGTCATCTTTTTCTTTTTCCTTTGAGTCTATTGTAACAGAGGAATCAGGCGATTTGGAAGTGATTAATGAGAATGGAATAGCTGTGGCTTCTGAGTACTTTTCTGTACCCTTAATTTATTGCATTAATCAGGACTTTCAAAATTTTGATGAAAACGACGAGGAAGAAATTCCTCTGGTTTTGAATTATTTGCTTGATCAAGAGCAGGAGAGGTTTGTAAAACCCTTGGTTGATGAAATCACCCAAATTAATGTTGGTACTGAGAAGGACCCGCGGCTGGTCCAAATCGGGTCCACGTTGTCTTCGGAGGAGCGCGAGCGCTTAGTCGCTATATTAAAAGATTTCAAAGATGTTTTCGCGTGGTCCTACGAAGACATGCCTGAAATTGATCCTAAGATTGTACAACACCGAATCCCTCTTGACCCAGAGGCCCAACCTATTAAGCAGAAGCTCAGAAGGATCCGCCCAAACTAGGCTCTCAAGATCGAAGAAGAGGTCACCAAGCAAATTGACGCCGGGTTCCTGCTGGTATCCGAATACCCAACTTGGTTAGGCAATATAGTTCTAGTGCCGAAGAAGGACGGCAAAATTCGGGTATGTGTGGATTTCAGGGATTTGAACAAAGCCAGTCTGAATGACAACTTTCCGCTTCCTCATATCGATGAATTAGTGGACTTTACTACTGGGCATGCATTGCTCTCATTCATGGATGGGTTTTCAGGCTACAATCAGATATTCATGGCACCCGAAGACCGGGAGAAGACTGCTATTACCACCCCGTGGGGAACCTATTGTTATAGAGTGATGCCGTTTGGGCTGAAAAATGCTGGGGCTACGTATCAACGGGCCGTGACCACAATTCTGCATGGCATGATCCATAAGGAGGTTGAGGTGTATGTGGACGACATGATTGTCAAGTCCAAAGAAAGAGAGGGCCACTACACCACCTTGCAGAAATTCTTTCAACGGATCAGAGAGTATCGGTTGCGGCTGAATCCTCAGAAATGTACGTTTGGTGTAAGAGTAGGGAAAATGCTGGGGTTCTTGATCACACAGAGAGGTATCGAGGTCGATCCTTCCAAAATCAAGGCCATCTTAGAAATGCCACCACCGATGACTGAAAAGGAGGTGCGAGGCTTTATGGGTAAAGTGCAATTCATAAGACGGTTTATTGCAAAATTAACCTTGACTTGTGAACCACTCTTTGGTCTCCTGAAGAAAGGAACGAGGTTTCAATGGGACAGCCGATGCCAAGCTGCTTTTGAACAGATCAAGCAATATTTATAGAACCCACCTGTGTTGTCACCGCCTGAGCTGGGGAAACCGTTGATTCTGTATCTTTCAGTGACTGAAACTACAATGGGCACCATGCTTGCACAGGAGTCTGAGGACAAAGTGGAGAGAGCTATCTACTACCTGAGCAAGAAAATGCTGGATTACGAGACCCGCTACACTCCGCTGGAGAAGGCTTGTTTGGCCTTGGTACGGGCTACTAGGAAGCTGTGGCACTACCTGTTAGCTCACTTCGTAATACTGGTTTCGAGATTAGATCTCATCAAATATCTCTTCAAGAAACCAGCACTTATGGGTAGGCTAGCTTATTGGTTGCTTCTGCTTTCCGAATTTGATCTGAAGTACGTGACGTGCAAGTCAGTGAAAGGGAGAGCGGTAGCGGAGTTCCTAGTTGATCACCTAGTTGAAGAGGATAAAGCAGTTGAGGCGAGGCCATTCTGCATGTCAAAGAAGAAACTTGGACAATGTACTTTGATGGAGCATCAAACCAATACGGGCATGGGATAGGGGTGTTGTTGATAGCACCCGACAATTCCCGTATACCTCTAGCATTCAAACTCCGGTTCAGAGTGTCGAACAATGAGGCAGAATATGAGGCATGTATTGCTGGTTTAGAAGCCGCCCTAGAACTAGGGGCAAAACGGTTAGATGTCATCGGGGACTCGAACCTTGTTGCATCTCAAGCTAAAGGAGATTGGAAAGTTAAAGAAGAAAAGATGAGAATCTACCACCAGACCTTGAACGTGCTGATTCCTCGATTTGAGAAATTGAATTTCACTCATCTGTTAAGAGAGAACAACAGGTTCACAGATTCACTAGCAACTCTATCTTCTATAATAGACATTCCTTTCGAAGTCCGGATGCATCCGATCATCATCGAACAAAAATTTATGCCGGCCTACGAGCTGATTACTGCCATAGATGAGGTACAAGATGAGAATCCCTGGTATTACAATGTCTGGAACTTCTTGGAAAAGGAAGCATATCCACCATGAGCAATTCGAAGAATGGCTGCTCAGTTCATCGTCTACGGGGGTAAATTGTACAAGAGAGGTCATCTCGGGATGCATAAACTGTGTGTTGATGCTAAAGAATCCAAGCGTCTGATGGAGGCCATCCATGGAGGAGAGTGCGGAGCGCACATGAACGGGGTGATGCTAGCCCGGAAGATCCTTAGACAGGGTTATTACTAGTCCACCATGGAGGAGGATTGTATTGGCTTTGTCCGGCGATGCCACAAATGTCAGATCTATGCAAACCGCATGAACATTTCGCCGTTGAAGTTGTACAATATGACTTCGCCATGGCCGTTTTCAGTCTGGGGGATTGATGTGATTGGGGCTGTCACTCCAAAGGGGTCCAATGGGCATGAGTACATTCTGGTAGCGATAGACTACTTCACAAAGTGGATTAAGGCCCAATCTTACGCGGTGTTGAAGGCTTCGCATGTTGCAAAGTTCATCAGAAACAACATCATCTTTCGTTACGGGGTTCCGAATGAGATTATCTCAGATAATGGCTCTCACTTCAAGAAGAAGGTGATTGACTTGTTGGAAAAGTATAACGTGGCTTTTCATAAGTCATCCACATATCGGCTGCAAACCAACGGAGCAGTTGAGGGCGCCAACAAGAACATCAAGCACGTTCTGCAGAAGATGGTGGAAACCTACCGGGATTGGCCAGATAAGCTACCATTTGCTCTATAGGGCTACCGGACTTCAATTCGAACTTCTACTGGAGCAACTCCGTATTCCTTGGTTTATGGGATGGAGGTTATTCTGCCTATCGAAGTTGAGGTTCCGTCATTACGGGTATTGGCTGAGTGTCAGATAGCTAAGGCAGATTGACCGCCGAGCAGGTTCGAAGAACTCATGCTGTTTGACGAGAGAAGGCTGAAAGCACTGTATCATGTTCAGGGTTATCAACGAAGAATTGCCAGGGCTTTCAACAAGAAGGTTAAGTCCAGGAATTTGAAAGACGGGGATCTTGTGCTCAAAGACAACCGAGCTCCCATCCACGACCCTAGGGGCAAGTTCAAACCCAATTGGACTGGCCCTTACATCATCAAGTCTATCTGGTCAGGTGGAGCTGTCGTTCTAATAGACCTAGATGGCCTAGAGTTCTCCCAACCGATCAACATTGACAAGTTGAATAAATATTATCCCTGAGAGGCTTGCTAGGCCGAAAACCCGAAATGGCAACCTAGGCAAAAGTTAGAGCACAGGAAATTTGAAATAATAAAAACTGAGCTCGCAAAGTTGAAAACCCAGAAAGGGCGGCCTTGGCAAAAGTTAGAGCACAAAAGGAGAGTGTTAATACTCGAGTGAACCCGAGCCGAAACTGTTGACATCAAAACTCCTTTAATATAAAATTAAATCTCATTGTTCATAAACTCATACTTTTTAACCCAAAACTTAATTACAGATGTTTCAAAATATGTTCAATTTGAATAAAACTTTTAATCTGAATTACATGCATGGATTCAAAATTAAAATTAAACCAATTCCTATCTTTCATAATAAAATCAAAACATTGTCTAACTTTAGGATTAACCCCAAATTTCCATAAACTTGATTTTTTATAAAATTTCTTCCTTCTTTTCTTCAAAACATGAAATTGATCATCTTAAATTCTTCAAAATCCATGATGCATGTATAAAACACTTATCGAAATCCAACCAATTCTCCATTATCAAGCTCAAACTATAGTTTGACTTCTTAATTTATATCACAACCAAACTCATAAACTTTAAAATATGAATTAAATTCTAAAATCTTGAAGATTCACAATGCATGTAAGGATAACCTTCAAATTTATGAAGGATGACAAAGATCAAACTCAAATATTAAATTACAACATCAATTTCTTAATTATCAAACCTAACTCAAATTTTCTTCATTCTTTTCCTAATTCTTTTTATTTCCATGAAATTAAACCCATTTACTTCTTGATTTTGGTTGTTAAGTAATCAATCTATAAAGATTAAGCTTGAATTTCTTACCTAAACTCTTGAATTTGATGAATCTTTGATAAATTCTTGAACTCCCCTTTAATTCCACACCTTTCCTAGCTTTTCCTTCCTTATTTCTTCTTCTTGAACTCTTGAGTTGGATTTCCAGTAGCAAACTCTCTCTCTCGGTCCTCCTCTTTCTCTCTCTCGGTCCTTTTTGCTTCCATTACATTCCTATCCAACATATTGAGTTCACTTTTTTCTTTTTGTTTTTCTTTTGTTCTCATTGATTCTAGAACTCACCAGCACACACACACACACACCTTTGTCTCAACATCACATGTATACACACACTTGTATAACTAGAATTCTCAGCACACCCACACAGGTTTCTCTCCACACCCACACACACTCACAATTCTAGATTCTTTCTTAATTTAATTCATGAATAAGATTAGCTTAATTTAAATAACACTTAGTCTTAATAAATCTTAATTAACACATAATTAAATTAATTACAACTAATCATAAATTCCACATAATTTAATTTGTCCAATTTGACTTTCTTTAGAGCCTAATTCATTATATTTAAATTCATTATTCTGAATCAGATTTTTAATCAAACTCCCAAAATGTTCCAAATATTAAATTAAACATATTTCCATCCTCAATTTGGGTTTCTTAAATCATTTAAGCCTTCAATTTCTGATCAGACTCAAAATTTCGTCAATAAATTACATATTCAAATTAGGCACCACATAAATGAATTTAATTCATAATAATCTTAATTCCTACTTCGTATAACTTAATTAACTCCAATTCGAACCCAATTAATCAAATCTCAATTTTATAAATCTGAATCGAATATTTAATTAAACTCCATATGGTCCAATACTCGAAATTAAAATAATTCAAATCACCATTTGTACCATCTTGAGCCATTTAGGCTTTTAATTTCAAAATTCTAACATAAATCCTTAATAAAATCATATACGAATTAGTCACCATAACTTTCGTAAATCCCAAATTAAATTAGCATAATGAGTAATTCAAATTCAAATCTCCTTAATCAATTAAGTGCTAATCATTATACGCGGTGGGGTCGTCACAACATGTCTGTAGAGATATTGAGAGTTGTCATTCTTCACTCGAGCTTTCTTGCGCTCGAGCGGTACTTATTGTGCTCGAACAGTGGGCACTTGTCTGTAAAAATTTTGAGAGTTTGTATTCTACGTTCGAGTATTACTTCTTGCACTCGAGCGGTCACACTTTTTGTGTCTAGATGCTCGAGCAACACTTCTTGCGCTCAAGCGGACTGCGCGTCTATATAAGGCCATAGTGCGCTGGAAAAGTCACTTTTGCTTTTCTCTCTTTTCTCTCTCCTCTTTTTCACCATTATTAGGATTTCTTGAACCTAAAAGCTTGGGTTTTATCTAGTTACACCCATTTTCTACCCCTAGCTCTTTAGATCAAAATGTAGAGGGTCGCAAGGGCTTCCTTTTGATCTAAGCAGATCGTGTTTTTGTTGCTAGTGGATTTTTGGCTTTTCTCCTCTTCACTCCAAGAGGTAGGGATTCTTGAGCTTCTCTTCAATACCTCTTTATAGATAGACTTGTGGTATTTTCACTACATTTAAAAGCATAGTTTGTGGTTGATTTTGTAAAAAGCATATGGGTGGATTTGGGTTTATATTGGTGAGTTCATGAGTTGTGTATAATTGGTTGTGGGTTGTAAATCATGTGTAGGATATGAATTGGAAAGGTTGGGTGTTTAGTTTATTGATTTGGAATATTAAAGAGAAGTAAATAGAAATAGGTTTATAATGTGGTTGTTATGAATAATTGGGGTTTTGGTTTAATGTTGGTGGACGTGGCCACTGTGGTGTTTGTTGGGATTTGGAGTAGTAAGGTTTTGTTTCCAAAACAAAATGGAACTAATTACCCTTTTTATAAAACTTGAGAGTTTGCGATGAACGGGAGTGTGGAATTACCTAAAGGTGTATCTATTATTTTGAATTATGTATTTGGCATCTCAAGTTTTGTCCTTGGCCATAGGTGGAGGATGGTATTGATTGTTGTAAGATATATGCCATGTGTTATTATTGTAGGATAGACTATGTGATATGAGATGATATAATGTTTGTTGTAAGTGAACATTGTGAATAGATAATTTTAGTGGTGAGTTATGGATTATGTTGTTAAAGAGATAACTGCAACGCTTATAAATGTATTTGTATTGTGAGACGGTTGTCGGATAGTATGATTTTGACATTAGTAATTCAGGTTGTGTTTAGAAACATTTTAAGAATGTAAGGAAACCCATTGTTAAATGGCGGTGCTTGGAGCACGTTTTGCTGGAAATGGGTTAATGTATTTAACTGTTAATAGTCGAGATTGTGATGATTGTACTAGGTGTATGTATTACACCCGTGTATTGTTGATGTTGGTTAGTATGTTATGCTTTTGATGTGATGTTGTTTGGGGGTTCGTTACCTGCCGTGTTGAGCCGGGAAAGCATGGCGCCTTGAAAGAGGTTTCCTTGTCCCTTCTGATTTGCACCTGGTAAACTGTGAAAAAGGGGTCTGTTTCCCGCCGTATTTTAGATCCAAAGCTTGGCACCTTGTGATAGGTTCTTCATTCCCTTCTAGTTTGCGCTCTGTAAAGTATGACCTGAGGAGCACCTCCTTTCAGGTGAGGTCGGTAAAGTGTTATGTGGTATCGGTATTGTTTGGTCTACCATCCGTCTTGTAGGCCGGTGGAGATGAGATTGGTAGTATGTATTACCTCAATTATTCCATTTTGGATATATATATATTCATGTTGTCGGTTTTAGTATTATGGAGATGAGATTGGTAGTATGTATTACTTCGGTTATCTTGTTCAAATGTATATATGTGTTTTTTAAATCCTTGGGCCTATGGTCAGGGAAGGTTGGAGATATATATGTTGGGATGTAAATGCTTATGATGTATTAAGAGATCGGATGGGGATTATGATTTGCATATGGGTTTATATTTTCAGAACAGTGGTTCAAGTGAGATTCTTTTACGTTAACGTGGGAAATTTTATCAAAGAAAGAATGAGGTTTCAAAATATTTTCTTTTGGAAATAATGATGGGAATGTAAAAGAGAAGAATTGGTTTTATAGTGAATTGTGTCAAGAGGAACGTTTTGAGAAAATATAGTACTATGTGTATATTTTAGATATTAAATGTCACACTACTTATATGATATATCTTGATGCATTCATGATCATTTTTATCTATATATTGCGATTGGTTAGGATCTTTGGGATCTCTATTGGACTTAGTGCTCATCCCATGTATTGATAAACATTTTTACGTCCAAGGCTGGAAGAATCGTGCATGACTTAAAGTCTTTTAATTGTTGGCCTTGGGAACCTTTACTTGTAGACCATGTGCCATATATTGTATAAGGGTAAATCCCTTCTGTTTTATTTATTGTCATTCAATGTAAGCCTGAGAGCATTGTACCATGTCTTATTTATATCATTATTGTTGTCGTGAGAGAATGTTGTTATTTATTCTTGTTCATGTTCTCAAATAAATGGAACTATTATAATGGATTTGGTCAATAAAAGTCGGGACGTGACAAAAACCCTTCCTAACCAATCACTCATCGGCACTGTTACCTTATGGATGGACAAAAGACCCACTCTTATGGTTTCTCCTAAAATATATAGTTCTTGAATTAAGTCACTGTAGACACCCCATTTTTGACCGTCCACAAAACAGAAATGTAAAGCGTACCTCCCAGGCTCACCAGTAGCCTCCGACTCTGTCTCCACTCTCGCGGGATGTCGAGCTCATATAGTCGTACAATGTGGCTAGGCCAGCACCGCCCCAATCGTAGAGTCCGACCTAAGATAAATCTACCAAGGCACTCAGAAGATACAATCCTACAGTGTTCGCTCGGTTTGCGAACAAAGTGGTACCGAAGAGGAACATCAAAAAACCTCCGGCATAATGCTCTGTCTCCTCAACTGTCTCTGGCTTGGTCCCTCGGAACCGCTCCGCGAACCAACTGTATCGTACTATCCCCGGTCGGAAGTGAAGCAGGTGTGTCCCTAACAGGTAGATCCAAGCGGCCTCCCACTCGCCCATGTCCACATCATAAGGAATCGAGTGACCCCCTACTCCAATGACGGTGAGCATGGAGAAGTCATAGGGAGTCATCGTCATCTCCCCGGTAGAGAAGTGGAAAGAGTTGGTGGTATCCCACTACCTCTCTACCAATGCTCCAAGTAAGGACCGAATCGCAATAAGGCATGATAGCCTCGTGCAAAATAAACCAAAGTTGACCTCGCCGATAATGTGGAGAACACCGTCAGGAAGCTCTATGTACCACTCCCTCGCGAACATGGCTCCATAGCCTCTAATAGAGCGAGAATCCTCATGTGATCAAAACAGTGATATACAGCAGCTTGCGAACAAGCAGATGCAAAGGCAGTGTAAGAAATACAATGCAAGAGTGTGATTAGGGCAAGAAATGCAGTGTAAACAATGCAACATTGCAGTTAAAACAAGGAATACAATTACAACAAGAAATGCAATGTACAGTGAAGAAAATAGAAGAATATAGTGTATACCTCAGTGGTGCCGTAAGATAGATGGGGGTCCGGCTCTCATAACAAGAGGTCCTCTGGTGCACCTCGCACAAACCCTCTGAAACCCCGGATGCTCTCTAGTGGTAGCACATGCGTCCGAGGATGATATGTCGTCGGATAAAGGTTGAATCCTGGGTGGTAGTAGCACTAGCTCAAGCTCCGTCTCTATCTCTGGAGACAACTGGGGTGGGATTTTCGGGGAAGCTCCGTCGTGAGGTATGTCGTCCACCATCTAGAAAGAAGATGAGAAAATGGTCGAAAATGAGGAAAATAGGTGGAAAAAGCCAAAAGTCAACCCTAGGAGAGAGAAAATGGGAGGAAAAGTCAAAGCCCGAAAAAAAAGCACCAAGCCCAAGAAAAACTCGAGGGAAACAAGCCTCAAGTGGTGAAACTCCAAGAAAAGGCACTAAAATCAAATTTCAATTGGCTCAAAACGGAGTAAACTAATAGGGTTTAGTGAAGAAAACATGCGTAGGGCGTTGGAAAACGCGTATAAAGCTCGGATCTAGAGAGGGAAAATGTCTAGAGAGAGAGAAGGAGGATTTTTGGCTTTAGAGGAGTAAGGAAATGAAGTATGGGTGAGTGTATATAAAGACCCACGGTGAAAAGACCAAATTGGCCCCGATCTGCCATCGGTGGCTGACAATGCTCAGGGATGGCCGATAGGTGGCTGACACCCTCTTCTTGCAGCCGTCCAGTGCCCAGTGCTCCTCCATTGAGTTTTGATGCTATTTTGTATCCTTATTGCTCAAGAAATGCATGGAAAGTTCACCTTTAAGTTTAGATTGCCTCTGCAGAAGCTCCAAACCGTGTCTTCAGTGCATGATGTTCATTGTTAGTCAACATAAACGAGGTCTATCCTTTTAAAACATGTTGCAACTCGTCCGAGAGGTAAATCGGAAGTTGCTACTCAATTTGTTGTGTTGAGAATGCACTTTCATCCTTGCATAGAATATACATTGTGCGCATGCGTAGAACGTACATTTTACACATATGGTCTTACATAGAATATGCACTTCTCCCTTCATGCATAGAACATGCTTCCAATTTATCTTGCATAGAACATGCCTTAACATTATTGCAATTGTGCATAGAACGTGCACCCTTAATATGTTGTACTTGTTGAGTTTTTTTTCCTTCTTACGCAGGTACAGTATTGTACGTATGGTTCATTCAACAGAGCCAGCACAATCAAATGATATTGTATGTACGGTTCGTTCAGAGGAGTTCCGGGTGAAATCATTCGTGCCCTTCAAATCACATCCTTTTACTCCTTCTCCTCACGCGTTAGACGCGTTAGGATTACTCCATTTGGTTAAAAACATTTGGGTGCGTCTCCGTGTTTACACCACTCCTTTTGCTTAAAAACATTGGATGTGTCCCGGTGTTTACACCACTCATTTTGGTTAAAAACATTTGGGTGCGTCCTGGTGTTTACACCACTCCTTTTGGTTAAAAACATTTGGGTGCGTCCCGGTGTTTACACCACTTCTTTTGGTTAAAAACATTTGGGTGCGTCCCGGTGTTCACACCGCTCCTTTCGGGTAAAAACACTCAGGTGCATCTCGGTGTTTACACCCCTTCCTTCAGTTAAAGACACTTGGGTGCATCCCGGTGTTCACATCTCCCTTCGGTTAAAACACATTGGGGTGCGTCCCAGTGTTCACACTACCCTTTTCCTTCTCACGTGTGTAACATATTAGGATTTCGATTGAGACCTCGGGTGCGCCCGACAGTCACTCTTTGCCTTTCTTGCGCGTTGCATAGTTACGTGTCGGCTCGCCTTTTTCTCGTGCTCCCCTGCCTTTCGGAAAAGGGGTTTGAAAAGAAAGGCCCTCACGGTTCGGACTCTACCTATGGTTTTCTGAATCTAGTCTCCCAGGTGCAATGTGAAACTGATAATCACCAAAGAGTCCAATCCGGCAAATCATTTTGAAAAATCGATTTTGAATCAAATAATGTCAAAACTGGACTGCTTTGCCAGATTACATAGTCGCCACCTAAATATTTTGTTTTTGGAAAATTTAGGAAACCCGGACTCGTGCCAAAGGCCACGTGTCCGTCATCACCAAAGTTGCCTCGGCTTGGGAACTTAGGTACGAGAGGGGAAGGTCCTAAAATGAGCACCACAGCTCGCCCGATCAAAGATCGACCTCTACTAATCATGATATGTTGTTTTATAAACCTCATGTGTTCGTATTCTGGTTATTTAGCTAACTTTACTATGTGACGCACACAAGCAAGTATAGACTAAAATCGCAAGAATTAGAACGAATTCAACTTATGTTTGCTTTTGAAAATGGTTTGAATTTGCCACCCTCAAGTGGGCTAAAACACGGATTTTCCATCAAATATGATGGACTTAAAACTCACATTCATTGAATCGTTCCAATTCAAACAACAAGCCTTCATCCACAGGCATTCATGCAGTTTATCAAATAAGCACATAGCCTCATGGCAAGCATGCGAAATATGGCAATATGGCAATCACACTCATGCAAGCATGCTAAAGCGTGAAAGCTTACCGAGTACTCCAAGCCAAAACAAAAAACTAGTTAGAAAAATGTATGATCCTAACTATACAAGATGCCTAATGCAACACATGCAATAATGCAACTAAATAGGCTTGGCTACTTAATATGGCATTTGCAACACTTTGATAGCATCCTTTAGAACACGTATTTAAAGAAGTATTGAAATAATGATGCAGTTTGAATGATGCGCCGAGCCTCGATGCATGCAAGACAAATGAATGGATGCAAACATGCGAGCATAAGGTATGCTAATTGAAAATGTCCCTAATCTAACCATCAAAAGCGATTAAATAAAAGGGAGAAAGACGCGGGGTTGGAAGACATGCACACACACACGCACACTTATTACAACATTGTGCCCTCACGAAGGAGGGTCCGAATGAATAAGAGCTAAGCTAATCTAAGCTAAACTAATAACTAATCTAATTAAACTAATTAGACTAATTATTACAAATCAATCAAATAACTAACAAACTACTTACTAATTATTACAACACTTAACTAATTAGCAATTAATTAATTAAAACAACATGCACACTAACTAAGCATGCGAGATATCTAAACTACACTGCCACAGCTCTGCTTTGGGAAGTGGAGGATGCATGCACTCGGTTTTCGCCTCGAAAAGCCCTCCGATTTTGCTCTTAAGAGGCTCTATTTGCAAGGTTGAGTACACTTCAAAACCTTTCTGCTCCACCTTACCAAAAAATTTATGAGGATTGCACCAGTGGCCTGCCGGCCATGGGTGGTTGCTGCTGGCCCTCTGCCGGCCAAAAATGTGCCTTGCCGACCAAGAGTGAGCCACTGCCGGCCACTGGTGCTCTGAGTCATCACACTGCAACAGAGCATAGACAGAGGAAAATGAAGGGTTTTCCAGGAGTTTATTTGTACTGTGTCTCTCCTTATCATCTCAAAACCTCAAAAGAGTGGCACTCTTGGATCTAAAACCACCAATCAAGCAATTTCATTGCATGATGGCCAAAGATCCAAGTTACACAATTTCAATAAATGCACAAATATGACTCAAATGACCACCACCTTATCATGCATGATCAAGGGTGATGGAGACCAAGGAGATTGGCTCATTTCATCACTTTGAGTATGAAATGCTCCGATCTTCCTTTTGTTCAATATAACGTCCAATTAAACACATGCAATGCAACACAACATGCTTATCTTACTCAAGTTTTACTTATCGCTTTTGTTTACTCATTTTACTTACTGATCCATTCTTTAACCAGTTAAGTCCAAGGTGAGTGTCGTCTAATGGAAAGAGGGCTTAAACCACAAGTACCTTGAGCGTGAAAGAGACCTCATGCTGTTGGTAATAAACTCCCGAAGGAATTAAACCATTCGGCATGAGGGTCTCAATTCCACACTTAAGCCAACAAGAGGCTCAAAGCCACTTTCAAAACAAATGGAAGAGTGAAGAATAGAGGGAGATTGCAGAGATTTCAGTGCTGAAATGGCATGCAAAATGATACTACAACATGCAAGCAACTCATGCAAATCATGTTTAAAAGCCAAAAACACCAAACTAGTGAAGATCAATACACTATATGTGTGTAATACAAAGCTCCAAAGGTACAAACACTTCGAAACAGTCCTAAAACAGCCCAAAATGAGTCCTAAAACATGTTAAAACATAGTACAAGCTAAACTATTAAGCACAATTGCACTACAAGCATACAAAGCAAGCCTCAAGGGACCAAACCAGCTCAAAATAGAGCTCAAACATGCCAAAATAATAGCAAAAACATGCTGAGATTAAGATACAAAATGCTAGAAAATCATGCTCACATGTTAGGCTATCTAGGCTTGCAAAAAGACACGAGGAGAGGAGGCTAACCCCTCCCATTTTGGACCTCAAAACATGGTTTTTACCACTGAAAATCCTCTAAGATTTAGTGGTTAAAAAGACCAAAAAAGTTGATTTGAAAGCTTTGAAAGATGGCACAACAACTTAATAATCAAGCAACAAGAAGGGCGGACTACCCCTAACTCCAATCAAACCTCAAACCACCATTTTAGACCATGAAAATAGAGATTTTTCAGAGGTCAAAACCAGCCTCAAAACAGTATGTAAAGATGGCAAAAACAAGTATTTACATTAAGCTTAAAACACAAGTATTATACCTCTTGAAGACAAGATGCAATTTAGGCGACAAAAGCAAGCCAAACCAGGCCAATATCCTCCTCTAAAGCTCAAAGAGGGCCTCAAGTAGCCTCAACACAATGGTGATCAAGTTTGATCAAGGGTTTATATGCAAGAGTGTAGAGAATTTAGGCTATAAGGCACAAAAATATCAAGAGAGAGAAAATTCTAGAGAGAGAAAAAAAATTTGTCTTCAAAATTTTCTAACCCCTCCACATGCAAGAGGGGGCCTTCTATATATAGAGAATGCAAAATCCCCTCATAAAGATCCAGCCACACACGTTTTGGAAGATGCCTCAATCTGTGCAAAACAGCTGGCACAAAATATCAAAAAATATCTACTGATGCACTTGTGGCCGGTCCGGCCATCAGTGATGGTCGGCAGGGGCTCATTGATGGCTGGCAGGGCACATCAATAGCCGGTAGGCCAAGATCCATGGCCGGCAATGCCCAAATATGGCCGGCATGCCATCAACAACATCATGCAGAAAAGGACCTAAACATGGTCAAAAAAATGAGACAGAATTGATGCAGGGTTTGGAAAACTCAAACTTGTGGCGTTCCGTCGTGGACTTCGAGCACTCGACGAGCAATCAAACTCATCACTGGATATACCTGCAAGAACATCCAAGTCTTGAGGACGGTAAAAAATGAGGTGCCTACATTAAGTTTGCATAATTTTCTTACTTCCTTTCTGCATGAAATGTGGTTTTGGTTCGTAATTCCCCACGTGTGGCGTGTTTACTTACTTACGTTTGTGTTTGAGGTTGCTATATCTTGTTTCAGTTTTTTTGAATGTGGCATTTTCATTGCATAGCATTTGCATCTAAATGTTTCATTACAGCCTCATTACATGATCATAAGTTATGTTCCTGCATCATGCATATCACTTGCATCTTGCCCTAGAACTATGCTGGTTTGATTCCTTGCAAAGGGATACGTAGGCAGCCTGTGGGTGCAACCGTTTTTTGTCTTGCTTGTTTGTTTGTCCAAGTCTTCGGCCTTGTCAAAATGGGTCGTCTCTGGGTTTTGTCATTCACTCCTGTCACTTCATGACTTCCGAGTTCTGTCAAAGAGAGGTTACTGTAGACACCCCATCTTTGACCGTCCTTAAGACTTAGACATCATCACTTGTACATATGATGATTGTGATTGCATGTGTTCGTTTTGAGTGCCCGAAGTCCTCAGCAAAACGCCATGTCTTTGAGCCTTTAAACCTTGTCTTTTCTATGCCTTTGTTTTTGGACCAAAACTTGGTGTATGGACCTTTTGGTGACCTGTCGGCCACCCACCATACGCTGTCAGCCATGGCTCATGGTTGTCGGCCATTGGTGTGTGCCAATCGGCCAACAGTGGTGGTCGACAGTCACCAGTGTCTTTTTCTAAATATTTGTTGACAGTTGTGCCATCTGTTAGCACACTGAGCTGCATCTCCCTACACGTGTATGGTAGGATGTTTCTAAGCTCAAGGCTTGTTTTTCTATATGTATGGGGGTTCCTTGCCCATTGTTGAGGGTTAGAAAATTTGGAACAAATCTCTCTCTCTCTCTCTCTCTCTCTCTCTCTCTCTCTCTCTCTCTCTAGATTTCTTTCTCTCTTACAATTTTGTGCTTAGTTGCTTGTTTTCTCTACACTTTTACATACATTACCTTAATCAAAGTTGCTTCTCTTTGGGTTGAGGTTATTTGAGACGCTCTTTGAGCTCTAGCAAGTGGTTTTAGCTTGGTTTGGTGCCTAAACTTGAGCTTTGCTTCAAAGGTATAACATTTGCCTTGTTTACTTTGTTTCAATGTACTTGTTTTTACCATCTTTTCTTACTATTTTGGGGCTGGTTTTAAACCGTAAAAAGTTCTATTTTTGTGGCTTAAAAGTGGTTGGTTTGAGCCCTTTTTTAGTTAGGGGGTGGTTCACCCTTCTTGCTTCTTAGTTTGTCAAGTTTTTGTGCCTCTATTCATCACTTTCAAACCAACTTTTTTGAGCCTTTTAACCACTGAATTTCAGAAGTTTTTCAGTGGTAAAAAACTCATTTTAAAGTCCAAAATTGGAGGGGCTAGCCTCCCTTCTTTTGTCTTGTTTGCATGCCTAGTTAGCCCCATGTATTAGCTTAATGTTTTAGCTTTTTGTGGCTCAAGCCCAGCATGTTTTACACTCTGTTTTGCATTGTTTTGCCACTATTTTGGCTGTTTGGTGCCATTTGAGCCTTGTATGGCATGGTTGTAGTGTAAGTTCCTTCACTAGCTTAATGTTTTAAGGCTTTAACCACCATTGGTTTGAGTTGGTTGCATGTTTTAGTGCTTTTGTCACTCATTTCCAGCACTTAATCATCTTTGCAACCTCCTTCCTTTCTTGATTTTATTTTTTATTTGAAAGTGGTTCAAACCATTTATTTTGTTTAAAGCATGAAATTGAGGTGTTTGTGCTTAATGGTTTAATCCCTTTTGGGGGTTTATTACCAATGACATGAGGTTTCTTTCATGCCTAAAACAACCTTTGGTTTGAGCCCTCTTTCCATTAGAGGACACTCACCAATGGATCCAATTGATTAAAAGATGATTTGGTAATTAAAATGAGTAAACAAAATTGGCAAGTAAAAGAGGCAAGATAATCATTCTTTGTGTTGCATTGCATGTGTTCAAATCGGACGTTAATTTGAATACAAGGAAAATGGGACATTTCGTACTCAAAAGTGATGAAATGTGCCACTTTCCTTGGTCTCCATTGCCCTTGATCATGCATGATAAGGTGATGGACATTTTTGGTCTCATTTTGCATTTATTAAACTTGCACAATTGGTTTCACAAGCCATCATGCAATGAAATTGCTCGATTGATGGTTCATGAACCAAATTTTGTCCCTCCTTTTGATTTCCCTTTGAAAATGAGAGGCAAAGTGTGCAAATAACCCTTGAGAAATACACTGTTTTGCTCTGTTTTTCTCTCTGTTGTAGCAAGGAAGTTCAGGACAGCAGTGGTCGATAGCCACCACCCAGTGGCCGATCCGACCACCACCAATAGTTGACCGGCCACCAATGGTAGCCGACCGGCCCCTTGTCGGCCATCAGTGAAATTTGTATAGTTTGTTGGTAAGATGGAGTAGAGGTATTCTGGAAGTGGGCAGAATTTTTAGTGATCAAATGTGCAAACAGAGGCTTGCAGTAGCAAAACAGCGGCTTTTTGGGTGGAAACCAAGCACATGCATGAGCCTCCCTTGCATTTCAAGCTTATTTAACGTTTAAATATCAAGCTTAAATACATGTTGTAATTAATTAGTTGTAGCTAATTAAGAGTCGTAAATAATTAGTTAACTAGAATAGTTAATTAGTTTTGAGTTTTGTAATAATTAGTTAGCTTAATTAGTATAGCTAGTTAGCTCTCATTCATTCAGACCCTCCTTCGTGAGGGCATAATGTTGTAATAAGTGTGCGTGCGTGTGTGTGTATGTTTTTCCAACCCCACGTCTTTCTCCCTTTCACTTAACTGCTTTTGATGGTTAGATTAGAAGCATCATATTTCAAATTAGCATACCTCATGCTTGCATCCATTCATCTTGTCTTGCATGCACCGAGGCTCGGCGCATCATTCTAACTACATCGCCATTTCAATAATTCTTTGAATACGTATTGAACCGCATGTTGTTTAAATCGAATCAAATGCTATGCTTAGTAACTGAGCCTATCAATTGCATATTATATGTGTTGCATTAGGCATCTTGTATAGTTACGAATCATGCATTTTTCTAACTTTGTTTTCTTTTGGCTTGAAGTATTAGGTGAGTTTTTATGTTTTAGCATACTTGCATAAGTGTGAATGTTGCCATGATTAGCATGCTTGCCATGAGGCTATGTGCTTAAATGCTAAACTGCATGAATGCCTGTGGATGAAGGCTTGTTGTTTGAATTGAAATGATTCAACGAATGTTAGTTTTAAACCCACTTTGTTGAGTGGCAAATCATGTTTTAAGCCCACTATATTTGGTGGCAAATCCGCAAACTCTAAGCCCACTTGAGGTGGCAAATTCAAACCATTTTCGCAAACAAATATGAGTTGAATTGTTCCAAATTGAGCAAACTAATCTATACTTGCTTGTGCGCATCACATAGCAAAGCTAGTTTAACAACCGGAATAAGAGCACATAATATTTATAAAAAATCATATCATGATTAGTAGATACCGATTTTTGATTGGTCGAGCGAGGGTGCTCAATCCATGACCTTCCCCTCTCTCACCTAAGTTTCCGAGTCGAGGCAACTTTGGTGATGAAGAACACGTGGCCTTTGGCACAAGTCATGGGTTTCCTAAATTTCTCAAAAAATAAAATATTTAAGTGGCAACCCTGTATCTGGCAAAACAATCCAATTTTTGGCACTTCCAATTCAAAATCAATTTTCCAAAACTATTTGCCGGATTTGGTCTCTTTGGTGATTATCAGTTTCATATTGCATTTGTGAGATTAGATTCAGAACCACGGAAGTCTGAACTATAAGGCTTTCTTTTCAAACCTTCTGAAAGGGGGCGCGAAAAAAGCAAGCCACAGTCACACTTTAAAGATTGTTCTTACCCATTGAACTTCTTTCAGGGAGTTGCCAATCGCAAAGGTTTGGTTACTTCCTTAGGCGACTTCCTTAGGGCTTAACCCATCTCCCTCAACATATGAATATGGATCTAGCCTCACTACTCCAGAGGCAATAACTCCTCAAGTTAAATAATTTGAATTTGCCTCAAATTTGACTTCACAAGTCATAAATATTTTGAGCTTCTCAAGCTTCAATTTATTTTTCATATTGGCTTCTCAAGCCTAATTGCTAATTTGCAAGATTTATATATATTTATATAATAAGAAAATTGTAATATAGGTTAGGAAAGTCTAATTTATGTTTACTATCTGTTTCAAATTAAATTGATTAAATAAAAAAAATTGGTGTACTACTCATTTAAAGAAAAGAATTATGTGATTAGGGACGACAACAGGGCATGTATAAAAATATAAAACTTATTCCAAGCCAATCCCAATAAGATTGGTGGCAATTTATTTTTAAAATTTATTTTACCGTTGAAGAATGATTGCCTTATTGGCATAATTTTATTTATTTTTAGTAATATTTCAAAGTGACAATTTTAATGAAACCTCAACATGAAAGTTTTTGTTTGACATCTAGCTAAAAAAGTCACACTTTTAAAATAAAAATTAAAAATTTAGTGATTTTACTTTAAGATATTTTTTTTTTTTCCGCACATCTAGTGTAAAAGAATTTAAAAGTTAAAAAAAAATCAAAAATTAAAATAAAAAAATAAAAAAATAAACGAACAAACAAATAGACAAACAAACTTTCCATTTTTTTTTTTTTTTCTCTACTTTGTCTAGTTGAGTATAACCAAAAAGTCTAAAAAAAAATTTAAAAATTCACTAAAGACAAAAAATAAATAAACAAAACTATCACGAAAAAAGTCAATCCCAAAAACCTAGTTAGTAGATTAAAAATATGGGAAAATGCTTCGGACCCCCAGTGGGGGTGCTGAGGGTCGGCTGTGATTGGCCCAAAAAAACTGTTTTTCTTTTTTTTCTTTTTTTCTTTTTTTTTTTGTTTTCAGCCAGGCTGACACGTCGCTGGGGGTGCCACTGGGGGTCGGAAGCATTGCCCAAAAATATGGGCCACAATTGATAAGATTTTCAATATCAAAATTATGAGAAAAAATGATTGAAAGTTTTAACATTAAACACCTAATAAACTTTTACTTTTTAAAATTGTTAAATTATAAATAATAGATGGTCTATCTAAAATAATTAGTTCAATTTTTTTTCATTCTCCAAAAATAATAATAATAACATCTATTATTCTATTAGACAAATTATAATATTAAGTTAATATAATTGATCAAACAATCTACATTATTGAATATTTCAACTTAGTTTATTATTATATTTGAACGAACAATAAATATTTTAGTGGAGACGCCATGGAAAGAAATATAAAAATGTAAGACTCTTATAATAGTGGTATTTGAAAAAATATATAATTATTCTAGACATATTTTATAAAACTCTGAAATGACAATGTAATTAGGAAAATAATAATAATGCCATAATTAACCGAAAGAATTAAATACAATTTGAAAATAAATTATCTAATATTCTTGTAAGAAAAATAGAAACAATTTATATTTTGTATAAACATTTTAGAAGGATTTAGAAATTAAAAACTGAATTTATTTTTTGTGTAAACATTTTTAAAAATATTATTTTGAAAGGAATTTTGAAAACATTTTCTTCTTTTATTAATGAATCAATAATGACATATTCTTTCATTTTAAAAGTTACTTTAATTTAGTTTTTATAAATTAAATGTTTAAGAGATATTACCATATTACGAAATTCAATACTTTTATGACATATGTATTTTTATAATTTATAAATTTAATAATTTGAGAAAATTACATTGAGACTTCAAGCCTCAAAGACCCAGCAATCTATTTGGTTATCTATACTATATATTATAGCAAAATGACTTTTCGTGAGGAGCCTTGTAAAAGCTCCAAAACTTTCAACTGAATTTTTGAATTAAAAAATAATTTTAAAAAATGCTATTGGCTAACACATTAATGTAATAATTATAAAAATATTAATTATTCAATGATTTATGTTTTTCAAAAGGAAAGTTAAAAGAAAATATTTCTTGGTTTGTCCAAACCTGTTATCTCTTATAAAAATTCAAAATAAGAGATTAAAATTCATTCTTCCTTCTCTTTTTTTCTCCAATCTGTTCTCTCTACACAAAACCCTAGATGTTACACAATCACAAATATTTTTTTCACATTATATAAAATTTGTTTATGGCTCAAAATATTATTTCATGCAGTAGATCACTGCAATACTTTTAAATTCTTTTGCCAGAGATATTAAAGGTTAATTATTGTTTATTATTTTCTAATTGCTTATGTCCCAATTATTTTTTTTATTTTTTTCAGAATTCATGGCTAAGTGTGGTATAATTAAGGAGGAGGTGATAGCTGTAGAGTGGAGAGGAAGGGCGGCATCAACAAATCTAAAGTATAGATTAGCTCCAAGATTATTTATCATTTGATAAATTTCTATTGGAAAAGTATGTTCTCTGATAGAATATTTCTATTGGCTAAAGTATACTCTATTAAAAAAGTTAATATTTTGGGTTATTTCTAAATTTTTTAAAAGAAATATGATGAAAGGTTTGTAACGATTAAGTATATAAAGAATATACATCCGTGTTCATATTCAAAAATTTTTAAAAAAATAAAAATAAAAATTGTGTATAGATATATTTTTTTAACAATAATTATTTTGATTGTTCTTATTATAACATGCTGCTACTTTATTTTATTTTTTTCATAGATACTTTTAAATGGCTTAAATTTATTTACCAGCACCAAGTTATACATGAGGGGCAGAAAATACTGTAACAAATTTCAAAAAATCAGTTATGATTAAGTTTATGTATAACAAATTGTGCAAAATTAATAAGTCAAAGTAATTTGTTTATATTTAGGATTACACAGTTTTCAAACATTTTTTTTTAAATAATTTAATTTTGCATGTGTTGAATATAGCCCATATTCAATGTGATTTATTCAGTTATATATACATATATATATATATATATTTAAGAATTTGTGTCAAAATATTTGGTGTAACATATATTTTATAAGGCAAAATTATTTTAAATAAATTAAAAGCTAAGAAATGAATGTTTTTACTTTTTATTTTCTTAGATAATTTTTTTTTTAAAAAAATTATGTCTTGTAACAACCCCAAAATGCGTTTAAGAAATTATCTTTATTTACCTATGGGTTAATGTGCTTTAATGTGATCATATCTTTTTGAATTGAAGCATTATCTGTTAAGTTACGACTTTAAAATTGAAATTGCCGACCTTTATGGGTTCAGAAATCAAAATTGAGTACTTGCATATGTTAATGGGAATTTTTAGAGCTATTTGGGAAAATTAATTGGAAATTTATTTCGTCTAATTCGTTAAGGCGTGTTTGGGTGGTTAACTTTGCACTGCAATTGAAGGCCTTAGAGGTTTCAGAAACCAGGACAGAGGACATATTTATGATCAGCATAATTTTTAGAGTCATTTGGGAAGTTTAATTAAAATTTGATTTTGTGAAATTCGTAAAGGTGCGTTTGGCTATCCCTATTTGTAATAAGCATATATATGTATATGATATGAGTGAACTCATGATATTTGTCACGACCCCATTCCGCCCCTAGTAGAATGGTGCCATGATGGCCAGTAATCTGAGATTACCAAAGGCCACTTACAAGAATCCACACGCAAATCAGAGTATACATATGGGGCTTACAAATGCGGAAGCAAGAAATCAAGGCTAAGTAATCCATAAGAGCAGTGCATAAGTTGAATGAAATGTCATACATCATCACATAGCTTTAATACAACAAATGGAGTACAAAAATACATCTTGACCAAAAGGCTTCTCAGCCATCAAATACAAAATACAATGGAAATAATTAAGAAGCATAGTCTTCAAGATGTTGCAAAACACAATCCAAAACACGTCGGCAAAGACATCTAGGCGTCGCCGCCGTCTTGCTCATCACCTACATATATATAGAGAGGGTGAGCTTGGATACTCAGTGAATGGTATAAATAATAAAGGGGTTTACATGAATGATATCCGAGGTCTTTTAACAAAACAACACAAGGGATAAATCAAGTTCATCTATCAAATCTTTCAAGCTTCAAGGGATGCTTACTAACATCAACATAATACAAGAGATGACATCCCGGACAAGCAAACCCACGCGGTAAAACCGTCAGTGGCAAGACAAGACAAGACAAGCGAGATCTCAAGACAAGGTGTCGTTGCATTATAGTCCCCGGACACTAAGGACTTGTGCTACAAATGCTTATAGTCCCCTAGCACTTACGGACTTCCAAACTTGTGCTACAAATGCTTATAGTCCCCTAGCACATACGGACTCCCAAGAATGTCATCAAAGCAAGATACAAGGTTTGATACGCAAAAATAGGGGTAATCATTCATGCTTGCAAGTAATATTCGAATCAAAGCAAAACAAGGTTTTATCAAAGCTTTACAACATATCTTTATTAAAATACCACTCACATAGCTCTTCAAACGTCGGGGTCAAGGCAAGTCCAAGTCCTACAAACACATGGCAAAAGTCTGTTGAATGCACTTTCAAACAAGCTTCACATGCATACAAAATGACCTCGGCGTTCTCCAAAAACTAAGTCAAACCAAAACAAGCACTGTTTCTCATCTCGGGGAAACATGCTAGGCACTAACCAGGTCTTGGCCGAGGTCCCACACCTTCTCGCCGAGGTGTGGTCCCGAGGGCCACATCCAAGAAAATGAAGTCGGGAAAAATCTGGGTTTTCCCTCTGCTCAAGAACATAAGGAACATGAACATGAAGATCATGAAGGAAATGAATGCAAAGATCATAACTCATCATTGTAAAACCTGAGATTTTATGCTATGAGTTTGAAAACATGGACCTGGGTACCCGTAATAGAAGATCTTACGAAAACAAACACAAAAGCATGAGACTTGTTGCAAACTTTCGGATCAAACGGGGCTTTTCTTCAAGAACTCATGAACTCTAACTTTCTTTTTCCAAAACCAACCTTGAATCAATGCATGGCATGCAAAACAGACCCAATCGTGCAATGCAGCTAGGTGATTGATAAGAACAACAAGAGTAAATCAAGATTCTCACCTCAAATCAAGGATCTAACGGTTTGAACTTTAAGAATCAAGCTTGCTAATCCACTTCTCACTCTAGAACTCCTCCTCCTTCTCCTAGAGCTTCTCTCTCTAAAAACAAAGGCTTTGAGACAAAATGATTTGTTTCTAAGTCTGTCGGCTGACTTAACCTTCAGCTCGGACACGTGGCAATGGTTGGTTGGCTTAACTCAAAAAGGTGACTGATTGAAAAGACAAGACTATGACAAGGCGTGCTCAACAAGCTAGGCGGCAAGGGACTCCGGCGAGTAATGACATCGGCTAGCAACAAGACTTCGGCAAGCAAGGGAACAATGACCTCGGCCAGAAAGGACAACACTTGGCCCAGCTGTGCCACACCTCGGCCTAGGTGTGCCACACCTCGGTCTAGGTCGTACCAGTCTAGGGCAAGATCACTTGGGTTCAAGGGTAACATCTCGGCCTAGATAATACACATCTCGGCCTTGGCGATGAACACCTCGGCCAAGATAATGACATCTCGGCCAGTATGCCAGGATGAAGGTGGAGGTCAATCAAAGGGGTTCTAAGGCAGTTCTAGGCTTAAGGTGACCTCGGTTTGGTTGGCCTAGGCTGACTACTCACACCGAACAAGAAGCAAAGCATGCAAACAGCACTTAAGCAACACAAGGACAAGGTCTGAAATGCAAACATAACAAGACAAAGCATATAAATGCATATAAGTATGGCTAAGACAATGTGAGGGTTATTACATCCTACCCTCCTTAAAGAAGTTTGGTCCCCAAACTTGAGTTACCTTGACTCGAGAATAACTCCGGATATCGGACTTTCATTTCTTCTTCCATTTCCCACGTGGCATCCTTGCCGTAATGCTCTTTCCATTCAATCTTCACCATCGGTATTGTCTTATTCCTCAACTGCCTCACTTGTCTATCGATAATACACATCGGCTTCTCTTCGTAGCCTAAGTCTTCATCAATCATAATCCCAAAATGATCAATTACGTGCAGTGGGTTTCGAATGTACTTCCTCAACATCGAAATATGAAACACATTGTGAACTTGACTTAATCTTGGCGGCAAAGCAAGTCTGTAGGCAACCGGGTTGACCTTCTCAAGGATTTCAAACGGTCCAATGTGACGAGATGCTAACTTACCTTTCCCCCCAAATCGGGAAACTCCTTTCATCGACGAAACTTTCAGGAATACATGATCCCCAACTTTAAACTCTAATTCCTTCTTTCTCTGGTCGGCGTAACTCTTTTGTCGACTCTGAGTAGTCCTGATTCTCTGCTGGATAAGTTTGATCTTTTCAGTTGTCTTTTGAATTAGATCGGGGCCGATCAAAGCTTTATCTCCTACCTCGGTCCAACATGTCGGCGATCTGCACTTCCTCCCATACAAAGCTTCATACGGCGCCGTGCCAATGCTAGCTTGATAACTGTTGTTGTAAGCAAATTCCACTAACGGCAAATGCACTTCCCAACTCCCCTTGAAGTCCAATACACATAGTCTAAGCATATCTTCAAGCGTCTGAATTGTCCTCTCTGTTTGGCCATCGGTCTGGGGATGAAAAGCTGTGCTAAACTTCAACTCTGTTCCCAAGGCTCTTTGTAGACTCCGCCAAAACCTAGAAACAAACTTCGGATCTCGGTCTGACACAATGGACATCGGCACTCCATGAAGCATCACAATCTCATTCACATATAGTACAGCAAGTCGTTCAACATTGAATGTAGTCTGAACCGGCAAGAAGTGTGCTGACTTGGTTAATCTATCAATTATGACCCAAATCGAATCCATCCCTTTTTGTGTCTTCGGCAAACCAATCACAAAGTCCATGGAGATATGTTCCCATTTCCATTCAGGAATCGGCAAGGGTTGAAGAAGTCCTGCTGGCCTCTGATGTTCTGCTTTCACTTGTTGGCAATACAAGCACTGGGACACGAACTCGGCTATTTCTCTCTTCATGTTCGGCCACCAAAAGGTCTGCTTCACGTCTTGATACATCTTAGTGTTCCCTGGGTGAACAGTGAATCTGGATCCATGAGAGTCTTGTAAAATTTTCCTTTTCAACTCTGGGATGTCGGCCACACACAATCTTCCTTCAAACTTAAGCACCCCATTTTCGAAGGTGTAACCTGACCTCGGCCTGGTGATAATCTCGTCGGCTGCCTTCTTCAGGAATTCATCCTCCATTTGCCTTGCTTTTACTTCCTCAATGATAGTCGGCTCTACTGAAATCATGGTCAAGCATGCCAGACTTCCCACTGACTTCCTACTCAATGCGTCGGCTACCGAGTTTGCTTTACCTGGGTGATACTGGATCTGCATGTCGTAGTCCTTCAGTAATTCAAGCCACCTTCTCTGCCTCAGATTTAGCTCCTTTTGAGTGAACAAGTACTTCAAGCTCTGGTGATCTGTAAAAACTTGGCAGGAGGCTCCATACAAGTAATGACGCCAAATCTTCAAAGCGAACACCACGGCTGCAAGTTCTAGGTCATGGGTGGGATAATTCTTTTCATGGGGTTTCAACTGACGAGATGCATACGCTATGACTTTGCCCCTTTGCATTAATACACAACCCAAACCCTTATGCGAAGCATCACTGTAAATCTGAAATTCCTCATTACCTGATGGAAGTACAAGAACTGGTGCTGTAACTAGCCTCGTCTTCAACTCTTGGAAGGCTGCCTCTCTATCTTCGGTCCATTCGTATGTCACTCCCTTCTGAGTTAACTGTGTCAATGGTACTGCAATCCTTGAGAAGTCCTTTACAAACTTTCTGTAATAACCTGCCAAACCCAGAAAACTACGAACCTCGGACACGTTGGTCGGCGTCGGCCAGTTTACCACGGCTTCGATCTTACTGGGATCAACTGATATACCCTCTTTATCAATCACGTGCACCAAAAACGAAATGCTAGAAAGCCAAAACTCACACTTACTCAGCTTAGCATACAACTTCCTGTCCCTCAAGGTCTGTAAAGCAAGTCTCAAATGACTCTCATGCTCGATTGCACTCTTGGAGTAGATCAATATGTCGTCAATGAAAACAACTACGAACTCATCTAGATAAGGCTTAAAGACTCTGTTCATCAGATCCATGAATGCTGCAGGCGCATTGGTTACTCCAAAAGGCATTACCAAAAATTCATAGTGGCCATACCTTGTCCGAAAAGCAGTCTTCTCAACATCCTCGGCTTTAACTTTGAGTTGGTGGTAGCCCGACCTAAGATCAATTTTAGAAAAGACTCGTGCTCCTTGTAGTTGATCTAACAAATCATCAATCCTAGGTAACGGGTACTTATTCTTAATAGTTACCTTATTAAGTTCTCTATAATCAATGCAAAGACGAAGGGTGCCATCCTTTTTCTTAACAAACAGGACTGGTGCTCCCCACGGTGAAGTGCTCGGCCTAACGAAACCCTTATCCAACAATTCTTGTAGTTGCACTTTCAATTCCTTAAGTTCAGCTGGGGCCATTCTATAAGGTGTTTTGGAGATCGGCTGTGTTCCCGACATGATGTCCACAGTAAACTCTATTTCTCTATCGACTAAGTGGCCGGGCAGTTCATTTGGAAAGACGTCGGGGAATTCATTAACAACTGGGATATCGGCTAAACTAACATTTCCATTCTGCTCACTCAGTATACTACACAAGTACCCATGGCACCCTTTCTGAATTAGCTTATAGGCCTTAGTGGACGAAATCAAGTAAGGTGGGGACACTACCCCTTTACCCCGGAAAATAACCTCGGCTTGGTTTGGGGGTCTCAACGTGACATTCTTCGAAACACAATTAATAGATGCATGATTCATTACTAACCAGTCCATTCCTAATATGACGTCAAAGTGGGTCATGTTTAATGGCATCAAATCAACTAATAGTTCTACACCCTCAACCACGACAACACACGCCCTATAGATAGATGCAACAATCATAGTCCTCCCAGATGGAGCAGATACACATAACACGAAATCAAGGGGTTCTGGTTCTCTATTCAACTTCTCGGCAAACTTAGCAGATATAAATGAATGTGTAGAACCCGAATCAATCAATATGTATGCATCTTGAGAGCAGATTGGGAGTATACCTGACACTACTGTCTCAGAATTTTGGGTGTCTCCTGGCACTAGAGCGAAAACTCTGCCCTGCCTCGTCTGTGTCCTTCCGACGTTGCTTCCCTGTGCAGAGCCCGAGGTGCTTCCATTTTTCTTACCATCATCAGTCCTTGACTTCGGACAGTCCTTCACGCGATGACCCATTTCTCCACATTCAAAACAGGCGCCTGACGCCCAACGGCAAACCCCGGAATGCAGCTTCCCACAGCTTGTACACATCGGCTTAGTATTACCTTCCTGGTTCGAGTTGCTGGAGCTGCCCACATTCGCCTTCTTCTTGGCATTAAACGGAACTCGGCGGTTATCATAGTTCTGTCTCTTCCTCTGATTCTCTCCGACATTCTGATATCGGTTCAAGTTAGCTTCTGCAAGAATAGCCTTGTCCAAGACTCCGGCATAAGTCGGCATGTTGAGCATATTGACTCTGTCCTGTATCGGTCCATGCAATCCGCTTTTGAACTTTCTAGCTTTCCTATATTCATCACTGACCATATGAGGCGCGTACCTCGCCAATTCGGTGAAAGCACGGTCGTATTCTGCTACTGTCTTGTTTCCCTGTGTCAGAGTCTGAAACTCTGTGGTCTTGCGATCTCGGACACTAAGGGGAAAATGCTTGTTGTAAAAGAGCTCCAAGAATCTGGCCCAAGTTAAGTCAGGATTTCCTTCTCGGGTCATCATCCACCATCTTCGGGCGTCGTCGTCTAACGTAAATGCGGCCAATGCCACCTTCTGTGCATCGGTGCTGGGGAAAATCTCAAACAGCTTCTCCATTCCTAAAACCCACGCTTCGGCTTTCATCGGCTCTATGCCCCCTTGAAACCTCGGCGGGTTCATCTTCTTGAACTCCTTAATCAAAGTCATAGTTCCATCCCCATACAAGGCTGGCTATGGAGGCGCTTGAGGCACTGGAGGAGGTGGAGGCGGAACTGTATGTCGGCCATTCGTCTGTTCGGCCTGGGTAGATGTAGCACTAGCATTCTGTTGTCTCACTTGTCTCAACTCCCGAGTTAAACCTTCAACTAACCTTTCTAATCGGTCCAATCGGTCTTCTGATTGATCTCGGCCAACTGGTGGTCTTCCTCTCCTCATCGTGCTATGAGTATGCAAAATGTGACTTTAAAACGAAATGAGCAATAAAGTATGTATGCAAGCAACAAGCAGTTATGCCGAGATGATGCACATATTGTCAAGCAGCAAGCAACATGGTGCAATCCTAACATCTTTCTAAGGGAAATCCTATGCTCTTTAGGACTCAAAGTGTGTGAATAACGTTCTATGAGGACCTTGTGCTCTAATACCAATCTGTCACGACCCCATTCCGCCCCTAGTAGAATGGTGCCATGATGGCCAGTAATCTGAGATTACCAAAGGCCACTTACAAGAATCCACACGCAAATCAGAGTATACATATGGGGCTTACAAATGCGGAAGCAAGAAATCAAGGCTAAGTAATCCATAAGAGCAGTGCATAAGTTGAATGAAATGTCATACATCATCACATAGCTTTAATACAACAAATGGAGTACAAAAATACATCTTGACCAAAAGGCTTCTCAGCCATCAAATACAAAATACAATGGAAATAACTAAGAAGCATAGTCTTCAAGATGTTGCAAAACACAATCCAAAACACGTCGGCAAAGACATCTAGGCGTCGCCGCCGTCTTGCTCATCACCTACATATATATAGAGAGGGTGAGCTTGGATACTCAGTGAATGGTATAAATAATAAAGGGGTTTACATGAATGATATCCGAGGTCTTTTAACAAAACAACACAAGGGATAAATCAAGTTCATCTATCAAATCTTTCAAGCTTCAAGGGATGCTTACTAACATCAACATAATACAAGAGATGACATCCCGGACAAGCAAACCCACGTGGTAAAACCGTCAGTGGCAAGACAAGACAAGACAAGCGAGATCTCAAGACAAGGTGTCGTTGCATTATAGTCCCCGGACACTAAGGACTTGTGCTACAAATGCTTATAGTCCCCTAGCACTTACGGACTTCCAAACTTGTGCTACAAATGCTTATAGTCCCCTAGCACATACGGACTCCCAAGAATGTCATCAAAGCAAGATACAAGGTTTGATACGCAAAAATAGGGGTAATCATTCATGCTTGCAAGTAATATCCGAATCAAAGCAAAACAAGGTTTTATCAAAGCTTTACAACATATCTTTATTAAAATACCACTCACATAGCTCTTCAAACGTCGGGGTCAAGGCAAGTCCAAGTCCTACAAACACATGGCAAAAGTCTGTTGAATGCACTTTCAAACAAGCTTCACATGCATACAAAATGACCTCGGCGTTCTCCAAAAACTAAGTCAAACCAAAACAAGCACTGTTTCTCATCTCGGGGAAACATGCTGGGCACTAACCAGGTCTTGGCCGAGGTCCCACACCTTCTCGCCGAGGTGTGGTCCCGAGGGCCACATCCAAGAAAATGAAGTCGGGAAAAATCTGGGTTTTCCCTCTGCTCAAGAACATAAGGAACATGAACATGAAGATCATGAAGGAAATGAATGCAAAGATCATAACTCATCATTGTAAAACCTGAGATTTTATGCTATGAGTTTGAAAACATGGACCTGGGTACCCGTAATAGAAGATCTTACGAAAACAAACACAAAAGCATGAGACTTGTTGCAAACTTTCGGATCAAACGGGGCTTTTCTTCAAGAACTCATGAACTCTAACTTTCTTTTTCCAAAACCAACCTTGAATCAATGCATGGCATGCAAAACAGACCCAATCGTGCAATGCAGCTAGGTGATTGATAAGAACAACAAGAGTAAATCAAGATTCTCACCTCAAATCAAGGATCTAACGGTTTGAACTTTAAGAATCAAGCTTGCTAATCCACTTCTCACTCTAGAACTCCTCCTCCTTCTCCTAGAGCTTCTCTCTCTAAAAACAAAGGCTTTGAGACAAAATGATTTGTTTCTAAGTCTGTCGGCTGACTTAACCTTCAGCTCGGACACGTGGCAATGGTTGGTTGGCTTAACTCAAAAAGGTGACTGATTGAAAAGACAAGACTATGACAAGGCGTGCTCAACAAGCTAGGCGGCAAGGGACTCCGGCGAGTAATGACATCGGCTAGCAACAAGACTTCGGCAAGCAAGGGAACAATGACCTCGGCCAGAAAGGACAACACTTGGCCCAGCTGTGCCACACCTCGGCCTAGGTGTGCCACACCTCGGTCTAGGTCGTACCAGTCTAGGGCAAGATCACTTGGGTTCAAGGGTAACATCTCGGCCTTGGCGATGAACACCTCGGCCAAGATAATGACATCTCGGCCAGTATGCCAGGATGAAGGTGGAGGTCAATCAAAGGGGTTCTAAGGCAGTTCTAGGCTTAAGGTGACCTCGGTTTGGTTGGCCTAGGCTGACTACTCACACCGAACAAGAAGCAAAGCATGCAAACAGCACTTAAGCAACACAAGGACAAGGTCTGAAATGCAAACATAACAAGACAAAGCATATAAATGCATATAAGTATGGCTAAGACAATGTGAGGGTTATTACAATATTTGAGCCAAAAATATCTAAGGGAAAGGGAGAGAAAACGTGTGTGTGTGTGTGTGTGTGTGTGTGTGTGTGTGTGTGTGTGAGAGAGAGAGAGAGAGAGAGAGAGAGAGAAGGAGAGACCAAGATTCTTTAAAAAAAAGCTCAACAACCATGGGGGTTGAAGATAATTGAAGAGAATTGAAGACAGAGGAAGAAGATCAACCATGAAGTTTGGGAAAATTGAAGAGATTAAGGGGAAAAGCAAGGATTTGAGTTAAAGTCAAGACGAGGACATCATTCTATTGCTATCGAAAGTCCATCACTGTGAGTAATAGTAGTGTAATGTTCTGTTTCATTTACTGTTAATAGTTATCGATGGCATTCTGTTATGCATAAGTAAGCTATGTTTCCTTATGGTGAATAACTGGAAAACTTATGTGCGTTATTGGGCAATGATATCCTTAAGGACCGGTGATCGTTCTGCTGTGCTAGTGATGGGCCCGAGGCCGTTCAGTTATAAGCCACAGAGTGTGGACAACTCTAAGATTGAAGAAGGTGAGGACATGCCGATATCTCACCGACCTTAATATGATTCAAATCGATTATGATTCATGGCCAGAGGCCAAGGGAGGTAGTGTACATATCGATGTTCTACCTACCCTCCAATGTGTGGACAACTGTCGAGATATGGGCCTAAGGCCGTTCTGTATAATATGTTGGGCTTGAGGCCATTCTGTATTATATATGGGCCCGAGGCCGTTCTGTATTACATGTGGGCCTGAGGCCGTTCTAAAATATGATTATGATTAAGATCTGCGTATGGTTTGAGATGCATATTTACATGTTCTAAAACTATGCTCACTTAACTAACCTCCTTACATTGCTATTATTCACTGAGCCTTGCTCACTCCGTTTTTATGTATATTTATGTAGGTGAGCCATTGGTGATTGACACTAGAATTGTATTGAGATCTACCTGTCTGCCAAGTCACCTGGGGTACGCCTCCATGTTGAGGCCTTATTTTGATTACCGGGAATTATGTAATTTATGGAGTCTTATATAAGGGTGTGTGTGAGATCTATATAAGTTCTGTGATTGTATATGTAAATATGGAAGTGTATTTAAATGCTTAAATTTATTTAAGTCGTCATGTATGCACAAGCTCAATGGGCATTATCTTTATATTGGTATTTGCTTCCGCTTAAGGCCCCGTATGTGAATAAATATTCGTAAATTTTGTTTTGAGGCCTATGTACAGGCCGGTCATAGACTAAACTTTTAGGGGCGGGTTTGAGTCGTGACATGCCTTGCAATGATTGTCCAAAAGTGGATTTATGTAAATTTAAGTTTAAATTTTAAACTCTCTAAAAGTGTCGATTTAGATATGATAATTGTTATTATAATTTTTTTTTTTCTTAAAATATACTGTCATAGTTGCAATGTAATATTATTTGGAAATAATTCTTTTTTTCATTATTTGCAAATAATTCTTAATTTGGAAAAGGAATCTCTACACCTAAATCTTTACATATTAATCTTTTTAGAATTTAAAATACAATTTCAAATTTTGTCCATATTAGTATTTGGAAGTAATAAAATTAAAGAAATTTTGTAAAGTCTTTATTAATGGATTAATTTAAAATTAATTTTATTTTCAAATTGACTTTTGTTGGTGTAGGGTTTCCTTTTCAAAATTAAGAATTATTTGAAAATAATACAAAAAAAAATAATTATTTTCAAATAATATTACATTGCAATTTTGGCAACGTAATTTAAGAAAAACGATATGGAAAGACTAATATGGAAAGATTTTCAAAATTGTATTTTAATTCTTACATAGAAAATACATATGTAACAAAAATTATTAATAATTATTTAATTATTTTTTATTAAAAATACACTTATCAGGTTCGTTTGATTTAATTTTTTTAAATTATGTTTGAGTTTTTTTTTTTTTTTTTTTTTTTTTTTTTTTTTTTTGGCTTCAATAAACTCTTTTTATTTTTTCATATTTCAGCGAAATACACTTACAATCTAAGATATTAATGAACACAATTTTTTTAAAAAAAAATATTAAAGACAAAAAATTACAAAAAATGTGTCATTTTTTAATTTTTATTTTTGACCTTTTAATTTTTAGTGATTTTTTTTTCAGTTTTCTTCATAATTTTACTTTTTAGGAGCATATAGATTAAGTTTATCTAAAAATTTAAAAAAAAAATAGTGAAACATGAAAAAGAAATTACTAAAGACTAAAAAAACATGAAAAATATATAATTGAAAAAATGTATTTGAGTTTGAAAATATTATGACTTTGCTACTTTTTTTTTTTTTTTTCCTATAGCCAAATTAAATTATACTTATTAACGAACTTAGTTATATTTTCTTTATAAAATAAACAAATAAATCACATATATGAATTTAACAAATACATATGTAATGAGATTACTAATTATCTTAACATTAATTCTTTTAAGTGCAAATGATACAAATTATATTTTGATTCATTTTAGTTTTCTCTAATCAAATTTTTTTTTTGAACTAAACGATATTTTTTGAAATAATTTATTTTTAACATTCTTCCTATATATATATTTAAAAACATTTATAAATAAATGTGTGTATGTTTTTTTTCGAGCTTACACTTAAACATGTAACGCCCCAAGAAAATACACAATAAAAATATACCAATCACCGCTCTTTATGATAACAAAAGTAATTCTCCAACACTTGAATACATGATCATAAGATGTTTACAAAATAGTCTCCCATGCAAATATACATTCAATGACTTCGGTACATGAATCTATAGCATGTAAAACATCTAGTCAAAATAAATGGGTGCCCTCAAGGGCTACAAAGTCCAAGATTTAAACTCGGTTATACAAAACGATTACTCGAGCCCTATACAAGTATAGCCCTTGGCTTGCAAAAATATCATCACAACAAAACAAGAGCCTTGTGCTCTCGACATACAATTCCACGCTCTTAGTTTGGCGGAATCACCACATCTTTTCCTGCACCAAAATCCCACAGGGTAAGCATAAGCCTAGTAAGAAATTCTTAACAAAGTATATACATTTTATACAAGCCTCGAGAAATGAAATGTACATGCATGCCCTGCACTTTAAAAAGAAAGTCTCATCTTCATTTTTTAAGAAAAACTATCATGCACAATGAAAACTTGAAAATTTAACAAATTTATTAATTTGAATCAAGTTCAAAGGGTGGTAAATACGACTCAGATAATCCCTAGGTTAGTGTCTGCAGGTAGGCATAACTAGCACTATACCAAATCCCCACTTTACTAGTAGCTAACCGGAAGGCATGTGATACATCCTCCGCTCCTGTTTTCAGTCTTTCACCCTAGATACTCAGGCCAACTTAATCAATTTCATCTAAACCCCCTATCCAGACTTACCAACGTATTTACCCCAAAACATTTCAATGAGATATTATTTCACCACATTACTTTCTCAATGCAAAAGTTTCAAATCTCAATTCAAAATTTGTAACAACCGAATAAATTGATATACCAATGCAACATATATCAAGGCATTATAATAGTCTTCCATTTGCAATATCTCCACACAATTTTCTCCATTTCGATTTCAATTTCGATTTCCCTTTCCAATGCAAATTCACAACATAAACATATATTAATTTATATCTTTCCAAGAGTAGTAACACTTCCACATTCCATTCATTCTCAACAATTTAGTCATCTCATGACTATATTCACATTTTTGAATAACAACTTCAAAACCAACTATTCCTCATATTCCATGAAATTCTTTTCAAAACCAACTATTCCACATTCCATGCATTCTTTTCAGTCAAACCCAAGTTTAATCATCACAAGAAAGAGTCCCAATAACAACATACTTTGTAAAAATGTATATATAACTCAAAGAAAAATCCCTACCTCAAGTTCTTGAAGGAAAAAGAGATGCAAGCCGGAAATTCAACGGTGTCGAAACCCAATCTCCACTACACACAACGTAGCCCTCGATGAGTTCTCCAACTTTCATAAAGGAATCAGGGTCAAAATGTTAATGGATTTGGAGAAATCAAGGATTTTGTGAGGTTTGGTGTAGGAAAAGTAGAGAGAATGAGGAGAAATGGGTTTTTAGAGAGAGAGAGAGAGACATACAAAAAGTGATATACACACAGCCCAAGAAGAAAGAAAAAGGTAGATTTTCGGACTCAGCTTTATCCCGCACGTGCAATACCCCCATCCGTATGTGCGGCTCTCACCTCCGCACGTGCGACACTCTCTCCTGCACCTCCTTTTGCACGTGCATATAAAGCAGAATGCACCATTGACACCCCCTTCTCTCTGCACATGCGGCTTCACCTCCTACATGTACGGCCCCCTCTCCGCAAGTGCAGCCCAAGCCCCCGCATGTGCGGTTCTGCCTCCTAGCCAAAAAATTTCCCAGCTCGATTCGTGACACCCCAAATCCAACCTCGCACCTTCCAAAACAAGTGAAACTCGGAATTGAAATAAATAAGAACAAGAATTTTGAGAAAAAGTTTTCAAAAACAACGAACCCAATAGTTGACAAGAACTTACATTAAAACCCGACACTCTAACAAGAGTAAACCCGACATAACTCAAAAAGGACGAGGCGAATTACGTACCCGGTCATCATAAACATTTGTGGAAAGAGGGCAAAAATCATTTTCAATTGGATTTTGCTAATGGTCCAAAATGAAATTATTATTAAAAACGACAAATCATTTAAAAACACTCCAAGACATGCAAAAAATTAATAATAATAATAGTCCATGTATAATGAACTAATTGAGCGGATTTGAAATTTAGAAATTTTTTAGTATCGGGTTTAGAATGACTATATTAATCAGTTATGTTCTGTTGGAGTTAAGTTGACACATAATTTTTTCTATGCAGTGGAGCTCAATATGACCCTAACTTGGTTAATGCCTCTATACCAAATATACTTAATAGACAATTCACCTAATCAATATAGAATATAATAATCCTTATTAAAATTTGACATTTTTTTAACAATTAAATTTTAATATTTAGTTTAAAATCATTAAATTATTCTTGATTTAATAGAAATTGCTTTCTAGAGTTCAAATATATACAATGAATTAAAAAATACAAAATTTTCACTTCGTGCGTAGCACGGGTTTATTGTTAGTATAATAGTATCAAAAAGATTTAGGGGTGAGTACCAATAAATTCTAAAATATGATCTTGTGAACTGTGTAGTCTTTCATTTTTTCTTACGAACCCAAAGTCCTATTAAAGTAGAAATTACATAAAGAGTAGTCATTTACACGTTTAGGTTTAATTTTTGAGAGATAAAAGTGGGTTTCTGTAAATGTGAAATTAGACATTTAGGCAATTCTCACTATAGAGGTTTTGGATTTTTTCTCTTTCTGGAAAAAAATCCCATATTACGAACAAATATGTAACACTCCAATATAATACTACAATAACATAGCACTCCAATATAACACACAAAAATATTTTTATGTATTTTTTTCAAACGTAACAATGTAATACTCCAAAAAAACTCCTTAATGTATTTTTCTCAAGCGTAACACTCTAATATAACACACAAAAAACTTATTAGTGTATTTTTCTCAAACGTAACACTCCAATCAATGTAATTCCCAACATAACACTACAATGTAACATATTTCAATGTAACACACACAAAAAATACTAAAAAACTCCTTAATGTATTTTTTCCAAACGTAACACTCACAATTTGAAATTATACATTTACCCAAAACTTACTAAGTAATTTTTATACTCATTTTGGAATGGTTTGAAGAATCTCACATTCTTTTGGAATGATTTGAAGAATTTCATATCCTTTTTTTGGAGTGTTACATTGTAGTGTTACGTTTGGAAAAAATACACTAAAGAGTTTTTTTTGTGTGTTGCATTGAAGTGTTACACTAAGGAATTTTTTTAAAGTGTTATATTGGAGTGTTACGTTTGGGAAAAATACATTAAGAAATTTTTTTGGAGTATTATATTGGAATGTTATAGTTTGAAATTATATATTTACCCAAAACTTACTAAAGAGTTTTTGTACTCTTTTTAAAATGTTTGAGGAATCCCACATCCTTTTAGAATGTTTGAAGAATCTCATATTTCAAGTCATTTTTGTACTCCTTTTGAAATGTTTTTCAAATAAAAAAAATTTCATATAAAAACTAATCCCAAATTTGATTCCATAAATTATGCATCCTACATTTCTAGTACAAAAAAAAGAAAAAAAAAAAAAAAGAATTGTAGCACTTGTGTTCTTTAAACTATTGGATAGCGTATTTAATTCCTTTATTTTTATTTTTGGGAGTCTTTGGAGTTGTTGTATTTTGGTTTTGGAGGAGTACGATTCGATTTAGACTTGTTAGGATTATTCATTCGCGCTTGTTTACGTTGAACAGTTCTTTGGAAACTTAAAAAATGTGATGACCAGGTGCGTTAATTGTCTTGATCCTCTTAGTTTAACCTTGGGTTTGTCATATTTGGAAGTTTGTTTCAAGCCCTTGCTTTTATTTACTTCTATGTCACGTTTCTCTCATTTCAGAAGGGTGCGCGGTTGGGTCCGGAGTGTCTGGTGTTGAGCTGGGAATATTTCCTGACTGGAGAGCTGAGCCATACGTGTGGGGCCTTGGGCCGCACGTGCAGAAAAGGGGCCATACATGCGGAAAACAAGGAAAGCTCTGGGTTGGTCATTGCATTATATGCAAGTGCGGGAGGAGGTGCGAAATGGGAGAGCCGCACGTGCAGGCGTAAAAGTCGCATGTGTGGAAGGCACGCTCCGTACGTGCGGGGATGAGTGCTGCACGTGCAGGACGGTCTGTGTCCGAAATTCAGCCTTTTTCCTCTTCTTGGGCTCAGTGTATATCACTTTTGTAAATCCCTCTCTCATTGTAAAATTAACTTTTGCTCCTCCTTTTCTCTAAAAACCTTCACCAAACATCTTAAACCCTTGATTTCTCCCAATCCATTAGGGTTTTGACCTATCATCCTTCACAAATAGTGGAGAGCTAAGCAAGAGCTACATTGTGTACGGTGGAGATTAGGTTTTGGCACCGTTAATTTTGGAGGTTTCATCTCATTTTCTTCTCCAAACTTGAGGTAGGGATTTTCTTAGAGTTATATATATATTTTGGCAAGATTTTGTTGATTTCGAATTCTCCTTTGTTAATATTGAAAACTTGATGTTGATTCAACAAAGTGGGTAGTTTGGGAGCGGATTTGGTGTCATGTTTCTTTTGAAATAGTTTCTTGAGGGCCTTGAACTACATTGATTGAGAAAAAATTGTTTTTGAAGAAATTCTTACAAGTGATTTGGGTGTGTGTGTTGTTGTGGTGAGAAAAACCTAGAATTTAGGGGTTTTTTAAATATGTTGAGAATACATGGTTGACATTGTATAAGTACTATTTTGTGTGCCAAAAAGAGTAAAGGATGAGGAAATTTCTTATATATATATATGATGATGAGTTTCATGAAACATGAAAGTTGTTGATATTGGAAGTTGTTGTTCAAATATTGCTTTAGTCTTGAAATGACTAATTTGTTGAGAACACGAGAAATGTGGAAATATTGTTATTTTTGATGAATTTGAATAGATAGATGGTTATCTTGTGAAATCACTTTGGAAATGAGAAAATTGGTGATATTGGTCTTCATGGTTGAATCATGGGATGGAATTGTAAATGGAAGAGATATTGCATTGCATTGATGATTGTTGCATTTTCATCTCAATTCATTTGATTATGGAAAATTTTGATTATTGGATTTGAAAACTTTTGCATTGAGAAAAGCATGTTGCGAAATAAGTTTTCATGGAACTATTTTGGGGTAAATACGTTGGTAAGTTCGGATAGGAGGTGTAGACGAAATTGATTAAGTTGGCCTAAGTGTCCGGGGTGAAAGACCGAAAACATACGCGGATGAGGTACCACTTCCCTTCCGGTTAGCAACCGGTAAAGTGGGGTTTTTGGTAGTGCTAGTTATGCCTACTTGCAGACACTAACCTAGGGATTACTTGAGTCGTATTTACCGTCCCTTGAGCTAAATTAAAAATTTCTGAATTGTTAAGATCTCAAGTTATCATTGAGCATGATGATTTTCAAAAGATGTAAATGTGATTTTCTTTCAAAAGGCATAGCATGGCATGTGCATTTATTTTGTGAAGTTTGTATGAAATATATATACTTTGTTAAGAATTCTCTACTGGGCTTTATGCTCACCCCTATGGGATTTTGGTACAGGAAAAGACGTGGTGAACCCGCCAAACTAGGTGGATGTATATATCGAGAGCACAAGGCTTTATTTTGTTGTGATTGTATTTTTGTAAGCCAAGGGCTATTCATGTATGGGTTCGAGAAACCATCTTTTGTGAAACTGGACTTAAGCCTTGGAATTCGTAAGCCCTTGAGGGCATTTATTTATTTATTTTTGGATTTAATGTTTTACATGCTATAGATTCATGTACTAGGAATCATTGAATGTATACCTGCATGTGAGATTAAGTATATGAACCTCATGATTACGCAATGTAAAGGTTGGAGAAATACTCTTTTCTTGTAACAAGCGTTGGTTGATATACTTAAATGGTATTATAAATTTTTAGGGCGTTACAAAAAATTTGTCGTGGGGTCGACATTAGCTTTCCTAGGGGTTGACACCACCTTGCTGCCCTGTCCTTAGTATCTTTGCTGGTTTATAGGGTCGACACTAGGGGCTCTAAAGGTCGACCCTTCCCTTACTGTGTTATTCTGGGTTACATTCTAAAATTTAGGGTCGACACCACTGGTTCCAAGGGTCAACCCTTGGCCTCTGCATACATTAGTGTCTCTGCTTTTCTTCCTGAAGGGTCGACACCTCTGTTTAAAGGGTCAACCCTTGTGAGTTAATTTTCAGATTTTTAGTTCAATTTTGAGCTCTACTTTTTGGGGGTTGGACTTATTCTTTCCTTTGACTTTAGGGCTATTATTCTACCACTATATAGACCCCAAACACATTTTTCTCATTTACTTTTTCTTTCTCTCTTTCTTTCTCTTCCCTCTTTAAATCGTGAATCCCTCTCTCTCTTAGAAACTCACATTTTTCCACTTAGATCTCTAGATCTACTCGCATAGAGGCATCTTTTCACCTTGGTCCTTTGAGAATGATTGTAGATCTAATAGGGCTTTCTTTTGGTCCAAGAGTTTTGCGGTTTCTTCGACTTTGGTTTTCTTCGAGTTCTCCTCTTCACTTCAAGAAACTCAATATGAGTTCGGTAGCATATTTGTGACCTATTTTGTTATGTATATTTGGCAGTCATTTGGTATGATTTCTACTATAGCGACTTCGGTTTTGACTCGACATTTTATTAAGTTCCGGACTCGGGTTTCATGGTTCAATGTTGTTGTTCATCTCTTATTCTTCTTGTTGTTCCTTGAATTGGTCATTTGGATTGTAGTTGTGTGTTTGGAACATGTTAGTTGCTTGTTTTTCCAAAATTTTGTTGCCCAGATTTTTGCTCCTCCGCTCTAGCATCCATTCTTGCGCTCAAGCAGGCTTTGCAATTTTGCTCCTCTACTCGAGCAGCCATCCTTGCGCTCGAGCGGGCTTTGCAAACTCTCCGTATTTTTGCAAACCTACAAATATTGGATGAGTGTATTCTACGCTCGAGCGACGTTTCCTACGCTCAAGCAGGTGGATGCTTGAGCGTCCAATCTTGCGCTCGAGCAATGTCCTTCATCTACAAAACTTTTGAAAGTGTGTATTCTACGCTCGAGCGTCACTTTTCACGCTCGAGCAGACTACGTGTATAACAGATCGTGAAGATGACTTTTTCATCCCTTTTTCATTCCTTTCTCTCTCTAAAATTCTCCAAAACCCTAGATCTTGAGTTTCTCTCTCTAAAACTCATCTTCTCACTACTATTTCACCTAGATCCATTGGGATCTTCAGCCTAATGCCTTTGAGAAAAAGGTAGAACGCCTCAAGAGCTCCGTTTTGATCCGAGTAGAAGTTGGCTTCGACATCTTTGAAGTTTCTCCTTTGTTGCTTTGGTATTCTAAGCTTGAGGTAGGGATTTTCTACGCTTTCATATAGTTTTTAACTTAGTTATTCAATGATTGTGTAACAATGGTGGGCTTTGGGTGTATTATGGACAAACCTAGCGTTTGGGTTGTAAAATCAAAAGAGGGGTTCTAATTGTATGGTATGGAAATGGTTATGAGGATGAATATAAGGTTGTATGGCTACAAAATAGTTGACTTTGGCCTTTGGGTTGATATTTGAGAAAAGTGAGTTTGCCCTAAAATGATTCAAATATTTCTTTTGTGTAAATAAATGAAATGGGTGTTGTAAATATGAAATTGGACGAATATTGAAATAAATAGTGGAGTTGGATATGTATTACCTCACTCCTTTGGAAATTGTGAATAAATTATCTATCTTGAGATTGAATATCTGTTTAGAAATAACTGTATTGGGCTATCGGTGGGGGATAGTTATGATTGTTGTAGAAATTGCATGAGGATTAGGTGAATTAAAACTAATCTATTGTTTGTTGTCATTAAATATGACCATGTTTTAAATACATTGTATATGTATGATGTTTAAGAGGAGAAAGGGGATGTACTCCATGTTTGGAAGGAGATAGAATGGACTCCATTGAAATTAAGTTGGCCGGAGCGTCCTGGGTGAAAGTCCCGAAACTGCGCGTATACATGGCTGCCGATCCCATAAATGAAATTTCCGTAAAATGGCAGATTGAAGTGTTCGTGTAGTAATTGTGTAAATTGAAAGACCACTGAATTGTAGTCTCAGTTGGGTTATTGAAAGATAATGAAATTGGCTCATGACTTGAAATGAATCAAAGGAAAATGGATTAAGATATGAACTTGGTACTTTATGATTATATGAAATGTGAATGTTTTGTCACAGGCATTGTATATGCACGTTGCACTTATATTTTTGCTAAATCTCATATATTGTGCTAGATTATTCCTACTCGACTTTGGCTCACCCTATTTTGGGAAAAACCATTTTCAGGTGTTGGTGATATGCCTCCGCCAAGGCAATAGCTTAGAGGGACCTTCGGGAGCAAGAGCTTTTTTATTTTATTGTATTCTTTTGCATAGCCAAGGGCTTTAACTGTATTGAGCTAGGCTCACTTTTGTTGTAACCAAGCAATGACTTGGAAAGATGTAAGCCTATAGGGCATATGATTATCTGATTAGTTTTCAGTCCTCTTATCATTGTAACACATGCTGTAAATTCAAGATGAACAATTTGTGAATGTATATCACATGTGCTATCTTTTGTATATGAACTCTGATGAATGAAGGTATATAATCTCTATTTTTTCTTTTGGGTTGAATTCATTGTATTATTTTGGGGGCGTTACATCTACCCTTGTTATTTGTTATTTCAAAAGATCTATGGATTTGAGTGTCTTGGGTTAAACTTGGGGTTTGGATTTAAAATGTAAGAGAGAGATTTTCAAATGAGTTCTTGAAACAGGTAATGATCTTGTATTGGTGTTGAGATATGTTGACATGGTGGCTTTCATTTACTCAAAAATGATTTTGAAAGAAAATGAGGTTGTACTCTAAAACCATGAGTTTTGGCTTGTGGTGGAAAACATTGAAAAATGACGATGGTTTTGTAAGAGATGGAAAAAAAAATAGTTGTGGGATTTTGGGAAATAGTTGTTGTTACTCTTTTGAAAAATATATCTATATTGATATCTTTTAACTATTGCATTAGAGATAACTATTTTGGCTATCGGTGGAGGATAGCATCTCCATGTGTTAAAAATTGCATGTGGATTAGGCAATTTGAAATCATTTATATCATGGAACATGCAATAGATTGTGAAAATTGAAGCTATATGATTTGAAAAGAGTTTTTGGATATTCTTACATTATGTTTTGGAACATTTGCATTGTTTTGGAAAACAACATTTTGAACTACACGTGTTGTGCTATTGGAAAAAGGTAAATAAAGTGGTAAAGCTACGAGGGGGTGTGTAGACACCCAATTTTTGACCGTCCTCAAGACTTGGACATCATCGTTTGAACACTCGATGATCACCCTTGTTCGTGTTGGTTTTGAGTTCTCCGAGGTCCCGGCCGCACGCCTTGCCTTAAGACCTCTCAACTTGACTGTTTTGTGCTTGGTTGTGGACCAAGCATTTGTGTTTCTGTTTTGAGGGAAGATGGTGGTTTGTTTGCCATTTCCCTAACCCACCGGCCTTGGTCTGAGGTCACCGGCCATGATTTCTTGCTACCGGCCAACTGTATTGGCCGACCGGCACTGTATTTGGTCGGCCAGCCATGTGTGTTGGTCGACCGGCCCCTTTGTTTGGCCGAGACCTTTTCTTTGCCTTTTTCAGGCATTGTGCATGCCAGCTGTGCCAGCTGGTGAGCACAAATTTTGCCCTCTATACACATGTATGGAGGGATTTCATTCTTACACTTAGCTTTCCTTGGAAGCTTAGAATTAGAATTCCTATAAGAGGAGGACCTCTCCTCCCTTTCCAGGGGTTGAACAACTCTGAGATATAACTTATATATCTATATCTCTCTATATATCTCCCTCTCTCTATATAGTTGTGTGTGTAATAGTGTTCTAAAGGGGTTTTTGTTCTTAGTTTTGCACTAAGACACCTAGTGTTACACCATACTTTGGTTGCTGAGGTTTTAAGGGGTTGATTTCCGAGTTTTTGAGTTGATTTTTGATCAAAAGGAGGTGCTGGAGTTGGTGTTCTTGAAGTGTTCTTCAAGGGTGAGAACTTACCCTTTTATTCCCCATTTTTGCTTAAGGTTTTAGACCTATTTGCATATTGTTTCAAGCTTAGTGTATAACTAATAAAAGTTATGTATTTTCATGCTTATTATAGTTGCTTAAGGTCATTTTGGTGTTGGGGGTTGTCTACCCCCTCTTAAGCCTTGTTTGACCCCCTTTTATGCCTTCCTCTTTGGGCTTTGGAACCCTTCGTGTATTGACCTTCTCACCACTGAAATCCAGAGGATTTTCAGTGGTGGAGAAGTGGTTTTGAGGTCTTGTATAGGGGAGGGACACCCCTCTCCCCTTATGACTCATTTGTTTGCATTTAGGGCTCATAAAGGTAGCATGTTTGCATAGCTTTATTTGGCTCCATTTCAGAGGGTATTTGGTGTTAGTTTATCATGTTAGACCTCTATTTCATGTTGGTTCGATGGCCTATTGTATGCATCATGCACTTGATTTGTAATCCCCTCTATTGTCATAACATGTACCATGCATTTAGACCATCATGCTTGCATGTTTTAGCTTGGCTTCATGAAGCTTTTAGCCATGTTGTGACATGTTTAAGTCCTGTTTGGTGTTGATTCAGTCATGTTTGCCATGTTTTGTATAGCCACCATATATCCTAGCTTGTTAGCTTTGAGTGTGTGAGTCATGAGCATGCTTTATTTGGGTTATTTCAGTGATTTGAAATCACTTATCATGCTATTTCAGTCCATGCTCCATGCTTGTATGCTTTCATTTAACATCCTTTCAATGCTTTGAAGAGTTGTTATTTTGTGCCTTAAAATAGGTCATTGTGCATGCCTCTTTGTTTAAGTCCTTGGGCTGCCATATCAGTGGGTTTTGGGGCTCCTTTTGGCATAATATAGCTCTGTTTTTCTTTGAATAATCCATGCCATGTGCGGTTGAGGTAGTTGTAGTGGAGTGCTCTCTTTGTGGCCTTGAATGCCCTTTGTTTTGCGCTCTTTTCTTAGCATGTTTTTTGCCTTGTTCCATGCATGTTTTAGCCTTATTTTGGTCTGCCCTGGGACTGTTTTAAGTCATCTTGGCTCTTTGGGGCTTGGTTGATATGGCCATGGTTTGAACCCCTTTGTTAGTCTTGAGTTTTGGGTTTTGTTGCATGCCTTACTTGCATGGCTTGGTTGATTTGGCATCATCCTTTACACATTTTCAGAGCTTGTCATGCTTGTGATTTGTCCATATTTGTCTCTTCTTAATGTGCTTGAGAATCAACTCTTTTCATGCCTAAGTGTTGGACCTTCACATGTGCACGTTTGGGTATGTTTTGTCCATCATTTCTTGGCACTTTGGTCACTGTTTTGGACACGGCTGAGGCCTATCCATCCTTAGTGTAAGTCCACGGATCATGCATTTATGTATTGTTGTAGGCTTACCGCATTGCATGCCTATGACTTTGTGTATTCCCATATCTAGGTTGCATTGTAGTATTGCATACTTGTTGTATTGCTATGATGTTTGCATGTTAGGTTGCATCACATTGCATTTGACATACTCATGTTACATTGCCTTACATTCCCATGTTGCATTGCATTGGTTACATGCTTTGCATTGTGTATGGCATACATACATTGCATTATGTTTGGTTTGGGGTGTCAAACCAAACATGAGGAATGAGGGACGTTCGTACTTGAAGTGACGAAACGTACCTCAATCCGCGGTCGCCGACACTCTTGATTCAACATGATGGAGTGTGTAGCATTCATTTGTTTTGTTGCATTCATTCATATTGATTTGCACACTTGGCACCTTTGGCCATCATGTATTGAAATGTGTGATTGGTGGCCTAAGGGTCGAGAGCCATACTCCCTTGAGTTCATAGCATGATAGGGAGGGTGGTCGTGCACACATTGTCTTGTAAATTCCTTGCCATGCACTGTCTGTCCACTGCTGCAGCAAAAACAGAGTTCTGCAGGAAGGAATGGCCGGTCGGCCAGATTCAGTGCTGGCCGGCTAACAATGTTTGGTCGATGGCCCTACTTTTGGTCGATGACCATGTTTACATGGCCGGTGGTCCCATTTCCTAGCCGGTGACATCCCTCAGTACTCAGGGAGTGGTTCAGAAGTAGCCTTGGGACTTGTGCAGCTTTCAAAGGCATAAAACAGTGCAAATAGAGGCAACAGTTGGCATGGCAACGGGTTTCCAAGCGAGGCAAATCGAGCATGCATCATCCAATCATTTCGAGGCGGAGCTGCGGCGACGTCTTTAATTTCATACTTAGATTGTTTTGTAATTAATTTGTTAATTAATTAAGGATTTTATAATATTTAATTAGCTAGGGTAGTTGATTAATTATTTGGTTTGTATTATTTATTCGGACCCTTCGCGAGAGGGCGAACTTTGTAATAAGTGTGCGTGTGTGTGATGCATGTCTTCCAACCCCACGTCTTTCTCCCTTTTATTTACCAGCTTATGATGGTTAGTTTTAGGGCATGTTTCAATTAGCATTTATATGTTCGCATGTTTGCATTCATTCATCTGTATTGCATGCACCGGGTTCGGTGCATCATGCTAACTGCATTGTATTTCAATTCCAAGTTCAATACATGTATCAATTGTTGCATCTCATATGCCATCTTAGAATAGCCGAGCCCATTGTAGCCGCATTTTGCATGTTTTGCATTAGGCATTCTTAGCATAGTTAGGATTCATGCATGTTTTCTAATTAGCTCCTTTCTTTGGCTCGGAGTACTTGGTAAGTGTTTATACTTTAGCATCCTTGCATGCGTGTAAGTGACTGCCATGATGGCATGCTTACCATGAGACTATTTGCTTATGTGATATAACTGCCTGAATGCCTGTGGGTGAAGGTTGGATTATTTGAATTTGAACAATTCATTGATTACGAGTTTTAAGCCCACTTGAGAGTGGCAAATCACCATATTTTATAAGCCCACTTGAGGGTGGCAAAATCCGTATTTTAGTCTACTTGCGAGTAGCAAACCGTTTTCAAAACGAATATGCAATATTTTGTTCCAACTTAGGTAATCCAATCTATACTTGTATACTGTGCGCATCACATAGTAATTCTAGGTTAATAACCGGAACAAGAGCACATGTGTTTTCAAAAGCAAGATATCACGTTAGTAAAGGCCGATCTTTGATCGGGCGAGCGGGGGTGCTCATTGCATAACCTTCCCCTCTCGTACCCAAGTTCCCGAGCCAAGACAACTTTGGTGATGACAGACACGTGGCCTTAGACACGAGTCAGGGTTTCCTAAATTCTCCCAAAATAAAATATTTAGGTGGCGACTCTGTATCTGGCAAAGCAGTCCATGTTTGGCACTTCTTTCTAAAAATCAGTTTTTTAAAACGATTTGCCGGATTTGGACTCTTTGGTGATTTATCAATCTCGCATTGCACTTTGCAAGATCAGATTAAGAACCGTGACTTTGAGTCCGAACTGTAGTGAGCCCAATGAACAAAACGGGATTTTCCCGGGACATTCAGGGACGTCTACAGGGTGTTAAAACAGAATTAAGTTGGCCTATGTGTCCATGGTAAAAGACCTAAACCCGAGCGGTAGGTGTCGTGCCTTCCGATTAGCACCTGTAAAAATGACCTTGTGACTTATATAGTTACTCGTATGAATACTAACCTTAAGATTTACCCATTTTATTTACTATCATGTTGGTTTGGAACAAGATGTCTAGAAAATGGTTTTAACAACGTATTTGCTGTTATCTAGCGATGTATTCGTATTTGATTTAGTAATGTATTTGCTGGTTGGTATTGAGATATCTGGATTGGTTTTTGGAAAGGGATTTTATATCAAACAGATGTTTTGAACTCGGAAAATGTTTTGGTTAAACGTAAGGTTAAAAAAGGATTTTGTTGAGAAATCAAAGAGATTTGAAATTGCATTTGGGCATATTGTATATATATGTATTGCATCATGATCATTTATGCTGGTGGAGCATGTTTAGTTTTTGAAATATTCTCTACTAAGCTTTATGTTCACCCTACGTGACTGAAAATGTTTTTTCAGGTATACATGTGCAGATGTGGACTAAGATGTGAAACTATGTTCGGACCATGTAGGATGGTTCTATTATTTGTAGGCCAAAGGCCATTTATGTTATTTGTTGGCCGTGTGCCATTCTTGTAAGGGTTACATCCTTGTGTACGATGTAAGCCTCAGGACATTTAATTTGATTTTATAACATCTGTACATGTTTTAGTCACAGAACATCCATTCGACTTATCTAGGAATGTATAAAATTGGCTAAACACATATATTGTGTGGTTATATAATATTCATTTGCATGAGAGTTGTTATCTATTGTTCATCACTGAGTGATTTATTCACGTGAGGCGGACCTTATTAATTCAGGACGTGACAAGAATGAAACAAAAATAGAAATAAGGATATAATCATAAATTTAATTTCTAAATAATATATTAAATTTACATTTTCAAAATCAATGAAACTAATTGGTTTATAAAAAAATCCTCAGAACTAAATAGATCATCATTTCTCAATATGAGATTTATAGATAAATTTTTCAAAGATGATGAAAATGTTAATAAGTTAAAAATAAATTAAAAATATTTATAGGAAAGGAAAGAAAACGGAATATGAGTTAATGAAGATTAACTCCCCATGACAAGAAACTCTTTCTTTTCTATTTTTTTTTTTTAATCTAAAATTTGGAGAAAAAAAAAATTATGTATACCAATGTTGGAGCGAATCTAATGAGAGTTGTTAAACCAATTAACTAAACTTGTATTTGATTTGTTAAATTTTTTTTTTTTTTTTTCAAAATCGACACGTTATATAAGTAAATTAAATTTGAATAAAATTTTAAATTTATTAAATTTTTAAGTCAAGTTTGAACAATATATTACTTGACTTGATAAGTTTGTAAACAATATAAAATATCAAGTTTTTCAAACCTCACTCGTGTTTGACTCATTAAAAATTTGTTTGAAATTAATTCAATATGTAAACAAGTCAAGTTTGAATATAATTTTAAATTCGTTAAATTATTAAATCAAGTTTCACCAACTTATACTCGATTTGATTCTTTCTTCCTCTAAGTCTAATGATCTCATTAGTTTTTGCTAGCTACTAGTAGTTTTTTTCTTTTTTCTTTTTTTTTGGGGGGGGGGGGGAGAGGGGACTTCATATGATTCTTTTGGGATAAATTATAAATACACTTTTTGAGATTTGTTTAAAATATAAATTATCCTATATAGTTTAGAAAATTATAAATATTCCATTATCAAAAAAAATTATTTGACAAAATTAACTGAAAAATATATAATTTCTATATGTTCTTCTATATAATAAGAATATTATCAAATTATTGATTGAAATAAATTGTTGACATTATTTAACACTGTTAATTAATTTAATGACTATTAACAAAAAAGATTATTTGTTATGAAATTAAAAATTTCAAAAAGTGAAAATATAATTTTTAAAGTTACAAAGAATAATTTATATTTTAAATAACCTTAAGGAATATATTTATAATTTAGCCTTTTTGTTTTTAAAGAGTTTTGGACTAAAGTACTTGAAAATAAAAATATATATATATATATATAATTAAAAATAAAAAATGTGATTCCAACAAACAAAAACTGAAAACACCCTTTATTCTTAGGGTGCAACTTGGGCGGGCTCAATCTGAGCAACCCGAACCCAGTCTAAATTTTTTTAGAGATTGGACAAAATATTTTCAAATTCGGTACAAGCTTGGGCAAAAATTCAAAAACCCGAATTAAATTTGGACGGGTTTGGGCAAAGACGTCAAATAACCCGAGCAACTCAAAGCCCGAATTATACATATATAGATATATAAAAATATTAAATATACATATAAATTATTAGCCATTACATGATATTAAATTAATTTATATTATTAAATCATATTGAATATATATTATATATACAAATAACATAAAATCTTAGTTTTTTTCTTTTTATTTTCACTCATAAATTGTAAAGACTAGTATAGTGGCATCTCTCCTACATTATATAAATTATTTATTTTGATCGTATTAATGATTTTCTATAAATAAAAAAATATAAATAGAATCAAATTTTAATAACTTAATAATGTAGCTACAAGATGAGGAAAAAAAAAAAAACTGAAATTCATTTATAATTCGGGCAATTTGGACAATTCAGTCAATTCAGATTTAACTCGGGTCGAGCTTGGTCAGACAATCTCGGGTTACAATTCGGATTTGAACGGACTTGAACAAGTCTCAATACAACTTAAACTGAATTTAAACAACTTTTTAACCCGACCAAATCTGCGCGAGTTGCATCCCCCTTATTCCTGGTTCCACAACAATCAACTTTTTGGCCAGTTCTCTACAAATTCTCGCCGCCTTCATTTTGCTTGCCCCTTAGCTCTCTCCGCTATACATGTAACCCGACCGTGTGATGCTGGAAAATTTATTTCTAAAATAAAAAATTAATTTTAAGTCTTAATATTTTGTATAAAAAATTTTAATAATTGGAAGTCAATTATAAATAGATTTGTTAATGGTTGATAAAAATTATTGTTATTGTGGATGTGGTCCTATGTAAAAATCTCGTAAAAATAATTTCTTTCAAAGTTTTTAAAAAAATCTATTCTCAACCTGAAATTAAATTTTTATTTGTGTTAATCAAATTTATCAAAAATCATGAATCCTACTTATATCAAAATATTTTTTTTCTAAAAAAAATAAAAACAACAAAAAAATTCTATAATATATAAATTATGACTTAGTTATAACTCATTGTGTATTATTTTGGTTATTAATCAAAAATATCTTTACTAATTTCCTATGCTTTTTGTTTCTAAAGTGGTACATCGGGTCTTTAATTATATTTCAAGAAGTATTTGATTATGATCTATTATAATCCTTTTATATGACAATATTTAAATATTTTATTACACGAAAAAAGTATTTAATGTGGGTTGACTCAAAGGTAGGATCTATACTTACATCATTAAGATCGTAAGAATTATTCATATTGATGTATAAAAAATTATAAATTCAAATAATAAACAGTGTCTTTAAAAGGGAATCATACACAAAATCTCTATAACTTTAATAAGTTTATTTCTCAAAGAGTTCTGATTAATTATGTGACACATCATAATAACCGTAAATTTTTTATTCCAGCCAAATTATTTTTGCATATTTTCTCTGACAAAACTCATGAAGGTACATTATCAGTAATACTATAAATTTTAAATTTTTATTTAAAAATTATTCAAGAAATATCGATACGTGCCTTAAATATACACAATCATTTTCGATAAATTATTACTCTTTAAAATAATACCCCAGCCTATTTATCATTTGACATTTGTCAATTTATTTTCTAAAAACTTAACAAAAAAAAAATTATTGAGTTCCATTATTTTAATCAATCAATATCAAATTAGACGATACACGTGCATATAAATCAATTTTAGAAATATGATGTCTGATATAAAATCACAATAGAGTTAACTTTAATTAATATAATAATATTTTATATTATGATATGCGTTACAAAAGAATAATTTTAATTTTAATTATTTATTTTAATAATCTTAACCTTATCGTTCTATAAAGTTGTTACTTAAATACTTATATATAATAAATTTAGTTAAATTATTTATTTATTTTGATAATTTTAGTTCCATTGTGTGCTATAAAAGTGTAATTATCATATAATAATTTTATTTGATATATATTAAATTATAAGAAAGTAAAATAAACATGCACTTTGATATTAAAAATAATAGTTAAATTAGAAAGAGAACTAAGTGATTCTAATTATTTTATTTAATTTTCATCTTTATCTTTTTGAAAAATAAAAATATGTAAAAATAGAACTATACAAAATTTATTTAAAAGATTAAATATAAATATGTTGTGATTGGATTAAGAAAAAAATACATAAATTAATTATGTAAAGTGTTGATTTGTTCTTTAATATTCTATTTGAATTATTCATACATATTGTATATAGGTACATAAAAATTAAATTAAATATAAATATATTATATATATAGAAAATAAGTATTTCTCAAATAAAATTCATATAAAATTGGTTATTATAATTGAAATTGAGTTTGTGTAAAACTTTACATATAAATGAAAAGACATGCTTTTGTGTTTTTTTTAGAAAAAATAAGCATTTAGAATGTACCACACCAGAAAGAGAAAATACTATATATATATATATATATATTATGCATGTGTACAGGGCCGGCCCTGAGGACAGGCAAGAGAGGCCTATGCCTTGGGCCCCAAATTTGGGCTGAAAATAAGGGCCTCCAAATATAATTTTGTGTTTTAGATATAAAAAAAAACCTAAATACTATAGGCCCAATTGAACATGTGGCTAAAAAAAAAAAGCAACAAGATTAGATTTTTATTTTTTTAAAGTATTTATAATGATTGCTTCCTATCTTAATATATGAAAATAAATTTTTATTTATAATTTTAATGATTATATGTGTAGGTAAATTTTTTTGTGACTACAAACAAATAAAAAAGTTGTAACTTATCATTTTATCTATGATTTTTTTTTTTTTTTCAATGTAAGAAGGCTCCATTTCCAAAGTTCGCCTTGAGCCCCTTAAATCTCAAGACTGGCCCTGCATGTGTAATTATGTATTGCTCAAGTAATAAAAACTTATTTCGATCGTAATGCATGTGTAATTATGTATCGCTCACGTGATAAGATTTTGTTTTGACAAACTCATGGTCCTGGTTTTAAGTTTTGTCCAGTATTTTAGAAAATATATATATATATATATGATACTCAGTATTTTGTAAAAAAAAAGTAAAAAAATGAGAGTATCAATTGGCAGCAACCTTCACTTTATATCAATGTTTTGAAAATTGGATCAAAGCAAGTTGAAAAATACTGGATGGCTTGTTATGTATGGCCCAAGGTTCTGTATTGAAAATGTTGATGTTGCAAAGAATTGAACCTAATGCCTCAAGTTTTAAAGCGCATAAATTTCTATTTTATCACCATAGCTCCTTCTTAATATATGCGAGATATATAATATTTATTGTATTTAAAATAATTTATCTCAAACACATATATAATTAATATTTTTTTAAATAATATTAATATAAAAAATATATTTAATAAATAGTTTGTTAAATTATAAAAATATTTATAAAATAATTATGACATAACTATTTTATTTTGGTTGAGCCAAAGGATGGAACCACTCAATCCGTTCTTCGATTCGCTTATTCACGTGATTTTTAAAAATTGTTTGATATATTAGAATAGATATATAATAATTTCTAAGTGCTTCTCATTGTGCCTGTTTGACAGAAATTATTTACAACTTATTTCATTTTTTAGCTTAATTTAAGCTATTTTGATGTGTTTGGTTTAGCTTATAGCTGATAGCTTATAGCTTTGTGGAAGTCAGAAATCAACTTATTCTTTGAGTGGGGCAGAAAATGCTTTAAAAATAAGTTGAAAATCAGCTTAAGCTGAAAGTTATAAGTTATAAACTGTTTAATCATAAGCTATAAGCCCTTTTCCCACTGCTCTACCAAACAGCGGTCCAAGCTCAGTTTTGATTCAAGAATAATCAAGAGCTCTAAACATTGATTCTCAAGGTCAGACCTCTTTAAACCCTAAATCAATATCTCTATCTCACTTTGATTTCTTTGCTAACCCTATATTTCAATTTCCACTTCGCGTTTAGTTACAATTTAATCTGTGAATTGTTGAAGGATAGCAATCGCGAATCTGTTAAATTGAACACAAACACATATATTTCATTTCACAGAACAAATTACACTGAACATAATCAAAGCAAACTGCAGAGCATCGCTCAATTTTACTTCCTAAAACACGACGACACATTTCAGAAGCTAAATAGATGATTACTAGGTCGTAAACAATACGATTATTAAACAGAAGAATCATCTGACTGTGATTCCTGAATTATTGTATCGAGAAGAGCAATGCTTCTTTATTATAGCTACTTCGACGGAGCTTCAAATATTTCATCCTGCAGATTAAAAAAATTTGTCATCAGCTATAAATAAATCTCATAGTTTTATGTTGATGATGTGATTACTGTTGCTTCTATGAAATTATGATTACTTGTGATGCAGTCTTATATTAGTAATCGAACTAGATAATACAAGGTTAAATTATATTATTCAAAGTTGAAAAAGTGCTGCACAAGTAAGTAAACTAATAGTCTAAAATATTTTAGAAGACATAATTGATAAACGACTGTACGCTTATGTTGAACGTGTAAAATGAGTGTTTGGTAGGATGGGGCTAGATAGAGCGAATGCAACATGGTGACACAGGAGTTATGCAAACAATGTGATAATGGTTGAAAAAGAGTTTGTAAATTTCAGATGAACTGGTCTACTTTTTGGATGGAGAGTTGGGCTCATGATCAATTAGAAGGAATTATACAAATCCAAGTAAAAATGGACGAAGAGAGCATGGTTACATCAAGTGAAGGGTGAACATGAAATCAACATAGAAGGTGCTAACTATATTTCATGGGTCACTTCATTCATTCTACTAGGTTAAAGACTTTTGGTGTACTACCTTTGTTCCTCTTTGCTCATGTTTCCTTGGCTAGTTCCTCCTGTAGTTTGGGTAGGGCACTTGGCCCGCCTCAATATGCTTGATGTCCTCCACAAGGATCTCATAGTGCCTCTTCACTTCTTCTGCTGTTTTCCCACCAACAGCCCTGGCAATATTGTACCAACGGTCAGGGGTGTCTTTGTCATACACAGCTAGAGCCTTTTCAAAAGCTTTGTTCTGCTCAGCAGTCCAAGTGCCAGAGCCACGAGAGGACATTGATGCCATATATTTGGTTGAGATCTTAATGCAAGTTCAAAAAAAGTAAATAGGGCGGGAAGGAGCACTATGTAGTGATTATGTAAGAATCACGATGTAGAATACTGGTCTAGAAGAATCAATGAATTAAAGGTGAAAAGGTGTGGAAATGGATTGGAAAATATGAAAGGCAAAGAATAGTGAGAAGGATGAAGAGAGACAATAGGGAAATCTCTAGTCAAGGGCTGATATGTGCAAAGAGGTGGCAATGCCTGGTCTTTATAGGCTCCAGGAGTGGAGGAGATGAGGTGGGGTCATTGCTAATTGGCCATGAAAACTTGCAAAATTTGTAGAATTTTGACGAGTTGTCTCCTTAAGAACCACAAAATGAAGTTGGACAAAGATGAACAAGAAGGCAGAAGACTCAGTATCTTTGAAAACTTTTTTTGATTGGCACTGGAGTGTCCGGATCAAAACCCGACTAATCCCTAGGGGTGCACAGGCCCTCGGCAAACTTTTAATCCTTTTCTTCCTATATACTATGTAAAAAAGTCGACTCCTTTTCTTTGTTTTGTTTAGTTACCATATCAGGTAAGATTTGCTTTATTAAGATATAAACATGTGGTTTTTATACTAGAAAAGCCACAGCAGTTCTGTAAACAGCTGAAGCTGTGAATAATAAAACAGGACACATACTCTGCTTTGGACCTTTGATATACCTTCTTTGTTACGTCAGCTTATCAAAAATTTGTTCACATGGTTTGGTTTATTGGGACATACTCTGGCTATTAGGATTTTTCAGTGGGTTAGAGCATTGGGGGATAAGCATGAAAAAAATACATACAGAGATTCCTTGTTATATTTAAAGCAGTAATTTTCAAGTTGAAATTGTAGTCAAAACGGGCTGACATATTTAACATAGACTGGACAGTGTGGTAAACCCACCATTCCACTGTCCTATCCAAATCAAACTTGTCAGTCAGTTTCCACTTGAATTGCAACTTACAAATCATTTTAAAAAAAAAAAAAACAAAAATCAAAAGACCATTTCTTTCTTCCCTAAGACTTACGTGGGCTAAAATCCAATACCTGTGCAAATGCTTTCACAAGTGCCACAATCTAGTTGCAAAATTAAATTTTGATGCTCTCTTCACTAGAGGCGATCTTATGTGTACCTTGTCCTGAACAACATTCCAAGCTTTCTAGCTGGCCAGCGGAGCCCGTACAATGATTATGTTAGGTTTTCTCCAAGGAAAGGTCAACACGTGTTACCTACTCTTTGACAGTCTGGACCCCCTGAATTTTGTGTTTCTTAGCAAGGGGAGTTCTAGCAGGTGCACTTAGTTTTCCCTTTGATTGGTGTTTGGTCACTTGGGCTCAAAAGTCTCCTATTCCATCCATTATCCAGAAATGCTATTTTATTGTGCTATCATCAACATAGTTTGAACATGTATTTTACATTTACAAAAAAAATTTCCTTTCAAATTTGCATAAGATCTGATTTGATCCAAGTTGAATGAGAGTCCTTTTCACTAGCCGTGATTGTTGATTAGAAGATGAAATACCAGGTTTCGTGGCTGATTTTGTTACTGATTTTTGGTTCTTTAGTTGATTGTCTCAAATCAGTCATGGAAACTCAACATCAATGTAAAGAACAAGAAACCATGTTTTAAATGCTCTAAGTGCTCGTAATCTATCAGATATTCAGATGGAATGTGGAATCCATATCATGTTTATGACTTGGGCCTTTGATCATGCTTTTTTATATTTGTAAATCATGTTCTGGGTCTTGCAGATGGGCACCCACAAATGTAAAAGTGGTGTTAAGTAAATAATAGCAATGAGAATTTTTTTCATCATAGCAAAGAGGACTTAGTTCTTTAATAATGTGTCAAATAGATACAAAGCCAATATTGAGAAAAACAATATACAGTAACTAAGATGCAGGGACACTTCTAAGAAGGTGCCGTGTCCGTGTCGAACACGTTTCAACACATGTCGGCAATCATCCAAATGTATCTTATTATTTATTTTCCTTTTTGGATCCGAATATGCTTCGGACTCTTGGAGGACACATGTCAATCGCTTAGAAACACATAAAACTAATTGTAAATTTAAACAAATAACTCAAGATACAATGATAAAAGAAAAAGAATATAGATTAAATATCATGTGTCATTTTTGTCCCTACTTCTTAGTGCAGTAGTACCACACATAACAAGTTACTCGGTGGATGTTTTGTTTTCTGTTTCCTTAGCCCTTCAGATGGTGTTGGAACCAACCAGTGGCATTAGCCAACTTGTGTTTTTAATTGGGTAAACTACACTCACCTCTTGAGGTTTGTGAAAATGCAATTAGCCCCACAAGTTTGGCATAATTACATTGACCTCCTTTTAGTAACGTTAAAGCGATCAAAACTAATACATACGGTGGGTATACATATGAAATAAACAAAGGTAAATATATATTTTAATAAAAAATAGATGATAATATCATTTTTTTTATCCGTACGACTCATGAATTACTAATTGAAAAGGACCTAAGTGTTATGTGAATTAGAATCTCGATGGAGACCGGTGTAATTATGTCAAAAGTATGGGGCTAATTGTATTTTCTCCAAACCTCAACAGAGGTGAGTGTAATTTACCCTTTTAAATTTTAGCTCATTATAGGTTAGAAACCATAGCTTTTGATTCACTACTTTTGATCATTTTTCAAGTAAAAACGAAAGCGACTGCGATATTACTTCTCCTAGGTGAACATGTGTGAGCTTGCATTTCGCATGCATCTGTTCGCCTTCTCACTTGTTTTTTTATTTTTTTATATTTTTTATGAAGATCTACAGTGATTTCCTGCTGATATTAGTTAGTCATGGGCAGCCAACATGAAATGATGTATTAGAATCTTTTCTGGCTGGATGCAAAAGTCCAGTTGGTTCACTTGGGTGATTTTACTCTCCTCTCCTTTCGGTATTTACCTTGGAAGTTTTAACAGAAGGTCTCATTTCAGAGGTTTTGCTGAAGATAAGCGTTGTCTTTTTTACTTGCCGTTTTTTTCCTTTACCTCGTCCTTGTTTGTATGGCTCCTACTACTAAGTTGCTTTGGAAAACCATTTCCCCCTCTCTTGCTCTTCCTCATCAAAGATCGTTTATTTTAGTTACATATGAAGATACTATTTGAGGCTGGCAATTGGCCACCGATGACTGCCCAATTTAATGGAAAGAGTCTAACATATGTTAACTTCATGAAGCTTGCAGGCTTTCTTTTCCCTGCGGCAAGTAACATCATGCAGTTCTGCTTAGGTTTCTTGGACTGCAGTCAGGAGAACCATATTCATATTTCAAAAGATGCTCACTGGAGAAGCATCTAAATGAAAAGAAAGGACACAATTTCTTGGGGGAACCTAAATATCTATTTAGAATGATATTGAAATCTCTTTTTGAGTCAGATTTCAGAGGTTTGGCGGTGCGATACCATATGGCTTTAGACTGCAAGTGGACTAGAGTAGCCCCAACCTACAAGCCTATGGTAGATAAAATCTTGCAAGTAGACTCCATTTGAGTCCATCCACTTTTAGAATCCACGTAATGAGCTCTTGAATATGAGGACATAAAAGGATTAGAATGGCACATCGAGAGCCTCATGTAATAGGGAGATGCAAGCTGTTTCTCTTTTATAATTTTGATAATGTTACTGTCTTAGGACCTTTTGCTCTTGTCAATCAGGGTAAGAGGAATGCTATTTTGCATTTGTTCAAACTGCAACAACTGCATTTTCAAAGAAAATGTCTGAAGTTATATATATATTAATCAATGTATATATAGCTGGTCTGTTTTTGTAATGGCATGCTTACCTGTTAAATTAACCAATTTCATTCACTTTTATCGTACAAGGAAGATGAATATGATTTTTCTTCACAATTTTTCAAGCCATTTTGCCAATATTTTCCTCATCATCTTATCAGGTGTTGCTAGAGAAAGAATTCTGAATTGTCAATTGCTACTCTTCTGCCAAGATGAAAATTTTTCATTTTCAGCTACTTTTAACTATTTTTATCAGATGAACTATAGCAAATTCGGAAAAATTAAAAGTCGTTGTGGCCCCTGTAATCAAGTTGCACAAGTCATGTTAATGAGGATATCAGCCACAAGCTAATGGGCCTGGTAGTGATCATTAGGTGAAAGGTACTTCTGCAACTATTTAGGAATCTTTACTAAAAAAGCGGGAATTGAGGTACACCTCCTACTGATAGGTGGACTCCTTATCATCCAATCATTCTTGTATAGATATTAATACCTATGGATTCTTCTCCCCCTCTCTCTGATGTCTTTTCTTCTGCTGATGGTCCTTCTTTCAAGTTGGGAGGTTGGGTTACCTTCGGCTCTTAATGGTCCAAGGCCATTACTTCGTTTATGGATTGGTTTGTGCTTTTAAACAGAGTTACACTGACAGATTATTTAATGAGTTAATATGAATTAAGCCCTTACTTACATGCTCTTCAAAACATTCCCCTTTTAATCTGTGACTTTATGGAGGGGAAAGAAGTTGGCTACCCAGACATGGCCCTACACTTGCATGCAAAAAGCATACTATTAGCTGTTAGAGGGAATCTTCTGAATAAAAAGGGTAATTTGGAGTTAGAACTTTTATTTGCTGGATCTAGTCGCATGGAGGAGAAAGATCCCCTAGGGCATTGTATCTAGCTGCATGTAGGAGAAAGATCTCCTAGGGCATTGTATCTACTAAGGAATAAGCAGGGGGGTTGGGAAGCATTTCCTGTGAATTAGAATCATACTTGTAAATTTGTAATGGTTATAACTTATATGTAAGTTTTCTTCTTTGACTTGTGCTAGTAGCACAACCTCAATCTCTGATATTGATGACCCATTAATTATCCCTATTTAATGTGTTTTATGTTGAATTAGTGTTAGTTTTAACTAATTTTGCTTGTTTATGCATATTATATATATAGCAAATAAAAATAGATATTTTCGGTTGTATCCCTATTGTGCCTGTGTCTTGATTTTTTTGAAACTGTCGTGTCCCATGTCCATATATCTTTTTCATAGGCTCAAGGAATGGGGTCTTATTGAACTGCTTTATTTCATTTAATTATTCATCTTTATTCAAAAGATTATTTTTTTTAGGATCTCTATCAATTATTCATTCAATGGAATCTATTGTTGGATATTCTTCAGATCAAAGGTATAATACGGTTCTTATGGGGATTTAATAGCTGCCTATTACAAAACTGATTTTTTTGTTGGGTACACTCTCTCTTTGTGGTATTCCATCCCTTGCTTGTTTTTGGTCCAAAGATTGTAGTTTTTTCCCCCTTCCTTGTTTGGATCTATTTTCACATGTGATTTCAGGGGAAATTTTTTAGGCCATATAGAAAGTCTTCAAAGTTGATAATGCATATGTGGCATATATCAACTGGATAAGATATGGTGCTCAAATGGACATGAGCCATGTGAAAGTGCAAAATAAATATCAGGGATAATACTTGAATGACCAGGCTTGAGTATCACCAATCAGCAGTCGGTTCTTGCCTCTGTGCCAATGAAGTACTAACTTCAAGTTGTTGGAAGATCATGTCTGTGTTATTGGTCCAGAGTCTTGCTAGGAGTTAAAATATAAACTTCTTAAATTTTTTGAATGGTATTGAATCTACCACATGGTTACACCTATACTCAGATAATAACTTTCAATGATTCAGTGAACCGACTCCAAGATATTGTGGGGGCATCGGCATGGATTCTCCTGTCATTGTGTTGGTGTGTTGTCATCTATGAAAAGAGCAGTCTGAAGTCAAGTCAATGTTTCTTTTCCATTACTTTGGTGCATTCTCTAACAAAATAAGATTCTGTTCTCTAGGGTTTTTTTTCCCCCTGCTTCCAAAATTCAATGATTGATTGTAAACAGAATATGATTTTCTCATTACTTGCAACTACTTATTAGGTAGGCTAAAAATATTTGTTACACATTGTTTTTGTGACTATGACTTCTGATTTTATGCACACCTTTTATGTACATGTAAATTTATGGCTTCTTAGCCTTGTATACCAGTTAAATTTGCTGCTCTCATGCCCGTGCTCACTCTATGGTCTATACCCTTTGTAACTGCAATTGCATAATCGTAAAGGTTGAAAGGATGAAAACTAGCTCAAGGAAGAAGTACTGGAATGAAGTTGATGTTCATGGATGATGATTTTTGCTGTTACTCTGGAAAGATAAGGTTTCATCCATTTACTCAAGACAAGAGGTCGATTAATGTTTAGTATTGATAAAGAAAAAGGTTGTAATTGTTGTGCGTAGAACGACTCTTACTATTCCTTGATTATCCAGGTACAAAGTTGAGGTTATATCATGTAAATTCAAACATTTCGTTTTCCATTTACCTTGTGAAACAAGCAGAATCACTAAACTAATTTGGAAACTCTGATCTGCAAGGTCTATAATGCATGGCAATAAACCACACTGTTTATTGAGTAGATGGGGAGTTAGGAAGAATGGGTGCGGTAAGTTACGGGTATGTCAATATAGAAAAACTAAAAAAAAAAAGAAAGTAAAATATGGGTGCAGTCTGCTACGTCTATAAAAAAAATATTTTTATAATTTATACTAGTACATGACATATAATAATTAAAAAATCAAATGTAAAAAATAATTTAGGTATCTTTGTAATGGTCAAAAAAGAATTTTAAGTATTTTTTATATTTTTGATAATTGTAAAATTACATTATTCTTTTAAAGTTTTAAAAAATAGGCACGGTATAAGTATTCTAGGTTTTTTTTTTTTTTTTGGTCAAAATTACATTTGTGTACTCATAACAGAACTCGAGTTGTACCCCAGCCATACCCATCACCGTACCTAAGTTGTATCCATCCCGTATCCTTGCCGTACTCAAAGTAATTTATGTACCAGACATGTATTTCGTGTACCCATACTGGGTAAGTATTTGGTATAAGTACGGCAATGTTTTTGGAATACCCATACTTCATAGATGGGGAGGTTAGATATTTATTTTTAAAATATTTTTAGAAGTAAAGAAAATTTAGACCATTTACTAGCTTTGTAGTTGGGATGAGAATCCACAAGTGGATTTGTGACAAGACTAGGAAATATAGAATTAAAAATGAATATATTTGTGAAATAGTAGAAGTAGCACCAATTGAAGATACAAGTTGAGAAAGAACAGACTAAGATGGTAAGATGGTAAGATGGTTTGGTTATATATAACGAAGGTTTATAGATGCAACGGTAAGAAAGAGTAACATGATCACAATAAATGGATTTTTTTTTGGGGGGGGGGGGGGGAGTCCAGATCCTCAGCCGCCCTACCCGGCAGCCCTCCCAGCAGCCCCCAAAATGACGTCGTTTTGGGGGGTTTTTTTTTTTTTTCTTTTCTTCTCCTTCTTGCCAAATTTAGAGAGAGAAAGCAGAGAGAGAGAGTGACAGAAATGGAAGCCGAGAAGATCCTCCCCTCACGGCGGCATCAGCAGCAGCAGAGCGGTGGCTCCTCATCGCCGAGAAGCTCCTCGCCGGCCGTGACCCTCCTCATCGCCGAGAAGCTCCTCGCCGGCCATGACCCCGAAAACCCTAGATTTCAAACAAGAAGATGAACAGAAAAAATAAATTCTGGGCTTTGATGGGTGCTCAATCTTTTTCACTTTCTTTTATTTTGTGAGTTTTTGTTTTGAATGAATAGCATTGGTGGGTTGAATGTATGTACTTTTGTTTGAAAAAAGAAAGAATATAGAGAGGGAGGTTGCTAGACTTGTATTCTAGAAACCAGAGGGGGGAACCCAAGATCTCTCTCCCTCTATCTCTCTCTCTTCCAGGGGTAGAAACCAAGATGAGAAATTCTGGGTCTCTCTCAAATGAAGAAAATCTGAATATTTAACAGGTAATTTCATTTCAAATCTCCCAACATTTTGAACCTCAAAATCTCTCACTCTCTTTCTTTTCTTTTTTGTTTTTGTTTTTGTGGGTTTGTCACTCACTTTTTCAAGTTTGATTCTCGGAATTGCGAATAAATTTGAACTTTAGCTGAGTTTCAGAGATGAAGATCTGTTATTTGCTTTTATTTGTTTGAATTTGTGTCTGGAATTACTGTTGGTGCTATGGCTGTTTGGATATGGGTTTTGATTTTCTTGGAATTTTGATGGGTTTTGATGGCTTTTCCATTGATGGTCTGAAGAAAAAAGGGTTAAAGAGGAAGAAAGGGTTTTGATGGCTTTTCCATTGATGGTCTGAGTTTTAGAGATGGGTTTTGATCTTCTTCCCCCCAATTTCTGTCTTGATCTTCTTCCCCCTGGTCGGCCGAAACCCATCAACAGAGAGAGGAGAGAGAGAGAGAGAGAGAGAGAGAAAGAAGGAGAAGAAAAGAAAAAAAAAAAAAAAATTCCAAAACGACGTCGTTTTGGGGGGCTGCTGGAAAGGGCTGCCGGGTAGAGCTGCCGAGGATCCGGACTCGGGGGGGGGGGGGGGGGGGGGGGGGTTGGGTGGGTGTTGTGTGTTATGTGTTATGTGTTCACACCCTCAATAGTTACATTTGGATACAGAAACTCAAATTTGGCAAGTTGAGCTACTAGCGGCCAAACCAACTGGAATAATGCTTGTTTTTTAGAAGATTGATGATTTGTTAGTAAAACATAACTTCATAAAATCACATTTGATTGATGATAATATTTAGAATTTGTTGCATATTCTATGATTACAATCAATTGGTGTACAATTTATGCAAAACCTTGAATTTGCTGCTAGACTTACTTTAAGGTATACTTTATGTTAGGAGATGTAGTCCTTCTAAATCTAAATTTCAGTAGTATGATATTGATTTTTGTTTTAACTCATGATGGTACCTCATTACAGACTTTTGCCATCTCTGTTGTGTCATGGCGCAGGATAAGCTAGATGTCCATCACTTGCGAAATTGAAGAACAAAAAGAGAATTTGGGAATACAGGTAAGCTCAATCAAACTTCCACCACCCTTGATGTTGAAGTTGACCACTGGTTTAGAGTTTCTTCATCTTTGTGTAGAACTGGTGCACCATATAAATTATCTCATCCCTTGCTTAACTTCTGTTGTTGGTTGACGTTTTAATGACCATGCCCTTATGCTAAGAACACTAGCGTGAATAGTTTCCACGACAATAATTGATGGTGGAGTCTTTTGTTATATGAACTCTTCTATTTCCCCATTGTACCCGTGTCTATTGGATATGATAAATGGTAAGCGTGTGGGACACATGTCTGACACCCTATCCAATTTAGTCACATGATTTTTCTAATTTTACATGAAGTTTGAAGAAAACAAAGAATTCACATTTGCTAGAAAATAAATATTTCTTTCTTCTCACATGGATGAGAGATAGAAATTTCACTTTTTTCCCAAATACCAAATAATTTCAAATACATTTCTAAATAATTTATATCATTCTAACTAAGAATGTTATACAATATGCAGTGTATATGTATTCGGGACATGTGTTGTACCTATACCTAAGTTTTGCATAAGTTTTGATACTTGGATACGCACCTGTACCTGCTACTCATAACCAACTCAATGTAACATAGATGTAGTCTAAAACTCATGGCTAATCGGCAGGTTACCTGGAACTTTTATAAATCCTGGGTACGAACATGGTAAACCTGTTAACAGAACTGTATGGACTATAAAAACTAGGCAGCGTTGATGTAAGTAGTAAAATGCCCTTAAATTTGGAATTGGGAGCATTGTCTTCAATATCTGGGGAGTTGAGTCAAAGTGCTTGATTTTGTAGATGATAACTAGATATCCAAGATCAGAGAACAATTACTACTTGTTTCTATGTACTATGATGGAGAATCAGAAGTGTCACATGACTCAATCTTAAAATCCAGAATGTCATTGAAGTGATTTCTCATTTATCAATTCTCTATGGTTCGATTTGTATCTTAGTTGTTCAATTATTCATATTAGCACTCATTTAAGTAGTTATTAATGATGAGGGTATATAATAAAAGTGAGATGGTGTTGAAGCTTGTGACTGCAAGTGGTCCCAAGAAGAAAGGCTCTAAGATTCCAAAAAATAAAACAAGGACAAAAATGGCTTGCGAGAGAATTCATGTGATAGTTGCTTTTTACTGGTGGTGTCCATGCTTCTAGCCTTTCTCAGCCTAAAGTAGGGCCAATGAACATTGGTTTCTTGGTATTTTGGGTAACTACACTGGCTCGAGTCCGATTCTCATTTTGTGACCTTTTCCTTTTCTGTTTTTTATTTTTATTTTTTTATTTTTAATTTTTTAATTCCTCTTTAAAAATTAACGAAATATCATTTTTCAACTTTTGATAGTAGAAGATATCTAATATGTTTTTTTCTTATTAATTAAGGTTTCTTAATAATATTATTAGAGAAATTTCTCTGTGAAAATGTTAAGTGACATCAATTTCTCTATGAAATGTTATATAAATTAATATCAGGGTCCTTAAACTGCTAATCTCTTCTTTTTTATTTATTTATTTTTTTTTTGATAGCACACCATAAGAATTGGGTGTAGGAATGGCCATGGGGTGGGTTTGTAATTGCCCCCACCCTCGCCCCATATCATATTGGGGGTGGGCCAAATTAAGTTGGCGTCTAGGGGTGATGCGGGGTGGGAGCTAGTTAATTTTTGTAACTTAAAAATGAAAATAATACTAATCAGCCTGCTTGTTTTTATTTTTCAAAAAATGCTTATCAAAAAATTTTCCTTTCTTATTTTTCGTATTTTTTGTTTTTATTGAATTTTTTTAATATTTTAAACATTTTTTTTACTTTTTAGATACACCGAACATAAATACACTTAAAAAGTAAAAAAATTGTAAAAAAAAATTTTACTAAATACCAAAAATATAAAAAAAAAATACAAGAATTTAGTACATTTTTTATATTTTTATGTATTTATTAATTTTTTCACAAATTTTTTACTTTTTAGATACATTTAATTAAGGTGCATCTAAAAAAGTAAAAAAAATGTTTAAAATTTGAAAAATATTCACTAAAAACAAAAGAATAAGAAAATAAAAAAACTCAGTTTTCAAAAAATTTAATCCAGAAAACTCAAACCAAACACAATGAATAATTTGAGATTCTATAGTATATTGTGAATAATAATTTATAATTAATGAAAGTTAAAATATATAAGATGAAAAATAAATGAGTGACAATAAATAGTAAGTATATTATTTTAGAGGTTAAATCTTTGTATATTAAAATTTTTAAAAATATATATTATTTACATATAAATATATTTGAGGGGCATTTACACAAAAGTCTTAATTTATGAACTTATATTCCATCAAGTCCTAACTATGACTTTTTGGACTTTCAAGTCCCATTAAATTTTTAATGGTCGGAATTGCCCTTCAAACAATGATTGTTTGTCATTTATGATTATCTATAAAGGAACATGATGATTTGGCATTTATTTTGATTTTTAAAACTTTAAAACATCAATTTTCAAATTTGAAAAAATTAAAAAAAAGTTTATGTGCCAAAAAAAAAAAAAAAAAAAAAAAAAACTATTGTTTAGTTCTAATTTTCAGAAAATAGTTTTTAGAAAATTCTATTTTTTTTTTTTCGTATTTTAATATTTTCAATGAATTTTTTTAATATTTTAAGTATTTTTTAAAAAATTTTAGACACACTTAACATAAATACACTTTAAAAATATAATATTTGTAAAAAAATCTTTAAAAAAATACACTAAATAACAAAAAATATAATATATATATATATCTATGAAAATTCTGTATATTTTTCATATTTTTGTGTATTTATTAATTTTTTAAAATATTTTTTTACAAATATTTTATTATTTAGATACATCTAAGTAAGATGAATCTAAAAAAGTAAAAAACATTATTTGAAATTTTTTTTAAAAAAATATTCGCTAAAAATTAAAAAAAAAAACGAAAAATAAAAAACTCAATTTTTAAAAAACTGAATTTAGAAAATTGAAATCAAACACATTGATTTTTTTTTTTTTTTTTTGAAAAAATTGAATTATTTTTTTGAACAAAACTGAAAATTTTGTGTCTGTAAAGGAGCATGATAATGGAACATTCATGTGAAAACTGATAATATTCTCAATTTTAAAACGGAAAAAAATTGTTAATGTTCTCGATTTTATGGGATAGTTTAATCAAACCAATAAGTAGAAGCGCAAAAAAGTTTAATCTCATGCTCTGTTTTTTTTTATCAGTTAGTGAAACAATTATTTGGAATATTATTATGCAAAATTGATAATGTTCTTAGTTTTAAAAATTGAAAAAGAAATTGATAATATTCTCAGTTTTACTATATAGGATTTGTTGGTTTAAAAAATCTTAAATAGGATCCAAGTTACCATAACATTTGTAAATAGCACTTTTAGGTAATTAATTCTATTTAATAAAGAGTGCTGCTATTAGCACCTCATCAATTATTTTGGACTCCTTATTTCTTTGAATCCTCACTTATAAATTCTAAAACCTTTTAATTTTTTTTTCTCCGCCCAAATAATACCAAAATTATCTTTGTGAAAACATTTTATCCATTTAATTAAATGTGCACCCACACACCCCACAAAGCCTCTATCCCCAATACCCTAACAAAATCCATGAAAGTGATTACTATTTCATTTCTACACACTTGTTCATGACCTAAGAAATTAAATGTTCCGTTACCTGTTCCCGAACAAATAAACAATGTTCGGGCCTTTGTTTCCGAATTTCGGTCATATGTTCGAGAGTTTAGTCCAGAAAAATGACGAACAATTTTTATTATTTTTGTCATTTTTTCAAGAAACTTACTCTTATAAGACCAATCTCGTCTGAGCTAAGAATACCATCAAAGTTAAGAACCTCCCCTGGGCTTTTATTGTTGTACTCCTCTTGTCTCATTGAATAGTGGTTACTAGAAAAACTTTCCCTCATTGTTATTGCCGGAGAAGTTTAGGTAATCAAATGGTTGCCATTGTTACCGTCGAAATATTAACGCCAAAGGATTTTTAAGGTTTTGAGGGTGGGTCGATTTTGAAGGTAGGATTTAGGAAAGATGGTTAGGTGGTGATGAAGGTAGATACTCTCATAAACCCTAACTCATGATGTAGTGGGTGTGCTGATTTGATTGTGAGATGGAGTATCCCAAAATTATTGATGTCATTTTTAGTAATTTTATTTAAGATTATTATTGTAATAAAAAAGAGCTAAAAAATGAAAATCTAAAATAATTGATAAAGTGTTAATATCAACACTCGTAATAAATATTATTCAAGCAAGGGCAGGTTAGAATCGGGCAGGAGAAGCAAAATCTATTCATGCCCCATTTCATTGGGTAGGGAGAATCTATACAGAACGGATGAGGGATGCGGGCCAAAGCAAGGTAGAGAAAATGGCGATCCCTAATTGGGTGGTATGGTTGGTAGAGGATGTCTCTGAAAAAATAAATGGCATATATGTTTTTCAAAATAGACTATCCATTTTGTTAGAGACAAACATAATAAAATGAAAAAGTTACGATTATTGAATAGTTACCAAAAAAAAAAAAATTTATTTCAAGTGCCAACTAAACACCCAAAGAAAAAAAATTTGTGCAAAATTAATTTACATAAAAAATATTTTCAAGTGTAAAATATTTTATGATGAAACGAACAAAGTTTAAATGATAGGGCTATTAAACAAACCAAATTACTCAAACTTTGTTCATGTTTGGTCCATTAAAAACTAGGGGTGTGCAGTGGATGTGCCGACCTGCGCCGACCCAACACGTTTTGGATGGATGCATGACACGTGGTGGGCGGATACTGGCCCAGAAATATCATTATCGCGGTTGTGGGTTGGGTCGTGGGTAAACTGCCAATTTCATTGACTTACCCGACCCGTCCCACTCGCTCACACTCATTTTCCGTCCTTTTCCCCGTCTTGCCCTCTTTTTTTTCATTTCAAGTTTGTAGCCCTAGTTCTTCAACAACACACACACACTCTCTCTCTCTCTCTCTCTCTCTCTCTCTCACTTGAACGGAGGCGAGCGATGAGCGACGAGCAGCGATCGAAGCATCTATTCGAAGGTATTCTTCTCTTCTCTTCTCTTCTGCTCTTCTCTTCTCTTCTTCTCTTCTCTTGTCTTTGATCGGCGATCGGCGACAGTTTTTGTGGATTTTTTTTTTTTTTTTTTTTCCAGTAATTAGGGTTTCGGCTTAAATTAATCATGAAGAAATACAAATCTGCTTATTTTTTCAAGAAATTTCATTGACAGAAATACATATCTGGTTGTCATGTTTTGTTTTCTGAGCTAGCTTAAAGCCTGATGAATTGAGGAATTCTTTTGATGATTGACTTGTTTAATACATTTCATGTTAGCCATTGGTTAAATCTTTTGTCGGAGATGCCTTGAATTCAAAGACATGTTTATAAGTTTTGATTTTTACATCTTGATGTTTCAATCTACATAACTAGTTCTATTTTTGTGTATATATACATTTCCTTTGTACTTTGTTCTTACACTGGTTGTCAAGGACTTAAATTTCTGTGAGATATTTTGAAGATGACCCAGTCTTTGATCTTCACTTTTGCTTGTTATTGCCTTCTCAATACATGTGGTGGATGGTTTTCCCTTCGAAATCATATATTTGTAAGAATATATTTTCTTGTTTTTCAATTTTGGATCTTGCACACTGTATTTGAAAATGTAAAAACGTAAAAATGAATTTGAAAATTTGTGCTAAAATCCTATCTTCATCCTCTCTGTCTTTACTCTCACAATCAATATGTATATTTATATGTATAAATATCCTAAAATCAGTGGAAATGGATGGGACAGTGTTGAGAAAAGGATATTTACTACTGCTACTTGTGTCATATACTTCCCCACTGTCCGCTGCCCATGTTGTTTGTTGTAATACTATTGTTTGGATGCACAATGTTTGTTACAATATATTTGACAGTGCATACACAATGTTGAGGAAGGAAGTGCACATGTTTTTTTTTTTTTTTTGTGTGAGGAAGTGCACAATTGAATTATGTTGAAAATTTGTAAAATTTTTAACCATCAAACTTATTTGCATCAATCCGTCAATCTGTATCTGCCGAATTGACGGATAGATGTGGATTGATTTTCTCTAATCCGTCAATCCAGCGGACGGATGGTAGATTGGAAGTTCTGTGGTCGCAACCGACCCGCGCCCACCTATATTAAAAACTCATTCGATATCAACTCATTATGTAAACAAGTTAAGTTTAAATATAATTGTAAGTTCGTTGAGTTTTCAAATCAAGTTTGAACAATTTATTATTTTGTACAATTTATCTGAACTATTTATAACGTATTTTATTATGGGAGTTTGTACGAGCCTTTTTGGTACAAATTTTATTTATAGTTTATTAGTCAAAAATGGTTTAAATAAGATGAAAATTTTTATTATTTGAAAGTTGGGGCAAAGGTGGCTTCTGTTTTTTGATTATTTACTTTTAACTTACAATAAGTTGTGCCAAAGAGATCCACTACTCAATTTGATAAGTATACACTATAAAAAAAAAATCAAGCTATTCGAGTTCGACTCGTATTCAATTTGTTAAAAATTCGTTTGAAATTGACTTATTATATAAACAAGTCATGTTTTAACATAATTTTAAATTCCTTAAGTTATTAAATCAAATTTAAATAACTTACTGCTGAAGACAAACGAGATATTTTATTAAATTTTTGTAAAATTAGAACTAGATGAATAATATCACATTTAATGTTTATAAGTTTAGGTACAACTCCAAATTCTAAACCAATCAACAAACTTGACGGGCCAAACAGTTCCTCCAAGTTGTGGTTTTGTTTTTTTATTTATGAATTCAAATACAACACAAAACTTGAAACAAAATCAATTTATAATATAAATAAGTTAAATTTTGAATTTTAACTTGCGTTTAATTTGTTAAAATTTCATTTGAAATTGAATAAATAAGGTCAAATCTTGAATTCTCTTAAAAAAAACTTAGGGTACTCAAGTCATAGGTCCATTTTTGAATATTTTGGGTCATTAAGCCCAAGCTCTAATATCTTTGAGCCAAAAATAACACAATTTGTCTAAAAGGACACTATCTGTTAAAATCAACATATCTGTTTATCTCTTGAAATCATCCAATTTGTCTATTTGTTGAAATTCACAAAGTTTATTTTTTTTATCTATTTAAATTCACCAAATAACATATCTGTTGAAATGTGACACATGTCACCAATTCAATATCTTATCTATTGGATATCATACATTTCTCTATCTCACTACCATTACCTATTGTCATCGGCCGTCGATCGCCGCCGCCGCCGCCGACGCTGACTTTTTTGTTGTATCCTTATCATCAAATAAGATTTTTTTTTCTCGGATCTAATACTTTATACACTCTTTTTGATGTTTTTTTCACCAATTTTCTCAAATTTTTTTTTTTTAATTTTAAATAAATTTATACTATAAAGACTAAAAGAGAGTGTGTTGATAAGTGGCGGACCTATAAAGGAATGTAAAATTTTATTTCTAGCTGATATATTGAATTTGGTTTTGGTGCTCTCACAATTGAATAATTTTATCTTGACTCTTGAAACCTTTTCTAAACTTATCCCAGTTATTTTCGATTGCTCTTTACAATTGGATTTAAGAACATTTTATATCATCTTTTTCATGAAGTTGTTTTTACACTTTTTAAAGTGACTACTATAGAACATGTATTTGTGTCCATGTTTAAGAAATTAAAAAAAAAAAAAAAATTACAAAGTAAACACCTCATCTTTTAATACTTCGTTTGGATCGAAATGAGAGAAAAGATTAAAAATAAAATAAAATAAAATAAAAAAAATAAAAAAATTTGACTTTGGTCTCTCATCTAGGTAAAAAAACAAATAAAAGAATAGATTGTGTTTTCTCACTATTGAATGACAAGAAAATTTTTTTTTTTCCTTCCTTTATATTTTAAGGACAATCTTGATATTATAAATATTTTACAACCAACCAAATTTATAAATCAAACAAGAGAAAATAATTTTCTTTAAACCTATGTTTATTATAAGAAGGGCATAATCCAAACCAACAAGCCAAGCAAAACACTAAACAAGTGTTTAGAGATATATATTACTACTGTTATGACACTATTAAGATTATTACAATGCATTCATATAGAAATATATATAAATATATCTATACTACCTATAAACAAGGTCTTGAAATTGAGCTCTCTCTCTCTCTCTCTCTCTACTTCGGAGCCCCTCTCTCTATACTTTTCTTCTCCTAGGTTTTTAGTGTGAAGTGGCAGTCGGGGTGGGAAAGGGGGTTTCCGGTGGCCTCCAGCCTCCTCTCCCCTCCTCCTACCCCTTTTTTCTCTTTTCTTTCCTTGCTTTGTTGTCAAATAACTTGAAAGTTTTGGCTTTCTATCCTCTTCCTCCTTTGTGAGATGTTTCTTCTCCCCTTTGCCTCAACTTCGGCCGTGGCCTTCACTGGAGCCGCCATCTCTCCTCTTCTCCGCCTCCACGTCTATCTCATGTGCGGCCATCATTGCCCCTACTCGCTGCTCTTTCTCCACTGGATCCACCATTTCCCTTCCCCAGATTTGCCACCTTCACACCACCGGATCCGCCGCTGGCCTTGTTGGAAGTTTTTGGTTTGTGGGTTTGTGTTTTGCTTTTTGTCTTTTGGTTTTTCTTTGTGTATTTTGTTTTGCTATTGTTTGGTGTTTTGGAGTCCATCGGTGGTGTGATTGTTAAGCTTACCCTCTCTATGGTTGGGATCTATGATTTATCTCAGACATGCTCTATTGTTGAACTCTTGTGATCAGCTCTGTTTCACAGTGCGAGCGCGAGCACGAGCACGAGCACGAGATGTATGTTTGAATATTTTCATAGTTTCTCTCCTTTGTACTTCTTTCTATATTTTTACTTTGTTTGGTGTAAATTTTGGATTGGATGGTTGGATGAACTCTTTTATGTGCCATTTGGCTTTTCTTAATGGTTTTTTCTACGTATAATATATATATATACTATCTATCTATCTATCTATACTATTATTAAAGTGAACAACTCATTTGTTGTCCAAACTTTACTGGCTTCTCCTTATGTCACGTGTCCTCATTTTTCTATTTGAAAAAAAAGAAAAAAAAAAAAAAAAAAAGAAGAAGAGATAGTTGACAAAGTGTCGGACTTAAACAACACTCTTATCACTTGCATGGCATGCCATATATAGTAAAAATTGTCTTAATTTTACTTATTTTAACTACACACGCATTACGTGTGTCAACCGCTAATATATATATATAAATAAATTGATGATAAGTTAAATTTTATATATAAGGATTTTAGTTAGAGCTCCTATGTTATAAGTTTATACTATAGCAAGGACACATAAAATACTTGCTAGTTTGGGGGGTGCCTCTATTTACACACCCCATTTTATCTCAAGGCAAACCATTACTTAAGGCACACCCTTAATATTTTGATAAATAAGTATTTTACTCAATACACACCGTAAACTTCCATCTTTACCCTTAATCACACACCCCACCCACAATGTCTTCTATCTTTACCCTTACTCAAACTTCCATCTTTACCCTTAATCACACACCCCACCCACAATGTCTTATATCTTTACCCTTACTCACTCGCATACTCCACCCACCCACGATATTCCATCTTCCCCTCCATTCTCTGTTTAAACCGATGAAGACCCATTGCTAAATACATTTTTTTTCTCATCAAAGGCATCGTCAGTGGTGCTCAACACAGTTGGAAACAACTCACATTGGAGATATAGTAGGTGAGTTGTCATTTGGCTTAGATTTTAGGGCTTTACGTACTTATTTCCATTGCCATGAAATTTGTATTTGAGTGAATCAATGTCCAAACCGTTCGACACTGGAATGACGAACCCCAAACATCTGTACGGTCTATGTCTATCGAACAAGAAGGAATTTGACACTTGACTTTCGAACAAGAGTAGTTTGTCCAGTCTATTGTTGTCAAACATGTTCGATCTCTTAGTGTCGAACCTTAAGTAGTAATTCGGATGTAGAATGTCGAACATTAATAACATGTTCAAACAGATACTGTCGAACAGTACTTGTTTTTTTGTTCATTTTTTTTTTTTTTTTGGTCTTATTGGTAGGAGCCCTGTTAAAAATTCTTGTATCTAGATCTAGACTATTGTTATTGTTATAATATTTTCTTACCATGTTTTGCCTATTAATATCAGGCAGACAATACATTATTGCTTCCATGGTGCACCAATAATGGGTTAAGAGCTATAAGCCCAAGTTAAACAAAGTGCTATAGGAGCCTTTGGCCTAATTTTGCAATAGTACCTTTCAGTTTTGGAATACATTAGCACCTAGTTCCTAACTTTTTGATAAGCTGAAACCAACATAAGTTAGTTCCATATACTCTTCAAACTAACTAACAGCAATATATATGCTAAATTGTAGTTGATTATCATACATCCACATAATTTGTTGAGAACAACAGCATACACTAGGCTGGGGCATGTCAATGATTTTTGTCTAGTCTTAGGGTCGTGATTCTAATACTATAGATATCCAAACAACAAGAATAAAGTAGATAAAAAGCGAAAACAACATACTACATATATAACACAAGGTCCATAGATATAGAGAATAAAAAAAATGAAATACATCTCGATTACCCTTTCTAAATGGTGCTAATGTATGTCTGAAATAAGAATTTTCATAGTAAATTATATTGCTCATATGATAGTGGCATAGATCTATACCAGGCCATATGATTGTGAGTATTTTAACATAAATGATTTGTGTTACTTCTGTTAACTTTATTGTTTTCTGTTTCATTTTTAGAAATGGATGACCCTTCACGTATTCCACTCACTCCCTCAAAGAGACGACGTCATGCATTAACAAATCCTGGTCGTGGCCGGGATCGGGGTCGGGGTCAGTGTAGAAGTCGGGGTGATGATATTGTGTTGGAGGAAGCACCTTAAATCTTGGAAGAGGATGTGATCGATAATGGTTCAAGGGATGATGATGATGCAGTTGATGTTGATCAGGCTGAGGAGGTACTCGTTGGTCCGTTTCCTGGAGGGCCATCAGATCCATCAGTACTGAAGAGCTTCAAGGCACATATTGCAGCAACTATATGGGAGCAAAAGGTAGTATATATATTTTTTCATGCATCATTCATTTAATTATTTATTGAACCAAATTATTGATGTTAATTACTACTTACCTTGCAAGAGAGGAATCCCTTAAGGTGTTATAATCATGTGTCAAAGATTCTTGAGTGGCGGTGGTGGTCAAGAATCGACAATAGAAGGTTTAGAGACATTGTGCAGCAGTCAGGCCTATCTTCTTTGGTCCATTGCACATATTGGTTCGTGAATAGGATTGTCATATCTGCATTTGTTGAGCGATTGCAACCAGAGACAAATACTTTCCATTTGACAGTTGGTGAGATGACAATGACATTGGATGATGTGGGTAACATCTTGGGGATCCCTATCATAGGTAGATCAGTTAGTGCTGCAACTTTGACAGATCAACAGGCATATGCACTTGTGGTAGCTTCCTTGGGAGTTGATGATGCTGAAGCAACTGAGGAGCTATCATCTGTTATAGGACAATCAGTAAAGCTGGAGTGGTTATGGAGCAAATTCAGTGGTTGTAAAGATTCAAACACCGAAGAATCCACAGCTTGTGCCGCTAGAGCATATTTGCTATTTCTATTGGGATGTACACTGTTCAGCAACAAGAGTGGGACAAGAGTTCTTGTTGTGTACTTGTAGTTGTTGATGGATTTGATTGATATTCATACATACGCTTGGGGTGCAGTTTCCTTGGCATATTTATACCGACAGTTGAGATTTGCCACGAGATCAGCTGTTCGACAGATGGCTAGTTACATGACATTGTTGGAGGCATGGATTTATGAGAATTTCTGGCCATTTAAACCTCACCAAAACATGGAATATATTGTACAATTGCCTCACGTGCATCGATGGACGCCTCATCAAGAATCTGGTTCAACGGTATCACACATACAAGCGTTACGAGAGGAGTTTGACAGATTGGCATTTCATGAGGTATACCAATTAATATTAGTTCAAATAAATGTTCTCATTACATGGCACTCATCAAAATTTCATTTGTGTTTCTCTCTTAGGTTACTTGGGATCCATATCAAGATTGCCGTCAACATCGCCCATGTCATGAGATCACATTCTATACCGGTTGTTTGAAGTGTTTGGATGTAGTTGAACCGTATTATCCTGAAAGGGTTCTTAGACAGTTTGGTAAAGTTTAGACCATCCCATCTGCGCCATTCGACCCTGTTTGTGTTGTTAGAGGTGTCGCAGCAGGTTGGTATAGAGTGATATATCATTATTTTGATCAGATATGGGAGAATTGAGATAATCATGTTTTAACAGCTCGGAGGAGGAGTACCCCAGTCAGACGTCCAGTTGATTGCGTTGACAGGATAGTCGATCTGATGTGCAGGATGCTGAGGTAAGACAATATTGCGCACAGATCGTTTACATTTTTTTTGAAGATGGCACGTGCTAATGACAATTGTATTTGTTCTTAATGCAGCGTATTGATCACGCACTATGGATTGCGCATCCTATCATCGAGGTGGGCCATGATACTAGTGTTCGTGAGTGTAGACGCGCCCTGAGGGCCTCATGCTATAGTTCGAACTCAAATGTCACGGTTCTGAATCTAATCTCGCAAAGTGCAATGCATGACCGATAAATCACCAAAGAGTCCAAATCCGGCAAATCGTTTTGGAAAACTGATTTTTGTAAAGAAGTGTCAAACATGGACTGCTTTGCCAGATATAGAGTCGCCACCTAAATATTTTATTTTGGGGGAATTTAAGAAACCCTGACTCGTGCCTAAGGCCACGTGTCCATCATCACCAAAGTTGCCTCGGCTCGAGAACTTGGGTACGATTGGGAAAGGTCAGCTATGAGCACCCCCACTCGCCCGATCAAAGATCGGCCATTACTAAACATGATATCTAGTTTTTGAAAACATATGTGTTCTTATTCCGATTAATTAGCTAGAATTACTATGCGATGCGCACAGCAAAACAAGTATAGACTAGATCGCCTAATTTTGGAACAAAGCATCGCATATCCGTTTGTTTGGAAAATGGTTTGAAATTAGCTACTCGTAAGTAGGCTAAAATGCGGATTTCAATGAATTGTTCAAATTCAAGCAATCTAACCTTCACCCACAGGCATTCAGGCAGTTAAACACTTAAGCAAATAGCCTCATGGCAAGCATGCTGTCATGGCAAAAACCACACTCATGCAAGGATGCTAAATCATAAACACTTACAGTGTACTCCGAGCCAAAACAGAAACTAGTTAGTAATCAATGCATGATCCTAATTCATGTTAAGATGGCTAATGCAACACATACAAAATGCAACTAGAAATAGGCTCGGCTATTCTATGATTACATATGAGATGCGATTTAGATAATCATGTATTCAACTTGAAATTGAAATACGATGTAGTTAGTATAATGCGTCGAGCCCGGTGCATGCAATGTAGATTAATGATGCAAACATGCAAGCATAAGTATGCTAGACAGATGAATGGATGCCAACATGCAAAGCATAAGTATGCTAATTTGAAACATGACCTAAAACTAACCAACGAAAGCAGGTAAGTAAAAGGGAGAAAGAAATGGAGGTTGGAAGACATGCACGTACGCACGCACACTTATTACAAAATTGGCCCTCTCGACGGAGGGTCCGAATAAATAATACATGCCAACTAATTAACTAACTAGCAAGCTAATTAACTATTACACAACCGAATTGAATAACTAGCTACAACTAATTATTACAACAACTTAATTAATTAACAAATTAATTAATTATTAATGAACAGCAATAAATAAAGCCGCTCCAGCTCTGTTCGAAGAAGGAGAAGATGCATGCTTAGATGCTGCCCCGAAAAGCTCTCCGGTTGCTCTTTAGAGGCTCTGTCTGCAGGGTGTCCTTGAGACCTTGCTGCTGGAACTTACCAAAAACATGCTGGGAAGTGCATCAGTGGCCTGCCGGCCATGGGGAGCCACTGCCGACCAAAAATGAGGGGGTGCCCGCCAACAACAAGGCACTGCCGGCCATCTGCAAGGCACTGCCGGCCACTGATGTGTTGGGGCACCAAGCTGCAGTAGAGCACAAAACAGAGAAAAAGGAGGGTCTCCCAAGGATATGTACGCACTATGCCACCCCATATCATCTCAAAACATCAAGGAAGAGGCATAGTTGGATCTATGACCATCAATCACACATCCCGATGCATGATGGCCAAAGATCCAACTTGTGCAAATCAATATGAAATGAATGCACAAATAAACACATAAAGCCTAAAACTCTATCATGAATAATCAAGAGCGTCGGTGACCGAGAATTGAGACACGTTTCATCACTGGAAGTATGAAATGGCCCTCGTTTCTCGTGCTCGGATTAACACTTTAATCCAAACGACAATGCAAAACAAACATGGCAAACATGCAATGTGACTTAAGCATGCAAACATGCAATGCAATAACCTGAGCATGCAACAAGCATATAAACATGAAGTGAGGTAACAACCTTGAATAACATGATAAAATGCAACATGAACATACAAACATGCAAGGCATGTGACGGCGGACAAGTATGCAACAACATACGAAATGGGACAAGCATGTGACAACATGGTAAGATGGGCTTACACTAAAGATGGATAGGCTTCAGCCATGCCTAAAATCAGTGGCCAATGGTGATCGAATTAAATCACCAAAACACACACAAGCATGCAAAATGCAATGGCTCATCAAAGAGGCCCAAGAGCACAACTCTCCAGAGTGCTTAAGGAGTGACAAATGTGCAAGTGTAACAACACTAAGTGCACTGAAATGAGATAAGAAATGATGTCAAATCATTTAAACAAGGCAAGTATGGCATGCTAGGGTCCTTAAAGCATTAGGCTAGCAAAGAGGACTACAAAGGAGATATGCAATACATGGCAAATATGCACGAACCAAACATGGGTAGAGCTCAAATAGGTCAAAATAAGGACCTAAACATGCTGAGATGGTGGCTCAAATACCTAGGCAAGATGGCATGCATGCTAGGCCGTAAACACGGCAACGATGCATAACACTTAAAGGCATTCAAAGCATGAATGAAGTGGGAACATGGCAATGCTATAGGCTCTGAAATGAAGTATTAAATGATGCCAAATCATCTAAATAGCTCAAAGATAGCATGCAATGGTGCTCAAAGCTTAAGGCAAGTAAGAGCATTTATACTAAAAGTATACAAAGCATGAGGCATGTGGCTAAGATAACCCAAAATAGTCCTAGAACATGTAAATATGATACTAAAACATGTATGGAAGTAAGCCAAAACAAGCTAGCATGGTGAGTATGAGGCATGATGCATACAAGGCAAATAAGGTGGATTACACTACACCTATTAAGACCAAGCATGGAATGACTCAACCAACAAAAATCAGAGTTATATCATGGCATAATAATCCCAAAAATGCACTGATATGATGACCCAAAGGCCTAGGCTTAATGGCATGCACAAAAGTTCATTCTTGAGGCATAAAGAGCCAAGGCTCCAAGGCATTAAAAGCATGTTAAATGCAAATGTATGGCCACATTTCATGGACTGAAATAACACTTAGAATGATGGTAAAGTATGCAAACATCACATGTATGGCATGGTAGGGGCTTCAAAACCCAAGACTAGCCTAAGAATTTACATTATAGCTATACAAAGCATGAGTGATATGGCCATGGCAGCCCAAAACAGTCCAAGAACAGCCCAAAACAAGAATAAAATCATGCTGGAGCAAAGCCAAGATATGCTAGGATGATGAGTCAACACATCATGCACATAAAGCTAATAAGCAAGATTTGTTTTACAAGTATATGGAGCATGTAAAGGATGACCAAACCAACTATGGAAAGAGTCATGACATGGCAAAACATCATCAAAACATGCTGAAATGGACTCAACATAAGCTAGGATAACATGCTAAAGCAAGAAGCATATAAAGCTAGTTTATGGGATTTACACTACAAGTGTATCATACATGCATGGAGTGACAAAACCAACCCAAAATAGATCTAAGGCATGGTAAAATATCACCAAAAACCTACTGAAATGGACTCAACACAAGCTAGGCAAACATGCTACTTTGATGAGCTACAAATGTGATTGCACTACACATACAAGATGCATGCAAAAGGTGACCAAACCAGCCATGGACAGAGCCAAGGCAAGTCCTAAAAGTCACAAAAAAGGGCCTGAACCAAGTCTCAAAAATACAGAGAGGCATGCTCCTTTGGAAGGCCAAAAATGCAAGCAAACAAAAACCAAAAGAGAGGGGGCCACCCCCTCTGATTTGGGGCCTCAAAACCATATGCCTACCACTGAAAATCCACTGGATTTCAGTGGTTAGAAGGCCAAACCAAGGCTAACTCGGAGGCCTTAAGGCATAGCTCAATACAAGGCCAACAAGAGGGTTGAAGACCCTGAACAGCTAAAAGACCTTAAACAAACTTCAAAAGCACTTAAATACAAGACTTTTTTCAGTTGAAAGCAAGGCCTAAAACAATATGAAAGAATGGCCAAAATGAGGTACAAAAAAGTGCTAAAAAGGGGAAGAAGCTCACCCTTGAAGATCAACTTTGAAACCAACAACTTCAGGGGGTAAAACCTCACTTTCAAAGCTTAAGAAGTCCTCCCAAGAACCTCAATCCAAAGATGGTGGTGTATCTTTAAGTGTTGTAGTGTAAAAAGTGCAAGGAAAATGGACTTCAAGGCACAAATCAACAACAATATAGAGAGAGAGAGAGAGAGAGAGAGATTTCTGCTCAAAAATCTGAACCTCTGCTAAGGAGAGAGGCTCTCTCCTTATATAGAAGAAAAACAATGCAAAGCTTCTTCAAGAAGCTTGGCAAGAGCTTCATCCCTCCATACACGTGTATAGAGGGCAGATAAAAGGATTCCAGCTGGCTCAAAAGATCTGGAGTGAAACCTGCTGAGACAGGGGTGCTGCCGGCCATCAGGGATAGCCGGCAGTGGCTCATTGATGGCCGACAGGCTCAATCAATGGCCGGCAGCAACAAAGTGGGGGCCGGCAGGTCCAAAAGGGGGCCGGCAGTGCACCAAGAAACACATTCTAAAAGGACCAAGCCATGGTCCAAGAATGGGGCAGAAAGGATATAGGGTCTGGAAAGCTCGAACTTGTGACGTTCCGCCGCAAAAGTCGAATGCCCGACGAGCAATCGAACTTGTGTCCGGATGTACCTGCAAGCACAACCGAGTCTTGAGGACGGTCAAAAATGGGGTGTCTACAGTTGCCCCTCTTTGACAGAACTCGAAAGTCACAAAGTGACGGGAGTGAGTGTCAAAGCCCAGAGATGACCCATTGTAGACACCCCATTTTTGACCGTCCTCAAGACTTGGACGTCACCGCTTGAACACTCGGTGATTATCCATGTTTGTGTTCGTTTGGAGTTCCCGGAGGTCTCGGCTACGCGCCCTGCCTCAGGATCTCCGAACTCGACCGTTTTGTGTCTGGTTTTGCACCAAACACTTGTGTTTTGCCTTGGAGGGGCAGGGAATGCCTTGTGAGGCATCCCCACACACCACCGGCAGTGGCTAGAGGCCACCGGCTGGTTTTTTGTTGCCACCGGCAATGTATGTGGCCGGTCGGCACTCTTTGTTGCCGGTCGACAGCCATTTTTGTCAAAATGACATTTTTGGCCGGCCGACTACTGTTCATCTGCTTTTGTAGATATTTTAGGACAGCTGGATGGCATTTGCTTCCCCTCCATACACGTGTATGGAGGGATGCCCCTCTTGTTTGCTTACTTGCTAAGCATTACAAGATTGCCTCCTCTATAAGAGGAGGCCTTCTCTCCCTTGTTCTAGGGTTAGAAAAATTGAAGAGGAGAGTTAGAAGAGCTCTGGTTTTAGCTTTAGGGCATATATCTATCCTATATCTGTACCTTCCCCTCTTTGTAGTCTTGTGTGTGTTTTAGTCCATACTATTGCACACAAGCACCTAGTGTTTCACCTTCCCTTGGCTACTGAGATTCTAAGGGCTTATTCTTGCTGTTCTTGGCTGGATTGGAGCTCAAGGAGGCCACAAAACCACCATTTGTGAAGAGGTCTACAAGGGTAACCACTTTACTCCCTTTTTACCCCTTTTTTACATCTTATTTTTGCCTATCTTAGAGCTGTTTTTGTGTTTAGTGTATAACATAAAAACGTTATGTCTTTAGGCCCCCTTGATAGTTTATTAAGAGTGTTTTGTGCTTTGGGGAAGTTTGACCCCTCTTAGGCCTTGTAAGGCCCTTGTTTTGTGCCATCTTGTGAGAGCTCCGGGATTTTGGTGTTCGGGTCTCTTCACCACTGAAATCTTGAGGAATTTCAGTGGTGAAGGTGATGCTTTGAAGTCCCAAGAAGGAGAGGGCCGCCCCCTTCCTTGTTGTCCTTGAAAGGACCTTTTTTGGCCTCTTGAGGGAGCATCATGTTAGAGTGTGTATTGATCATGCCATGGCTGTATTTTATGCTTATATTGCCATGTTGTAACCTTGTTGTGTGTTGGTTTTGGTACTCCATGCATGTTTAGTATAGTTGCCATGTAATGCCTCCTTGATCCCTTAACATGCCTTAGGTTGTAAGCCCTTGTTTTAGCATGTTTTAGGCTTAGCTTCATGAAGGTTTTGTGCTTATTTTGCCATGCTTTAGGTCTGTCCTAGGTTGTTTGAGTCGACCCTAGCATGCATTGTATGCCTCCTTTGCATTTTGGCTTGTTGACCTTAAGTGTGTGAGTGTATAGCATGCCTCGTTTGCATTATTTCAGTGGTTTGGAACCACTTAGCATGAAATTTCAGCCCCCCCCCATGACATGCATGTATGCTTGCCTTGGACACCTCCTTAATGCTTTGAAAGTTTGTGTTGAATGCTCCATGTTTTGGTCATTGTGCATGCCTTTGGACTTGAGCCATTTAGATGCCATCTAAGTGTTCCTTGGGTGTTGTTTAGGTCTGCCTTTGACCTGTTTTGAGTCCCCTTAGCCTTGTGAGGCTTGGTGGGTTTGACCTTGGTTTAAGCCTCTTGGCTTGCCTCAAGTACTTGGACCATTTGCATGCTTTACTTGCTTGAATTAGTTGGTTTGGCACCTCTATTTTATACAATTTCAGAGTTTGGTATGCATGCTAATTGTCTATTGTTTGGTTTCTTTAAGTGTGCTTAAGAGTTGCCTTGTTTATGCTTAAGGTGTTGGACCATGATTGCATGCATGTGTGTGTGCATCTTGGCCTTCATTTCCTTGGTTTTGGCCACTGTTTTTAGGCCTAATTAGAGTTGCCTAGATCATGTTTAAGTCCATCTTTTCATTGGTTTGCCTTGCCTCATGACTCGCAAGTTTGCTTGCATAGGTTGCATGCCTAGTGTGCATTGCTTGTTCACATGCTCATGTTGCATCCCTAGCTAACATGATTAGGTTGCAATGCATCTTGCATGCATGCCTTGCTCCTTGACTTGGTGATAGGAATTGGGCCTTGGTTTGTTTGTTTGGGTTGCATTTCATTTGACATGAAAGTTTCACACTTGATTCTTTGGGCCATCATGCATGGAAATGCGTGATTGGTGGTCCGAGAATCGAGACACATGCCCCTTTGAGTCACAAACATGATAGGGGACATGATTGGTGCATACATTGCTTGAATTGTATTGCCATGCAAGTTTTGCCCTCTGCTGCTGTGAGTTGCAGGTTCTACAGGCATTGTTTGCCGACCGACAGTAAATCATCAGCCGGTGGATTCATTTTGTGCCGATGGCCACATCCTATTGCCGGTGGTAATCCTACTCAGCCGGTGGTGATTCCCAGTATCCAGAGAGGCATCCTTGAGACTTTGGCAGTCTTCAGAGAGGAAGAGCAGGGAAAACAGAGGCAGACTATGCATGGCCGTGCACTTCCGAGCGGGACCCGAGCATGCGCTATATCTGGCCCTCCTCCCGAGGCAGTTTACTGCTTTTCCTAGTTTAATTAGTTTGTTAACTGATTAGGTAATTTGTAATAGTTAATTAGCTTTCGTAGTTAATTAATCTGTAATATTTATTTGGTCCCTCCTAGCGAGGGCGAATCTGTAATAAGTGTGGGTGAGTGGTGTGCATGTCTTCCAACCCCCACCTCTTTCTTCCCTTTTATTTACCTGCTTACGATGGTAGATTAGGGCATATTTAAATTAGCATACAGTATGATAGCATGCGTGCATCCATACATTCGTCTTACATGCACCGGGCTCGGTACATCACGCTAACTACATTGTATTTCAATTCCCAAATTGAATACTTGTTATTTGTAGCATTTCACATGCCATGTTTAGGATAGCGGAGCCTATCTAGATCACACCCTTGCTTGTGTTGCATTAGCCACTTTAACATGAACTAGGACATGCATGTTTGCTAACTAGTTTATTGTTTTGGCACGGAGTACAATGTAAGTATTTATGCTTTAGCATATCGCATGCGTGTGAATGTTGCCATGACAGTATGCTTACCATGTGGCTAAGTGCTTATATGAGATAAACTGTTTGAATGCCTGTGGGTGAAGGTTGGATTGTTTGAGTTGGAAAAACTCGTTGAAATCCGTATTTTAGCCTACTTGCGAGTAGCAAATTCTAAAGCGCTTTTCAAAACAAACGGATATGCAATGCTTGTTTCCAAATTAGGTAATCTAGTCTATACTTGTTTACTGTGCGCATAACATAGTAATTCTAGGCTAATAACCGGAATAAGAACACATAACGTTTTCAAAATCGGATATCATGGTTAGTAGAGGCCGGTCTTCGGACCGGGCGAAAGGGGGTGCTCATAGCTGACCTTCCCCGATCGTACCCAAGCTCCCGAGCCAAGACAACTTTGGTGATGACGGACACGTGGCCTTCGGCACCGAGTCAGGGTTTCCTAAATTTCCAATTTTAAAAAAAATATTTAGGTGGCGACTCTGTATCTGACAAAGCAGTCCATGTTTGGCACTTCTTTTCAAAATCTGTTTTTCTCAAAACGATTTGCCAGAGTTGGACTCTTTGGTTCAAGATTAAGAACCGCAACAAACAAAAAAGGGGAGTCCGAACTGTAGCCGAGGTCCCCCGCGGGCGTGTTACACCCATTTTTAACATGCCCGAAGACTTAGGCAGACAATCAATATAAGCATGCAGAGATACGCCCGTAGGCTGGGGCATAATGCAAATGATATGCAAGATGCAAGAGCATAACTTATGATTATGCAAAGGAAAACTGTAATGAAGCAGATATGCAAAATAAATGCAACATTTTAAGCAAATGCTGTGCGAAGAAATGCTACAGCAAACTCGTACACAAGCAAGTAAACATGATCCAAACTACATCTCATGCAGAAAGGATGTAAGAGAATCATGCAATCTTAGCGAACATGTGCGATAGATACACAAAACGAACGAAGTGTGATAGATACAAAGCGAGTGTGTGATAAATACACTAAGTGGGCATAGTGTGATAGATACACAAAGTAAACGTGTGATAGATACACAAAGTGAGCGTAGTGTGATAGATACAAAGCGAGTGTGTGATAGATACACTATATGAAGCAAAGTGTGATAGATACAGTAGGTGAGCGTGTGATAGATACACAAAGTGAGCGTGTAATAGATACACAAAGTAAACGAGTGTGATGGATACACAATGTGAGTGTGTGATAGATACACAAAGGGTGAACACAAAGTGTGATAGATGCACTTAGTAAACAAAGTGTGATGGATACACAAAAGGTGAACACAAAGTGTGATAGATGCACTTAGTGAACAAAGTGTGATGGATACACAAAAGGTGAACACAAAGTGTGATAGATGCACTTAGTGAACAAAGTGTGATTGATACACAAAAAAGGTGAACAGAAAGTGTGATAGATGCACTTAGTGAACAAAGTGTGATAGATACAAAAAAGGTGAACAGAAAGTGTGATAGATGCACTTAGTGAACAAAGTATGATAGATACACTAAAGGTGAACACAAAGTGTGATAAATGCACTTAGTGAATAAAGTATGATAGATACACTAAAGGTGAACACAAAGTGTGATAGATGCACTAAGTGAACAGAGTATGATAGATACACTAAAGGTGAACACAAAGTGTGATAGATGCACTAAGTGAACAGAGTATGATAAATACACTAAAGGTGAACACGAAGTGTGATAGATGCACTAAGTGAACAGAGTATGATAGATACACTAAAGGTGAACAGGAAGTGTGATAGATGCACTAAGTGAACAGAGTATGATAGATACACTAAAGGTGAACACGAAGTGTGATAGATGCACTAAGTGAACAGAGTATGATAGATACACTAAAAGTGAACACGAAGTGTGATAGATGCACTAAGTGAATAGATACAGAAAATGAGAATGTGTGTGATGGATACAGAAAATGAGAATGTGTGTGATAGATACAGAAAATGAGAATGTGTGTAATAGATACACAAAAGTGAATACATGCGTGATAGATACAGAAAATGAATGAAGTGTGATTGATACACTAAATGAGAATGTGTGTGATAGATACACAAAATGAATGAAGTGTGATTCATACACTAAGTGAAGAGAGTGTGATTGATACACTAAGTGAGTTGAGTGTGATTGATACACTAAGTGAGTGAAGTGTGATTGATACACTAAGTGAATGATCTTAAACGGAACTTCTTTGAATGAACCATACATACAATATCATGCATGAATGAGAAAGAAACTTGACAGATACAATATAGTAGAGGCGCATGTAGGTAGAACGTGCATAATAATGCAAGTGAAACGTGCGTAACAACACGAATGAAGTAGCGCATAACAATGCAAGTAAAACATGCATAACAACGCAAGTTAAAGAAGTGGGTAACAACGCAAAGAAAACATGCGAAACAGCACAAATAAAACATACGTGACAGCGCAAGGCAAAACATGCGTAACAGTGTAAGTAAAAACATGTGTAACGGTGCAAGTTAAAGAAATGTGTAACAGCGTAAGATAGAGAAATGCGTAACAGCGCAAGTACTGTGAAGTGCATAACATCGCAAGTTAGAGAAAATGTGCATAACAATGCAAGTAACGTGTACATGATAATGTTCGTGAGACATGCACAGCAAGGCAAGTGCAAGAAATGTATGCTTCATGCAACATTAGGATGCGCATTTCTTGCCAGGGTGAGAAGTGCACATTCTATGCAAGCAAGGTTAAAACGTGCTCCATGCAATGTACATACTCTATGCTAAAGGATCAACGACGTACATCCAATGTAACGTGTATATTCTATGCGACAACAAGAATACGTATAGTACAAGATGCATTTAGGCAATATGTGTGATGACATGATACATGTTACAAGCAATGTAGATCATGATGTCTAGGGAATGAAATAAGCAAACAAAGCGGTGCTTTAGAAAGCGCCTCACGGGGTGAGTAGCAATGAACCACTCTACTCTGATGGGGATCTCCCCTTGTATTCTTCGAACTCTTACCTTGAACTTACAGTATAAAGGTTCTGATATGCTGACAGGGATTCTTCATGTAGAACACTTTGGATGCCGCCTTCCTTCCTGACCGGATTCACAACTTTCCCTATTCTCCAACGGGGTGACAGACTAGGTTGGTTCAGTATCCAAAATTAAGGCACGCACACGCTATCTTAACCTATGGGGCTTCCATACAGATTTCAAGCCGGGGATACACCCCTGGGTATTTAAACCAGACTTTAGTCTCGGAAATCCCGAACCTTTGCGTTCTAGGCAACAGCCATTCGAACTCTAGTTTCCACCGTCGCAGTTGGTCTCCTAGGAACTCATTGCAAACACAGCCAAGATGCCTTGGCAGGGAATGATACTTAGGGAGAGCACTTCTGATTGCCATTCTGGCTTGAAGCAGACTTGATCTTGAGCTTGAAGTAGAGGCACGCTCATACTTCGGAGTATTGGCAAGACCTGAAGAGGTACACACGGAATGCAATCTCGGAACTTACTAAAGTTGAAACAAACTCAGGTGCCCGACATTTCCTCTTTTCTTTTGCTTTGCAGTCTGGAACCTATATAGCTTCAGATAGGTCCTTGTTCTACTATTCTCATATGACCTGGGTTGAACCTTGCAGTTTTATGAAAGAACAAATCCCATTTTGCACAAATATGGAGAATGGCACAGCACTCGGAGCACAAAACAATTCATTTTGAAATTGAGAGATGAGTTTTTAACCGAGTATTGAGCCTACAACTGACCACAGCCAAAACGACTCAACAATGGGAAACAAAGGGTAAACAACCTAAACACATCGAGTAACACTCGAAACGACTCAAAACAAGAATTGAGACAAAACAAAAAGACACGACACTTAGACGTGCACAAGGAGTCTGTTTCTCTGGGTATTGTTTCCCATCCTTTCTCATTTGTGATTCTCACATCACTCGGCCCTCAGGCTCTGTTTTTCTGAAAAAGCCCTTTTTTCACTTTTTCTCTCAACGCACATCTCTCTATTCTTCAATCTCTCATATTTTTATCCCTCCCCTGGGTGGTTGATGGATAAACAAAAAGTTGAGGGCTCTTGCCCCTAGCATTCCGCTAGATTCTTCTTCTACTCACAACAGTGAACTTTCTTCACAGAAGGATTGCGCTACGACTGAGTGTGTAGCCAATCTACAGCTGACATCGGTTGATGATGCGCTCCTGGGGAGTTTGGACGTGATTAGATCTGCCCAGATGAGGGAGTGGAATATCTTAATCCATTCCGATTCGTGCTTCGCACTTGACTTGAGACCTCGCTGCTCGGAGGATGGAAGAGCTTTCTGCCCTTTTCTAACAGCTTCAGCTGTGCCTTTTTTAGCGAACAAGATGCCCTTTCTAGCAAGTTGGTTGACGATGGAGAAAAGACAGAACACCTAACTCAACTGTACCCCTAGTTCATCATTTTGACCATTTTTTGTTTTGGCTTTTCACTAAAACAATTTTAATCAATATGAGAGTTAGATTAACATGCTTGTTCAATTTTCTGATTTAAAATCATGCAAGTTAGACTATGAGTACTGAAATTTTTTCTTTTTTGGGTCCAAGAAAAGGTCCAGTTTTGGGAAAAAAAAGGAATAATTTTCGAGAAAATTAGTCAACCTCAGTAAAAATTCTCAAAAACTATTTTTGCAAATGGCCACTACTCAACCAACACAGAACTTACTCTTGAGATGCACAACCTCAGATCCGAAGGAAAATTGCCCCCAGTCTGAACGGCACTGTATGGCAATGAAAAATTGCCCCTTGTTTGAATAACACCGCAGCACACTGTATGGCAACGGAAAGTTGCCCCTTGTCTGAATGGCACCACAGTGCACTGTAATCAGTCCTCAAAGTGACGATCATAACTGAACTCTCGGATACAGAGGAGACAAAGATGATCAGAACCATTACATGGACACAATCGAATTTGGAGGTGTTTGTGGCTGGACTTCAGAATGAAGTTGCCTACGTATCCTAAACATGGGAATCAAGCCTTACATAGTTCGGGTTAAGGTACACTCGGGTATTAACCTCTCCTTTTGCGCTCTAACTTTTGCCAAGGCCACCCTTCCGGGTTTTCAACCTTGCGAGCTTTGTTTTTCTTTTCTTTTCATTTCATTTCTTTTCTTTTGTTTTCTTTTCATTTCTTTTTTTTTTTCATTTTCTGCATTTTTTTTTTGCTTGCTTTTTTTGCTTTTTGCTTTTCTTTCTCTTTTTTCCATTTTTGTTCTTTGCTCTAACTTTTGCCCAGGTCGCCCTTTCGGGCCATCGAGCCTCTCAAGGGTAAAAGTGTAGCTTTGTCCATATCAAATGGTTTTGAGATCTCGAAACCATCTGAATCCAGGAAAGTGGCTGTTGTTCGATGATGATGTAGGAGTCCATCCAATGGGGGCTAATTTGCCCTTGGTATTGTGGATAGGAACTTGGTTGTCCTTCAGCAATACTTTCTTCTTTCCTCCCTTATGGGATTTGGCATTCTTGCCGATCTTCATCTTTAACTCTTCGAGTGCATTATCTGACATCTTTTGCCCCTAGTTCGAGGGGTGCTTCTGATCTAGCCATACAAGCCTCACATTGTGGTTGACCGTTGAACATTCTGAATGCAAGTTCAAGGTTTGAAAGCAAGGGGTCAAGTCTCGAGGCCGAGAGTGATCCTAGGCTGCACAATCTCAAGAGTGATTCCACACAGGTCTTCGCAGAGCCAGGCAAAACATTTTTTTGAAATCTTTTAAGAAAGCGACAAATCGCTCACGCTGAAGACAATGTAGAACCAATCTGGATCAAGCCAGGATCCTTCTCAGTACTCACACTAACAAGCATGATCTTATTCATTAATGGGCTTAGCATGCCTTTGTTTCTCTCAATTGATCAAGTTTTGCAAATCCCGAGGAATTCCTTCCTCTTCGTTTTCATCACAGTGTTCAAAAGGTTTTGAAAAACTTAGGTCAATGCAATGATTTGAAGGCACAGAAGAACAGGTGAAATGTACTGCCATTTCATTCTAAACTTGCTGGCACTACAGGCTCAAAGTAGCAATAAGCACAAAAACATGACAGCCACAGCTGTTTCGTTCAGATCTTCTGGTGTAACTGGCTCCAAGGCAGAAACAGACTCAAAAGAAAGTGAAAAGACAAACACAAAACAAGCAAGTGATGTCCAAGGTAACACACCCGAAATCACCCGACTCCTATACAATAGGACTGACTCGATACACCAAGACAAACCTTAATAAAAAAGACTGACTCAAAACAACGAGACAGACTCGAAACAAAACCACAGAACTGACTCAACACCCAACTCAGAAAGTACAAAATTAGTATTCACAAATGCTCAAAATAGTGCGTGCCAAACACCACATCTGAAATAAACCGAACACCGCCCGCAGGTGGACCAACCCCTGATCACATACTTGTATTATCCTCGAAGTCCACCAACTCAGTGGTGACAGACTTTGCTGAGCTAGGTGGGAGGATGACCTCATTGTCAAACAGATCCTGCACTTCATGGCGAAGACGGAAGCAGTTGTCGGTGGTGTGACCGGTCTGTTGATGGTATGCACAGTACTGGGTAGCGTCATGACTAGCTGGAAGACGACTAGGGAGAGGCCGAGGCTCAAGGTGTTTGAGATGCCCCTTTTCAGTGAGGATTCGAAGCGCCATAGACAAAGGCATATAAAGGGCATGGAATACCCTGCGACCTCGGGGCAGATACTTCGAGTTTTGTGCATTTTTACTGGATGCACTAGAAAAAGGATCGGCAGGTACAGGCTTGGCTTGCTGATTTTTCCTAGGTGCAGGACCAGGGTTGGAGGGAACGGTTCTGGTATGATGACCCTTCTTTCGATTTTTCCCTTGGCTTGAGCTGCCCTCGGTCTGAGTGGGGAAAGTGTCATTCATAGTTTTTGCAACAACAGTGAGCACCTGCTGTTTGTTCAGTCCCCTGGCTTTTAAAGCCTCAACAGCCTGCAGAAGTTGTTCATAGGGATCAGTGTCTACCCCCACCTTGTTCTTATACTCGCCTCAGCTCGGTCGAAGGTTTGGGTTGCTACATCAGTGCGAAGTCCTGTTGTTGTCAACATGTCATTGCCGAAACTTGGGATGGCTTTAGGTTGACTAAGTTCAATTACAATTCGCCCCAATAGTGGAGGCTCTTCTGGCATGAAATTTCTGGGATATGATGTGGTCGATGGCGGAGCCGACATTCCGTAGGCTAGATCAGCAACAGATCTCTGAAGATCGCCAATCATTCCCATCAGCTCAAAAGTGGTGGGCTCACGGGTTTGAAATAATTGAGGTTCCCAGATTGGATGCGCGGCAGGTGACCTGGGCGGACGTTGCATCTCAACATCGGTCTCACCCTATATGGTGATTCCGTGGTTTAGTGTCGTTGCCATGACCACAATTTCTTCTGAATTCTGTGTCATCATAAGTCTGCTGAACTGAATAGAGGTGACGTGACTGGTGGCTGACAGATCTGATGAACCGGTAAGCCTTGACTGGCCCTTTTCTGCCTTGCCTCAGCGAAGAAAAACACTGGTTGCTCTGAACTGAATCTCTGGACTAAAAGAGAAAACAGACAGTATCTCAGCCCAATTTCACCAGAACAGACATAAGCATAGCTGAATAACTGTATTCGACCACTAATCACTGTTCCCCAAATTACTGCCCCAAAACTGAATTTGATACCTTCGGATATAACTGATTCTCAAAATACTGATACTGATGCCCGCTGGCCTGATACCCAGACTTGCAAACTGATATATGCATTCCTGTAGAGGCCAACTCTAAAAGCACATAGCAAGCAAATGAGAGCCAAAACACCCCTATGTTGGGACAGGGTTTCCCTGTCCTAGTTTCGTCAAGGACTAGGGTTTCACTACCCACACAGCGGTTTCAAACAACCTAAAATCGGGTAAGCAACATGTCCTAGTTTGGAATAGTCACTATGGATTCCGATATGCACTAGGTCGAATGGTCAAAAAGGATGTCCCAGTAAAAACTGAGGTTTGTGTTCCCGTCGTGGCAGAGCCCGCAATCGGTCAGCCTTATGGCACGCTTCTCAAAGTAAGCCTCCGGAAAACCGTTCAGGAATAGCATACGGCAAACACGGTGTCCTAACCGCACCAATGCAAATGCAATGCAAAGAAACACATAAGTGTAGCCAAAACAAGATATCATGAGTTCGAGTCAAGCTCTCCAAACTCCCCAGCAGAGTCGCCAGAAACTGTAGACGCGCCCTGAGGGCCTCATGCTACAGTTCGGACTCAAATGTCACGGTTCTGAATCTAGTCTCGCAAAGTGCAATGCAAGACCGATAAATTACCAAAGAGTTCAAATCCGGCAAATCGTTTTGGAAAACTGATTTTTGTAAAGAAGTGCCAAACATGGACTGCTTTGCCAGATACAGAGTCGCCACCTAAATATTTTATTTTGGGGGAATTTAGAAAACCCTGACTCGTGCCTAAGGCCACGTATCCGTCATCACCAAAGTTGCCTCGGCTCGAGAACTTGGGTACAATTGGGGAAGGTCAGCTATGAGCACCCCCGCTCGCCCGATCAAAGATCGGCCACTACTAAACATGATATCTAGTTTTTGAAAACACATGTGTTCTTAATCCGGTTAATTAGCTAGAATTACTATGTGATGCGCACAGCAAAACAAATATAGACTAGATCGCCTAATTTTGGAACAAAGCATCGCATATCCGTTTGTTTGGAAAATGGTTTGAAATTTGCTACTCGTAAGTAGGCTAAAATACGGATTTCAATGAATTGTTCCAATTCAAGCAATCCAACCTTTACCCACAGGTATTTAGGCAGTTAAACACTTAAGCAAATAGCCTCATGGCAAGCATTCTGTCATGGCAAAAACCACACTCATGCAAGGATGCTAAAACGTAAACACTTACAGTGTACTCCGAACCAAAACAGAAACTAGTTAGTAATCAATGCATAATCCTAGTTCATGTTAAGATGGCTAATGCAACACATACAAAATGCAACTAGAAATAGGCTCGGCTATTCTAAGATGACATATGAGATGCGATTTAGATAATCATGTATTCAACTTGGAATTGAAATACGATGTAGTTAGTATGATGCGCCGAGCCCGGTGCATACAATGTAGATTAATGATGCAAACATGCAAGCATAAGTATGCTAGACAGATGAATGGATGCAAACATGCAAAGCATAAGTATGCTAATTTGAAACATGACCTAAAACTAACCAACGAAAGCAGGTAAGTAAAAGGGAGAAAGAAATGGAGGTTGGAAGACATGCACGCAAGCACGCACACTTATTACAAAATTGGCCCTCTCGATGGAGGGTCCGAATAAATAATACATGCCAACTAATTAACTAACTAACAAGCTAATTAACTATTACACAACCGAATTGAATAACTAGCTACAACTAATTATTACAACAACTTAATTAATTAACAAATTAATTAATTATTAATGAAAAGCAATAAATAAAGCCGCTCCAGCTCTGTTCGAAGAAGGAGAGGATGCATGCTCGGATGCCGCCCTAAAAAGCTCTCCGGTTGCTCTTTAGAGGCTCTGTCTGCAGGGTGTCCTTGAGACCTTGCTGCTGAAACTTACCAAAAACATGCTGGGGAGTGCATCAGTGGCCTGCCAGCCATGGGGAGCCACTGCTGACCAAAAATGAGGGGGGGTGCCGGCCAACAACAAGGCACTGCCGGCCATCTGCAAGGCATTGCCGGCCACTGATGTGTTGGGACACCAAGCTGCAGTAGAGCACAAAACAGAGAAAATGGAGGGTCTCCCAAGGATATGTATGCACTATGCCACCCCATATCATCTCAAAACATCAAGGGAGAGGCATAGTCGGATCTACGACCATCAATCACGCATCCTGATGCATGATGGCCAAAGATCCAACTTGTGCAAATCAATATGAAATGAATGCACAAATAAACACATAAAGCCTAAAACTCTATCATGAATAATCAAGAGTGTCGGCGACCGAGAATTGAGACACGTTTCATCACTGGAAGTATGAAATGCCCCTCGTTCCTCGTGCTCGGATTAACACTTTAATCCAAACGACAATGCAAAACAAACATGGCAAACATGCAATGTGACTTAAGCATGCAAACATGCAATGCAATAACCCGAGCATACAACAAGCATATAAACATGAAGTGAGGTAACAACCTTGAATAACATGATAAAATACAACATGAACATACAAACATGCAAGGCATGTGACGGTGGACAAGTATGCAACAACATACGAAATGGGACAAGCATGTGACAACATGGTAAGATGGGCTTACACTAAAGATGGATAGGCCTCAGCCATGCCTAAAATCAGTGGCCAATGGTGATGGAATTAAGTCACCAAAACACACACAAGCATGCAAAATGCAATGGCTCATCAAAGAGGCCCAAGAGCACAACTCTCCAGAGTTCTTAAGGAGTGACAAATGTGCAAGTGTAACAACACTAAGTGTACTGAAATGAGATAAGAAATGATGCCAAATCATTTAAACAAGCCAAGTATGGCATGCTAGGGTCCTTAAAGCATTAGGCTAGCAAAGAGGACTACAAATGAGGCATGCAATACATGGCAAATATGTACGAACCAAACATGGGCAGAACTCAAATAGGTCAAAATAAGGACCTAAACATGCTGAGATGGTGGCTCAAATACCTAGGCAAGATGGCATGCATGCTAGGCCGTAAACAAGGCAACGATGCATAACACTTAAAGGCATTCAAAGCATGAATGAAGTGGGAACATGGCAATGCTATAGGCTCTGAAATGAAGTATTAAATGATGCCAAATCATCTAAATAGCTCAAAGATAGCATGCAATGGTGCTCAAAGCTTAAGGCAAGTAAGAGCATTTATACTACAAGTATACAAACTATGAGGCATGTGGCTAAGACAACCCAAAATAGTCCTAGAACATGTAAATATGATACTAAAACATGTATGGAAGTAAGCCAAAACAAGCTAGCATGGTGAGTATGAGGCATGATGCATACAAAGCAAATAAGGTGGATTACACTACACCTATTAAGACCAAGCATGGAATGACTCAACCAACAAAAAATAGAGTTATATCATGGCATAATAACCCCAAAAATGCATTGATATGATGACCCAAAGGCCTAGGCTTAATGGCATGCACAAAAGTTCATTCTTGAGGCATAAAGAGCCAAGGCTCCAAGGCATTAAAAGCATGTCAAATGCAAATGTATGGCCACATTTCATGGACTGAAATAACACTTAGAATGATGGTAAAGCATGCAAACATCACATGTATGGCATGGTAGGGGCTTCAAAACCCAAGACTAGCCTAAGTATTTACATTATAGCTATACAAAGCATGAGTGATATGGCCATGGCAGCCCAAAACAGTCCAAGAACAGCCCAAAACAAGAATAAAATCATGCTGGAGCAAAGCCAAAATATGCTAGGATGATGAGTCAACACATCATGCACATAAAGCTAATAAGCAAGATTTGTTTTACAAGTATATGGAGCATGTAAAGGATGACCAAACCAGCTATGGAAAGAGTCATGACATGGCAAAACATCATCAAAACATGCTGAAATGGACTCAACATAAGCTAGGATAACATGCTAAAGCAAGAAGCATATAAAGCTAGTTTATGGGATTTACACTACAAGTGTATCATACATGCATGGAGTGACAAAACCAACCCAAAATAGATCTAAGGCATGGTAAAATATCACCAAAAACCTACTGAAATGGACTCAACACAAGCTAGGCAAACATGCTACTTTGATGAGCTACAAATGGGATTGCACTACACATACAAGATGCTTGCAAAAGGTGAACAAACCAGCCATGGACAGAGCCAAGGCAAGTCCTAAAAGTCACAAAAAAGGGCCTAAACCAAGCCTCAAAAATACAGAGAGGCATGCTCCTTTGGAAGGCCAAAAATGCAAGCAAACAAAAACGAAAAGAGAGGGGGCCACCCCCTCTGATTTGGGGCCTCAAAACCACATGCCTACCACTGAAAATCCACTGGATTTCAGTGGTTAGAAGGCCAAACCAAGGCTAACTCGGAGGCCTTAAGGCATAGCTCAAAACAAGGCCAACAAGAGGGTTGAAGACCCTGAACAGCTAAAAGACCTTAAACAAACTTCAAAAGCACTTAAATACAAGACTTTTTTTAGTTGAAAGCAAGGCCTAAAACAATATGAAAGAATGGCCAAAATGAGGTACAAAAAAGTGCTAAAAAGGGGAAGAAGCTCACCCTTGAAGATCAACTTCGAAACCAGCAACTTCAGGGGGTAAAACCCGACTTTCAGAACTCAAGAAGTTCTCCCAAGAACCTCAATCCAAAGATGGTGGTGTATCTCTAAGTGTTGTAGTGTAAAAAGTGCAAGGAAAATGGACTTCAAGGCACAAATCAACAACAATATATATAGAGAGAGAGATATTTCTTCTCAAAAATATGAACCTCTGCTAAAGAGAGAGGCTATCTCCTTATATAGAAGAAAAACAATGCAAAGCTTCTTCAAGAAGCCTGGCAAGAGCTTCATCCCTCCATAGCAGATAAAAGGATTCCAGCTGGCTCAAAAGATCTGAAGTGAAACCTGCTGAGACAGGGGTGCTGTCGGCCATCAGGGATGGCCGGCAGTGGCTCATTGATGGCTGGCAAGCTCAATCAATGGCCGACAGTAACAAAGTGGGGGCCGGCAGGTCCAAAAGGGGGTTGACAGTGCACCAAGAAACACATTTTGAAAGGACCAAGTCATAGTCCAAGAATGGGGCAAAAAGGATACAGGGTCTGGAAAGCTCGAACCTGTGAAGTTCCGCCACAAAAGTCGAATGCCCGACGAGCAATCGAACTTGTGTCCGGATGTACCTGCAAGCACAACCGAGTCTTGAGGACGGTCAAAAATGGGGTGTCTACAGTGAGGTTGTACCTAGTTCTATTCCATTTAGAACATACAATTGTAGGAGACGAGTACATGATAGGTAGTTGGTTTTGTGGTAATCTTGTTTTGTTATTTTGTAATGGAAAAGAAGTACTCTTTTGATGTTTTTGTTGTTTTGTAATGAACAAGAATTACTCTACCAATATTTTTTAATGAACTAGTATTCATGGTTTGTAATTTTGGTAATGAACATGAAGTATTATGCCAATGTGTTTGATACACCGCAATGAACAAGTAGTACCATGTGCATTAAATTAACTCAAAGCTTAATCCAACTCAACTATGTAAATGTTAATCCGCTAAAAATGTATCGGTAACTATTTGAATTGCATAACTACAACTCAACTTACATACATCATTACTCATCAAGGTTAATACAATCAAATGTCTCTCTAGTAGCTACCCCTGAATGAACAACTTCTTTAAAATGCTCAATTCGGCAACTATATGCAGTATCCTATCCAGCCGCACAAGCATAATGAAACTTGCACCAATTGGTAGCTATCGGTGGAACTGGATAACACAGTAACATGAACACCTACATTGACAAAGCTTTAAGTATGAGAGTGATGCAGTACAAAATGATAAATGTATTACACAAATCATAATTCTATACCTGGACAAAATGATTCCCATTAACAAACCCAATAGCAATCTCACACCGTTGAACTTGTGATATTGGCACTGATCGTAGGGGGAGGAATGTAAGGCATTGTTGTGCAGATAAGTGGAACAATACCACATTATAACAAGATGCAATAAGATGACCCATGTCAGGCATAGTCATCCAACGGTGATACCCTGGATTGGGCTCAAAGTATGATAGAATATGGGTCAGCTCTTCAATCCCATCATGTGAACCATATAGATGAGTGTAATGGTCTATGTGTATGTGCAATTCTTGTAGGAAATCATGCCTGACTTGACCCTATTCAGCCTTTGTAAGATCCATCAAGCCAGCAATGGCCCTAAACCCACAATTGTCATCGACATCTATATCCCTGATAAGATGTATGTACGGCTTCAATCCAACTGGGAGTGCATCAACATATGAATAAGTCGTAGTTGTACGAGTCCGATATACCTATTCAACAGGGAAGGCATCAATACATGAACAACAAAACACGTAATTTATCATCAACAAAAATGTAAGTAAAAAATGATTACATGTACCTTCTATTTGGCAGGCCGTTTTTATATACTTTGACAGAATCCTGTGTGGGGATCTGGGTGCCCATAGGTGAGTGGCTATCATGTCCAGACTGAACCAACTCAAATGCACATAGGTCTTGACGCGTAGATATATCTATCTTCTTATGTCCTTTACCTCGAGGGTTAGGCTTCACATCCGGCTCAATGAGAAAGTACTTTGCAAATTTGCAATCTCTCCTAGCTTATGCAAAATTTCCAACTACATAGTGTAATCAGATGCATTGAATCGCTTAAGTATAAGATCAAACTTTGGTTCATAACTCAATTCTACTTTATCATTCTTTAACTTTTGTACTAGCTCAAAAGTCCTCTAGTGCGTGTTAATGCTATCAAGTGGTATTGGACGATTCTGTAGGATGTAATCCGTAATCTCATGGGCACAAGGTAACCCATGTGTTGTCGAACAACAAATCCACATACTGAAGCATCAATGCCAACATCATTCGCTCGCTTACTCTCCGCTAAGACATGATCTAATGCAGTAATAAAGATATTTCCTCGAAGCTCTCTAAAATGGGATGGTTTGAACTGGTGTTGTACAACGGTTAAACTCTTCTCAAACAATGCCTTAATATCAACATGCTACAACTCAAGGAAACTATGGATCTTGGTCTAAGAACACTTAAAATTGACTTGGTTAGAACCAAGTTGCCATTTAAGTTTTGCATGTGCACTTTTAGCCCTGTATACAATGGAAACAATTAACATAATTAAGTTTAAATAATCAAAATCATAATGATTAATAGTTTAAGGTAGACAAATATATATTACCTGTTAGTTGTAACATTCCCGAAGTATATACAACTATCTATCCATACGGCAACAAACTTATCCTTATCTGGAATTAACCAACTTTGTGACATGTATTGCACTGCCTCAGGATATGTATCAAAATCCGCTAGTAGCCTAGCAAGGTGTTCATTGTATTGAAGCTCAATTGAGGAGAGTACTAAGAAATTCCATAAAGAGATAAACTTGTCCCATTCCTTCTTACTCTTAAATATTTTCTTGCATTTCGCCAATAAATTTCTACTAATATGCCATCGGCATAATAAATGTCAAGATGTAGAAAATACCCTATCAATAGCATTCATCAAAGCAATCTCCCGGTCCGTAACAATCACCTCGGGAATAGCAATGTTATCCAAGAGACTATGCAATGTCGTTAACACACAAACGTAGTTATCTGTCCACTCAAATTGGAGATATGCAAAGACTATGGAGAATGACATATCAGTGGATGTCACACCAACTATCTCAGGAAGAAGAAGACGATATCGATTTGTCTTAAATGTGCAGTCCATGATCAACACCTTTGGAAATGAACATAGCAAATCTAAACTGACAGGATGTGCCTAAAACAAGTCTGTGACAGTCATCTTGTTGTTGTCACACCTATGCCGTTCAATGTAATTGTGCTTTTCTAATTCACCCAACAACTGTTGCATTTGTGATCTCCCAGCTTTCTCAATAACATTATTCCTATGACGTACATTGTAAATGGTTTTCATAGTGGTTACATTCAAAGCATCCTTTTGTTTCAAGGTAACCAAAATCTCTTTTGGTCTGACCATGCTTTTGGACATATCCGCTAATAATGATGTTTCCTTCTCAAATAATCTCCTGCAAATGAATGTCCTTCAAAATGTTTAGCAGGAGCATGGTTATGTATTCCACATGCTACATCTACCATCCAATCATCATCAGCCATCAACTTACGAGCCCTTAACTCAAAAGGACACCCGCATTTCTTTATACCCGTTATCTTCACAATTTTTTTGTTCGAATCATCTTCTTTTAATTTCTTATGAGCTCTGTATTGACCACTTCTCTCACAGGCAAGATATATCCTTGGTGTCCTATGACCACCACCGTAGTCTGATGTCTTGATGACAATCACAAACCCATTTCTCCTTCCAGGGTCCTATACCCAACTGAGCAATTCTTCTTTGCTCTTGAAAACCTACATGTCAAATTCACCAAAGTCATTAAACATGCGAAAAGAAAAAGAAAAAAATACTAATTTTCGATATGAGACTACCTCATTAGTAATAAATTAACTTGTGTAGTCAACAAGACTCCCAGATCCAACATTATTGCATTCCATTGATGCACAATTCTGGAAAAAGCCCAAAAAGAAAAAAATGTTATAAGTGTTCGGTAGTACAGAGTCGAATTAAGTGGAATTGTTCGACTGTTTCTAACCGAACAAATGGTGTTTGTTCGATACTTACAAACCGAATAATTGGATCAGGTTTGACACTATGAAACTGAACTTGTATAATTTGTTCGCTTGTAGGTAGTCGAACATTGATACATTAATCGACTCTGGATAACAGAACTAAGACAAACGGTTTACCACTCAGTAAGTAAACGAAAACGAAAAAAAAGAAAGAAAAAATAACCTTTTCCTTGCTCCATTGTTCCAAATCAGTATTGCCAGATGCATCCTTCATTGAATCCAATCAAAATCTTCAATCATATGTATATTTTTGGTTATTTCTTTAAGGGTTTTTGATTTTTGTTTTAGGGTTTTTTGATTCTTAAGAGACAAGATACGTAAGTAACACGTTTGAGATTGTTGATGTGTATTATATTCATTGTTCTTTATGGTAATTATAAAAATGGTGTGTATCATAACTTGTCCTTTATAGTCATTTTACCTAAGGTTACAATTGTAATAAAAAATAAATAAACTAATTAATGGTGTGCCTTGAAATGAAAGGTGGGGTGTAAATAGAGCCTCCTTAGTTTGGGTTCTCTCATATTTTGGATAACAAATTTGGACTAAAATAACCTTTACTGTTCAGTTATTCAATGTTTTTTACATTTTGAAAATTTTGAAAACTTCCAAATTCAATAACTTTTTATTTAAATATCTATTTTTGATAAAATTTGTATTTTTGAAATGTGTTCTTTGAAATCTATTAAATAAGATCTGTGATCAATATCAATTTTTTTTTTTTTTTTTTTTTTAAAAAATACTATGTTCGTAGTCTTCAAATAGTATCAGTGAAATTTCAGTGTTTATAGTCTTCATTCGTGAAATTTCACTATCTTGGTGCCTTCAAAAGTGAAACTACTTTTTGAACAATGAATTTTTACTGTTTAATAGTCTTTTTTACAGTGAAATTTCATTGAAATTTTCTTTGAACAGTAAAATTTCACTGACTTAAAAACAGTGAAATTTCAAATATAGTGTTAGAATTGCAAAATTGAGTGTCAATTGTAAAAAATTGGTACCTAATTTAAAATTTTTGGCTAAAAATTTCAAATTCAATTCTCCAAATGACAAGATTTAAAAATTATATATTACATTTTCTTTTTAATAATAAATTCTAACTTTAAGCATAACATAAAATCAAATTAAAAATGACTGATGAATAAAAAAAACACTCTAAAAAATGTCTAAAAACAACTTTGATGCAACGTAATTTCTAAGAAGAGGTCCTCAAATTTCTCTGTTATTAAATTAATAAATTCAAGCAATATTAATGTCTAATATAAGAAACCATTTCGAATTGTACCCTTCTAACAAAAATTCATTGACTCTATCTATATTAAAGACTTTTCTATTTTTATATTACTAGCATGATACTCATGCTATGCACAATCTTTAATAAATATACAAAAATTAATTTAAATTTAAATAGTAAAAATATATATATTATAATATTTTGAATCAAGTAATCATACTAATTTTTTTTTTTTTTTTATCAAGGCTACACTTATGGTTTTTATTATTTTTTCTTTTTCTTTCATTAATAGTGCCACTGCTATTGTACACAATCTCTAGATCTTTCTGCAACTCCTAGTACATGTTGGCCATATTCGATCCCTTTTCTAATTATCTTCATGTGTCCGTCTATCAACTTCTACTACCCCGATCAAACTTTAACTCAACTCATGTTATATTCACCTTTGTTATCCCTTTGGTCGATACCCCTTCGTAAAAACCTTATATTTGATTATAAATCTTGTCCTTACTACTAAAATCAGTATATTCACTATCTCTCTTTCCATATTTTTCTTTTGCTTTCCTTTGAAAAAAAAAAAAAAAAAAAAAAAGATTTGAGATGAAACTAAAATATATAGGGAAAAGAGATTAAGAGCATCTTCAATCGTTTTCTAAAACAATTGCCAAAGCCATAATATGGCAGCTTAGGCAAAAATGAGTTATCTAATGACATGCTATAGCGGCTGCCAAATTTACCAACTCACCCAAACCCAATGCTTTCTTTCTTTCGTCCCTCTCTTTCTTAACCTTTTCTAGAAAAAAACGTCATAAAAACAAATCAATTTTTTTTTAAAACAAAATTCGCCATTAAAAAAAAAAAAATAGAATTCACCAAATTTTGTAACGATTTGGCAATTGCCAAATTTTTTTAAAACAAAATTTACCAACTTCTACTTCTTCTTCTTCTTCTTTTTAAATAGAATCAATCAACAACAACAACAACAATCAAACAAACAATTTCAAACAAATTTGAAGTAATCTCAAACAAATTTCAAGCTATCTTAACAAATCACAAGCAAATCTCAATAAATTTGAAGCAAATTTTAATCAATATTTACCTAGATTTCAAGATGTTTGATGGATTTTAGAAGATTTCATCTTTGTGCAGAGACGATTTCGTCTTCGTGCAGAGTTTAACTTGCGATTTTAGGTTCTTCTTCATCCTCGATTTAGCGTTTCAACCTCTCTCGATTTAGGATTTGACTTGGGGTTTCGATTTGAGAGGGTTTCTATTAGGGTTTAAGAGGGTTTTAGAGAGTGGATCGAGATAGAGATAGAGTTGGGTCTTGGTTGTTGCTTTGTTTTCTTGAGCTTTTTGTGGAAAGAGAAAATGAGAATCGAGAGGGATATAGTGATGAAGAGAAGTGCCTCTTGCATAGAAGAACATAGAAAAAGAGAATGGTGGGTGAGTGAGAGATAGAGATGCAGAGGTGTCGAAAAACAGAGGAAGAATAACAAGAAAACAAAGGGAAGAAGAAGAGAGAGAGAGGAAGAGAGAGAGAGAGAGAGAGAGAGAGAGAGGCATGGATGGAATGAAAGGATCTGGAACACCCACTCATCCAAAAAAAGGTTAAATTATATATATATAGGTTAAAAAAATTAAAATTTTAGGAAAACTTACGTGTAGAGTCTTAATAGGTGTACTTATTATTCAATAGGTCCTATGATAATTAATGGCTATGATAATTTACCCAACTTTTTTTTTATAAATAGAATCAATCAATAACAACAACAATAACAACAACAACAATCAATCAATCAAACAATTTCAAACAAATTTGAAGTAATCTCAAACAAATTTCAAGCCATCTTAACAAATCTCAAGCAAATCTCAATAAATTTGAAGCAAATTTCAATCAATAATTACTTGGATTTCAAGATGTCTGATGGATTTTAGATGATTTCATCTTCGTGCAGAGTCTAACTTGGGGTTTCAGGTTCTTCTTCATCTTCGATTTAGGGTTTCGACCTCTCTCGATTTATGATTTGACTTGGGGTTTCGAATTGGGAGGGGTTTCTATTATGCTGTGTTTGGTTAGGGGATTTGGAAAGAGAAAAGGAAAATGTGTGTGAAATTAGGTGAAATGTAGATATATTTTATTCATATTTCACCTACATTTTCCATTTCATTTTCCAAATCCCTTCTCAAATCCCCCAACCAAACACAATATTAGGATTTGAGAGGGTTTCAGAGAGTGGATGGAGATGGAGATGGAGATGGAGATGGAGATAGAGATGGAGATGGAGATGGAGATGGGTTATTGTTTTGTTTTCTTAAGCTTTTTGTGGAGAGAGAAGATGAGAATCGAGAGGGATATAGTGATGAAGAGGACTGCCTCTTACATAGAAGAACATAGAGAAAGAGAATGGTGCATGAGTGAGAGACAGAGATGCAGAGGTGTCGAAAAACAAAGGAAGAACAACAAGAAAACAAACAGAAGAGAGAGAGAAAGAGAGAGAGAGAGAGAGAGGCATGGATGGAATGAAAGGGTCTGGAACACGGATGGAATGAAAGGATCTAGAACACCCACTCATCCAAGAGAAGGTAAAATTTTATATATATAGGTTAAAAAATATTTAAATTTTAGGAAAATTTACGTGTAGTGCCTTAATAGGTGTATTTATTTTCCAATAGGTCAGCGCCACAAAAAAAATATTAATTTTCAACTTTCAGTGACGATTTGAAAAATTCATCATAGAAGAACACGTCACCAATTGTAAGTTTTAGCGACAATTTACAAAAATCGTGACAAAAAAAACTAATTTTCAATTTTTAGTGACATGCAAAACATGTCACAAAAAATTATCTTTAGCAACGATTTTATTAGGACTTGATAGGAATTAAGTCTAACTATTATAACCTATGGATAGTTTATCCTAAATTTTATAGTGGTACATGAATGGTGTAGTGAATTATATATATGTAAAATTATATATAGGTAACTTTTTTTATTATTTAAATGGAAGATTAATCAATAAGTCCTATTTTGGATTTGTAATCTATATAGTCCTATATTTTTTTTCTTGTGATCCATTTAGTCATTTTGGATGTGTAATGACTCATTTGTCCGCCACATTAGAGTGTCACATTTGGAAAAAGTATACTAAATAATTTTTTAGTGTCACATCATACCCGCCACGTTAGAGTGTCACATTTAAGAAAAATATACTAAATAGTTTTTAATTTTTTTAGAGTGTCACATCATACCCGACATATTGGAGTGTTACATGTCACGTTTGGAAAAAGTACACTAAGGAGTTTTTAATTTTTTTAGAGTGTCACGTCATACTCGCCATGTTGTCACATTTGAGAAAAGTATACTAAGGAATTTTTATTTTTTTTAGGGTGTTACATCATACCTGCCACGTTGATACATTTGAAAAAAGTATAAAGAGTTTTTATTTTTTTTTAGGGTGTCACATCATACCTGTCATATTGTCACGTTTGAGAAAAGCATACTAAGGAGCTTTTATTTTTTTTGGAGTAAAAATTTTGAAGTATCACATCATACCCGCCACATTGTCACATTTAGGAGTTCTAATTTTTTTTAGAGTGTCACATCATACCCGCCATGTTGTCACGTTTGAGAAAAGTACACTAAGTGTTAGATTTATTTATTTTGATGATTTATTTAATTATGTTTTTAATTTATTTGGAAGAAAAAAATAGAATCAAAACTTATTTTGATGATTTATTTGAAAAACAAAAATAGAATCAAAATTTATTTTAATAATTTATTTGAAAGAGAAAAATTGAATCAACATTTATTTTGATGATTTTATGTTTTAATAAAATCAAAATTTATTTTGCCCCATTATTTCTCACCTAAACCTTTATCCTAAATGTTGTTAGAATGCATTTAATATTTGATTAAATCAGGAGTTCAAACAACTTAAAACAAAGGTTCAAACAGCCCAGCACAGCAGCATGCCAAAAGGTTCAAATGGAAGATATTCAAATTTATAATGATGGAGTGGAAGATATTCAAATTAGTAATGATGGAGTGGAAGATATTTAAATTAGTAATGATGGAAGTACAACGGCAATAAACGGCTATAAATTCAAATGAATACAACGGCTATAAATTCAAATGAGTATAACGGCTATAAACAGCTATAAATTTAAATGAATACAACGGCTATAAGTTTCATTATATATACCAAAGCCTCTAATGTAAACAAGTTACACAAAAAAAAAAAAAAAAAAAAAATCAGAAAATATTCTTTCATCTATAATCACTCACATCTATTCTCTGAAAAATTCTCTGAGAAGTGTTCTTCAATTTTTGTTTACATCCTCTCTCAAAAATTATACATTAAGTCTTATAACTTTAAGCCTATCTTTCCTATGCGAGGTTTACAGAAAATCCAGAGTTTTATTTTATATATCTATCTTTGAGAGATAATTTTTGTAACTTTCTGTGAAAGCAAAAACACATTGTTTTCAACCTTGTAAGAGTGTAGTACACTCAGTGTTCTTGACTTAGAAAGTCAGTGTAAAATTTGTGGAGAATTGCTCCATCTGTGAAAAGGTTTCTAGCACCCTATGAATGTAAAGTATAATGGAAAATTTCAAGTGAAACTTGAGGAGTGGACGTAGGCCGAGTTGAAGCCAAACTACTATAAATTTGTTTGCCTCTCTCCCCCTTATCTCTTTATTTTATTTTAAATTACCATAGCTACATTTCACATTTTTACTGTTCTAAAATCATTAACTGACATAGTTGTTAAGACACATGTTTTAATTATTTTTATTTCATTAATTATATTTATCTATTGTGCTAGTCATAATTTTTATTAGGGTATTATTAATTTTAATTATAAAAACCTAATTTACCCCCTTCTTAGGTTGTCTTTTGGGTAGCAATTGGTATCAGAGCCTAGACTCTTGTTTTAGATTTAACCATCTGAGAGTTTCGATCCATGGCAACCTTAGCTAGCACTAGCACTACTGAAGGACAAGCCACCAATAGGCCACCATTATTTGACGGAAACAACTATAGTCATTGGAAAAATAAAATGACCCTATACTTACAAGCCACTGATTATGCTATGTGGATTATTGTCACCAAAGGTCCAAAAATTCCTACCAAATTAGTAGACAATATTAGTGTACCTAAAACTGAAGATGAATGTGATGAGAGGGATCACAAATTATTGCAAGCCAATGCTAAAGTCAAACTCACCCTTGTTTGTGGATTAAACTCTAAGGAGTATAATAGAATTTCAAGTTGTGATTCGGCAAAAGAAATTTGGGACAAACTTAAAGTAACTTATGAAGGTACAAACCAAGTAAAGGAATCTCGTATTGATATGCTTGTTCATAGTTATGAATTGTTTAAAATGAATTTTGATGAATCTATTTCAAGTATGTTTACTAGATTTACTGAAATTGTAAACTCTTTGAAATCTCTTGGCAAAACTTATACTATCAGTGAGTTGGTAAGAAAAATTCTTAGGTGTTTACCAAAGAATTGGGAAGCAAAGGTCACCGCCATTATAGAAACCAAAAATCTCTCCACACTTGGATTGGATGAGCTTGTGGGTTCCCTTATAACTCATGAGATCACCATGAAAGGACATGAGGATGTTGAAAACGAAAAGAAAAGTGGAATTGCATTTAAAGCCTCATCAAATGAAAAAGAACATGAAAATTCCAGTGAGGATGAAAGCTATACTATGTTTAGTAGAAATCTCAAAAAGCACTTTAAGAAAAACAATTATGGAGGAAGAAGACCTTTCAAGAAAGAGTATAACAAAGATAACAAGAAAAAGCCAATTATTTGTTATGAGTGCAAAAATCCTGGACATATGAAGATGGATTGTCCAAAATTAAAGAATCAAGGAAAAGACTACAAAAGAAACAAAAAGGCCATGGTAGCAGCTTGGAGATAAAGTGAAGATGAAAGCTCAAGTGATGAAATTGAAAATTAAGAAGCCAACTTATGTCTCATGGCTCTTGAAGATGAAGACTCTACTCAAGATGAGGTAACTACTCTTTATGAAGAGCTTGAAAGTGCATTCCATGAACTATCAAATGAATTTAGAAAAGTTTGTACCAAAAATAATGTGTTAAAGAAATCTGTTGCATCTTTATCTATTAATATAGAAGAATTAAAGAAAGAAAAAATTATTTTGAAAAATGATTTTGATACTATCTCTAATAAGAAAACTACTTTAAAAAACAATGTTGATGATTTAACAAAAATACTTGAAAATTTTGTAAAAGGTAAAGATAATCTCAACATACTTCTTGGAAATCAAAGATGTGTTTTTGATAAAGCAGGTATTGGATATGACCCTATTAAGAAACAAAAGAATCTCAATACAATTTTTGAAAATGCGCCTCTCATGAGACACCCTCATATTACTTGTCATTATTGTAGAAAGAAAGGCCATTATATATCTTATTGTCCATTCAAAAAGAATATGAACATGGGAATTAAAAAGATTTAGATTATTAAGGGATCTAACAAAACTAACCAAGAAGGACCCAAGAAACTATGGGTACCAAAAACCAACACTTGATTGTCATCTTGTAGGTTTGCTTTAAGTCCAAAGCTAAAGAAGGGAAGTGGTACCTTGATAGTGGATGTTCCAGGCACATGACCGGAGATAAATCATTCTTTACTAAACTATTATCGAAAGATGGAAGATTTGTTACTTTTGGAGACAACAAGAAAGAAAAAACCATCGGTATCGGTAGCATCGATATTTCTCCTAACCCTTCTATTGAAAATGTTTTACTTGTTGATAGACTTAAGCATAACCTACTTAGTATTAGTCAATTATGTGATAAAGGTAATCGAGTTATTTTTGATAAATCACATTGCACAATTGAAAGCACAAATCATCATAAAGCTTTATTCATTGGTAATCGCCATGATAATGTTTATATTTTTCATCTTAATGATCTCTATGCTAGTGATGTTAAATGTTTATATGTTAATAATGAAAATAGTTGGTTATGGCATGGAAGACTTGGTCGTGCCCATATGGATTTAATTGCTAAACTTTTGAGAAAGGATTTGGTCATTAGACTTCCAAAAATTAAATTTGAAAAAGATCATCTTTGTAGTGCTTGTCAACAAGGAAAATAAACTAAAACATCATTTAAATCAAAATCTCATATTTCCACAATTAGACCTTTACAACTATTGCATATAGATTTATTTGGTCCCTCAAGGACATCTAGTCTAGGTGGTAAACATTATTATCTTGTTATTGTTGATGATTATTCAAGATTTACATAGGTTATGTTTTTAGCACACAAAGATAAAACATTTTCTTCTTTCACAAAACTCTGTCGTATAATTCAAAATGAAAAAGACTTTCTTATTACTAATATTCAAACCGACCATGGTAGAGAACTTGAAAATGAGAAATTTGAATTGTTTTGTGATGAGCATGGTATTGGATATAATTTTTCAGCACCTAGAACCCCTCAACAAAATGGTGTAGTAGAAAGGAAGAATAGAACTTTATAAGAGATGAGTAGAATAATGCTTTGCGAAAATAATCTTCCTAAATATTTTTAGGCCGAAGTTGTTCACACCGCATGCTATATGTTAAATCATGCATTAATTAGACTTATTCTCAAAAAGACTCCTTATGAACTTTTGCATGATAGAAAGCCCAATATTAGTCACTTGCATATTTTTGGTTGTAAATGTTTTGTGCATAATAATGGTAAGGATAACTTAGGTAAGTTTGATTCAAAATCTGATGAAACAATTTTTCTTGGTTATTCCTTAACTAGCAAAGCTTATCGTGTTTTTAATAAAAGAACTCTTGTTGTGGAAGAATCTATACATGTGGCATTTGATGAAACTAACATCTCTGCTCAAAAGCAAATTGTTAGTAATAATATAGATTTGGAACCAAATGTGGAAGATTCAAGTATCTAAAAAGAAGAGAACCAACCATGTAAGTTGAACAAAGAGATTAAACAACCTATTCTCCCACCTCAAGAAGAATGAGGAAACAATGATGATTTGCCAAGAGAATGGAAGTTTGTTCATAATCACCCTAAGGATTTAATCCTAGGTGACCCTACAAAATGTATTGAAACTCGCTCTTCACTTAGAAACATTTGTAGTAACTTGGCTTTTCTCTCACAAATTGAGCCTAAAAACTTTCAAGAAGCCGGATTCGATGAACATTAGATGATAGCTATGCATGAAGAGCTTAACCAATTTGAGAGAAACAAAGTATGGGAACTTGCGCCAAAACCTAAAGATCATAACATTATCGGTACCAAATGGATCTTTCAAAACAAGCTTGATGAATCCGATACAATTATAAGAAACAATGCTAGACTTGTTGCACAAGGATATAATCAAGAAGAAGGTATTGATTTCGATCAAACATTTGCTCTGGTTGCTAGATTAGAAGCCATTCGCATGTCACTTGCATTTGCATGTTTTAGAGATTTCAAACTTTATCAAATTGATATAAAAAGTGCCTTTCTTAATGGTTTTATAAATGAGGAAGTTTATGTTAAACAACCCCCAGATTTTGAAGATCATGCTTTTCCAAATCATGTTTTTAAACTATCAAAAGCTTTATATGGTTTGAAACAAGCACCTCTTGCATGGTATGAACGATTAAGTAAATTTTTGATTGAAAATAATTTTTCTAGAGGAACGATTGACACAACACTTTTTGTTAAAACTAAAAATGATGATTTACTTATTATGTAAATATATGTGAATGACATTATATTTGGTGCTACTAATGAAACCTTGTGTAAAGAATTCGCTAAGTGTATGCAAGATGAGTTTGAGATGAGGATAATGGGGGAGCCAAATTATTTTCTTGGGCTTCAAATCAAACAATGTAAGGAATGAATTTTTATCAACCAAGCTAAGTACACAAAAGAACTACTCAAAAAGTTTGGTATGTATGACTCAAAAATAGCTGGAATACCTATGAGCACATCCATTAAGCTAGACAAGGATGAAAAAGTTAAGTCCATTGATCAAACAAAATATTGAGGAATAATCAGCTCACTTCTTTGTTTAATTGCAAGTAGACCTGATATTATGTTTAGTGCTTGTCTGTGTGGTAGATATGAATCAAATCCTAAGGAATCACAACTTAGTGCTGTTAAAAGAATTTTTAGATATCTTGTTGGCACTCAAAATTTGGGACTGTTTTATCCTAGAGGTGTTGCATTTGATTTAATTAGTTACTCGGATGCCGACTTTGCCAGATGCATACTTGATAGAAAAGCACCAGTGGCACTTGTCACTTTCTTAGTAACTCATTAGTATCTTGGTTTAGTAAAAAATAAAATTCTGTTGCTTTATCAACGGCCGAAGCTGAATATATAGCTTCCAGAAGTTGTTGTGCCCAAATACTTTGGATGAAACACCAATTAGAGGACTTTGATTTGCATTATGATCATATCCCTATTAAATATGATAATACTAGTGCATCAATTTAAGCAAAAATCCGGTCCAACACTCACGACCAAAACATATTGAAATTCGACATCATTGTTCAAGAGATCATGTTCAAAAAGGGGATATTGTACTTGAATTTGTAAACACCAACAAGCAATTGGCAGATATTTTCACAAAATCCCTAAGCGATAATCGTTTCAATTTTATTCGTGGCGAGCTTAAAATGTCGACTTCTACTTAAAAAGTTTTGTTATAATTGTGAAACTTGAATTTTTGTTAAAATGATATATGTGTATTGCTACATTAATATGGAAACATTTTATATCAGTTGCATGCTCTCAAGTCCTTCATACATTTATTTTCCTTAACAGTTTGCTATTTTCAACTGTGTAATTTTTCTTTGGGTTCTGCATCTTGAGGTAAAATTAATTTTGCATACATTGATTTTTTTTAAACCCTCATGGTATTTTTTTTACATTACCATTCCAGCAACACCAACGTCCCATTAAGTTTAATTTCTGCTGGTATTATTTTATTTATTTTATTTTGCTATTAGGCATAGTTTCTTTATTTTTATTTTTTTCTCATTATTATTTTTTGTTTGGGCTTAATTTTCTTATTTTTTTTATGCCTTTTAATTTCATTTTTCAGTACTTAAACATAAATACAAAAACAAAAACAAATTAAAATACAAATATTTACATAAAAAAAAAAAACCATCCTTCATTTTTTTTACGACCACATGCCAATCAAAATAAACATAAAAAAAAATTTAAAAAAAAAAAAACCCTTTATTTTTTTTTCTAGCCATACGCCGATCTTACTTACTCCCCTCTTCCATTGTTTTCTTCTTTTTTTTTATCACCTTGGTATAGACACCCCATTTTTGACCGTCTTCGAGACTTGGATGTCATCGTTTGAACACTCGATGATTATCTCTATTCGTGTTCGTTTCAAGTACCTGAAGTTCTTGGTGGAGTGCCTCACCTTCGGACCTCTCAACTTATTTGTTTTGTGCTTGGTTGTGTACCAAGAGTTTGTGGCTTTGTTTCTAAGGGAAGAAGGTGGCCTGCTGGCCAGGCCTACAACCCATCGGCCAGGCCTTTTTCCCATCGGCCATCAGTGGTGGCCGGTCAGCCTTACTGATGGCCGGTCGACCTCTTTAATGGCCGGTTGGCCATAAGTTTTGGCCGAAGCTTTTTTTTCTGCTTTTACAGATATTTTTGGTGCCAGTTGGTCCAACTATTGAACATTGAACTCATCCTCCATACACGTGTATAGAGGGATTGAAACAAGCTTTTAGCTTGTCAAGCAAGCTTTTGTTTGCTTCTTCTATATAAGGGGAGGCCCCTCCCCCTTTAGGGGGGGTTCAGAAATTTTAAAGCTGAAATCTCTCTCTCTCTCTCTCTCTATATATATATATATATATTGTGCTCTATAGTGCTTAGAAGTGTGTTTTCTTCACATTTTTGCAAAAAAACACTTAGTCAAACACCACTACCTTGGAGCTGAGGTCCTTGAAGGTTTGTTTGGAGTTCAAAAAGCTGGTTTTAGCTCAGAAAAGTTGTTGTCTTCCTGCTGTTCTTCAAAGGTGAGCATCTCCCTCTCTTAAGCTTATTTTTGTACACAATCTTGGCCACCTTTGCATACTGTTTTAGGCCTATTTGTCAACTGCAAAAACCTCTATTTTGAAGTGTTTAAAATGGTGGTTTGAGGCCTTGTTGGAGTTAGGGGTGATCCAACCTCTGTTATTGCTTATTTGCTAAGCTTTTAGGCCATCCTTTAAAGCTTTTGAAACCATCTTTTCTTGGCCTTTAAACCACTGAATTCTGGAGGAATTTCAGTGGTGGAAAGGTGGTTTTGAGGTCCCAAATAGGAGGGGGTGGTCCCCTCTCCTCTTGTCTTGTTTGCATGTGTTGATGGCCTATCAAATGAGCATGCTTTTCTACCTTTTTGACGCTTGGTTTAAGCATATTTTTGCCACTAATTTGCCATGTTATAACTCTATTTTTGGCTGATTTGGTCACATCTTGCATGCATCTTACACTTGTAGTGTAAACTTGCTCACTAGCCTAGTGTACTTGATGGTTTAGCCTATTAATCTAGCATGTGTATGCTCCATTCCAGCATGTTTTTGGCTCTGTTTTAGCATGCTTTAGGACTTTTTTGAGTGGTCTTGATCATATGGTTCCTGTATTGCATAGCTATAGTGCAAGTGCCTTAACTAGCTTTGAGTTTTAGGGCCTCTAGCATGCTTTGCTTGGGTTGTTTGCATGCCATAGCATCATTTTGTATGTGATTTCAGAGCATATTTCTCTATCAAACTCTCACATATATCACTCTTTAAATGCTTTCAAGAGTCATGCCTTATGCCTTGTTTGCGAGCCACCATATGAGCATGCTTTTTCTTGGTTTTTATGCTTCAATTCCAACATGTTTAGGCCACTAATTTAGCATGATTTAGCTCTATTTTAAGCTGGTTTGGTTGTTTGAGCTTGATATCATATGCTTCTAGAGCAAGGCTTGTCACTAGTTTCAATACTTTTGGCCTCTAACATGCATTGCATGCATTGTTTCATGTTTTGAAGTCATTTAGCATCCTATTTCAGTGCTGAATGTATGTCATATTACTTCATTCTTCAATTGTTACTTTGCTTTGAAAGTGACTTTGAACCCTTCGTTGGTTTGAGTGTGAAATTGAGGCATTTGTGCCTAATGGTTTAATTCCTTCGGGAGTTCGTTACCAACGGCATGAAGTCTCTTTCATGCTCAAAACACTTGTGGTTCGAGTCTTCATTCCAATTAGAGGACTACCACTTTGGACTTAATCGATTAAAAGGGTAATCGGTAATGTAAAATGTGTAAACAAAATATGCAAAGTAAAACATGAATAAGATAAGCATTTGTGTTGCATTGCATGCGTTTGGATCCAACGTTAATCCAAACACAAGGAATGTGGCACGTTTCATACTCAAAGTGATGAAACGTGTTACGTTTCTTGGTCGTTATCACCCTTGATCATGCATGATAGGGTGATGACACTTAGAGTCTTATGTGTGCATTCACTAATATTGTGCAAACTTGACTCTTTGGCCATCATGCATTGAGATGCGTGGTTGGTGGCGTGAGAGCTGAGTACTATGCTCCTTTGAGTTTGAGACATGATAAGGAGGGTAATTGCACACACATTTCCTTGCAAATACACTGACATGCCTCTATTTGTGCTTTGCTGCAGCAAAAGGAGAAATTTCAGGAATCAGTGGCCGACCGGCCACATGCCCTAGCTGGCCGGCCATCCAAGCCAGCTGACTGGCCACCAATACTGGCCGATGGCCATCACTTCTAGCCGATCATCCCTCAGCATATTCCTGGGATCAAACAGAAGCAGTCTGGAAGCTGGCACAATTTTCAGAGGTCCAAAAGAGTGCAAACAGAGGCATCTTGAGGCAAGGCGGTGGATTTTCGGGGTGAAGCCAACCGAGTATGCATATCCCCCTCGCTTCCCGAGGCCGTTCATTCCAATTGCTTAGCTAATTAGTTTATTAGCTTAGTTATTTTTGTAATTGATTAGTTAAGCGTTTAATTAATTAATTCGGTTTGTAATTAATTAGCTAAGTTAGTTAATTAGTTAGTAGATTAGCTTAGCTTTTATTCATTCGAACCCTCCGTCGAGAGGGCATAGTGTTGTAATAAGTGTGCGTGTGTGTGTGCATGTCTTCCAACCCCGTTTCTTTCTCCCTTTTACTTATCAGCTTTTGATGGTTAGTTTAGGGCATATTTCGATTAGCATACCTTATGTTTGCATGTGTGCATCCATTCATTTGTCTTGCATGCACGAGGCTCGGCGCATCATTCAAACTGCATTGTATTCCAATACACTTTCTTGAATACGTGTTCCAAAGCATGTTATCAAGTGTTGCATTCATATGCCATCTTAGATAGTCAAGCCTATTAGTTGCATTATTGCATGCGTTGCATTAGGCATCTTCGACATAGCTAGGATCATGCATGATTTCTAACTAGTTTTTTGTTTTGGCTCAGAGTACACTGTAAGTATTTACGCTTTAGCATGCCTGCATGAGTGTGAGTGTTGCCATGTTTAACATGCTTGCCATGAGGCTATTTTCTTAAGTGTTTAACTGCATGAATGCCTGTGGGTGAAGGCTTTATTGCTTGAATTGGAACAATTCATCAAATGTGAGTTTTAAGCCTACTTTGCGGAGTGGCAAATCATGTTGTTTTAAGCCTACTTGAGGGTGGCAAATCCACGTTTTAGCCTACTTGCGAGTAGCACTTCCAAACCATTTTTGAAAAACAAACATGAGATGTTTTGTTCCAAATCAAGTGATTTAGTCTATACTTGTATGTTGTGCGCATCACATAATAAGGTTAGCTAATAAACCGGAATAAGAACACATGTGTTTTCAAAATAACATATCATGTTTAGTAGAGGCCGATCTTTTGATCGGGCGAGCGAAGGTGCTCATTTCAAGACCTTCCCCTCTCGTACCCAAGTTCCCGAACTGAGGCAACTTTGGTGATGACGGACACGTGGCCTTAGGCACGAGTCAGGGTTTCCTAAATTTCCCAAAATAAAATATTTAGGTGGCGACTCTGAAATCTGACAAAGTAGTCCATGTTTGGCGCTTTTGATTCAAAATTGATTTTTCAAACCCAATTGCCGGATTTGGACTCTTTGGTGATTTATCAGTCTTACATTGCACTTTGTGAGATTAGATTCAGAACCGTGACAGGAGTCCGAACTGTAGTAGCTAGAACCCAATTCACGCCCTCTCCGAAAAAGGGGGCGCGTGGAGAGAGTTCCGGGCGGTCTACACTTGGGCGACCCTTGACGCCCCTGCCCTCATGCTTTCGTCGAGAGCGACAACTTCCCGCTGACTATCAAAGGTCAAGAACGACGTTGCTCCAAATTGGGCCATGGAGGTGGTCTTCCGTTTAAACTCTTTATTTTCGGCCTTCAGTATGCCTATTTCTGCTTGCGCATCCTTGTACATGCGCTGGAGCAGAGAGAGTTGGGCGTTGACCTGGTGGAGCTCACTCGTTCTGTTCTGCAATCGATGCACCAATTTTGTGACTGCAGTCACCGTCTCCATACAAGACATCAGTGTGAAATGATTGGCTTCAATGTCTTATTGAGCTGCCATTATTTGTTCAATCGACATCATAGGAAGGTTGGGAAGAGTAGGAGCTGGGGCACTTGGCCCAGCAGAGCTTATGGGATCGTTTAGGTCCGGAAACAGAGTGAGGGGACGGGATGAGGAAGCCATGGTTTAGAGGTGAGAGGTGTACAAGAAATGAGTTGCAAAGAAACAGAAGAGAGTGGTGAGGAAGAGATAAAAGAGAATGGTGAAGAAGAAAATGGAAGCGTGTGTGTTTAAGAAGAGGCTGAAGAGAAGAAGACAAGGAGGGAGAGATAGCCGAGGCGAGCGGCAATCGAGGAAAGCTGCTTTTGTAGGCCAATGAAGTAAAAGCCAGGCCGCGTGGCAACCGTGTTTTGCGAAAAACAAGAGAGACGCGGGAGATTTGTATGTGTATGCATATATGTATATATATGTTTTGATTCTCTATTTTTTGATGCCATTTATCACTATCATTTTCCTCCTTCTCCTTCTCCAGATTTTGACTCATGAGTTCCTTTTAATAATGTCACAGGGGGAGAAATTATATGATGTTATGTATTATGGTATTATTTGAAAACTAATATGATGATTATGTATTTATAGTTTGATATCTTAGTCTCATATCATTTCTCTAATTAAAACTTATTTATTACACATGTGCTAACTTATGTATTTAGAAATGAATTTAGGAAGCATGACTTGAGGGAGAGCTTTTCTTACTCCCAAATCAAATCAAAATATCATTGTGTGCCATCATCAAAAAGGGTGAGATTGTTAGACTTATTTATTTTGATGATTTATTTAATTATGTTTTTAATTTAATTGGAAGAGAAAAATAGAATCAAAATTTATTTTGATGATTTATTTGAAAGAGAAAAATAAAATCAACATTTATTTTGATGATTTTATGTTTTAATAGAATCAAAATTTATTTTGTCCCATTATTTCTCACCTAAACTTTTATCCTAAATGTTGTTAGAATGTATTTAATATTTGATTAAATTAGGAGTTCAAACAGCCCAAAACAAAGGTTCAAACAGCCTAGGACAGCAGCATGCCAAAAGGTTCAAAAAATTCAAGTGGAAGATATTCAAATTTGTAATGATGGAGTGGAAGATATTCAAATTAGTAATGATGGAAGTACAACAGCTATAAATGGCTATAAATTCAAATGAATACAACGGCTATAAATTTAAATTAGTATAACGGCTATAAATGACTATAAATTCAAATGAATACAGCGGCTATAAACGGCTATAAGTTTCATTATATATACCAAAACCTCTAATGTAAACAAGTTAAAAAAAAAAAAAAAACAGAAAATATTCTTTGATCTATAATCACTCACATCTATTCTCTGAAAAATTCTCTGAGAAGTGTTCTTCAATTTTTGTTTACATCATCTCTCAGAAATTATACATGAAGTCTTATAGCTTTAAGCTCATCTTTCCTGTGTGAGATTTATAGAAAATCCAGAGCTTTATTTTATATATCTATCTTTGAGAGATAATTCTTGTAGTTTTCTGTGAAAGTAAAAACACCTTCTTTTCAACCTTGTAAGAGTGTAGTACACTTAGTGTTCTTGACTTCAAAAGTCAGTGTAAAATTTGTGGAAGATTGCTCCATCTGTGAAAAGGTTGCTAGCACCCTGTGAAGGTAGAGTATAGTGAAAAATCTCAAATGAAACTTGAGGAGTGGACGTAGGTCAAGTTGAAACCGAACCACTATAATTTTGTTTGCCTCTCTCTCCCTTATCTCTTTATTTTATTTTAAATTTCCATAGCTACATTTCACATTTTTACTATGCTAAAATAATTAACTGACATAATTGTTAAGACACTTGTTTTAATTATTTTTATTTCATTAATTATATTTATCTATTGTGCTAGTCATAATTTTTCTTAGGGTATTATTAATTTTAATTATAAAAACCTAATTCACCCCCCTCTTAGGTTGCCTTTTGGGTAACACTAAGGAATTTTTTATTTTTTTTGGAGTATCACATTACACCTGCCACGTTATCACCTTTGGAAAAAGAACACTAAAGAGTATATTAATTTTTTTGCAGTGTCATATCGTTGGAGTGTTATATTAATACATGTTATATTAGAGTATCACAACATACTTGTCGCATTAATAAAAATGGTACAGTTGTCCACCAAAACACTACTAAAATAAAAAATAGGAGTACACGGAAAGTAACTCTCTACTAATAGGACTTAACATGTTAATAAAAAAAAATTGGGACTAATTTGAGTACTTGTTTGTGAGATGTGATTTATTGGTAAATATCCATATTTAAATTTTGTAGTGGTATGTAACTAGTGGAGTGAATTATATATATATAATTTTTAATTTTTTATATTTGTTTAGTCGGGTAGAATATAAATATTTAATTTTTTTTAAAAAAAAATTTAAAAAGGTCCTTAAAAAAAATAAAAAACAAAAAAACAAAACAAAGAACAAAAAACTAAAACAAAATCAAAATAAAAAAAAAATCACTTACAAAACTATGTCCAAACCCTAGGAGGGAAAATTGGTTGGGAATGTACCAAAATGACTTTGCACCATTAGAGTACTATTGTTATAATTTAACAATTTGGTACTGTGACATGCCAAATTCTAATTTTGACAATGCTATAATAACAATTACCGTTGGAGATACTCTAAGGAAACCTCTATAATTTTGGCTTTGTCGGATATTAAAATCCAAGTTACACAAAAGTCACTCTTATGATTTAATCCAACACTATAAATTAATATTTTAAAATTTTAATCATAATATTTTTATTTAAATATGCTATAATTTAAATACAAAAAATCAACCCACTAAATAAATAAATAAATAAACATATATTCAGATTGGGCATATCATTAGGCCCATGGTTAGTATTAAAGAATTGGGTATTTAATTTTAATAAATTATGCATAAATTTACAAATTGATTTTTAATTAATTTTAAGGTGATTAATATGATGTGATGTTTACATGATGCTATATATGGGGTTAGATAGATCAATCACTATAGTATTATTAAAATTTTATTTGAGACTAATTTCTTTTTGAAAGATTTTAAATATATATAATTAAAAAATTTTAAAATTTTGTTTTAAAATTTTTATTTAATTTTTTTGAATTCAAATGTGATTTGACTTAAATATGACTAAAATTTTATTTTGAATTTTTTATGTAAAAGTTTTAAAAATTTTAAATTAGATAGGGTTAGATAGATCAATAGTTTTGCAACATCTTAATTTTTGAAAATTAAAATTTTTGAGAAATTTAACATTTTAATTTCAATCTCCTAGAGTCTCTTAGATTAAAAATAAAATTAAAAAAAAAAACTTTGTGGACTAAATTTAAGAGTTAATTATCTAAAAGTTCTATTTATAAAAAAATTATGCTAACTCAGGTCCTATTTAAGATTTTTTGAACCAATAAGTCTTATGTAAAACTGAAAATATTATTAGTTTTTTTTTTTTCTTTTTCAATTTTTAAAACTAAGAATATTATCAATTTTGCATAATAATGTTCCAGATAGTTGTTTCACTAACTGATGAAAACAACAGAATATGAGATTAAACGTTTTTACCCTTCTATTTATTGGTTTAATTCAACTATCTAATAAAATTGAGAACATTAACATTTTTTTTTTCCAGTTTTAAAACTGAGAACATTATCAGTTTTTTTGTTTTTAAAGTTTTGTTTTTCAATTTTGCTCATCAATGTTCTATCATCATGTTTCATAGACACAAAATTTTCAATTTTGCACAAAAAAATAACTTAGTTTTTCAAATTTTTCAAAAAAAAAAAAAAAAAAAACCATTAATTTTTTTTCTTTTTTTTTTTTGCATATAATTTTTTTTTTTTGGCAATTTGAAAGTTGATATTTTAAAATTTTGAAAATCAAAATAAATGTCAAATCATTATGTTCCTTTATAGATAATCATAAATGATGAACAATCATTATTTGAAGGACAATTCCAACAATTAAAAATTTGACGGGACTTGAATATCTAAAAAATCTTAGTTAAGACTTAATGAAATATAAGTTTATAAACTAGGACTGGTGCGTAAATATCCCTAAATTTAATTATAATAATTAAGAATTATATATATATAATGAAAGATATCTTTGGTGTTTAGATGATAATTATCACATGTCGTGAGTGCGTTTTTTTGTTTTTTTTTTTTTGTTTTTAAATGATATCGTGGTCAAGATATCTTTACTGGCTAAATTTAATATAGATGGATACAATTTTTGAAATTAAATTTATTTTTTTAAAAGATCATGAGTTAAGTAATTTTTAAAAAATATTATTATACTGATAAATGACTAAAAGATGATTTTATTTTTTTTTTTGAAAAGTTAAAATATTTGATTTGGCTGTCATATATATATATAGAATGTTTTAAAAAAAGTGAAGATAAAATGTCAATTACCATATGGATCAAATTGACAATGTTTTATGAAAAAGGTAAGATTAAATGTCTAATATATTATCATATTAATTAAATGACCAATAATTTCATGACATGTGTATATATATTTTTTTTTGATGCATTACACTAACGGTCCCTATAGTTTGGGACTTGTGTCATTTTGGTCCCTGACTTTTCAATTGTGACACATTTTGACCATGAATTTTGAATCTTGCTCCAAATAAGGACAATTGAATATATTATTAGATTTTTCAAGGATAAAATTGTCAATTTGATAAAATATAAATTAATTTGACAAAAATAAATGTTAAAAAATTATTTTTGAATTTTTAAAAATTATTTCTACCCACTAAAGATAAAATTATATAAAATTGATAAATCTTTAACATTTTTTTTTACCAAATTAATTTTTATTATGTATTTGGATGATGATCATGTAAAATTAATTTTTAAAAATTAATCATGTAATTTTTATCAATTTTACATAATTTTATTTTTGGTGGGTAGAAATAATTTTTAAAAATTTTAAAATAGTTTTTTGACATTTATTTTTGTCAAATTAGTTTATATTTTATCAAATTGACGATTTTGTCCTTGAATTAAGCACTGATATGTTAATTGTCCTTATTTGGAACAAAATTCAAAATTCGGGGTCAAATATGTCACAACTGAAAAGTTAGGGACTAAAGTGACACAAGCCCTAAACTATAGGGACTATTAATGTAATTTGTCATTTTTCTTTTATATATTCAAAAGTGACAATTTTACCCTTGAAAAATCAAATTATATATTCAATTGTCCTTATTTGAAACAAGATTCAAAATTCAGGGTCAAATGTGTCACAATTGAAAAGGCAGGGACCAAAGTGACACAAGCTCCAAACTATAGGGACTATTTGTGTAATTTGCCCTATAATATTTATTTATTTTAACCTAAAATATATATAGGGCAAATTACACAAATAGTCCCTATAGTTTGGAGCTTGTGTCACTTTGGTCCCTGCCTTTTCAATTGTGACACATTTGACCCTGAATTTTGAATCTTGTTTCAAATAAGGACAATTGAATATATAATTTGATTTTTCAAGGGTAAAATTGTCAATTTAATAAAATATAAACTAATTTGACAAAAATAAATGTCAAGCAAATATTTTTTAATTTTTAAAAATTATTTCTACCTACTAAAAATAAAATTATGTAAAATTGATAAATCTTTTAGACATTTATTTTATTTTATTTTTTTACCAAAGTAATTTGTATTATGTGTTTAGATGATGATCATGTAAAATTAATTTTAAAAAATTAATCATGTAATTTTTATTAATTTTAAATAATTTTATCATTGGTGGATAAAAATAATTTTAAAAATATTAAAAATATTTTTTTGACATTTATTTTTGTCAAATTAGTTTATATTTTATCAAATTGACGATTTTACCCTTGAAAAATCTAATAATATTTTCAATTGTCCTTATTTGGAACAAGATTCAAACTTCAGGGTCAAATGTGTCACAATTGAAAAGTCAGGGACCAAAGTGACACAAGTCCCAAACTATAGGGACTATTAGTGTAATTAACCCAATATTATATTGACACTTTAAAATTCAAACATCCAACAACGTTTTTGCTTATATAATAGTATAAATATAGATTTTAAATTAAATGGGGTAGATAAATCAATGAAGAGGACCATCTTTAGTCCAAAATCTGGATTGTAGGGTGCTATTTGGGCCCATAGACCCTACCATGGCTCTCGTTTTGATAATTTGAATTGTTTATTTTGTCGGACACTTCATATATTTCATTTACACAAAAAAATTAAGCCGATTCGATAATCGTAATCTATTCAATTTATCACATTTGTCACAAAGAAAATAGATGGTTTGTTTTTTAAAACACAATTGTCCCTTCTTCTTTTTTTAATGACAAACACGATAAATTGAATAGGTTACACTTAACGGATCCTCCTCATCAATCAATATTTGAAAATTTTAATTAATATTTTGGAGATCTGTTAATTTTTCTTTTTGAAATTTTATGAGAGAATAGATTTGGGTAAATCTGGAAGGATATTATTTTGTCTTTCCTTCTAAAAAACATAAATCATGAAATCATTATTATTTTTGTAATTATTGATTTAATGGGTTAGTCAATAGTGTTTTTTAAAATTATTTTTTAATTAAAAAATTCACAATTTAATTAGAAATGTTGGAATTTCCACCAGGCTCTTTGTGAAAAATCTCTTTTGTTTAATGTATAATACTATATATATAGATACATGCATAGATACAATTTAGGAAGAAAAATTTAAAAATTTACTATACTTGATTGGTAAAGATTAAGGTCATAAAATGGAATATTTATTAATTTTGTAATAAATTTGGGATTTTGTGAATTAAGGATTAGTTTTTTTTTTTTTTGATAATAAGATTATTATCTGATATATGAAATGTTTAGTAATTGTGTAATACATAAATTTAAATAATTTTACACATACTAATAATCTTACTAAAAATACAAGAGCTCAAATGTGATTGGTGGTCAAAAAACTAATAAAATTTAGGAGTTTTCTTAGGTGTGCAACCCACAAGTGTGCAACTTACACCTTACACCTTTTTGTGTTCACTTACACCTTACACTTACACCTTTTTTACCTTGCACTTACACCTTTTGTGTAAGTGGCACATGGTGTGCAACTTATACATTTCATTTATACCTTCCACTTACACTTACACCTTACACTTACACCTTTTGTGTGAGTGGCACATGGTGTGCAACCCACTTACACCTTTTGTGGGTTGCACACTTAAGAAGAAGCCTTAGTAAGATTGTTTGTAAAAGTTTAAATAGATGTAGTATTACTTCATAAATTTTAGATTTTAGAACTTAAATGTATAATCCATTTTCTATTTATAACTCTGGTGATTATATTTGAAAATTTGAAAATATTTTTATGTAAGTGACATGACTTACATATGATAAGGGTAATAGTATAGTAGACGCTTTCAAAAGGGTGTGTAGCATACAAGTTATCTGATAGTTTGATTATCACAAATTATATGATTTAATATTGTAGGAGTCATAACTAAAAAAAATTAAGTTATAACCAAACATTATATGAGGTATAATTAAAAAAGTCTTCAATCATAACTAAAATAATATAATAATCAACATTACAATGTGTCATAACTAATAACACAATAGGTCATAATTAAATACTGATCATAACTAATTGTGCATATTCTACACGCCCAAAAAAGGAGCAAGGATCCTCTAGAGTTTTTTTTTCTTAAAATTTCCTAGAGTGGTGCATTGTGTGGTTGAGATTTAATGATAAGTCATATCAATTTTTCAGCATTAAATCTCAACCACATAATACACCACTTTAAGAAACTTTAAGAAAAAAAACGCTCTAGAGAATCCTTGGTGCCAAAAAAGAGTGTGTACCACAGAATTTCCATACCTACTATTATTAATACAAATTTTTAAGACCTTAAAGATCTCATTTACTTTAATAAATATTGAAAGATAATGATTTGAGTCTAATTAAATTGGGTAATGCTATGCAAGTTATGATATTTGTGAGATTGATAACTACAAATATCATAACTTAATTTTACAAGAGTCATAATAAAAAAATAAAATAAAATTATAACCAAACACCACATGGTACAGTCAAAGAACTCTTAAATTATAACCAAAATAATGCGATAATTAACATTATAATAGGTGGATAATTAACATTATAATAGGTGAATAATTAAATACCATAAAAATCATAATTGGGAGTGGTACACAACCCAAATAGAATTTCTCAATTAAAATATGTTGTCTTCAGAGTCCAGCAACCAATAACATTCCAACATGTGTATTTTTTATATTTAAAAAATTCAAAATTATTAGAAATAAAGATAAAGCTTTGAGCTTTGAACATGGTTTAACATTTTTACTTACATAATAGCGTAGATGAGAAGCACAATCAATAACCTATAAACTACGTAGTGCCATTTTGGGAAATTTGGAAAAAAAGTCACGTTTTTTATCATTTTTCAAAAACGCAAGTGGCCAAAAACATAATAAAAGTTTGGAAAGTTCTAAAAACGGAAGAGTGTGAAATTACAAATTAGGGCCTATGACAAAAAAATAAAAAAATAAATTTCTTATGTTGGATAAGGGTATTTTGGTCATTTTAATTTGATTTAACATCATAAACAAATATTAAATTAAAAAGTCAAAAGTCAACTTTTTACTAATTTTCCAAATCACTTTCCAAAAAATTAAAAAACTTGATAAAAAATCAAAAACTAACTTTTTACCAACTTTCCACAACACCCCGTAAACTATTGCAAAAGTCTTAGCACACAACAAAGAGCAAAAGTCCTAGCATATCTCTTTTTTAAAAATTATATGTGAGAAGATAGATAGTTTTTTTTTTTTTTTGAAGTACATTAATAGTTACTATAGTTTGGGACTTGTGTCACTTTGATCTCTGACTTTTTAATTATGACACATTCGACTCTGAATTTTGAATATTGTTCCAAATAAGGACAATTAAAGATATCATTAGATTTTTCAAGAGTAAAATCGTTAATTTGATAAAATATAAACTAATTTGATAAAAATAAATGCCAAACAAATATTTTAAAATTTTTAAAAATTATTTCTACCCACTAAAAATAAAATTATGTAAAATTGATAAATCTTTTTGACATTTATTTATTTTTTTTACCAAAATAATTTTTATTATGTGTTTGGATAATGATCATGTAAAATTAATTTTTAAAAATTAATCACATAATTTTTATTAATTTTTATCAATTTTACATAATTTTATCATTGGTGGATAAAAATAATTTTTAAAAAATTAAAAATATTTTTTTGACATTTTTTTTTGTCAAATTAGTTTATATTTTATTAAATTGACGATTTTGCCCTTGAAATTAAATAATGGTATCTTCAATTGTCCTTATTTGGAACAAAATTCAAAATTCAAGGTCAAATGTGCCACAATTAAAAAGTCAGGGACCAAAGTGATACGAGTCCCAAATTATAGGAACTATTAGTGTAATTTGTCTTCTTTTTTTTTTTTCTTTTTGATTTATATGATATTTACTTCTACTTTAATAATATAAGGGTTATTTACACAGAGTCTCCTTAAATTTTTAAGAAATATCAATTTGACCCCTAAGTTATAAAATTATTATACTTTAAAGTAATACTTCTTAATAGTTTAGAAGTCTATTTGTATGCCTTTACAGTTTAAGAAGCACAGTGATACTTTTCAATAATTTAAGAGGTGCATTTATACACATTTATAATTTAGAGGGTCAAAATTATACTTCTCAATAGTTTAGAAAGTCTTTGTATAAATAACTCTTAATATAACTGCATTACAACTTTTTTTCAAAATTAACTTTCTCAAAAAAAATAAAAAAAAAATAAATAAGAAAAAAAAGTGAAATGAATACAATTTACTCAACCTTGAATATAATAGGTGGAAAAGATACATAAAAGAATACAAATTTGGTTAAACATCGCCCGTTGATCCATTTATACTTTCAATCCGATCAGGTCGGACTCGGTTTGCTATTAAATTAATTAATTAATTATAACATACTAAAATATATATTTCTTTTTGTTGAGATCTAAGCTTTTATCTTTGTTAATTTTATTGAAATCATTGAAATTTGTGGTGATATGAGATTGAATTTATTTATTTATTTTTTGATTTATACACAAATCTTTCAACTTATAATCATGTCAATATATATATTTAAAATTATAATGTGATTGAATTTAATTATGAAATGATTTAATTTTTTTTTAACATCTAGCGTAATGGGTGAATTTGAGATTTATAATTATTTTTTAGATCAGATTTAGACGAATATAGAGGTCCGGTGTTAAGGCCAAATCGAGCTTGAGCAGACACAATTCTTTATTATGTAATTTCAACTCGACCTGACGTTTGTCTACCCCTAATTTATATTTAATATTCCTATTATATAATTGTTGTCCGACAAGACTTGACAAAAAAATTTAATCATTTTTAAAAATATATAACAAAATATTACATAACTCATGAACATATCTCATATTATGAACAATATATCTCATAAAATGAAGCAAGATATTACTGTAATAATGATAAATTTTGTTTTGCAATAACTAGCCTAACTAATAGAGGACTAATTTATTAACTTGTTAATATAACCCCAAAATCATAATCTTAGCAAGAGTGTAATTATGCCCCTCTTGTTTTTTCAAACAGGTGAGTGTAATTTATCTTGAATGTAAAAAAGGATACTAGAGAACACAAACCCATTATATATCAATGTTGTGAAACTCGGATCGGATCGGCCGGTCGAACCGGTTGGATCGGGAACCGGGCCTTGTTCTGGTTTAGTCAACCCCTTGGAACCGAACTAGGAGCAAAACCGGTTTGGAAATGAAAAATCACCGGATTTAGCGGTCGAACCGAGAAAATCGGTGACCCGGACCGAGTTTGGCGGATTGGATTAGTGACTTTTTTTATTTTCTTTCTTTCTTTCTTTCTTATATATATATATATATATATTATAAATATATTTTAAAATTTTGACTAAAAATTTTTACTTCAAGAAGGAAGAGACTCATTGGAAGTTTGAGAAAATTATGAAAGTCTCTTCCTATTAGTCTATTCTTATTTATAGGAAAAGATTTTTCAAAATGAACCTACAAAATTCTATGTGGGATTCAATCAAATTATTTAAAACATATTGATTGAAGAGAAAATTGAAAATTTCATTTCCCTCCAAAATTAAACCTAACATTCAATCAATTTGTTTGGAGAGAATGTTTAAAAAATTTAATTTCTTTAAAACAAGCGACTTTTTTTTTTTTTATCAATTATTACTTTATTAAATATTATTAATAAATATTATACAACAATTTTTATTTTTATTTAAATATTTATATATATTTATATTTATTTATATTTTTTAATTATATAATATTAATTATACCCTCACAGTTCGACCGTTTTGACCCGATAACCTGCCCATCCGGTCCCTTTTCTAATTCGCTAACCAATCCGATTTTCAAAACATTATCATATATATCATCAATTATATTATTTTTTTTTATGATCATTTTATAAATTATAACATTATTTTAATTATAAATTCTTTAATTATGCTTCAGGTTATATTTATCATAATTTTTTTTTATTATGATTAAATAAAGAAAATTATAAGGCACGAGGTAACCCACAAAATAAATAAATAAATACACAATAATTTTGAAGTCTAATTTATTTACTTTATTAGTTCAACGAAACTTCTTTTTCCTTCATATCTGAAACGAAAATACTACCGGATACATAGCGAACCCGAGGTCAAAAACGACACACAAAAAAGAGAAAATCACAACCCAAGCACCATAAACGCCCATAAATAGTAATCCTAGCCCAAGAAGCACAAAATCTAAACCCTAATTCCAGCTTCCATCAGAACCGCCTCCCCTTGAGTAGCGGCCACCACCGCCCTCACCGTATCCACGGTCACGCCCTCCGCCGTAACCACCACTACCTCCGCCGTAACCACCACCGCCGCCGCCTCCGTAACCACCACCACTGCCGCCTCCGTAACCACCGCCGCCTCGGCTGTAGCCACCTCCATCACGTCGTCCGCCGCCTCCACCGCTGCGGAACCCGCCGCCACCACCGCCACCGCTTCCGCGGGACTGGGCCTCATTAACGGTAATGTTACGACCGTCAAGATCCTGGCCGTTCATCCCCTCGATTGCATCCCTCATCGACTGCTCATCCTTGAATGTCACAAATCCAAACCCCCTCGATCTTCCAGTCTCGCGATCGTTGATGATCTAAAAACCAAATCAAACATAAACCGATCAGATCTACAAAGATCAATAACAAACAAACAAACAAAATCAAAGTAGATATACAAAACTAGAACTGAAACTCAAAATCGATCGATCGATCTTCATCTTTCAAGAAAAGAAGAAGATGAACGTACCGTTTAAGGGGATCAATAAAAGTAACATATAGAGAGAGAGTTAACAGAGAGAACAGATCAACAACACAAAAAACCAGAGATGAATAGTAGTAGTAGTAGTAGTAACAGAGAACAGATCAGGAGTCAGCAAAGCCGAATCGGTTCGGATCCGATCTCTGCAACGACAAACGGACCTTCGATTCGAGAATTTCTCCAAATTGAGAGAAGGCCTTCTCAAGGGCATGGTCATCGGTGGCCCATGCGAGCCCGCCGACGAAGCACCTGTACTCAACCTCAGCAGCCATGGATGAGAGAGATATAGATATTTTTGGGGGTATCAAAACCCTAAGACAGAGAAAGAAAAAGAAAATATCTAGAGGGGGACCCAAAACGAAGAGAACCCACCTCTCGTAGATCACAAGAGACGATGCTAGCTCCAAAGCTGGCTTATATAAGCGCCGCGGCTGGATGTGGCGGAGTTAACTAGGGTTGAGTTAAAACCAGATTCCGTTTCCGTGAGGCGCACGGTCACTGCCACTCTTTGGGACTGTAGTGCCTCCTTTTGAGGTGTATTATGCCTTTATTTTTATGATCCAAATCGTTATTTTGTAGGGTTTATTGAGTATTTCATGCCTATTAAAAATTATATTAGTCGGATATCAACAACTATACGATCGATAACCAAAAAGATAAATAATAAGTTTTTCTTTTAAGAAATAGCATAAATAATATGTGATTCGATCATATAGTTATTGATATCCGATTAATATAATTTTTGGTAGGCATAAAGTACTCAACAAACCCTACAATATAAACGGTTTAGATCATAAAAATAAAAGCATAATACACCCCAAACCTCAAACGGAGACACCGCTAAAGCACAGCAGGACCCCTGTTCCCCCACTGTTTTGCCCTCTATATGGGCCAACTACTGCGTTTTGTTTCTGCTGGCCTTGCCTCAAAGTTGGCCTCTCTGGGCCTTTCCCAACAGTGGATTCTGGCCCATTTCATAAAATTTCTTCACATGTTATTTTAGTCTAAAATGTAAAAATAATTATTTTAAAATATAAGGTATTTGATAAAATATTTTAAAGTTTCAGCTTATTTTCTATTCAAAAAATTCCAAATAAAGTTGTTAATTAAGTTTTTACCAAACAGAGCTATGACATGTGAATGATTAAATTTACCACTAGAATTTTAATATTTTTCTTTTTGCTAGCTTAGAAACCAAACTTAATAGAAAGAACGAAAATTTGGAGATGGCAAGCACCTAATGGTGTTAACATTTGGTTTGTTAATAAGTTTTTCATATTATGTTACACTGATATGCGAATACATTTTTTTTTTTTGGGGTAAGTGAATACATTTGAGAGAAAGAAAGAATTATTATGTCTAAATATATATATACACACTAGCAGATAGCACACGCAGTACGTGTGCAATTCAGATAAATAAGTATAAAAACAAATAATAAAGAAATTAATATTATAATATGTATGTTGTCTAAATGGTAAAAGTGTTCTTAATGAAACTCAAGGTCTTCGGTTTAAATCTTTTTTACATTTTTGAATAATATATATATATTTTATTTTAGGATATAAAAATTTGTCATGTGACAGAAGGAGAAGCCACCACACTCTTGGACATCAAGTCAGTACTTACATATATAATAGTATATATATCAAATGATTGACTAAGAGTATCTCCAAGAGACTCTTTAAATGAGGCATATTAGTTATTATAGTTAGCATCAGAATATTTTAATCACTTCAATAGACTAACTATTACAATAGTTATATTAACAAAATTTGTCAAGGCTAACTGCATTTGAAGAGCCTTAAGAGGCTTTTTAAACAGTTTGTGTATATGATAGGTAAAATAAAAAAATAGTATTGAAGTATATAGATTAAAAAAAAAGAAAAAAAGGAAGGGAAATTTAGCCAAAACCCTTCCATTGGACCTTTATTTGGTGAAAAGAACAGCTCAATTTATTTTGTTTCATAAATCCCTTAAGGAGAAAACACATAATTGAATAAGGACAAAGTAAAATATCTTTTTTTTTTTTTTTGGACAATATTGTTAGAATAACATATTATTAGCAAACAGAGTAATATGTTATTGTCAAATAGAGTAATATGTTACTGTTACTGTTTATATTAATTTCGACGGTAATAATTTTTTTAAATATATTTTTATAAAGAATTTTATAGTCAATATGAATCTTATTTGATAGATCTTAATGAGAGAATTTTAAAAATACTAATTTTATTTAAAATCGACATTTAAATCAAAAGTTATATTATTTTAAAGTTTAATACTTTGATAATAATGGTATTTGTGGAACTTTTCAAGAATTTTTTTTTTGTATTTGTCTTGCATTAAAGTTTTATTATGAGGGAGCACGAATGAATTAGATAAAATAAAGAACATATCTTTTTATTTTTATTTTTATATTTACCTAGTGAAAAATGAAAAGTATGATTAGAATTGTTCTAAAAAATATATTAAGGATAGAGAGATATATAAATTTGAGAACAGAATCTCAACCATTTTTTCAGATAAATATCGAACAAAGAATGAAATAGAGAATGATATAGGATACTAGATAATTTATAGTAAGAATATCGAGCCCTTTTAAAAGATTTTTGGATAAAATTGCATATATATATTCTAATGAGGCTTTTATGTTCCATCAGGATATTCCTATGATGCACATGAGAATGCTATGTCTCGAAGATTGAATTGCTTGTGTAAAGGTGCATACTCAAAGGATCGAATAACAAAAAGTGGCCCCACGCATTGGGCTTGACAAATCGGTTTCAAAGAGAAGAGTTGGTAACTAGTTGGGACTTTGTTAATAGGCCAGTAAGCCCAAAGCCCAATTGTTTGGCCCATTAAATCAAGAGACACTTACCAATCAATCTTATTAATTAGACTTATTTATTTATAGATTCTATTGATAAATTTATTACTATAAATTTATTCATAAAAATAAGCGAGACTGATAAATTTATCATTTAATAAACTTATCAACATAACTTAATGGATAATAAAAGCTCAAAAATAAGACCTATTAGTGATTTACCCTAAAATCAAAGGTTGAGCTCAATTTGGGAATTTTGTTAGACCTCTTAAACTCAGTCAGTCCAAAGGCTTGCCCATTTTTAGCATACCTTGCGACGGTTGCTGTTTGGGGATATATATATATATATACACTGGCGGTTGACACACACAATGCGTATGTAATTTAAATAAGTACAAATAAAACAAAACACTTACTTTATAATGTGTGCCACTCAAGTGGTAAGAATTTTTCTTATTTGACTCAATGTATAAAGTTCAAGTCCCACTTCTTTCATGTTATTAATTTTATTATTTTTTAAATAGAAACATAAATACTTGGTAACATAAGAACTTAAGATTTCAAGATACCATAAGGTATTCACTTTATATATGGTAAGTATAGATATCTTCTTATTTTATTATTTTTAAGAACAGTGAGAAATTATATTAATAAGAACTAGCATTAGTTACAATCAACGGGGTCAAGCGAAGGTGGAACATCCTTCGTCCAAACTTGCAGACCCACAAAATCAAATACTAATCTGCTTAAACAATGAGCTACAAAATTTCCTTCCCAGAATATCTGACTAACCGAAAAGACACAAACCCAGCCAACAAATTGTGAGTAGCCAAAGCAAGATGACCAAACTGAGATAGAGCAACCCTTGGTTCACGAATCGCATTGATTACATTAATTGAGTCACCTTCGAGATGGACATGTGATGGACACAGTGCCTTAGCAAATTGCACAGCATGCATCGCCGCTAGAGCTTCAACACAATAACTCCAATACCAGCCGCATGAAGTCTTTGCTTGACCGACCCATCAAAACTGATTTTATAAACACATTCCTCTGGTGCACACTAGCGGCCCAACCGTCGACACATAACAGGTGCACTAGAGATGTTCAAAACCCGCTTATAATCATGAATGTAGTCCCTTGCACATCGCACAATCTCCTCCGCTTTGTGACTAACATTATTGAAAATGAGTGAATTCCGATCAAACCATAAGCACCAACAAATTGTGAAAAACAATTCCAACATGCTTTCATTATGTAGTTCCATTAATCAGTATACCCACTGGAACACATCCGAGATAGGCTCAATTTGCTAAACAAAAAATAGTGGACAAGCATTCCACACTTCGGCCACAAATTCACAGTTATGAAAACAATGAGCTATTGTCTCAACACCATTGCCACACCTAGCATAGATATCACAATCCACAATGTTCCTTCGGCGGAGATTTGATCGAATTGGCAAAATATTCAAACACATTTTCCATGCAAAATTCTTGATCTTACTCCGAACAAAAATTGATGGCTTACTTTAGTATAGCAAAAACAATTTTAATATTTGTAAACCTCACAGTAGCACGAATCTGTAGAATAGTGACTAAATGTGGATGTCAATCAACAGGAACTGTAAAGTTACGATGAATTTCATAAATCAATTCTAAATTAATTCAATAAGGATTTTCAAATGAGAAAAACTAAATTAATTGAGAACTAAAATAATCTAAAGCAATGTAAAATTAGGATTAAAGATGAAAGCGAAGGTCTTAGGGTGATTAAATCCACAACCAATCTCCTAACCAGGGCTTGTTAATTCACTTACACAGAAATCACTACCATGATGATAATGATGTATTGTGACCACAAGCCCCAAAAACATCGCTATATATTCAAACAACGGGCATGAATCATCATTGGTTGGCACAAAGTATCTATGCTAAACTACGGTCATAGACACGCTTTGTCCTCCCTAGGCATGACTCATCCGACAATTTCAATATATGCACAAGAACCACCATTATATAACTATGTATTTAATATTACATAAATTAAATACATGAAAAGTTGAATAAAGAAATTATTTGCATAAAAACTCTAAAAAAGTTATACAATCATCATCATAACATATCAATCTTAAGAAGAAATATAAAACCCTAGTTACTTGATTGGGATTTCATCAAACCCTAAGATGGAAATTTTGGCCATGATAGTAGAAGAAATCTCCTTGTTATAACGATTTTGGTTTAGACTGGACCCATTTGTTGCTTTTGGATCCAAGAATCCATGTACTTAACTATTGTTCATTTCTTTTCCATCATAATACTTGTTGAGTGTGGCTATTGGGAGTTTTGGTTGTGTTTGAAACATGTTTGGAAGTCAATTTTTCAAAGAGTTGTTGCCCAGAATTTTGCTTGTTCTCTTGAGCGACCATTCCTGCGCTCGAGCAGTCTTTTATAGTCTACAAAACTACTGAGAGTTTGATATCTTCGCTCGAGCTGTTTTTTTTTGTGTTTGAGTGATCTTTTACAAGTCTGAACTACTGGTAGGGGGTGTAGACCGCCCTGGAACTCCGCTCTCCGCGCGCGAGGGCGCGAATCATTTTGTTCTTAGCTACTACAGTTCAGACTCGTGTCACGGTTCTGAATCTAATCTCACAAGGTGCAATGTGAGACCAATAAATCACCAAAGAGTCCAAAATCTAGCAAATCATTTTGGAAAACTAATTTTATAAAGAAATGCCAAACATGGACTGCTTTGCCAGATACAGAGTCGCCACCTAAATGGTTTATTTTGGGAAAATTTAGGAAACCCTGACTCGTGCCTAAGGCCACATGTCCGTCATCACCAAAGCTGTCTCGGCTCGGGAACTTGGGTATGAGAGGGGAAGGTCATGCAATGAGCACCCCTGCTCGCCCGATCAAAGATCGGCCTTTACTAATATGGTATTTTGTTTTTGAAAACACATGCGTTCTTATTCCGGTTTATTTAGCTAGCTTTACTACGTGATGCGCACATCATACAAGTATAGACTAGATCGCCTAAATTGGAACAAAACATCTCATGTTTGTTTGTTTGAAAATGGTTTGAAAGGTGCTATTCGTAAGTAGGCTAAGACGTAGATTTCGCCACCCTCAAGTGGGCTTAGAAAACATGATTTTGCTACTCTCAAGTGGGCTTAAAATAACACATTTTGATGAATTGTCCCAATTCAAGCAATCCAACCTTCATCCACAGGCATTCATGTAGTTAAACACTTAAGCAGTTAGTCTCATAGCAAGCATGCTATCATGGCAGTCACTTACACACATGCAAGGATGCTAAAGCGTAAACACTCACAGTGCACTCCGAGCCAAAATAGAGAACTAGTTAGAAATCATGCATTATCCTAGTTCATGTTAAGATGGCTAATGCGACACATGCAAAAATGCAGCTAAGATAGGCTCGCTATTCTAAGATGTCATATGAAATACAGCTTGGTTGACATGTATTCAAATTGGAATTGAAATGCAATGCAATTAGTATGATGCGCCGAGCCCGGTGTATGCAATACAGGTGAATGGGTGCATGCATGCGAAACATAAGTATGCTAATGAAATATTTCCTAAAACTAACCATCGTAAGCGGTTAAGTAAAAAGAAGAAAGAAATGGAGGTTGGAAGACATGCATCACACACACGCACGCTTATTACAACAGTTGTGCCCTCTCGACAGAGGGTCCGAATGATAAGCTAACTAGCTACGCTAAGCTAATTAAACTAATTATTACAAACCAAATTAATTAACTAACTTAGCTAATTAATTATTACACAATCGAATTGAAACAAATAGCTATACTAAGCTAAATGAATATTACAAAACCAATCAAATGATTAAGTTGCACGAACTAATCATGAATACTGAAATGGCCTTGCGGGTGATGAAGAGATGCATGCTCAGTCGACTTCGTTCGGAAATCCACCACCGTGCCTTATGTTGCCTCTGTTTGCACTGTTTTAGACTTCTAAAAACTATACCAAACTCCAAGATTCTTCTGATACACCTTATGGACATGCTGAGAGTTCATCGGCCAAGAGGAGTGGCCATCGGCCAAAGAAAATGATCACTGGCCAAATTGATAGCCGATCGGCAAACTAAGATGGCCGGTCGACAGCTCTGATGGTCGATCGGCCAACACTTCCTACAAATTCTCCTTTTGCTGCAACAGAGCACTAAACAGAGGCATGGCAGTGTATTTGCAAGAAAATGTGTGTACCACCACACTCCTTATCATGTTTAAAGCTCAAAGGAGTATAGTGCTCGACTCTCGAGCCACCAATCACGCATCTTAATGCATGATGGCCAAAGAGGCCGAGTTGCACAAATCAATGTCAAATGAATGCACACAAAAACACATAAATGCCTTAACCTCTATCATGCATGATCAAGAGGGTCGGCGACCGAGAAATGAGGCACGTTTCATCATTTCAAGTATGAAATGTCCCTCATTTCTCGTGTTTGGCTTAACACCCAAACCAAACACAATGCAACACAAGTATGCCAAATACAATGCAATACAACAAGCATGCAAAAACCATGCAATGCAACAAGCATGCAACAACATACTATCTAATCAACATGCTAAACATCATGAACATGCAACATGCAAACAACATGAGCATGCAACAATATGCAAACAACTATGCAATGGCAAGGGACATGTAATGCAACACTTAGTGGACTTAAACCGCATATGGACAGACCTGAGAGGGTCCAAAAATAGTGGCCAATAACACCAAAACTAAGGCACCAAAAGGCAAGACATGCATGCACACATATTGGTCCATAAGTTAGGCAATAATGCCCAACCCTTAGAGGCACTCAAAGGGTGAAAGAAGTGGGAGCATGGCAAGTCTATATGCTCTGAAATGTCATGGTAAATGATGCCAAATCATATACATGTCACAAATTAAGCATGCTATGGTGCTCAAAACTCAAAGATAGCAAGGCCAATTGAACTACAACTATGGAAAACATGAAGCATATGGCCAATGCAATCCAAAATAGTCCTAGAGCATGTTAAAATGATGCTAAAATATGTATGGAAGGAAGCCAAAATAAGCTAGCATGGTGAGCATGAAGCATGAAATATGCAAGGCCAAAAGGGAGAATTACACTACACCTACTAGGACCAAGCATGAGATGGCTTCGCCAATAAAAATTAAAGTTATAACATGGCAAAATAACCCCAAAAACATACTAAAATGATAGCTCGCAAGCTTAGGCATGAAGGCATACGCAATGGCTCATGTTTATGGCATAAAGCATGAACCTTCCAAAGTATGGAAAGAGTGATGAATGTGAGTGTATGGCCACACTACATGTACTAAAATCATATTTCGAATGATGCCAAATCATGAAAATAGTCCAAGCAATGCATGTTAGTGGACTCAATACACAAAGCTAACAAGCTGGAATGCACTATGGCTATACAAAACAAGTCATGCATGACCAAAACAATATAAATTAGAGCTTAAGCATGCTAAAACATGGACAAAAGCTTCTTAGAGTTAAGCCTAAAGCATGCTAGAATGATGACCAAAAGCATGATGCATGTTAGGCTATTGAATGGAATTGCACTACAAGTGCAAGGAGCATGCAAGATATGATCAAACCAAGCCAAAACAATGTTATATCATGGCAAAACAAGGCCTAAGACATACTGAAATGGAGCCACAAAGAGGTATAAAAACATGCCAACTTGGTGAGCCATCAACACAAGCATTCAAGAGAAGAGGAGGGGGGATAACCCCCTCCTATTTAAGGCCTCAAAACACACTTTCCACCACTGAAATTCCTCTGGAATTCAGTGGTAGAAAGGCCAAATAAAGGTGAAAACAAAGGCCTAAAGAGATGATTCAAAACAAGGCCAAACAAGGCTCTAAAGGGGGTAGACCACCCCCAACACCAAAGATGCCTTAAACAAACATGTTAAGCACTTCAAAATAAGACTTTTTTCAGTTGAAAGCTAAGCCAAAGGAAGCATGCAAAGTTGGCTAAACAAACTATGAAAATAAAGCTTTAAAGAGGTAAGGGACTCACCCTTGAAGAACCTCTTTAGAACAGCAACTTCTGAGCCAAATAAACCAACTTTGAGAGTCCAAACAAGGTCCTCTAATACCTCATCAACAAAGCAAAGGTGCTCTACTAGGTGTTGTAGTGCAAAAGTGAAGACAAAACACCCTTTAAGGCATAAACTCACACAAATATAGAGAGAGAGAGAGGAAGAAATATTGAGAGACAGAGATATATCTTCTATATCAATTTTTTTTAGAACCTTTGGAAAGGGAGAGGGTTCTCCATTCTTATAGAAAATCAAGTCCCAAGCTTGTTGAGCAAGCTTGGAGCTCGTTAAAATCCATCCATACACATGTATGGAGGATACACCAAGTGACCAACAGCTGGCACCAACTGGAAGAAAAATATCTGCAAAAGCAGAAAAAGGGGTCTCGGCCAAAAAACTGGCCGATCGACCAAAAAAGTGCCGACCGGCCAACACTGATGGCAGATGACAAGAAAACAAGGCCGATGGGCACAAGGCCTGGCCGATGGGTTGTAGAGATGGCCAACAAGCCACCCTCTTCCCTCAGAAACAAAACCACAAGTCCTTGGTCCACAACTAAGCACAAAATAGACAAGTTGAGAGGTTCTAAGGCAAGGCGCGCAGCCGAGACCTTCGGGAACTCAAAATGAACACGAGCATGGATGATCATCGAGTGTTCAAACGATGACGTCCAAGTCTTAAGGACGGTAAAAAATGTGGTGTCTACAGGGGTTATTATGCGCTCGAGTAGTGGTTTTGGTCGCTCGAACGGTGTCACTTATTGTGTCTATCGCTTGAGCAACCATTCTTACGCTTGAGTGTTCTGTGTATATATCAGTCTGAGAGGAAGCTATTCTTAGTCACTTTTTCATCTTTTTCTCTCTCTAAGCATTTCAAAACCTTAGATCCATACACACTCCCTCTCTAGTTCTCATTTCTAGCCCCAAATACTCTCAATTCGTTGGTTTTCTTACCTTAGTCCTTTGAAGTAAAAGATTGAGCACATTGAGGGTTTTGTTTTAATCGGTGAAGTTTGTGTCTTTGGCTCCATCAAGTTCTACTCATTGTCTCCTCTTGCCTTCTACTTTGAGGTAGGGATTCCTTGACTCTTTTATATGATTTTTAGCTTAGTTATTTGTTCTTTGAAAAAGGCTAATGATTTGGGAATTTTTGGAAAAACCTAGGGTTTGAGTTTGAAATCAAAAGAGGGGTTTTCCAAATGGGATCTTAAAAATGGTTGTGGGGATATGGCCGTGGTTGAGCTTTGTTAAAATGATAGATATCTTTTCTTAAAATTGATTTTGTAAGAAAAAGGGGTTTGCCCAAGATTTTGGATAATTGGAATTGTGAAAGAAAAAGAAAAAGAAAAATGATGTTAGGTATTGTGAAATTGGAACAATATTTATGTTGATGATGATGGTGGAGTTGGATATGTAATATCACTCCCATTAGAATTGATGAAATTGTATCTGTGGATTGGAAACTATCATTGTATAGAAATATCTATTTTGGGTTATCGGTGGAGGATAGTCTTGATTGTTGTAGACATTGCATGAGAATTAGGTTAAGTTGAAACTAATTTTTCATACATTGTGCATTGAGCATAATTTCATAATGAATATTGTAAATGTATTGATTTTGAGAAAAAAAAAAAAAAAAGGGTGAATACCGTGGTAAATCTGGTTAGGGGGTGTAGTTGTGGTTTTTATTATGTTGGCCTCTGTGTCCTTGGTGAAAGTCCAGAAACTCGCGCAGTTAGGTGCCGATCCTTTCGATTAGTATTAGTAAAATGGTTTTGGTAGTGCTTGTATAGCCTATTGGCAGACACATACCTAGAGATTCCTAATGTGTTGTATACATTACCCTATTTTCTGTTATAAAATGATTATTTTCATGAATTGATTTATAATCTTGCATTGAATTATTTTGAGATGGAAAATGAGGAAATATTTAATAAATGGCATGCACGTGCATTCACCTTATAATTTTGTTAAGATTCATATATTGTGTTAGAATATCTATACTAGGCTGTGACTCACCCTATGTAGAAAACAACTTTCAGGTGCTGATGATATGCCTCCACCAAAGACGTAGCTTGGGAGGACTTGGAGCTAAGGCTTCATTTTTGGTTTCTTGACGTAATTATTTTTGTTTAAGCCCAAGGCTTTACTTGTATTGAGTTTAAACTGATTTTGTTGTAACCGAGTATCATCTTGGAAAGTTGTATGCATTAGGGCATTTCATTACTTGGTTTTATTTCTCTTTTTACATTTGTATCCATGTCGTATGCTATAGATTCAGAATTTAGGATTGGTGAATATATATTGCATATGTCATCTTTTGTCTTGATCATTGATTTAATGGATAGAAGTTATGAAATTATTGATATCAATTGTAGCATTATTAAGAGTTGGGTCAATGTTAATGACTTCGGGGCGTTACAACTTGGTATCAAAGCACCGGGTTAGAATACTTTGGGATCGTGGGGTGTGGTTTTTACCACAATGGGTTCTCTTGCTTGATAATAATAGAAATAGACCTGGTATGCTATGTGATAACATGCCTATGCGACTAGATGGACATGAGATTTAATTTCTTAGATATTGATTGGGTCTACAAGTTTCTAGAAGTAATGTTAGAAGAGCACTTGATCACTGCTATTTCTAACTAGAACTCTAGCGATGTCGTGGGACGGTTATTATCTAGAAAAGAAATTCGTCTGTGTTTATGTAGTTATGTGCTTAAGTGGAGTGAATTAATTATTTTCCACCACATTAGGACGTGAGTAAATTAGCTTTGACACATTTGTAAATGTGCTAATCTGTTGTGTTACCTTTATTAGGATGTCAAGATATGGTGGTGGTAGGCCTAGACGACAGGAGGTGCTGGTACCGGATGATATTCCGGCGTAAGAGGATGGAGTTGGTCAGGCCAACATGGCTAAGCCAACAAGTCAACAAGCCATAGGCGCTTTGGCCTAGGAAATGGTTGGTGCTTTGTGGGAGTCTATGGACATTCTTAGGGCTAAGAATCAAGTCTAGGCCCATACTGCTGAGACAGGGCCATCTTTTTTAAAGAGTGAGTTCTTCGAGTCAAATCCGGATGAGTTTTTAGGGGATCTGAAGGAGCCACTGAAGACAGATGAGTGGATGGAGTAGATGGTAAAGACATTCGAGATGTTTGGCATCGAGGACGATATGTTGAAAGTGACCTTGGCATCCTTCCAATTGAAGAGAGATGAGGGTCAATCGTGAAAGTATGTGCGTGGGCGTATTGGGGTGAGTTGGGAGGCTTTTGTCAATGCCTTCCAGGATAAGTTCTTATCTTCCACTGTTAGAGAGAAGTTGAGCGATCAGTTCCTGAAGCTCGAGCAGTTGAACATGCCTGTAGCAGAGTTTGAAGTAGGTTTTACTAGCCTCTCTAGGTTTGCACTAGAGCTTGTGGTGACAGAAGAACATCGTTGTGTTAAGTTTAAGAAGTGACTAAGGACCGAGTTCCTTAAGGTGGACACGTCCATGATTAGGGATTACAGTCGCTTTGTGGAGGTGACGACTCATTTAGAGACTGTGATTCAGACAGAGGATGAGAGGCTCTAGGTAGAGGAGTCAAGAGGTTTAAGGAAAGATGGGGGACAACAAGAGGCAGAGCGGTTCTATCCTATAGCAGTCCCAGGCAACACAGTTCAGATCCACCTTTCCTGTATCGAGTTTTGGTTCAAGAAGGAGTAGTTAGGGTGAAATCACTTGCTTTAAGTGTGGTCAGTTGGGCCATAAGTCTCCAGTTTACCCACAAAGAGGAGAAGGGTAGCAGTCTACACCATCTGTAGCTCGTTCACAGAGCCAAAGTCAGCGGAGAGGACAACTGCCTACCTGTTATTAGTGTGGGCAGTCGGGGCACTTGAGGAGGGTTTGCCCTCAGGCAGGTGGCACACCTGGTGTATCTGGTTTGATGCAGACATAGAGCCATTAGCCTACTCAGTCAGTACAGGCCTCGAGGGCCGTTTAGGGAGCCTCTTCTGCTTAATTAGCCTACTAGTCTTATGCTTTGAGTGGTGAGCAGGTGGAGGAGAGACCTACGGGGCGTGTGTATGTTATTACTACGCTAGATTAGTTGGCAGCACCCTCTGTTTTGAGAGGTAACTTTTTGTTATTTAATTTGATTACTTATGTATTGATTGATACTGGTGCATCTCATTCCTTCATTTCATCTTCATTCGCATCAGTCTTGGGGTTAGAGGTGGCTCAGTTAGCTTCTCCACTCAGAGTAAAGTACCGGTTGGGGGTAAGGTTGACTTGGACTGGGAATGTCGTGGTTGTGAGATTGAGGTTGTCGGTCATCGACTTCCTTTTTCTTTTGTATTGCTAGACATGTTGAGTTTTGATGTCATTTCGGGAATGGATTGGTTATCCTTGTACTGAGCTGTTATAGATTGCCATCGCCAGAGAGTTACGTTGTGCACTTCAAGTGGCGATAGTTTTATTTTCTAGGGGACTGAGTTGATAGAGTATTACCGCCAGTGCGTGACCCTCATGGTAGGACCGAGCTTAGTTGTCTTCTTGTATCTTTCTTGGGTAGTGAGAGTGATGTGGTTCGAGTTGAGTTGCCAAGGGTAGTTTGTGAATACCCGGACGTCTTTCCTGAGGATCTTACTAGTTTGCCACCCTATTGGGAGATCAAGTTCTCCATTGACTTAGTGCTTGGCACAACACCAATTTCTATGGCATCGTATAGATTTGCACCTGCCAAGTTGTATAAGTTGAAGATTCAACTCCAAGAGTTGTTAGATAAGAGCTTCATTCGTCCTAGTATATCACCTTGGAGAGCATCGACTCTCTTTGCTAAGAAGAAACATGGCACTTTGTGTCTGTGTATTGATTACCGAAAGTTGAATTGGATGATTGTTAAGAACAAGTACCCATTACCTTGTATAGATGATTTGTTTGACCAGTTGAAGGGATCTTGTTGCTTTTCTAAGATTGACTTAAGATTGGGTTATCACCAGTTAAGGGTGAAGGAGGAGGATATTTAGAAAACAACATTTTGTACGTGGTATGACCACTATAAGTTCTTAGTAATGCCTTTTGGGCTAACTAATGCACCGACTTCGTTCATGGATTTGATAAATCAAAATTTTCATGAATTCTTAGACCATTTCATGGTTGTCTTTATTGACAACATCTTGATCTAGTTCCCCTTCGAGAAGGAACACGAAGAATACTTACGGGTCGTACTTGAGTTGCTTAGAGCCCACCGTTTATATGCTAAGTTCGGGAAGTGCGAGTTCTGGTTGAAAGAAGTTAAATTCTTAGGCCATGTAGTATTTAGGGAAGGGGTAACAATAGACTCTTCTAAGATAGAGGCAGTGCAGGATTGGAAACAACCTAAGAATGCCTTTGAGATTCGGAGTTTCTTTGGCTTAGCAGAGTATTACCGACGTTTTGTGAAAGACTTTTCTAGATTGGCTTCACCATTGACCAGATTGATGAGGAAATGGGTGAAGTTTGTGTGGAGTGAGACTAGTGAAAAATCATTTCAAGAGCTTAAGGTTAAACTCACCACTGCTCTAGTATTGATTATTCTAGAGAGAGGTTTGGGCTATTCAGTTTATTGTGATATGTCTCAAGAAGGGTTAGGTTGTGTATTGATGTAAGAGGGGAAAGTGGTAGCATACAGTTTGCGATAATTGAAAACTCATTAGAGAAATGATTCTACTCACGACCTAGAACTAGTGACAGTGATTTTTGCCTTGAAGATTTGGAGGCATTACTTATATAATGAGAGGTTCGATGTGTTCTCCAATCACAAGAGTTTGAAGTATCTGTTTTCACAGAAAGATTTGAATTTGAGATAGAGGAGATGGATGGAGTTTATGGAGGATTATGACTTTGAATTGCACTACCATCCAGGGAAGGCCACTGTAGCGGTCGATGCTTTGAGTAGGAAGTCTGTAAGCAGTGTAGCTAGTATTGCTATCTACGAATGGGAGATGTTGGGTGCTATTGGAGAGTTTAACTTGCATCTTAGTAAGTCCGTTGAGTTAACTATTTTGTTCACTATAGTAATGCAACCTACGCTAGTGGGCTGAGTTATAGCAGCATAGTAAGGTGACGACAAAATAGAGGCTATTTGAGGAAAGATAGCTAGTGGAAAGGTAGAGAAGGGCTTGAATGTGTATTCTGACTATAGTGTGAGGTATTTGAATTGTCTTTTCATGCCAGAATCTTGTAGAGAGGAAGTGTTCCGAGAGTTTTACCACTCGCGCCTTGCGGTACACCCGGGAGGCACAAAGATGTACTACGACCTTAGCTACTAGTTTTGGTGGAAGGGGATGAAGAGAGATGTCGCCTTCTTTGTTTCGAGGTGCCTTATTTGTCAACAAGTGAAGGCCGAGCACCAGCGAATAGCGAGTTTGTTGCAATCTTTACCTATAGCCGAGTGAAAATGGGAGCATGTCATGATGGATTTTGTTGTGGGTCTTTCGAGGACTCAACGGGATAATGATGCTGTGTGGGTGATAGTTGACCAATTAACTAAATCAGCACATTTTGTATCTATGCGCATGAGTGACTCGGTAGATTATCTTGTCAACCTTTATATGAGGGACATAGTTCAACTTCATGGGGTCCTTATGACTATCGTTTCGGATAGAGATCCTCATTTCACGGCTTGGTTGAGGTAGAGCCTACAGAATGCCTTGGGCACTAGATTGATGTTTAGCACCACCTTTCATCCTCAGACTGACTGGTAGTCCGAACGAACCATTCAAATCTTAGAGGACATGTTTTGGAGTTGTGTTCTTGATTTTAAGGGGTCATGGGAGAACCACTTACCTTTAGTGGAGTTTGCCTACAATAACAGTTTCCAAGCAAGTATTGGTATGCTGCCGTTTGAGGCCTTATATGGCTGATCGTATAGATCTCCAGTGTATTGGGCCGAGGTGGGTGATGCACCTATGTTAGGTCCTGAATTAGTTCGAAAAATGACAAAGAAAGTCGCACTTATTCGTAGGAGAATGGTTTTGGCTCAGAGTCACCAGAAGAGCTATGCCGACCGTAGAAGGAGGCCTTTATCTTTTGAGGTAGGAGATCATTTTAATGATATTTGGAAAGAGTGGGAAGTTGTCCCCTAGATTGGACCTTTTGAGATTCTAGAGTGGATTGGGGAGGTAACTTATCGTTTGGCCTTGCCGCCTTAACTTTTCAGGGTTCATGGCGTGTTTCATATTTGTATGCTCCGGAAGTACGAGCTAGATCCTTTACATGTGTTAGATTAGACCGAGTTGGAGGTAGATGAGGATGCCTCGTATGAGAAGAGACCAATACGAGTTTTATACTCTTGAGACCAAGTTTTGCAAGGCAAGACTATTCTATCAGTTAAGGTGTTATGGCGACACCACGGGGTTGAGGAAATGACTTGGGAACGTGAGGCCGAAGCCTATGAGAAGTATCTGGACTTATTTGTTAATATTTGAGACTTGTGTTGGAACTTTCACGTATGTTGTAATATATATATTGAACATTGTATATGTTTCGGAGATTTGAATGGTAATTATTAATGTTGAAACACTCGATGCATCCTTGCTACAAGTCTGGATGGCATATGGTTGATTTTATTTCAAGGTTTGTTATTGATTTTAAATTTCAGGGACGGAATTCCTTAAGGGGGAGATTATAACGATTCTGGTTTAGACCCAACCCATTTGTTGCTTTCGGATCTAAGAATCCATGTACATAATTGTTGTTCATCTCTTTTGCATCATAATACTTGTTGAGTCTGGCTATTGGTAGTTTTGGTTACGTTTGAAACAAGTTTGGAAGTCAATTTTTCAAAGAGTTGTTGCCCAGAATTTTGCTTGTTTGCTCGAGCTGTCTTTTACAGTCTGCAAAACTACTGAAAGTTTGATATCTTCTCTCGAACGGTCTTTCTTGCTCTCAAGCAATCTTTTATAGGTCTGATATACTGGAAGGGGGTCATTGTCCGCTTGAGCAGTGGTTTTGGTTGCTTAAGCGGTGTCACTTATTGTATCTATCGCTCGAGCGACCATTCTTGCACTCAAGAGGCCTGTAGGTATATGAGTCCGGGAGGAAGCAATTCTTAGTCACTTTTTCATCTCTTTCTCTCTCTAAACATTTCAAAAGCCTAGATCCATACACACTCTCTCTCTAGTTCTCATTTCTAGCCCCAAATACTCTCAACCGGTTGGTTTTCTTACCCTAGTCCTTTTAAGTAAAAGATTGAGCACGTCGAGGGTTTCATTCTAATTGGTGAAGTTTGTGTCTTTGGCTCCATCGAGTTCTACTCATTGTCTCCTTTTGCGTTCTACTTTGAGGTAGGGATTCCTTGACTCTTTTATATGATTTTTAGCTTAGTTATTTATTCTTTGAAAAAGGTTAATGATTTGGGAATTTTTAGGAAAACCTAGGATTTGAGTTTGAAATCAAAAGAGGGGTTTTCCAAATAGGATCTTGAAAATGGTTGTGGGGATATGGCCATGGTTGAGCTTTGTTAAAATAATAGATATCTTTTCTTAAAATTGATTTTGTAAGAAAAAGGGGTTTTGCCCTAAATTTTGGATATTTGAAATAATGAAAGGAAATGGAAAATAATGTTAGGTATTGCAAAATTGGAACAATGTTTATGTTGATGATGATGGTGGAGTTGGAAATGTAATATCACTTCCATTAGAATTGATGAAATTATATATGTTGCTTGGAAACTATCTTTGTATAGAAGTATCTATTTTGGGCTATCGGTGGAGGATAGTCTTAATTGTTATAGACATTGCATAAGGACTAGGTTAAATTGAAACTAATTTCTCATACATTGTGCATTGACCATAATTTCATATTGAATATTGTAAATGTATTGATTTTAGAAAAAATGGGTGAATACTGTGGAGAATCTGGTTAGGAGGTGTGGTTGTGGTTTTTATTATGTTGGCCTATGTGTCCTTAGTGAAAGTCCAAAAATCCGCGCGATTAGGTGTCGATCCTTCTGGTTAGTACCAATAAAATGGCTTTGGTAGTGCTTGTATAGCCTACTGGCAGACACGTATCTAGAGATTCCTAGTGTATTGTATCCACTGTCCTATTTTTGTTATAAAATGATTATTTTCATGAATTAATTTATAATCTGGCATTGTATTGTTTTGAGATAGAAAACAAGGAAATGTTTAATAAATGGCATGCACGTGCATTCACCTTATAATTTTGCTAAGATTTATATACTGTGTTATAGTAGCTTTACTAAGTTGTGGCTCACCTTATGTAGAAAACAACTTTCAGGTGCTGATGATATGCCTCTACCAAGGGCGTAGCTTAGGAGGACTTGGAGCTTAAGGCTTCATTTTTAGTTTCTTGATGTAATTATTTTTGTTTAAGCCCAGGACTTATTTATATTGAGTTTAAACTCATTTTCTTGTAACCAAGCATCGTCTTGGAAAGTTGTAACCATTAAGGTATTTCATTACTTGATTTTGTTTTTCTTTTTACACTTGTATCCGTGCCATATGCTATAGATTTAGAATCTAGGATTGGTAAATATATATTGCATATGTCATCTTTTGTACTAATCAAAGATATAATGAATAGAAGTTATGAGATTATTGATCAATTGTAGCTCTATTAAGAGTTGGGTTAATGTTAATTATTTTGGGATGTTATATTGTTGTTTGGTGATTCCATCTTTCAATCTTTGCTCCGCTCTTTGATTTTAGTTTCGAATCGTTTTCCTTGTTCTTTCAACCAAAAATAAGCTTTCCAAAAGTCCCCTTCAAAAGAACCCAGCCTATAAGGCCCCTGAATTTTGTATTTCCATTAAGGTCCTTACTTTTGAATTATTTTAATAAAAACCCTCGATTCCTTATTTACTTGCAATTTGAACCCTAGAATCAAAAACGCATCTTGATTGGAACCATGCAAACCCTAATCGATGTCGGTAATTTAGGAATCACTTCTAATACCCTAATATTAATTAATTAACTTCTAAATTATAAATTGGTCATTCAAAATCCTAGGTTTCCAATTTTCTTTATATTTGTTCAATTGATCGTCTTTTAATTTGAAAACGAGAAACCCAAACTGAATGATTTTTTCTAACCCTAATTTAATTAAACATTACACTTAAATGGATTTTTCAATTCATAAATTAAGTCTTAGCCCTTACATTTTATTAGTTTTACACATTGACCCCAACTAGTATCATTATATACATACTTGTACCATTTCTTAAACAATTAATTTTGTACACAAAATATCTTCAAAATAAATACAATTTGTACACACACACACACACACACACACAAAGAGAGAGAAAGAAAAGAAATCTTCCCTAAATCACCATCAAATGGCCGGCCACCTAGGGCATACAAAATTGATGTCCTTTCGAAAACAACAAACTTGATTTTAGGAAGAAAATGTTGACTAAGTACCTTAGTACCCCTAAAACTTGGAACCTTGTTTGTACCTCTAATTTCATCCTAACTAAATCCATAACTACATCATGTTTAACTCTCAATTAGGGCCATAATCATCCTTCATTCCATTAAATTCCAATTAAATACAAGTTTATTTTACTCAATTCCAATCAATGGGCATTTTAGAATTTTCATACCAATTTTTCTATAAATACACCACACCCCCCTTGCATTTTCTTCACAACACAAGCCCTTACACACTCACACACACCCACAACAATAGAGGGAGCAGAGGAAGAGAGAAAGCCTTGGTGTTGAGGGAAGAAAAATGAAGGAATTCTCGAGCAAACATTTCACTAGGCATTCAAGTAAGCCACAATACAACCCTCACTTTTATTTTATCATTCAAATACATAATATTACAGGTTTTAAGTATCATTTTCAGATATGTATTCATGATGTTCTTGTGTTTGAATAAAATAAATTGAGCTTTGTTTTCTTTCTTACTTGTATTTTCTCTTAAAATGAAACAAGGTTATCCTTTTTTATCCACTTCTTACATTATTTCCAAAGGCATACATTCAATAGAAAAATCTGAAGTAATTATATATTATTTAACATGTTTTCATCATAATAGAAGTGGAAAATTACTCATGGTTGCCCTCTTTTTCTATTACTCGTCTCAATTCAAGTTTGGTGCTTGAAAGACTAGTATTTTCAGCCCAATTTCAAAAATTATACAAAAATGCATAAAAATCCTCTTGACCTCATTTTTATGTCAAAACCTTCCTTAAAGTGTTGTATTTCAAGTAAAAATAGTTTTATCGAAAGAGAGTGAGATTTTCGTAATAGTTGATGAATCTGAATAGCGCTAGAGTATTTCTTTAATAATTAAAAATCTAGAAAATATATCACATTTTTGAAAAATGATCTAGAAAACTAGATAAAATTATCTACAAACCATGGAAAGGCCGAATTCGGAAAAAATTTGGAAAATATCCTTTAGATTGTGATCTTTAAAGTGTATCTAATCTGGAAATTTATATTTGTTGAAGATGTCATACTTCTAATTTCATGAATGTGCTTTTTTTCTTTTGTTTGGGCCATAGTATGATATTTACATTGTTGTGCTTAAATTTCTTTATTACAGTACTTTGATGATGCTCATACTTGTATAGAAATTATTGTCTCAATAGCTTGTTCTAACCCTAACTTCAAATATCTAACGTAAGGGGAAACTAAATGGGGTGGTGCAACATCGCCTCGGGAGGGTACTCACGCGCTAAACAGTTCAGGCCTCCATCTTTTTGATCTATTTTCACGAGTGCAATGTAAAACATAGATGAGAGTCCAAATCCTGCAACTTTTATAGAAAATCTATTTTATTGCAAAACCTTTGCTAGAAATAGACTGTGTTATCAGATCTTAGAGCTACCACCTAATATTTTGAAAAATTAGGAAACCTGTGACTCGTGCCCAGGCCATTGTTCAACGTAACTAAAGACGTATCGATTCAGAACCTTCGGTATGAGAGGGGAAATTCTTTAATTTAGCACTCCTGCTCACCCGATCAATATTCGGCTCTACTAAACCATGATATGAATTTTATTAACTTTATATGTTCATGTTCCAATTATTAGTAATCCTAAAAATTACTATGTGAAAACAAACAAGTATAGACTGTGTCATTCATTTTGGAACAACTTGATTGCATATATTTTGAAAAAGTTTGTATAATGTTCAACTAAACAAAAATTGAGCTGAGAAACACGAAAATCGATATTATTCCAAATTAAACAATACAACCTTCATCTACTGGCATTCATAGAGATATATCAAATAAGCAAATAGCCACATGGTAAAATGCTAAACTTAGTAAGGAAAACACATACAAGCAGGATGCAAAGCATAAAAACTAATATATTTACTAACATCCCGTGAACAACTACAAAACAAAGTTAGTAAAACATGCATGATCTTATATACAAAATCCTAATGCAATTCACTTATGAAATGCAACTAAAGATTCGGCTAATATATGACATGTGAATCATCTCAAGAACATGAGGTAGCACACATAATCACATAAGAATTGATTAAATCCAAAAATGTAAATTTAGCCGAATCTTAATGCGTGAAACATGGATGCAAATCATGGATATGATAAAAAGCAAAATATGATGTTTATGTACAAATAAATAAAGCAAGTAAAAGAACCGGATAAAAAGAAACGATGGTGGAGCATTATTCTATCACAGAATAATTACAAAATCAAATAAAATACGAGTGGGGGAGAAATGATTATAACAACATAAACAAATCTCACAAATCTCTCAAATTAAGAATAAAAAAGAAAGATGCCTCGGAAATGGTTTTGTTCGTTGGTGGAAGACTGCTCTGTTTCACCTAGAAAAAAATCATTGGGAATTCCTATTTTTCAAGCAAGAAGACCAAAACAAAGCAAACAAAATCTTTTCAACAGACATTATGTAATACATACAAAAAAAAAAAAAAAAAAAAACCTATCAAATGAAAAATCTAACAAATATTCATCGTGAATTATCTTCTTTAGCCAAAATTAAAGCTTAATCCGAAATTCTTCAAAATTTGATTAGAATTTCACCATTCTGATTTCACAGTTTTGTCTGGAACAGTCTATTTAGCTAGGACCAACATTCGCTGTACTTTTTGGGGCCTTATCTAAATCCATGAGAATGACTGCTACTCTTGACTAGATAGACGTGATGATGTAGGGACTCATCTAATTGGGTCTGAATATGCCCATATTCAGCACTAAATCTTATTCTCTTAGATTCCAAGATTTGGCAATCCTACATTGATACTTTATCCTTAGCATCTACCCCTTGTGGACGTAGGTCATTTTCCAAAATGGCGTGATACCAAGGATTTTCATCTTGAACCTCTTGTGGCACGGCTATCATTTGCTTTATGGGTATTGAATGCATTTTGACCCTGATCCGTATATCCACTATTAAAGCTAGGGTTGTCAAAGAGTTAGCAAACCAGTTATTTGTTCTGACTAGGTGGGTGACTAAGTTTGAATCCCTGATCACATCCAACCTTATTGCCTCTAGTTTCAAGGTTGCTTCCAACCCAGTTGTATACGCCTCATATTCTGCTTGATTTTCGACCACTTTGAATCAAAGTTTGAAAGCTAACAACTTAAGCCTCAAGGTCTAGCAGGATCCTGTGCTATACAATCTCAAGATCAATTCCAAGCATGTCTTCATAAGACCACGCAAATATATTTTTTGAAATCTTTTAATAAAGTGACTAGTCGCTCGTGTTCCTCTAAAGACAAAAAGGAACCAATCTAGAATAAGTGAGGATCCGTCTCAGTACCCACATTAACAGAAATAATCTCATCCATTAAAGGCTTAGCACACCTCTTTTTCTCTCAGTCAATCAAATTTCAAATCCCTAGGAAACTTTTTCCTCTTCCTTTTCGTCAAAGTTTTGGAAAAAGTTTTAAAAATTTTGGTCAATGCAATGATTTACAATTACAGAGAAGTAGGTGAAAATTACTGCATCTTTTATTCAGAACTTTTGGCTCAATGGTTGAAGCAGACTCGAAAGCAAAGTGAAAAGATGGATGCAAATAGGACAGTGATGTATGGGTTATCACCTTCAAAATCACTAGACTCTGACTCACAAGATTGACTCAATCTTGATTCCAGCTCCACAGACTTGGTGGAATCAGACTTATACTTAACACCCAATTCAAAAAGTAAAATGAAATCATTCTCAAGCTAATTACAATGCTTGCCATCCATCACGTCTGGAACGAAATTTGTGCAATCAGCAGGTGGTTCATCTCTAATCATAGAAATAGTCATATTATCCCCCAAGTTCATTGATCCAACATCAGTAGACTTTGTGGATTTTTGGGTGGGTTGATTACCTTGTTGTTAATTAGATCTTTAATTTCATGGCGAAGGCGAAAACAACGGTCAATATCATAGCCATGTTGCTGATAGAAGGCACAACACTTAGTAGAGTCATGCCTGGCCGAAAGGCAATCAGGGAAAGGTCTAGGGTCAAGAGGTTTGAGATGGCCTTTTTCGATGAGGATTTGAAGAGCTTTGGACAGAAGCATGTAGAGAGGATTGAAGCTGCAACTACCAGTCTTAGAAGTATTGATAGAGGGGTTGGCGGGTGTTAACTGAGTTAGGAGAAGTCTTATAGGTTTAGGATTGGAGCTGGGAGGGGTGTTTCTAGTAAGACATCTATTTTTATGGCTTAACCCCTGATTCAAAGTGCCCTAAACTTGAGTGACAAAAGTTTCATCCGCAGTCTTTTCAACAACTATAAGGACTTGTTGTTTGTTCAAGCCTTTGATCGTCAAAGTCTCAATAGCCCATCAGAGATGTGCATAAGGATCAATACTTGCCCCGACCTCATACTTGCTACTTGCTTCAGCTTTATTAAGGGATTGTGTGGCTATATCCCGGGAAGACATGATATCACCCAGGCTTAAGATGGCTTCAGGTTAGCTCATTCTAATTTTAGCTTGCCCCAAGATTGGAGAGCTTTTTGGCGTATATTTTTGGCATGTGATGTGGTCAATGATGGAGCCAAGATTCCAAAGGTTAAATCTGCCACAGTTCTCTGAAGATCCTTAATCATGCTTGTGGGCTTACCTTTTTCTGCGCCGCCACCTTTCGGAAAGGGTTTGAAAAGAAGGCCTCACAGTTCGGACTCCCGCAGTTCTGAATCTAGTCTCACAAGGTGCAATGTGAAACTGATAAACACCAAAGAGTCCAAATCCGGCAAATCGTTTTGGAAAATTGATTTTGAATAAAAAAAAGTGCCAAAATTGGACTGCTTTGCCAGATACGGAGTCGCCACCTAAATATTTTGTTTTTGGAGAAATTTAGGAAACCTTGATTCATGCCAAAGGCCACGTGTCCGTCATCACCAAAATTGTCTCGGCTTGGGAACTTAGGTACGATAGGAGAAGGTCCTGAAATGAGCACCCCTACTCGCCTGATCAAAGATCGGCTTCTACTAATCATGATATGTTCTTTTATAAACATTATGTTTTCTGATTCCGGTTATTAAACTAGCTTTACTATGTGACGCACACAAGCGAGTATAGACTATAACTCATGTTTGTTTACGAATATGGTTTGAATTTGCCACCCTCAAGTGGGCTTAAAGATGCGATTTTTCCACCTTAAGTGGGCTTAAAACATGATTTGCCACAACAAAGTGGGCTTAAAACTTATATTCGTTGAATTGTTCCAATTCAAACGATTAAGCCTTCATCCACAGGCATTCATGCAGTTTAGCATTTAAGCACATAGCCTCATGGCAAGCATGCGAATCATGGCAATATGGAAATCACACTCATGCAAGTATGCTAAAGCATAAAACTTACCGAGTACTCCAAGCCAAAACAAAAACTAGTTAGGAAATGCATGATCCTAACTATACAAGATGCCTAATGCAACACATGCAATATGAAATTAATAGGCTTGGCTACTAATATGGCATACGAAGCAACATGAATAACATGCTTTTAAACACGTATTCAAAGAAGTGTATTGAAATAGTAATGCAGTTTGAATGATGCGCCGAGCCTCGGTGCATGCAAGACAAATGAATGAATGCAAACATGCGAGCATAAGGTATGCTAATTGAAAATGTCCCTAATCTAACCATCGAAAGCGATTAAATAAAAGGGAGAAAGACGTGGGGTTGGAAGACATGCACACACGAACGCACACTTATTACAACATTATGTCTTCGCGAAGGAGGGTCCAAATGAATAAGGGCTAAGTTAATTAGGCTAATTAGACTAATTATTACAACACTTAACTAATTAGCAACTAATTAATTAAAACAACATGCACACTGACTAAACATGCAAGACATTAAACTATACTGCCACAACTCTGCCTCAAGAATTGGAAGGTGCATGTACACGGTTTTCGCCCCGAAAAGCCACCGTTTTGCTCTTGAGAGGCTCTGTTTGCAGGGTTGAACATACTCTAGAATCTTTCTGCTCTACCTTACCAAATACTTGCTGAGGGTTGCACTAGTGACCTACCGGTCATAGAAGGTTGCTGCCGGCCCCCTACAAGCCAAAAAGGTGTTCTACCGGCCAAAAATGAGGCACTGCCGGCCACTGGTAAGGCATTGTCGGCCACTGATGCTCTGAGTCATCACACTGCAATAGAGCACAAACAAAGCAAAAGGAAGGTTTTTCCAAAGGTTTATTTGTACTGTGCCCCTCCTTATCATCTCAAAACCTCAAAGGAGTGGCACACTTGGATCCAAAATCACCAACCAAGCATTTTCAATGCATGATGGCTAAGGAACCAAGGAGTACAATTTCATTGTATGCAAAAAAAAAAACAAGACTCAAGACCATCACCTTATCATGTGTGATCAAAGGCAATGGAGACCAAGGAGATTGGTTCATTTTATCACTTTGAGTATGAAATGCTCTAATCTTCCTTGTGTTCAGTATAACGTCCGATTGAACACATGCAATGCAACACAATATGCTTATCTTGCTCAAGTTTTACTTATCACTTTTGTTTATTCATTTTAATTACCGATCCATTCTTTAACCGGTTAAGTCTAAGGTGAGTGTCCTCTAATGAGAGAGATGTCAACCAAGGAATGACTTAAGGCAAAAGAGAGGTCATGCCTTTAGTTAGTAGAAACCCCCAAAAAAGGATTAAAACCATTGAGCACGAACCTCGATCTCAAGCTTAAACACAACCCGAAGGCTAAATAACCCTCAAATAAAATGAAAAAGTGATGAAATAAGGGAGGTTGCAGAGATTGTATGTGCTGGAATTAGGATGCAAAAAGCACTAAAACATGCTTTCAACTCACAAGAATGATGATCAAAGCATTAAAATATCAAACTAATGAAAGAAATTGCACTATAACCATTCAAGGCAAAGCTTAAGGGACTTAACCAGCCCCAAATAGAGGTAAAACAAGTTAAAACAGTAGCAAAAACATGCTGAAATCAAGTCACAAAATGCTAGAAAAACATGGACACGTGTTAAGCTATCTACGCATGCAAACAAGACACAAGGAGGGGAGGCTAACCCCTCTAATTTTGGATTTCAAAGCAAAGTTTTTGCCACTAAAATAACTCTGATTTTCAATGGTTAAGAGGGCCAGAAAGTTTGATTTAAAAGCTTTGAAAGATGGCACAACAACTTAACAATCAAGCAACAAGAAGGGTGAACCACTCCTAACTCCAAATAAACCTCTAACTACCATTTTAAATCATAAAAAAATAGAGATTTTAGAGGTCAAAACCAGACTTAAAATAGTATGTAAAGATGGCAAAACAAGTATTCAAATAAAGCTCAAAACACAAGTGTTCTACCTCTTGAAGACAATATGCAATTTAGGCACCAAAGTCAAGCCAAATCAAGCCAAAATTCACTTCTAGAGCTCAAGAAGGACCTCAAGAGACTTCAGCTCCAAGGTGAGAGTGTTTGGTTTAGGGTTGATGTGCAAAAGTGTAGAGAAACTAAACTTAAGACACAAAATAACAAGAGAGAGAGAGAGGAATTCTAGAGAGAGAGAAATTTTTTTGTCTTCAAAATTTTCTAACCCCTCCACATGCAAGAGAGGGCTTCTATATATAGAAAATACAAAATCCCCTCATAAAGATCCATCCACACATGTGTTGGAAGATGCTTCAATCTGTGCAAACAGTTGGCACAAAATATCAGAAAATATCTGTTGAAACACTGCTGGCCGGCCGGCCACCAGTGATGGCTGGCAAGGGTTTATTAGTGGCCGACCAGGCACATCAATGGCCGGTAGCCCTCAAAAATGGCCGGCATGCCATCACCAACCTCAATCTGAAAGGACCTAAGCATGGTCCAAAAATGGGGCAAGAAGGATACAGGGTTTGGAAAACTCAAACCTGTGGCGTTCTACCGCGGACTTTAAGCACTCAGTGAGCAATCAGACTCGCCACTGGTTATACCTGCAAGATCATCCAAGTCTTAAAAGGCCGTCAAAAATAGGGTGTCTACAATGCTTAACATCTCAAGAGTAGTGGGTTTGGCCATTGGTGCCCTTGGTGTATTTGAACCAAATTAGTCTTGATGGATTGATTGCGCTGGGCTCTTTTTGAGTGGGCTGGACTTGAATTGGGCTATTTTGGAGTTTAATTTTTGGGGTTTGAGAGAATTGAGGTTCAGGTGCATCCATCATACATATGTCAACGCTTTTTGGAATGAACACTTCAAGCTTGGGTAAATGGATTGGAGTGATATATATGGTGGGGTTGTAGGTCGATGGCAGTGTATGGATTAGGTTGAGGTGTGAAGGTAATGCATTGGTGGTGACCTTAGACCTTTGGGGTTGAGGTGGAGTTATGGTTTCATTATCGATGAGATCCTTAATTGCATGACATAGGCAAAAACAACCATCAGTCTCATGACCATGTTGTTGGTGAAAGGCGCAGTATGTAGTGGTGTCATGTTTGGTTGAGAGAGGATTTGGAAGAGGTCGAGGGTTAAGGAGCTTGAGGTGCCCCTTTCTACTAAGATTTCCATGGTGTAGGTAAAAGGCATATAGAGAGGATGAAAAGTTCTTTTAGGGTTTCGGGTGGAATTACTTATTTATGCGCCAGTATTGGCAAAGGGATTGGCTAGTGTGGCAGTGGTAGCAATGACTATGTTGACTTTTGAGGGTATACATTTGGCAATTGTGCTACTACTAAGAGCAACCTTGGAACTGTGAGGAAATGTTTTTCTTACAAGCTCATTTTCTTCTACAATGATCCCTTGTCTGATGGCATCCTCAATTTGAACCCTAATTTCATGGAGATTCTTCAAGTTAAAGAGGGGAAGAACTGTCATCTTTTGCAGTAATCTTCCATGCAGGTTTCTGACAACCATACAGACTTGATCTTTCTCCAAGGGTCAATTTATATCATGGTTGCCTTGGCGCTCCATCTGGTGATGAAGGCCACAAAACTCTCATTGGGCTCTTGATGGGTCGCTTCCAACTCCTGGGTAGTCACTTCGATTTGAGTGTTGTATGCATATTGGGTAATGAAAGCCTCAGCTAATTCTTCTCAACTATGTTTTACTGAGTCTTCTTGCTTGGTATACCAGATGACAGCCACTCTTGACAGAGTTCACCTGAATAGAGATAATTTTTGAGGACGGGTCAAACCCATAGGCTTCAAGACAACAAAAAATAGGTGAATATGCACCATAGGATCACCAGATTCATCGAATCTATCTATATGCGGCATTTTGAATTGTTTGGGTAATTTTATGGCTATTCCGTATACTCATCTTCGATGTCTGAGATGGAGTTGATCCCTTGTAACCTTTTGAACATCTTTTCCAGCTTGGCTAGTTTTAGCATAGTCTGATCAAATTCATTCATGTCCATGGGAAAACGTTCTCCAGTTGGTTATGGAAGGGGAAAAGGTCCTTCCAAAGGTTGTGCGGGAACCCTCAAGTCTTCTTGCAAGTTGGGCTCAGGAAGTTCTTCTACTGGCTGAGGTGGATTTGGAATTGCATGAGTCACTGGAGGTGGTTTGGTAGTGGACACCCCAGATGGGCATCACAATTCAGCGAGAGCATCATCGTGGGTGGCAACTGTTTTGGCAATGGCATCCATGCTTCGTTAAATAGCCAAAAGCATGTCTAATATATTCTTTGGAACTTGGGCCATCACTGATTCTAGTGAGTTGAGTGGGGATGATCTAGCTGGTGAAGATGGGGTACTCTAGACTGTTGATAAGGTTTTCGCTCTTCTTCTTTGTGTAACCGGTGGTAAAGAAACCAACACTAGTTGCCCTTGAATCAAATTTGTGATTTTACATAGTCTGCCAGCACGAGTCAACAAAACTTGGGGGATATTAGAACGTTCCGAAGCTATAGTGCTACGATTTCCTAGGAAAAAAAATAAGACGTCCAACTAGAATTTTGATAGCATTCTGACTCAACTGATCATTATGTATCATGCTAAAACACTGAATTCAACCCCTCAAAATAAAATGCCTGAACCACTGCTCAAAATTTTGAGACCCTTAGATCCCACACATTGCACATAGCAGGAAAGAAAACAAACACCCCTATGGAGGGTAAAGTTATCCTGTCTTAGCTTTGACATGATCAAGGGTTTCACTATTCAAACAAGTGGCGTCATACATTCTAGAATGGGGTAGCATCCTGCCCTAATTTTGAAAGTTACTAGAGTTTACTATATGCACTAGGTTAGTCTTGGTCAAAAAGGGTACCTCAACAAGACATTGATGTACCTACCCAGTCTGTCATCTATAAGTGAACGGCGGATCAAGTGGTATGGTGGTGATCCAGATACAAGGCTTGTGCTCCCACCATGACAGAGCCCATATTCGTCTATCCACCCGAAGTCAAATAGCAGCCTAGGATAACAGGTGACGAGCACAAGACTTAAGCACACCTATGCAAGAAATGTAATGAACATATAATTGAAAATAAAAATCATATCATGGAGTTTGAGACAAGGTTTCTTAATATCCCCATCAGAATTGCCAGAAACTATAATATCGCCCTGGGAGGGTATCCGCATGAGCTAAATAGTTCGGACCCTCGATCTCTTTGATCTAGTCTCACGAGTGCAATGTGAAATATAGATGAGATTCCAAATTTGGAAAAATTTTATAGAAAATCCATTTTTTTGCAAAACCGTTGCCAAAAATGGACTACATCATCAAATCTCAGAGTCACTACCTAATATTTTGAGAAATTAGGAAACTCGTGACTTGTGCCAAGGCTGTTGTTCAACGTAACCAAAGATCTCTCAGTTTGGAACCTTAGGTATGAGAGGGGAAGGCCTTTAGTTGAGCACCCCCGCTCACCCGATTAAAGATCGACCTCTACTAAACCATGCTATAAATTTTATTAACTTTATATGTTTATGTTCTAATTATTAGTAATCCTAAAAATTACTATGTGAAAGCAAACAAATATAGACTGTGTCATTCATTTTGGAACAATTTGATTTCGTGTATTTTGAAAGAGTTTGAATAATGTTCAACTCAATAAAAATTGAGCCGACAAACACGAAAATCAATATTATTCCAAATTGAACAACACAACCTCTATCTATTGGCATTCATAGAGATATATCAAATAAGTAAATAGCCACATGGTAGAATGCTAAACATAGTAAGAAAAATACACACAAGCTGGATACAAAGCATAAAAACTACGGGTGTTCAGCAGATATTTCGATCCGCCCAAACCGACCGAATGAAACCGATCCACCGCATTTTGGATGGATACGTAATGACGAGTGGACGGTTGCGGATTATTTTTTTTCTAATCCACAAAGTTTTGGACGGATGGCGGATTTAAGGTTCTTTTGGCCGCAACCAAACTGTTAAACCGCGAGCACCCCTAGTAATTTGTAAGACTTTGTATTTTCAATTTGTTTAGATATTTTGTTTGTGTTTTCAATTGAAAAAGAGTTTAGATATTCTGTTGTGTTTTCAATTTAGAAATCCTTTTATCAAATGGCAAGTGTTGATATTTGATATTTTTGTGTGGAAAATATAAGGCTTAATTTTGTTATTTTTTTAAAAAATCAAATTAAATAGTTTTTGAATAAAAAAAAAGTAGTGAAATAGTTTTGATAATGCATGGTTTTCTTATATGTATTTATTATTGGTATTTGACAATTTACTTGATAATTTTTTGATTATGTCGAGTTGGATTGTTATCTAAAAAAAATGTCGACAAGTTGTTGTATTATGTTCGAAATTTGTAAAAGTTTAAACCACCAATTTGCCAATCTGTTCAATTCGCATTCGCCAATTCGGTGGACAGATACGGATTGACTTTTTCCAATCTGCCAATCCAGCAGACGGATGGCGGATTGGAGGTTCCCTGGCCGCAACTGAACCACGAACACTCCTAATAAAAACTTATATATTTACCGACGTCCCTCGAAGAGCTACAAAACAAAGTTAGTAAAACATGCATGATCTTATATACAAAATCCTAATGCAATTCACTCATGAAATGCAACTAAAAATTCGGTTATTAATATATGACACGTGAATCATCTCAAGAACATAAGGTAGCATACATAATCACATAAGAATTGATTAAATCCATAAATGTAAAGTTAGTCGAATCTTAATGCATGAAACATGGATGCAAAGCATGGATATGATGAAAAACAAAATATGATGTTTGTATACAAATAAAGAAAGCAAGTAAAATAATGGAATATAAAGAAGCGGGGTTGGGGAATTATTACATCACCAAATAATTACAAAACCAAATAAAATACAAGTGGGGAAGAAGATATTATAACAAGACAAACAAATCTCACAAATCTCTTAAATTAAAAATAAAACAAAAAAATGCCTCAGAAATGGTTCTGTTCGCTAGTAGAAGATAATTTTGTTTCACCTGGGAATTCCTCTTTTTCACGTAAGAAGACCCAAACAAAGCAAATAAAACCTTTCCAAAAGGCATTTTATAATATATATTTATATATAAATAAAAAAAAAACTATCAAATGAAAAATCTAACAAATATTCATCATGAATTATCTTCTTTAGCCAAAATTAAAGCTTAATCCAGTAATCTTCAAATTTTGATTAGAATTTCAACATTTTGATTTCACAGTTGTGTCTAGAACGGTCCATTTATGTAGGACCAACCTTCGCTGCACTTCTGAGGGCCTTACTGAAATTCTTCCTTGAAAGCTGGGCCACATCATAATTATCTAAAAATTCTTGGCCAAAGTGCAATTTTCAAAACTCAGAGAATATTCTGTTAACATCAAGAAATATTCTATCCACCATGACTAACACCAAATGAAACTCAAAGAAAAGCTGGTGAAAGGGTTTAAACCCCTGTTGTTGGTTTCAACACCATGAATTCTAACCACTCTGCCGAAGCTAGTCCTTGTATAATGTTTCCCCTCAAATGATATTTAAGTACTAAAGTTAGCAGGAATGCAGCAAAGGAAGAAGAGCTTCTGGCAACGTTTATTTTTCTTCTTACCTTTCTTTTCTCTTTATTTATTTATTTTTATAATTATAAATATAATATAGTTAATAAATAATATATATATATATGATAGAGATGTGCGTGGTTTCACTCACCATTGTATCAAAAATATATAATATAATATAATTAGTATAGTAATTATATCGGTCAACCATCTTTAGCAACTCAAATATCACATATTTAAAACAAGAGAAATAGAAAGAAAATAAATGAGAAAATTGCGAAATTTCACCTTTGGAGGAAAGAGTGAATTTTCTGATTATCAAACTTTCTTCTTTACACCCTTACACGGTTATATTGTATGCTTTGGAATCTAAATAAGAAATTTCAAATTTTAGCTTTAGTGGTGTTTTTGGATGGTATGACAGTGAAGGTGGTATATCAGTGAAAGGTATAAGAAGAAAGCAATTTTGACAAAACAAACTCTCTCTGTTTGAAAAAAACAATGATCCTCTCCTTTGAAAATCAATTCCTTTTTCTCCCAAACTCTTTTTGTTTCTCCTCTCTCTCTCTTCGTTTAGCCCCTTCCTCTTTCATTTGTTGGCCTAATCTATATATACACAACCACTAGCCACCCCTTCTAAAAGAAATCCTATCGAATTGATATATAATAATAATAATAATAAAAACAATCTGTAGCAACACTCCCCCAAATGAATTATTGAACTCTTGGATTCTTCAACCAAACAACTCAATAATGCCTCCACTTTTTGAAAAGCCAATCCCTCTTTTGAAAACAAATCCTTATCATCTTCTTCTTCTTTTTTTAATTTTTTTATTTTAAATATGATAATATGTATATATATATGTAAGTGGTGGTGCGACGCCTTGATAAGATATAATAATAATAAATATACATATATATATATATATATATATAAGTGGCTGGCACTATTGTTGAAAGAAAAAAAATATATATATATAATACTAATAATAATAATAATAAAAAGAAAAGAAAGTGGAGAATGGATGATTTAATACAATTTGGCTAAAATGGGTATGAGGCTGGAATTAGAGCTTAAATCTAATTTTCCTACCGAATTGATAAATGGGGGCTGAGGTTGGCATTTGAGCGGCCAGTTAACGTGGAATGGTTACCGAGTAGTGCTAAGGTCCATGCGTGGACATGCCGAGTAGCCTTCTGCAAGTTTGTCGCCACCAGACTAGGTTGCAGAGTAACGATGTCAGGTAGCTTGGGGAAGCTATACTGATGACGAGAAGGGTTGAAGCATTGCTGAGCAGCCTTGTTGGATTGCCGAACAACTTTATTGTTGGTTTGCCGAACAACCTTTGTTGAAAAACTTGTGATTCTAGTGTAAACCCAATTGATTGTAAAGCCAAGGAACTTGAGTTGTGTGCTGAGTAACTGGTGCCAAAACACTTGGATCCCTCTCATTTATCATGTGACTTTGCCGAGAGCTTGGTCGGCCACACTTGGGGCTGCGGTTGTAGCCAACATGATTATGGAGTTGTAGTGCCCAACGTCTAGAAATAATTGAGCAGCTGTATACACCCTATTTTTGACCACCCTTAAGACTTGGGTGCCTCAGGTTGAGTACTCGACGATGAATTAGTATGTTATGCAAACGTTCGTTTTCTTCAACGAGGAGCCTCAATTTTGAGTTTCAAAGTCTAAAAACCTTGCACATCCTTTGAGCCAAAACCTATTTTTTTCAAACTTGACGACCCAAAGGCTTGTTGGCCAATAGGTGGCCGGCTGGCCAAAATTTGGTGGCTGGCCATCCCCTACTTGGCCGGCTGGGCAGGTTTTCCGGCAAAACATATATTTATTGCCAGCTGTCCCCCTATGTGTATGCATTGCACCAGCTGGCTCAATACAGATATTTCCGAGATAGTAACCAGTTTTTCTATATATACTTGACCATGTTGTTTGATTGTTGATTGTTGTTTTTCTTTTCTTTTGCTAGGTAGTTTGCAAACATAGCTTCAGACAGACCTGATATCCCCCAAGTTTTTTGGACTTGCTCTAGCAGACTTTGCAAAATCCAAGATCTAGTTGACAGTCAGCCAGCGTTAGTCTCTCTCCCACCGGTTACTCAGAGAAGAAGAAACAGACAGTTCTCATCCTCAGCACAGATCACTCAGCAGTCACCTATCCGTTCTTACCCACTCAGCTCACCAATAGCTAACTCTTCAAGACCTGTCATGATGCAAAGTCCAGAAGAGGTTGCTGCTATGATGGCAACTTTTCAAAGAACCATGGATACCTTGAATCAGAAAATCGTTGCTCAGGATGAAACAATTGCTGAAATGCGACGCTCAATAAGTTTGATATTACTTAAAAATTAAGTGTGTCTTAAAATGAAAGCTAAAATTTAAAAAAAAAAATTTAAGTCATATGAAACTTAATTCTGACTGAATTTATAACTATTATACATAAGTATCGATATACACTATAATAAACTCACCGCCACCACCATCACAATATAAAAATTGAGATATACAATTTGAAAATAATAAATTTTAAATTTGAACTTATATATATTAAACAATTTATTTTTAGTTCAGTACTTAAATTTTTATCAAACAACTTTTCAACTTAAAAAATTCAACATTCAGTTTTCAATACTTAATTTTCAGTCTTCAGTTTTCAGTTCTATCAAATAGCACCTAAATGGTGTGTCGAAATAGAGACTCTCTTGGACTTCATCTCATATTTTTGTTCTCATCATTTTATGAAAGAAAATTGGTCAAATTACATAAACACCCCTTGAGGTTTGCTTGAAATACAAATTGTTTCCTATGATTCTAGAATTACAAATATCCCCTTCTTATAATTTTTTATTTAACAGAATTAACAAAAAAGTTGTATTCCTAACTATTGTCTTATACAACAATAAAATTACCTAAATTGTTAATTAAAATATATTTATGATATCATTAAAAGTTCTTAATTGGCTTGATAATTTTTTAATAAAAGAGATCAATTGTTATGTGATTAGAAACTTTAAGGAATGAGATATAATTTCTATATTCACAGGGCAATCTGTATTTTGAGCAAAGCTTAAGCGATGTATTGGTAATTTACCCAAGAAAATAAAAGTAAGTTTTTGAAGCAAAAAATGACAGCCATTAAAGAGTCTACTACTTGAATTACCTACATCAATGATGGCATGTACGCATTTATTATTATTATTATTATTATTATTATTATTATTATTATTATTTTCTTCTCAAGTACAACTTGAGAATTTTGAATTTAAATATCTATTAAAATCCATATATATATATATATATTTATGTTAGGTTTTTATAATTGGAAATTTCGTTTGACAAAATTCATTTTAATTGTAATTTTATTCGTTGTTTTGTTTCAGTGAGGCTATGAGTGTTTAGATGCGAATCCAACGCGAATTGTGCCTTGTAGAGGAGTTTGTTTCATTGTTTTTGGTGTTTGTGGTTGCTTTTAGTAAGGGGAGTTTGGTTAATCATTGCAAGCATTTTTTAGCACGAAGTTACATTGATTGGTTTGGTAATTGGCATTAGTTGGTTCGCATGTTACTATGCACTTCATATTTATTGTTTACTTCTCGCATGCTAATAATTTTTACACTATCATGTCCTTGCTTTTTGTGGTTTATGCTCTTGTTTTAGTTGATTGAGTTTCCTTTGACAACTTATGACAAAAATGGGGAGAATTTTGAGGGAAAATTTTGAGTGTTTTTGCATTTTTGCATGTTTCTTAAAATTTTCATCTATTCATGCTGCAGACTTTCAAAATCTCTAATTTTCATTTATTCATATTTCCATCCCATGCTTCAAGATAATATTGTCATATGTCTATCGATTCATATTGCATGTTCTTAAAATCATCAATTTTCATCTAATTCCTATTTCTATCTCAAGCTTCAAGATAATCTTGTCATATGTCTATTACTTTTTTATATACTCTTGCGGCACTAATAACTGTTTTGCAGATCATGACCTTGAGAAAGAAGTTTGTTTTTGTTGACTGTAACGAGTTGAAGTGATTATAATTTTATTTGTTAGGTGTGTTTTGTCACGGAATTGCCAAAGGGGAAGATTGTTAGATTTTTGTAATTAGCTATCCTATTTTACAAAACTTCTTTCAGTTGTAATTTTATTCGCTATTTTGTTTCAGTGAAGCTATGAGTGTTTAGATGCGAATCCAGCTTGAATTGTGCCTTACAGAGGAGATTGTGATATTAATTCTTTCATGTTTGCCACTTCGTAGACTATATATGGGAATCGAGCTGCCTGGTCAACTCGCGAGCGTCCAGGGGGCAGCGTCGTATGGGGGGTTTAGGGTAGTGCCCAGGTGGGGTCGAGGAGCAGCACCCCCAAAGAAAAAAACAAAAATGCAGTCGAAGTTGTTTGATCGCTTAGGAAAAGAAAAGGATCATCCAGCACTTTTGCAGAGCATCTGAACTTCTGGGAAGAACGTTTTACTGCTTGCGTGGTGAAAGTTGTGTTCGAGTGGTTAGTCTATATGTTTCTCATTGCCTTTAGTCACATCGCTTGAGCGGTGAAATGTGCGCTCAAGCGGTCTTCGCGATCCAGTTTACAATAAAGTGCGCTGTTTGCTTGTTTTAGGGTTGGAGCCGTCTAGATTTTTAGAGAGAAAGAAAAAAATAAAGTGTTTTATTGGAGCCGTCTAATAAAGTGTTTTATTGGAGGCTATTTTATATGAGTTTCCTTGGTGTATAGAAGATAATCGATTGATCAACGAATTTTAGATTGTCGAACATCAAGGGTTGTTATTATTGTTTCGTTTATAAAAGAGAGAGTTGTTCTTTGGTAGATTCCGAGAAACTTGAGCCTGAAGCTTTGGTTGATTTTGGAGTGGCTCATCGTCGTGGATTCGACATCAGCGTTGTGGATTCAATGTTGGGTAAAACAATTCTGAGGTGAAGACGTTGGTAGAAGAGGCACATTGGGGTCGGTTCAATTCGGGCGTGGATTCACTAAGTAATTGAGAGTACACTTGTGTAATTCCTTTTTGTCTTCTTAGTGGATTGTTTTGTAACTTTGGCCCGTGTTTTTTTTATCACAATTGGAGGCGCTCCAATTATGATTTTTTCACGCCAAATCGTTGTGTCGATTTGTTTTTGATTGTTTGATTGTGACTATTATTTATTGTTTAAAAATTGAAACATAATCATAAATCAATATTTAGGAGATTTTTAGATTTTTTTAATTTCTTTACTCAAGAATATGTTAGTATGAAATGTGGCTTCAAAATATGGTAAGGATTTATTAGCCCGTTCTATTCACAATATAGAATCCATTGATCGGTTTAACACTACTTATTTATCGCACAAATCAATATACTATAGGTAAGTTATGTTATTTGTAAGTTTGATGATCACAAATGACCTCACAAATGACATAAGTCAATATTATGTGAGTCATAATAAATAAAAATAAAATTGAATTGAATTATAACTAAATATCACATGAGGTGTAACTAAATAATTCTTAAATTATAATTAAAATAATGTCATAATTAATATAATAATGTGTTATAACAAACAATACAATAGATCATAACTAAAAATACAAAAATCGTAATTAAAGGTGAATGATGTGTATTGTAGAATTTTCCTAAGACTAATCTATTGAAAGTTTTGAATAGATTATTAGAGTTAGAGGTTACACATAACAATTTTCGCTTCATTCTAACGCTAGTGTAATAGAAATCAGATGTTAACTAGTAAGAGCATCCCTAATAGAACCCTTATATCCCCCCCCCCCCCTTACATATTTTAAGGGGTTTGATGGCCACTATACATTTCTAGCAGCACCCTTAAACACTCCCCTAAAATAGGTATTGCTAGAGTGCCTCCCTATTTGTAGGGAGTCACTATAGCACCCTTATATTTTGTTTTTTTGTTTTTTTGTTTTTTGTTTTACTTTGTTTAGGGACTGTAGTATACATTTATGATTTTTATTTTTTTAAAATTTATAATGAAAAATTATATTTTAATAGAATAGAGAAAAAAAATATAGGATTTATTAATAGAATAGAGAAAGAATAGAGAGTCTGTTGGGAGAAGTAGATGAAAAAATAATTCTTAAAATAGAAAATAATTTTTTTAATAATATTTTAAGATAAAATATAAATAATCTGGTAGGGATGGTCTAAGCTAACTGCCGCATTGAGCAGCTTAACTCAGTAAGTAAATTAGTAAGTGAGTGCATGATAGGGGGGCTAGTGTGACAATTGAGACTCGCTAAATTTTATTCATTTTATTCTTTATTTATAATAAATATTTGAGTTTTGCTCACTACAACATTTTTTTAGTTTAGTGACATTTGAAAGTGTCACAAAACTATTGGTTTAATGATGTTTTTTAGTCTTGTGACATTTTGAACAAGTGTCATTTGTATCCGTGCCACAGTAGATACTAGTGCCATTGTAGATACTTGTAATTGCCACTACACCATCATGGCTAAAATCTTTCAATGACATTTTGATGTCATGGTAGATATTATTTGTGGCACTATCAAGCGCCATTAAAAAAAAAGTTAGTGACACTTATAAGTGTCATTACACTATCAAGACTAAAACCTTGCAATGACACTTCAATGTTATGGTAGGCACTATTCGTGACGCTATCAAGTGCCATTCGTGACGATAATTCGTTGTAAAACAATTTGATCCGCTCTTGCGGAGACTCGAACCACCAACCTCCCACACCATAAAGCTTATACACCACACTCTTCCCACTACACCTCTATAGCACCACATGATTGTATATGCAACATATATTATTTATATAGTACATACATCCATATTAATATAAAAGTATATGTATAAACATAATTATTTTATTGAAAATAATTTATGTAAAATAAACTATTTACTAGCAAACTAAAAAAAGACCACTTTTGGCGATTAAAAATATTTTTTAGTCGCCAATTCTATACTTTTGGCTATTAATTGTTTTTTAGTTGCTAAAAAACTTAACTTTTGCCGATCAAAATCGGATTTGGTCGCCGAAGATGCACTTTCAGCTACCAAAATTTTGGTCGCTAAAAAATTTAATTCCCGCCTTAGGATTTTAGTTCTCCCGCACTAAAAATGACCACTTTTGGCAACTAAACTTATTTTTTAGTCGCCAATTGTAGACTTTTGCTACTAAAATTTTTTTAGTCACCAAAAAGCTTTACTTTTGGCTACTAAAATTTTTTTAGTCGGTAAAACCCATATAATCAACGACAAACTTATTTTTAGTCGCCAATTGTAGACTTTTGGCTACTAAATTTTTTTAGTCGCTAAAAAGCTTTACTTTGGGCTAGTAAAATTTTTTTAGTCACTAAAACCCATATAATCAACGACCAAACTTAATTTTAGTTGCCAATTGTAGACTTTTGGCTACTGGAATTGTTTAGTTGCCAAAAAGTTTTACTTTTGGCTACTAATGTTGTTTTGGTCGCTGAAAGCTATACTTTCAGCGACCAAATTTTTTTTTGTCAGGAAATTTAGTCGCCGAATGTGCTTTTTCCTATAGTGTATATTGAGTTTAATTTATTTATTTTTAATCATCTATTGTATTTTAAAAATTTAGAAAATATATTGGCATTTTTTATTTTTTCAAAAATGCCATTATATGCTTGGAAAGTTTTTGGCTTAGTGGCATTTCTCAAAATGCTATAAAATATTTGTTTATGATACTTTTCACCTAAATGCTATAAAAAGTAATTTGCACATACCTAGTGTTCTGACATTTTTTAAAAAATGTCATTGCTACTAAAGTTTAGTGGCATTTGTCGGTAAATGTCACGAATATAATTTTTTGTGTCATTATTTTATAAAATGTCATAAAATTGATGTGACATTTCTTTATTAAAATGCCACTAGAGCCTTATATGTTTGTGGTTCTGTGGCATTTTTCTAAAACATTTAATTCCAATTTTTATTTTTGTGGCATTTTCTAAAAACATGTCACTAGTGTAGTGTCACTAAAGTGTAAATTTGTTGTAGTGACATTTTTGTTGTAGTGAAGTGACACTTTTTAATTGAAATGCCACTAGAGTCTTGTATGTTTGTGGCTCTATAACATTTTTCTAAAAAATGCCACCAAATATTCTTTTTGTGACATTTTTTAAGAACATGTCACTAGTATAATGTTACTAAAATGTGTTTTTGTTGTAGTGGCTTTTACATTTAACATACATTTTATTTAATCAATTACCATATTTATGCATTTAAGATCGTTGACAAGTGATTGTTTTAGTTAAAAAAATAAAAATAAAAATAAATTATAGATCATATGATTCATACTCAATGTGAGATTAAAGTTTGGTACAATGTGTGAAAACGAGCTGCTGCCAGAAATTTTCATTGGTAATCCTCTATGCAACTAGTCTCTTCCACGTCTAGGCTCATCAGTAAATGTATTCAAGCATTGTCTCAATATTTTTTCATTTTTTACTTTATCTTATTATTGTTATTTGTTTTACTTTCCCGGTAAAATAAATAAAATAAAAATTAATATATTAATCCAACAACTAAGCATCAATTGAAGAAATTAATATAATAAAAGTCAATTAATAAATAATAATAATAAATTAATTATACATTTTTTAACATTTAGTAGCACATGCCATCATTCTATTTTTTTTAAATAAAATTTTTATCCTACAGTCAAATTACTTTTTTGGATAAATTTCTAAACCATAATCTCTCCATAAACACCACCCTTACCACCACACTCTGCCACCTATGGTTGACATTCCTAACCACCCCCTCTTCCTCTATCATCGCAGTCTGATCTCCACCACCGGCCACCCGCTATGACCAATAGTCACTATCTCCATCAGTAGCAAAGAGAGAGATATGGAAAACCTAGATTTAGGGTTTGAAGAGGAAAATAAATAAATAAAGAATAAGAGATGAGAGATGGTTGGTTATGGCAAGTACGGGGGCTGCGGAGGTTGAGATAGGGTGGAGAAGATGAGGCGACGGGGTAGCGCGATCACGATAGCAACAGAAAGCGGCGCAATCTCGAAGGTAACAAGCAGCGGGAGTGAGTGAAGAAGGTTGGAGAAGGTCGCCGAAGGAGGAGAAGGGATGCGAAGAGGCAGAGGCGATTGATGGCGACGGTGGCAATATGTGTGATGATGTTGGGGTTAAGGCAACGACGTCTGGGAAGCAACTAGCAGTAGGTGCAGTAGTTGATGGAGGCAGCAATAGGGGAAAGAAGCTGTAAGCGGTGACCAGAGGCAAGTGGCTGGGGGAGGGTGGCGGCAGACAGTGATAGTGGTTAGAATTTGAGTTTGTTGAAGAAGAGAGTAGTTTGATATTATTTAAAAATAGCGATAAGTATTAAGACTGAATAATTTTTTTTTTTTTTAATTAGTATAAACTAAACGAATAAAGAATAGATGATAGTCTGTTATTTGTGCGTGCCACAATGGATGAAGTGCAAGTTCTTGTTCATAGTTTGCGTCAATATGAACAAGCTTCAGGCCAACTAATAAATCTAGAGAAATCAGCTATCTTTCTTAGCAAAAATGTTGATGCAGAGATGCGTTTGGAAATTCAGGAGATGATGGGTGTGAGGGCTTTGGATATGGGTGGCAAATATCTTGGGATGCCTTCTTTTGTTGGACGATCAAAAGCAGAGGTCTTTCGTTTTATTAAAGACAAGATTTGGCGGCGACTTAATGGGTAGAAGGAGAAACTCTTATCTGCTGCTGGTCGGGAAGTGCTAATCAAATCTGTTGCCCAAGCTATTCTTGTGTTTACTTTGTCCTGCTTTTTCCTTCCGGTTGGTTTGTGTCATGAGATTGATTCCAGATGGGTCGATTTTGGTGGGGACAAATATAGGCAAAGAGAAGATTCATTGGTCATGTTTGATTGGGGGTTTGGGAAAGGAGATTGGATTACCAATCCATGGGACCTACCCCAACTTATGTTTGTGTGCAATAAAATGTCATGGGATTAGCAATCTCACGAGAGTATGAATCTCCTCCCATGGGAGAATTGGGTTAGCTACTCCCTTCACACAAATTGTTGATTAAAATACCATTTTGCCATCTACTTTACAAAATGAACAAAATTATATCATATGTGGTGGGGCGGGGTTAGGTAATTTTATAGATTTAGTCCTAACCAATTAATATCATCACACTAGTATACAAACAAACACACTTTATCTTACATCTCTAATTTAATACCATAATATTAATAATCTCATTATTCAATCTCATCATATTTATAATCTCATCCAACTTCATCTACCAAACAAAAGAGGCCATTGGGTTAATTGGAATTATGCAAGCCAAAATGTTTGGGTGGTTTGGGGTTTTAGAAGTTTGGTGGCTTTTTAATAAGGTTATGTTGGCCAAGCAACGATGGCGTTTGGTCAAACAACCGCACTCATTAGCAGCTTAAGTTTTGCGAGGTAAATACTTTGTTGCTTTTTCATTTCTAGAAGCAAAGCTTGGAAGCAATCCATCGTTTATATGGAGGAGTATTTGGACTGCTCGATCTTTGTTAAACCCTGAGTTACGGTGGCGCATTGGTAATGGGTCTTCGGTGAAGATTTTGGGGGGATGGGTAATTGGCTTCATAGGCCTTTTACTTTCCAGCTGTTTCTACCTCCATAACAGTCGCTGCCACGGCTGGAAAAATGATTTTTAGCGGCGTTTTAAAAACGCCGCTATATGTATGAAAAACGCCGCTAATTCCTTTAGTGACGCTTACCACTAAACGTCGAGGACGCGGCCGTCGCTATAAGTTTATGACGCTTTAAAAACGTCGTAAAATTAGTATAGGCGGCGTTTATAAAAACGCCGCTAAATGTGGCAGCCAACGGTAACATGACGTCACACAGGCATTCAGCGACGCTTCAAAAACGTCTTAATAGCTTTTTTGTTATTTTAAAAATATAACTATAGTGACGTTTTGAAAAACGCCACAATAGATTTTTTTCCTTTCTTTTTTTAAACTACTAATTTTGTAAGATTTAACTTTAAAAATATACCTGTAAAATAGCAATAATGAAAAAAACTTTGTACAGACATATTTCTGTGAGATTCATATTCCCTCACATCTATAATAGTACCCAATACAATATCCTTCAAGAAAAAAATCCAATAAGTTCAATCCATGCAGTAGCTGATCCATTCCTAAATAAATTAACACTCACTCTACCGGAGTTTTAAGTGTTGATTCTTGATGAATCCATGCCATTTGGAAAAGTATGAAGGAAACAGTGGTGAGGACAGTCCATGATATTGATTACCAAAAAATTATAAAGAAGATAAACATGGACATTACATTGCACATGCTCACAAAATATACAATGGTGACACAATATTTAAAATTTTAAATGAAAGAAAAAAAAAACTCCAATTTCTTTTTTTTTTATTCTATTTTGTGTTTTGGGGGTTCATGGCTCTCGACTGCTGTGAAGTTCCAGCATCTCATGGTTTGGGTCGACAGAGACAGCAACTCGATAGTCTCGCAAGGCACCCCTAACATCACCGATATGCTCGTGAAATGCTGCCCTCAAGTGTAGCAGGTTGAGGTCCGCTTTGAATGCAATCGCTCTTGACAATTCCGCTATTGCTTCTTTTTCCTTGTGGTTGTCCATCAACACTAACCAAACCCAAAAACAAAAAAACACAATCCGGTTCAATACCAAATAACATGAAAACAACTTTACACGACAATAATGTTAAGAAAAATGTTTGGTAACTTGAATTTGTGTCGTCCAAATGGCTCGAATGTATCAAAACGATGTCCTTTTATCCCCAAAACGATGTTGTTTTAAAACGACGTCGTTTTGAGACATTCGAGCCATTTGGGCTATGAAAATTCGGACTACCAAGCTTTGGCGAAGAAAAAGAAGAATCATTTTTTTTTAAATATCTGATCACTCTCAAAAAGTGAGGGATGTGATCTTCAAATCAAAGGGTCCAAAATTATTTGAAATACAACAAATAAAATTCATGACTTCTGATTCCAACCAAAATCATTTTCCTTGCAGAGAGAACACACACACACACACACACATCAAAACCTACGGTGTTGAGGAACTAACAGGTACTTTTGAGCTTGCTTCATGGCAACATCATATAGAAAGCCTTAAAATTTACTAAAGAAACTGTAGGAAAATGTCTAACCTGCAGCCCGATATCTGTAAGGATAGACGCGGAGGGGATCTAAATGAGTGACCATCTCTAGATCAGCCTTTGTGAGTTCACGTTCACTGTATTCTGACCTCTTCTCATAGGTAGACACATTGTTCCGAGCCTTCTCAATCAGTTTAGTCATTTCCTCATATGCAGCGGTCTTGATGTTTTTGAGAAAGTGGACCCGAGCAAGACCCTGGTGGGCTCGGGTGTGCCGGATTTTAAGGGCATCAATGTAGCAATCAGCTGCCAAGTCTAGTTTCCCACAGTCAACATAAACACTTCCAAGATTGTTCAGAGCCTGAAAATTTCAGCAATTAGACAAGGATTAGCCAATATTAGAAATTTTGGTTTTTTTATTTTTTATTTTTATTATTTTATGCTATGCTACAGGAACAGATTGAAGTGAAGAAAAAATCTCTAAATCAGCAATGTACTTGTCAGTTGATAATTGTGCAGCTTGGATTTTAGTCTTACTCAAGTTTAATCAATCCAGATATTTGTCAATAGTCAAAATCTATGTAGTTTGAATCTAAATTTGATGAGACTAGAATTATTTTTTTCTCAAATTTGCTTTGAACATGCTCAAAGTTGAAAATCTCCCATAATCCCCTCTTTCTAACAAATGATTACCTTTTTCACAGAACTTTTCTTGAAAGAATGTTACTTTGTTGCCTTGTTATGCTATTTTAGTGGATGAATCCTTTAGTTTTTTTTCGTCGGCTAAATTCTGATTACTAGTTACCATATGACTTCCTCAAATCCTAGTCCTGTCACTCAACTCTTACTCTGTTATTCCATTCCATCTAATTACAGATTAAAATCTATTTTGTAGTGTCTTCATATATGTTTTGCCTTTCTCCCCCACATAACCGAGTTCTAGTTTCATTCCTGCTGTGATGTTTCCAATTAAAGCTCAGTGGAATTTTTTTTTCAAATCTGTAGAAAACATTTTCCAATGTCTGGTTGATAGTGGTAGTGGTGAGGTTGGGGTTGCAGTTGTGGTGGAGGTGGTAGCAGCAGTAGTGTGGTGACATTGGTAAGATTGTAGTTTAGAAAACATTTCCCACCTTTCAACAGTGGAAAACATTTTTCCACTCAAAAGTTTGTTTTCTATTGACTTTCATTTTCCATCGTACAAATGCCAGAAAATATGGAAAAAGTTTTCCAAAAAATACTTTCCACCCAAACAAACGGAGCGTAACTACTATTCTAGATGACTATTCCATAATGATTAATTGTATTGCAAGTTGCAGCCTCAATGAAAAATAGGGTAAGAGAAAACCATACCTGACCCTTTTGAAGCCGATCTGACGGGGCACTTCAAGGCATCGTGAAGAAGTGATATGACAGTAGAAGAACAAGATGAATCATGGCTAGAATCTGCCAATGCATAGGCTTTCAAAAAGAAGGCCTCAAAAGATCTCATAAGACTTATAGAGTCCTCTGCTTTCCGTAGCCCTTCCTCACAATGACCCATATCATATAAGATCCATCTCTCATAAACTAAACGTTCATGTTCACTTGATGCGTGTTGGCGAGCCAACTGTAAACTTTGCATTGCTGCTTCTGGACAATTTAATCTGATCAAGAGTAATCATGAGATTAGTTCCTTTAACAATATATGTACTAGAGTGTATAAGTTCGAGGAAATTGATTCTTTATGGGATATTTGTCCTCCTTTTAGGCTTCGGTTTCTCCTCCTTTTAAGGGGATTCCGCTTTTTATTTTCTTTAATAAAATTGCATTTGTTACCAATAAAGGAAAAAAATAAACAAACAATATATGTACTAGAGTAGTAGTATTTTCCTTCTGTTAATTGGACAAATCACAAAAAAATAGTCAATGTTCTCAATTGAAAAATCAAAGGAGAAACTAATATCAAATAAACAGGAACTTAGGATCAGATCAGGATAATTTTTTTTATTTATAGGAAACTATATTAGTGTTCTCTATTAGTTTCAAAACCTTTTACATGATATCTAAATTTACTTTGTGGGGACATGAGCCTAGAAACAAAAATCAAAATAGAAGGATTATCAGCTGCTAAAAATAACCCAGGATTCATCGTTCGCTTGAGAAAATTGTGAGTCAGGATTAATAAAAGCAACTTTAAATGAAGGCATTTCTTTCTCTTGTATTCATGGATTGAAATAAAGAAGTTGTCTATCATACCGAAAGAGTCTACATCTCCAATCTAAAATAAGGTTTAGTGACAGAGATGTGGATGAGATGTTTGGTGGAAAATATCCATTACTTGCAGCTACTACATGTATATAGGGTTTTGCCAAGCAAGAAAACAGAAAAAAATAATAAAAGAAATATGGACAATTTACCCATTTGCAGTGATATAAAGGGATAAGCTCTTCTCCTCTGAATCCCCACCTTTGCACTACAGTAAAAAGAAAAGCAAAACATAAATAAACATTTATACTGGAAGAAAAAAGAATGATCCAATCCACTTTTCTTCTGTTTTAATAAACAAATATATAACACACCATGTTTAATGTACTTTTAACTAATTGGTTAAATACTACTTAAATAATTCCCAACACATAACAAGATTGTACATTCAAACAATCAAATAAACACGACTACATAAGTGTAGCAGCATATATTACATAGGTTTCAGATAAAACAAACACAATATAGCTTCCAGGAACAAATTTTGGAACAAACAAAGCATACCATTGGGCAAATTAAGTGGTTGTACTGCCCTGGTTTACAGAGAATGCTATCTCCTCCATTTTCCTCCTCAAAACCTTCATTTCTGCCAAGTCAATACCATTCTCTTCTAGGATCTCCCCATAAAGTTGAGAAACTAAAGCAATTCAAAACACCATACTCTCAATAACCCTTCAAACAAAAATATATACATAAAAACACAAAGAGACACATATATGTGGATTTAAATGGGAAAAACCTGGTGTGTGGATATTGGCATCAAAAACAGAGGAACACCTGTGATTTTTAAGAGAGAAAAGGTGAATCTTTGATACGGGTTTAGAAGGAAAAGTAGAGAACATGAATCTTTTGGTGTGGAAAAGGTACAACAATAAAAAAAAATATACAGGTAACAACATTATCCAGAAAAGAGTAGCTCAATAACTGATAACCGATGCTCTGTTTGAATTCTTGACCTAAACACACGTTAGCAACAGAATAATTAAACACAAGAAATAGTGGAATAAACCAATTTATGGAAAGTAGCAGAAGAACCCAAATGCGCAAACTACAGGGCCAGACAGATCATAAGCAAGGTAAGGAAGGAGGGCCAGACAGATCATAATATACTCACTTGCCAAGTTCTTGCCATTCCACTGCAAAGGATCTCCAGACATATGAAATAGAAGTCTTCATTATTCAAAGATCGCATAGTCATCATCGACAACCTTGGTAATTGACTTTTGGGATTTAAGCAACCAATTCTTATGGGCCACGATCCTCTGCCTAATCCAAATCTCACTAAATGCCAGTATCCAATTCTAAAGCACCCCATATAAAAGCAATAAACATATTTATGGAAAAATTAAGGTGCAAGACCTCACCTTTGTTCCACATGAAATCAATACCTTCCTCTTCACTCACATCTGCAGGTGAAGGGATACATCCCAACTGAATCCAAGTATTAATTATAATCTCAAGCCTATCTTGACAACAAGAAATGGATAATAAGAAGCAATACTACAAAGCATTCTAAAGAGAATACAGACATTTCCTTCATTCCTGAAACAATGGAGCGTTGTTGGAGAATATGTACTCCAACGGGGACTCATTTCCAAGAACATCACACAAAGGAGTTGGGGAATTTGTTTCTGTGGGTGGCTTGAAGCAAGCAATGGCACAGTAAAAATGATGTGGTTTGTTGCAGGCAATGGCACAGTAATTACTGATTACCCATTGAAACTGGTTTTGAATTTTGATAGCAAGACAACCAAAAAAAAAAAGTTAAGGCAACAATCGAAGTTTAAACAATCAAGTAAACAAGGTCCATCTTCCATTTATGCGCAAGGCATTCCCCAATGCTGGTTCTCATTAATTGCAGGTTAAACCCAAGTTTACGCCTTATTTGCTCAAAGCGACTGCCCGAAGACTCGCATCAAATTATCATGCTTACACCTAATCTTTTGCCATTGCACTAAGCTAAAATCCCCTACTGTGTCTTTACGTGTGCAATATCCATATACAACCAAAGCAATGTTACAGAAAGATATCGACTGTTTGAAAGTTAACCAAAATCAACTCTCACTAATTCTTTCCAAAGCTTCACCCAATAGATCAAACTTCAAATGGGTTCCCTAAAGCATCAAACATTGGCTCTAGTCCATCCAAGTCAATTGGACCAGTGGGAGCAAAAACTGTATCTTCATTTCAATGGTTCCAGTACAATTAATCAGCATGACCCAAAAAGCCTTCTTATAGAATGACAACAATATTAAGGATAAATACGTATATGGGTTTGTGGGCTGGTTTCACATTTAACCTAGTTAATATTTTAAAAAAATCATTATTATATCAAAGCATTATAAAATGCACAAATATACTTGAATTTTTAAGACTATAACATAGGTCTACTAAGTCGGTCATTTTGTCTTACAAAGTTTCAGGCCTAAATGAAACAATCTTTCCGACTAGGTTGGACTCAACACACCTAAACCAACTCATTTTGCGTACACCGCAACAATGATTATTTAATTCAAACAGGATGGATTGGAAAATGTTTTTTAATAGTATCTCTGATATCCAAGTAATGACATGCATATATTTTAAGCAGAAGTCAAACTGTAACCACACTGGTAATAAAAATAGTGTATGGACCATCCCAGGTAATTCCACAAACAATAATGGAAGTATGATGCAAATTCTGTGGGATAACCCCGACACAAGGCCTAATAAAACATCAGTGAACTATCGGGTAAGTTTTACAATGCAGGACCAATATCATAGGCATATGAACACCAGTAAAACAAGAATTACCTCAATTGAGGTAGAAACTTTCTTTTCACTAATCTTCTCATACTTTTGTTTCTTATTTCCTGCTTTTAGACCTTGCCAAGGGAGACTACAAATATATATGGACATAACTAAGCAATTACCCGATCGAAGAACAAAAAAAAAAAAAAAAAACAAAGATGGGCAGGAATGTTTACCTTCCTCTTAAGAAGTACATAAGAACATATCCAAGTGATTCTAAATCATCCCTCCGGCTTAAGAACATTTTTACATACATACATAGAGCTCCATAAACCTGAAGTTATAAAGCACAGTGATCAGATAGTGCATGATTACCAAATTATAAAATTTAGAAGGGAAGGGCATGCAGAAAGAAACCTTAAAAACTATATAAACACTTCAATGGATACTTCAATAAAACATAAAAACTGTAATAGATTTGTCAAACCACCTAATTAAGCACCTAAACTATATGAGATAATCAACAGAACAAAAACTGCACACAAATCATCATAAATATGGTTACCCATGAATGAATCCAGGAACTGAACAGGAAAATCTACAAAGCAACAGCTTACCTTAATTGCAGATTCACTCATTAAGAGCTCCTCTGCCAATAATTCAAATTCTGACGAGGCATAATAAACTTGACATCACCTAGATGTAAAATGGATTTAGTACAGAGATTAATGTCATTCATCATGTAGAAATGAAATCAAGGAATGCTAAAACACCTTATTGTACAACCATTCAGTCCATGAGGCAGACTTGCATAAACGGGATACAATTATCAAACCAAGTACACGCTCTCTATATTTGATCTGTAATACATAACCTTGAATTAAGCAATCTAAATACCATTCTAAAACACATAAATGACACTATCACAAAAGAAACGTACAGCAAATAGAGTGAGGATGCAAGCACCCGCCGTTACCCCCATGCATATCACTGAACCAAGCCTGAACAAGGTCATATTCATTTCATCAAACATTAAGTTATAAGCATTCAACAACAACAACAAAAAAAGGAACTAAGTACAGCTTTAAAAGTATCAAGATTAATTTTCCTGCCGTGGAAGGCTATGATTGTCAACACCTGAAGAAGATTAAAACACACATTTGATTTTTGATTTCAGCCATAAAGAAACTGCATATAAGACAGTGCAGTAATAGCAGATGGACAACCAATATTTACCTGGAACATTACAACCAAAAAAATCCACATACGATGAAAACTTCAATACAAGTGAAGAAATGTCCAATGCTCAACAAAAGAGCTTTTCCCAGTCTGCCAATTCACAAACAAAATTCTAAAAAAGAGAGATGACTTGATGAAAGGAGAAAACAAAAAGTATAAATACAGCAATAGCCAAAGACGCCAAAAAAAGAAAAAAAAAACAAAAATTAAAATAATTCAAAAATAACAGAAGAAATGACAAAAATTGATGAAAACAGATAAAACTCTGCTACCACATTCAGATTACAAATAACAAAAAAATAATTCAAAAACATTAACATTAACATACACTACTAATCAAAAGCATAAAAAGAAAAAAAAATCCTAAAAAATTACAGATCTGAACAGAAACTTACAGAGAGATCTAAACGAAAACTTACAGATTTGAACGAAAGCAATGAATCGATCAAATCCAGAGAAAGAGAGTGTTCAATATCGACCAATAGACTAAAAATCAATGGATCGATCTGTGTTCTCTTTAACATAAATTAGTGTATATATATATATCACACAGATCAAAGATCGTAGATACAGATCTGTGTTCGTATATAAACAAAATCAAAAAAATCAGAGAATGACTCACAAAATTAATCTTCAAATCGGACTGATTGAGAGCTTTGAGCCAAGATGGAGAGAGCTGGACAGAGAGATCGTAAATCGGAGCCTACGATGCTCGATCTAGTTTCACCATAAGAAAGAGAAGAGTGATGAAGAGACAGAACCCTAGATCAGCAAATCGGAAGGGCTTGATTTACTATTCCGTGAATGTCGCTTGTTTCACCATAAGAAATCGGAGCCTAGGATGCTCGATCTAGTTTGACCATAAGAAAGAGAGGAGTGATGAAGAGTGATGAAGAGACGAAATGAACAAGACGAAAAAAGTGTGGGCCTTAAAACCGGGGATATATGTTAGTAAGTAGGATGCGTGTTTTTTTAAAATGAGTTGTCTGTAAAGTATTTTAAAAATCTTTAAAATGACGTTTTTGAAAAAACGCCATAACAAAAACGTCGTTATAGGCCAATTTTCTTGTAGTAGTCAGCTCGCTGATTGATTTTGACAGACGGGGTTGGAATTCGAAGGTAATACATTGTAATTTCCTCACATTTGAAGTTGAACTTATACATAGTATTCCTCTTCGCCCAACCTTTCCTCCCCGATACTCTGGTATGGCATTACACAAAGCATGGTGTGTTCACTGTTCGATCGGCTTACAAGATTCAATTATCTTTCTCTAATAAGGAGATGCTTGCAGAGACTTCCGATGGGGCTTATCTAGAGGATTGTGGAGAGCATTGTGGCAATTAAAGATCCATCAAAGATTAAGGTTTTCGCTTAGAAAGCCACTGTAAATATCCTTTCGGTTGGAGAAAATTTTGTGAAGCGACGTGTGCCAATTTTTTTTCGAATTGTGAGATTTGCCAGAATAGTGTAAAATCGATTCGACACTGCTTATTTGAGTGTGATTTTTCGAAAAATATTTGGTTGGAGGCAAGGTTGGTGGATGTTTAGCAATTGGGGACTCATTATGGATTTACTAATTGGCTATGGTCGGTTTTCCAATGGCATGGTGTTGATATTGTAGGCTTGGGTATCTTTGTTTGCTAGGGGATTTGGCTTAATTAAAGTCGTAGAATTTTTGAAAATAAAATGCTCAAGCTGGAGGTTGCAAGATTGGCAAGAGATAATTATGCTGAATTTATCACTTTGCAAGTTCGAGTGCAAGTTGTGGAACAACCTGTTTTGGTGGCTCAGTGGCGCCCTTCACAACCGGTTTGTTTCAAGATAAACTTTGATGGTGCTATTTTCCGTGATCGGTCTTTATTGGGTATTGTGGCCATTGTTTACGATGAATTTGGGCTGGTAATTGCAGCATTGACAAGGCCAAATTCCTATGTGACCTTCCACTCCACAGGGTATCACTGTATAAAAGAATGGACATGAGGATTTACCTCCTCAGTGACTCACCCGTTACATGCAATTAGGTTGTCCCTTTGAACCTAAATCTTGGAATCTTCAGTTAACTAGGTTAGATTTTCTGTTCCGGTGGCACTCGCTAAAGGCCTTAACTCCATTCCTTTTGACGACTTTTCTACTAATTCTTGATTCAACCCTTTGGTTAGCAGATCCGCAATATTGTTTTTAGACTTTACATAGTCTATGGACAACTCTACTCGATAGTAGTTGTCGTATGGAATTATGTCTACGATGGATATGTTTAGACTTTCCATTATACGTATTACTCTATGCCCGTCCAATTGCTGATTAGCTATCACAATGAGTACAGATAATAGGCATATGTTTTGGTCAATATGGAATATCTTCTATGAATTGGCGTAGCCATTCAGCTTCTTCTGTTGATTTATCCAAAGTAATAAACTTAGATTCCATCGCTAACCTTGCAATACACATCTTCTTAGAAGATTTTCAAGATACGACTGCCCCTCCAAGGGTGAATACATAACCACCAGTGGATTTGGAATCCTTACATCAAATATCCAATTCGTATCGCTATAACCTTCTAGTACCATTGGGTATATGGTGTAATGCATCCCAAAATCACGGGTATAACATAAATAACTCAACATTTGCATAATGCCCTTCCAATGAGTATCATTAGAATTACTCGTGTTCTACTAAGCCTACTAACTAAGTAGCCTATATTCGACCTTGTACAACTCATTAGATACATCAAACTTCTAATGAACCGAGAATATTTTAGTTGACAGACACTCTCACCATTATTCTTGGCTAAATGTAGACTCAAGCCTACCGGTGTCCTTAACACACTTGTATCTAATTTACTAAATTTATCAAGTATCTTATCAATATAATGAGACTGAGAAAGTACAATACTACCAGATGTTCTGAAAATCATAATACCCAGAATCACATCTGCAAGGCCCATATCTTTCATGTCAAACTTAGAGTTTAACAACTTATTGGTAGTTCTAATCATCTCATCATTACTACTAACAATGAGTATGTCATTAATGTATAGATACAAAACAACATAACCTTTGTCAGTGTCTTTGACATGTACACATTTGTCACACTCATTGATTTTAAACCCATTTGACAACATAACGTTGTCAAACTTCTCATGCCATTGCTTAGGGGCTTGCTTCAAACCATACAATGATTTGACAAGCTTACAGACTTTCTTACCTTGCCTCGGAGCTGAAAACCCTCAGGGTGCTCCATACAGATTTGTTCATCTCAATCTCCATTTAAGAAAGTTGTCTTTACATCCATCTTAATGTATCTCCAGACTTCGCACAATTACAATCACACTCACCATAACTAGTGATCACGTATCAAAGTAATCCAGGCCTTCACTTTACCGATATCCTTTAATAACAAGCATGTCGTATCAGCTTTCATTCACTTGCATCCCAAGGAGTAAACCTATGCAAGATAAAGTTAAATTAATAATTTCTCTCTAGAGAAATCACAACTTTAAAGAAGCTTTTCGCATCACTAGCTAACATATAGGTTTAAAAAAATTAGATAGAAGAACTATAAAGTCCTACCCTTTAACATTTTCTAGTCCTATCTCTTTGATCATAAAACCTACTTCCTCAATTCCATGATGTATTCTTGTGTAAATTTGAATATCAGATTCATCCACAAGGAAATCGATATGCACTACTATATTGTGCATAATCGTTGAACACATAGTCAATAGATTTTTAGCCCTATCCTACCCATTTGGATTTAGGTATTATCACCTTTTGCATGACACCCTCACATTTGTAGAATTTATACGAAGGCTCCCGGCCTTTTCAAAAATTTATACAGGGTCTTTAAACAACTCCTTATGTCACAATGATTATGAAACTCTCAAAATCTTATCACAAAAAACACATTCCCAAACCGTCATCAACCGAATTAGGTCTTTTCTAAATTCAAGGCACCAAAACATATTTGGTCCAACCTGTCACCCTCAAGACAATAGCCTTTACTATTAGGAAACATAGATCCAGTGTTCAATAGTCTACTATTCGGAACTTCATAACATGGTCAGTAGTCTTATCACTAGGAATCACTAATTTCTCAACATGTTGTAACGCCCTGATATTTCATCATCAACTCACAATGTTGATACAAAAACATTATAACCAACGATGATAAATTAAAGCATTAAATAATTTGATACATGTCTCAAAAGTTATCTCTTCCCCCTTGAACTATTCATATGATTACATCATTGTATTAATACATTATCAAAAGAATAAATAGTTCAAAGCATAAGAGATAATATAAAACAAAATGCCCTAAATGCTCACAAATTTTCAAAGATTTTCCTTGAGTACACAAAAGATATAGATCTAACTCCACACAAAAGTAGCCCAAGGCTTCATTACATAAAAAAAAAAAAGTCTTCACACTCCCATCCAAAATTACTCTTCAATGCCAATCATTTCGGTAGCACGTCAACATCATCCTCTAAAAGGTTGTTAGTTTTGGAGTGAGCAATTGCCCAGTAAGAAATACCATTAACAAATTATATAATTAATTGAGATACATATAATCATGCTATGCAATGGATGAAAAAAATCCATGTCCAGTACTTTGTAAAACCATGAAAACCAAATTAAACAATGTTCATAACAAATTTATTTCATCCAAATCTTGGGTATAAATATGCTACGATGTCCAAATACAAGAGCCGTAAACTGCAAGTACATAAATATATGTGTATATAAGTATATAGAAATATAATCTCACATTTGTCAACTTAAAAAACGGCGGGATATTGGACACCCAAGACTTCACTCCTCCACATTTGCCAACACTAGAAACGGCAGGCTCTTGGTCACCTAAAATCATGTTTTTCACATTTGCCGACTCTAAAAGGGCAAGCTCGTGGACACCCTAAAACCTTTCCCATGTTCGTCCAGCGATATGTGCAAGACAAGCTAATTGGGCACACTGACCACATGAGTACCAATATACATGACACAACTCAAACCAAGACCCGACTCACAACCTGGACTCATAAGCTATTTACCCCCTTCTAATAAGTTCCAATCAATGACAATTCCAAGCCACAAGTATAATTTATGAATGCATGTGATGCATGAGTTTACAATCACAATTTCCCTAAGGTAGTTTCAATTCACAACAATCCAATAATTTAAACATTTCCAATTAAGGTAATTCTCCAAGTTATACCCATCACCATCTCAAGGTTTTGTGATCAAATGTTCCCAACATCTCATGTTCCAACGTAAAAAATCAAGTCAATACATCCAATTTCATGATCAGAAGGACAATTGAATCAAATCCTCTGTTATTGAGCAAATCTGAAAGCTAAGGCATTAAGAAAATTGGGGCTTTTCCCTTTTAAAGCATTTAAAGGTCGATTCTCATCACCTATAACATAATCATCAACGCAAAACATAAATCCTTCAAGAAATTCATAAGAGATGACCCCCTTTTAACCAAACCCACTAGATAACACACCAATCCTCATACCTCTAGATATCTATATGGATATAATAAAAATACCATATATATATATATATCCCAAATCAAAGATATAATGAGTTAAAAGTACCCCTAACTCTAGATTGAAGACAAAACGTTGAAGACCCAACTCTACACTCCAAAATAGCATGAAACAATAGGTAGATCCTTTGAATAAAGCTTGTTCTCCAACCCCTTAGGTGTATCTAGATCTTGGTAAAAAAATCAAGAGGAATAAAGTGTTTTAGAGCTAAGGTGTTGAAAATGGGTGATAAAGAGAGAAAAGGTATGGAAAAAGTGAGTGAAAAAGTGTTTAGATCGACTTTTAAATGGGTTGTTCCAAACAGACTGCTCAAGCGAACTTTCCACCACTCGAGCAATATGCTCAAATCAAAGAGACCACTCGAGCTAACTTAACACCACTCGAGCGGTAAATGCAAGGTCTCAGAAGTTTTGCAGAGCTACAGTGAAAACACTAAGAGCCTCATTTCTACGCTCAAGCGATCACTTCACCGCTTGAGTGGTCTCGCCTACAAACAGGCAAGATACTAAGAGCTCCGCATCGACGCTCAAGTGACCGATTTACCGCTCGGGCGGTTACCCAGAATGGATTGGTAATCAGAAGACCTTTCACTACTAAGAATCACAATGTCTTGACTTGTGACCAGTAGTCACTCCATTACTCGGAATCACAATGTCCTGACATAGGATTAGTAGACTCTTTCATTACAAGGAATCATCATGTCATGACATATGATCAGTAGCACTCCACTACTATGAACCATCATGTCTTAACATGTAATCAGTAATCTATTCACTACTAGGAACCACAATCTCATAACTGCGTAGACAGTGGCCTAACACCTCTTAGAAACCACCAGCTTTCTATCTCTGTGATCAATGATTTTGCATTTACTAAGAGCCATTAATTTGAGAATATATTTGAAATTTTTTAAAAATTAAAAAAATATATTCACTCACCTAAGGGGTTGTCTCATCTTTGCTTTTAAGCAAAGTCACATAGCAATCACACGTGTTATAATTAACATAAGGATAACATACTAATTACCTTTGATTAATTCAGAGATATTATTATGCAATCTTATGATTTCCTCTAATCACACTTTGTCTCTCTTGATCTTCCTTTAAAAAACTCGCAAGGCTTAAGGTGGTCAGGTGGAACAACATTTCTTATTGTCACCTTTGAAACCATTTCTGAAAACTACAACAGAATTTCAACTATTCTGTTTCTCCAAAAACCAAATTAACACTAGGAAATACCAAAAACTGAAATTTAATTCAAAACTAATCTCACCACTAACTTCATAATCAGGAAGACTGGAGGGTCATAACAGCCCCACTTAAAACCCAATTAATCTTAGACAAAACTTTCAAGAGTTTGTTGACTCATTGTCAATGGGAAACAAATTCATAATTAAGTTTTCAGGGGATAAACCAGGTTAAAAAACCAATTCCCAAACAAATAAAAATTGCTACTAGAATTACACCACTCATAAAAATTAATCAGTACTTTCGGAACCGAGCCCATTATTGCAGAATATAAATCAGAAGTAGTTTAGCAAATGCTTAATCTTTGTTTCTTTTCCCAAAACCAAAACACTTTGGAAATAATGAGATTATAACTAAAGACTTTCCCAAGACTTGGTAGGCTAAAAGATTAAACTTAAAGACTTCTTCTAACCTTAAAGGTTTGAAACGAAATCCATTTTAATTGTCATTTCTGAACATAAATCAGAAATACTCTTTAACCAAGGCTAAACTTTGGTTTCTATTACAGAAAACCAAAACACTATGGAAATAAGCAGATTAATTCCAAATATTTTCTCTAAACCTGAAGGTTTATAATTTCATTCATTCCCCATTTCTTTTCACTATGGTGAAACTATTACAAACTAGAAATTAAAACTACTACGAACTGAAATGCAACTGTTTCAATTTTAAATTGTGTAAATCTTCAGAAACGGAGTTCACCATTGCATCCAGAATAGTCTGTTTAGTGATGAACACACTTTTCCACTTCTCTAGGGGTCTAATCATAATTTCATAGACTTCCAGGGGCTAATTGCAAATTCCATAAGCTCTTGGGGTCAAACTGCAAATACCAAGAAGTTTAGGGGCCAAACTACAAATACTAGGAAATTTAAGGGCCAAACTGCAAATATCATAAACTTAAGGGGTTAAAATGCAAATACTAGTAACTTTAGGGACCATAATGCAATTAAAAACATTTTGAGGTCAAAATAAAATTATCCAAAAATTTAGGGACCAAAATGTAATTTTTTAAAAATTCTAATGACATGGTAGCCTTGCTGACTGTCCCTGACTTGTCAGCTACGTGTTAATGACATGGCTACTGCATGGCACTAACATCATCTCTGAGTCATGATGATGTCATCATCTGATAAGAATAACTACCAAATTTTCTAGCAGTTGTGTGCGTTCATCTGAACTCCAATTGAGATGTTTTTTATATCGTCAAAAAGCTCTTGAGAAGAGGAATCTCCTAAAATTCTCAAAACGCGAATTCCAACACTTTGATTTTCTCAGAATTTAATTAGTCGAATTAAATTAAAATTGTTTAGCAAACTTTTGAAACAATATGAAATAAATTCAAAATAATTCTCCATGTTAAAGTGAATAATTGAATTCACAAATATGTCCAAAAATTTGAAGATCCAAAATTCTCATCCATACTTAGGTTATCTTGTTCAAAACAAAAATTATTAGTTCCATTTACTAGTTCCAATCTATTTTGTTTGTTCATAATATAGATTCTTTTTTCGCACTTAGGTAAACCTGTAGAGAAAATTAGTTACAAAAGAAAACAAATAACAAACAAATCAAATAAATTAATAAGAATCTTAAGAAATAAAATTCTTATTTATTTTATCAACTCTTAGTAACTCATGTACGAATACCTAAATAACTCATGCAAGCACAACTAAATAATATAAAATAAATTGCACGAATAAATTACTAGACATAAACAACTATAATCCAATAACTCTATGCAATTAAATTAATTTTAATTCCGAGAGTCACTAGAATAAAACTATAATAAAACTAAATTGTTTTTATCAAAACTATGTAACCACAGTTTTCTTAAAACAAATTTTCCACCTCCTTGATGGGTGTTAGAGGTACGTTGGTGTCTGTCTCCCAAGATATGACGTCACAACCAGCTAGAGCAGAAGCACCTTCCAAATAGCTTCGGCGAACTTTGACAATGGCAGTACTCTCTTACAGTTGGAAGAATAGTATAGGCAGACACACAACATAGCTAGAGAGCAAAATTCTGAGCACCAAGTCAAAGGAGGGTGGTCTCTATTTATACACAAGGGGGAGAGAGAATGTAACAATCTAAAACTTTTCTTCTTTGTCACTCGAGCGGCGGGTTGTTCGCTCAAGTGGTCATGCGAGTCATCCAGTACTTTTGGAAGTCTGTGATTCTAGGAATTGTTGAAGTTCGCTCAAAGCGGTCTGCCTTGCATGGTCTAAACTTCTAGGAGTTCGCACTCTTCGCTCGAGCGGTTTGTCCGAATTCAGCATCTGTAAAAGTCACTTTTGGTCATATCTAGATCATTTTTCTATATCCATTGTCTCTCCTTCCGCCATTTTTGAGCCCTCAAGCTCCTAATCCCTTGATTTTATCTACTTCTACGCATCTTTTACCCCTAGTTCTTTATACCAAAACGTAGAGCTCGACGAGGGCTTTCATTTAATCTAATTAGATCGTTGTTTCATCATCAGTGACTTTTTTGGGTTATCTTCTCTTTGCTTTAAGAGGCAGGAATTTCTTTACTCCCTTTCAATACTTCGTCGATAGATAGATATGTGGTAGATTTTATTTCATAAAAATCATATTTATTATGAATTTTTGAAAAGCATGACAGAGGGATCTAGGTTTTGATATTTGGGGGTTTTAATTGTTAAATTGGTAGTTGTTTTGGTTAATTGGAGAGTAGTTTTACATGTTTATGTTGAGGTGGGAAAAAAAACCCTAATTTAATATTATTAGCTTAATAAATTGAAAAGGGGTAAACTTGAATTTTGTTATGTTTTGTTTGATATGGCTTATGTAAGTGTGTTAATTGTGAAATATGAGAGTTAACCATGATAATGGGACTAATTGGGATTGATTATGTTGAGTGGAGTTGGGTTGTGGCTTTGACATCATGGATGTGGTTTTTAATGAAATATAGAAATTGGGTTTTTAGAAAATGATTGGAGTATTGTGATTTGAAAAATAAGGAAATTGGTTTTGGAAAGAAAATGAAATCATAACCCTTCGTAAGTTAAGAATGAACTTGAGGTTAGATTTTGAAACCTTTAAATATTATTGTTGTTGTTGGACTTAAGGTCTCGTCAGAATTGAATTATTGTATTACGTGCATTCAATACATATGCTTAGAGGTTTTGTCTTTGGATGACATTGTGATGTTGAATAGATTATGTGTATGTAGTACATTCGAGTTATTCATGCTTGTGTATATTGTGATGGTTGGTTATATACACGCACTGAGAATGAGAGGTGCCATTATCTTCCAACTAAAGCTTGGAGAACTTGGCAAAGATACCATTTCCTTCCAGCGGGTGTCTGGTAAATTGATGGAGGTCTTATTCCCTTCCACCTGGTGACTGGTAAATTGGCTTGTGTTATGGAAAGGTGTATCCTTGGCTTACCGTACTTAAGGCAGGGAGAGCTTTATTTGATGTCTCGTTATCATCTCGGTTCTATTTATGTGTATCATGTATGGTTATTTTAGGAGAGGCCAGGTTGTCTTATTTGGTTATGTATGGAGCATTATATACGTATTATCTCTGTGTTTGTTTGAGATGTTTTTGAAAATGTATTTGAAATGGGTGTAAGTCCAGAAATTAGGGGAACGTAATGGGTTTTGTGGATTTGCTTTCAAAAGTTTGTTGTTATTAGGTGAACTTGATAAAACGTTACAGCAAGAAAGAAAAGTGAATTGTTTATGTTGTTGAATAAATTGAACGATTTTGAGAAAAGTACTTGCATAAGTATATTTTCAAGTATAAACCGTCATATTGTGTATATGACATGATATAAAGCATTCATGATCATAACTATTTGTATGTTGTTATTGTTTAGGATCATGTTGGGATCTCTACTGGACTTTACTGGACTTTATGTTTATCCCATGTTACTAATTCTTTTTAGGTGATGTTAAGAAGTGTTCAAGATTGAAGATCATCCTTAGTTGTTGGCCACAGGGCCCATTATTTATGGACAGAATGTCGTTGCTATAAAAAAGGGCCGAACCCTTTCTCTTGAATGTAATGATGTAAGCTTGCGGGCAATTTTTTTAATTATATCACATGTTGCATCCATTATGTATTCGAATGAGAGAATCTTCTTTTACTTATTCTTGTTAATGTATAGAACTTTTGTTCGTTATATCTGAAATTGTATTATAATAATGGTTTTGGCAATGATATCCGTGAAGTAAAAAGCGGGGTGTTACAACTTTGTATCAAAGTGAGCCAGGTTTGAATACTTTGGGCTCGTGGGAAGTGGTTTTTACCATAATGGGTTTACTATGTATGGTGAGGATGTTCTATATAGTTAGGATAAGTGTTAGGACTTATATGTTGCATTTATGTGAAGATGGGATTAAGTTTCTTGGATAGTACTTGTAGCCAGTGAATTTGTTTTGAGGTCTTATCGGAAACACGCCTGATCAACGTGGTTTGTAATGAGAATTCCTTGAGAGTTCCCGGATGAGTAGCTATCCTTGTGGACTTGATTCGATTACATGATTACGTGATTAAGTGTTTAATTATTTATTTGTAATAGAATTGGTTGTGTTGGGGGCTAAGTGTGTCTTGTAACATAGTGGCGGCAAGTGTGTTCCTCGAGAAAGGCTGTTTTGTTGTTCACTAAGTTGGACTTGTTTTGATTTTATAGGATGTCTACACGAGAGAATACAGTACGAATTGGAAATAAGAGTGCCGGTAGAGACACAACTGTTCCTTTAGCACCTGCCATTGCAGCATCGGCTATTGGCGAGAAAGTTGCACGCTAGATTGTGAGAGCAATGCAAGATGCTCTAGCTCGCAATGAGGGTGACAACGGGTGTACCCTCAAGCTTAATAAGGAGTTTCTTCGCTCCAATCCATCGAAGTTTTTGGGGGAGGCTAAACCGTTAGAGGTGGATGATTGGTTGGAACAGATTACCAAGACTCTTGATATGCTCAGAGACGAGGATGAGGGGTTGAGGATTTCTTTGACGAGTTTCCAATTGAAGGGAGACACTGAGTATTGGTAGAAGTATGCTAAGAACATTGTAAGTAACACATGGGTTGCTTTTGTGGAGGCCTTTTTGGCCAAGTACTTCCATCCTTTTGCTTGGGAAAGGTTGAGGGAACAGTTTGTCGAGTTGTGCCAGAGTGCTACTCGTTTTGGCATAGTTTGAGATGTGGTTTACTAGTTTGTCGAGGTTTGCTCCAGAGTTAGTGGCAACGGAGGAGCGTCATTATTATGAGTTTGAGAGGCGGTTGCGTGATGATATCCGGTAGAAGGTAGTTGGATCTCTATGGAAGAATTACTATGCTCTATTTAAGGAAGCGACCTATGTGGAGGCCACAGTTGTGTGTGTTGGTTGAGTTAGGGAGAAGGCCACTTTGGCAACTCTTACAGTTCATAAGCACTCTAGGCTCAGTAAGAGGTGGAGGCAAGCGCATGCTCAACCTCGGGCTCAATCTTTGTTGGGAGGCCTAGTGAGGTTCAAGCTTCAAGCCAGTCTCAGAGTAGGGGGTCTACGGTTTGTTTTGATTGTAGTCATGTAGGCCATGTTAGACATTTGTGCCCTTCGCGTGTGAATTCTTCTATTGATTCAGAACCTAGTCGAACTTAGTCTCATTAGCCCAGTCGGGGGCAGTGTCGGTACTAGAACTAGGTTAGCCAGGCTTCGAGAGTCTCACAAGGGTTGACTTTTTCGCCATCACAGTAGTATTACCCTTGAGAGGGGACATTGTATTAGAAACCGCTGGTATAATTTTTTTCAACTTTTGTTGTCAATTGGTGTGTTATTGGATGCTGAGGCATCATGACTATGTGTTGTGGATACATATGTGTTGTTGTTGTTTATCCTCATGTATTTGGGGGCTTGTATTGGATTTTGAATCCTCTTTTGTATATGTAATTAGAAGTTGTTCATGGGATTGATAATCGTAACAGTGTTGTGTACGTGTTATTGTTTTATGAAATGATTATGCGATGGTTTGTGAACCTTGTTTTGTTTGGAAGTTGTCTATTAAGAACGCAAATTTGCAGGTTATGGTGATTGGTGTGATGGTACTGTCAGGACCAAGTTAGAAGGGTTTGAATGTGTTGGGATTAATGAAGTATGAGACTTTAGAGTTTTGTAGAATTGGCTGGTTATGTGAGAATGTTTTGAAAGAGTGTAAATTCGTATTTTGGTGTAGTGAGAATGGTACTTGTGTATGTTTCTTAGTATTTTGGTTTTGTTGGTCAATGAGTTCGTTATGGTCCTATTGATTGTGATAAGGGTAGTGTTTGTGTTGTGGTATTATTAGATATTGGATGACGTTTATGAATGTAAGAAGAATTTAGTGGTTAGATGCTAAAGGTATTCCTTGGGAGGAAGTAAGGTTGTGTTCTTGGGCGACGAGTGTGACATAAGTGAATATTCTTTGGTGTGGTAAATTGTGTGATTGCCATTGACCATATTGGTCTTATGTTTGAAATGTATGTATGTGCTTGCCATATAGCACTACAAGAAATTGCACTTTTTGCGACTACTTTTGGCGACGACGTCAATTTTTCATAGCCAAAACTATATTTTTGGCGACACGATGATCAATTTCATTGGTAAAAGTAGACCTTTACCAACGCAATTTATTACCATCGCTAAAAAAAAATAACATTCACTAGGCGCCAAAATTATTGGTTGGCGCCAAATTTTCAAAAATTTTAGCTACGAGGCTTATTTTTTAGCAACACAATAAGCGTCGCTATTAGTGTGCTTACTTTTGGCGACGACAAGTTAGCCTGGGCAAAGAGTTAAACATTTAGTGACGATAAGACTATTCGTCGGCAAAAGTTTTGCTGAAATGAGGTGATTTAGTGATTTGTGTTTTTATTATAACTTTTCAAAGAGTTTTAAATATTCTAGTTATTGAATTGTAAAATTAAAGTGATTATCAAATTAGATCACAAAATGAACCCATCAAGCCCGAACACACTCTTAAGTTCAGATGGCTAATTTGAGATAATCTAAACTTTTCCAAAGAATGTGGTTAGATTATCAATTTTAATATGTTTGGTTTTATTTTCAGAAACTTGTTTCAGAATTTTTTTCTAAAAAACTAAAAAAAAAAAAATTGGTGAAAAAAAATAAAAAATACTTATTACTTTTATATAATTTTATCTTTTAAGAGGTCATAAATAATTTTTAAAATTTAAAAAATATATTTTTGATTTTTATACTTCTCAAATTAGTTTTAATTTATTTTTTTATTTTTTTGGGTATAATTATCTGCCTCTACAATACAAGTCAATTACCCTCCCTCTCTCACTCAAGCCTCCACCCTCTTCTCTGTAGCTTTGTCTCCATCGCCACACCACAAGGGTTGCTAGAGCGTCATCGCAAAGGTAACCCCGATTGCTGGAGCATCATCGGTTTGTCTCTCAGGTATGTCCTTTATTTCACTCCTCTCTCTCTCTCTCTCTCTCTCTCTCTCTCTCTCTCTCAATTTCTCTGTCTCCTTCTCACTGTATCCCTCTCGATTTCCCTCTCTCTCTCTCTGTTTACATACACACATACATATATATATACACACAAATCATATATACAGAACTTTAATGCTTTATAAAATCGATTATACACTGGTAATGTCATCCAAAGATGAATATAAGTCGTTTACATTGATTACCTGACAGTTGCTTGGGGTGAGATGTTATTGAAATTAGGGCAATGTTATTGAATTTGTTGCTGAATTAGGGAAATGTTGAAATTAGGGCAATGCTGAAAATTCTATATAACTTCTTCAATATTATGGAATTAAAAATGGTTTGTTGTTGCAAATTATAGATATATAAAAAAAAAAGAAAAAAAAGAGAGAGTTTAATTTGCCCAGAATTGTGCCATATGCTGTAAAACAAAATATAAGTTGGTTGGACAGAATGCAAGAGTTTGTGATTGACTATAGGGGATTTGAATATGATAAGAAGGCTTGAGTACTTTGGAATTGTGTTCTCTACTAATTTGGTTGGATAGAATGGAAGAGTTTTTATGAAAAAATTACAATTTAAATTTTATGGGAGAAGATTTGTTATCTATTTTCCTTGGGGCTTTAGTATCTTCTCCATTCAAGGTGATCCCTTTGTTTTTGATCTCTAGGTATTGGAGGGATGTACGTGAAATTTTTTTTTTTTTTTTCATTTTCTTCTCTGTATGCTTAATAAACGGGTGTTTCCATACCTCCAATGTGGGATAGTTGTTCCCAGAATTTTCTCGCTTTTGAGATTCAGAAATAGCAACCAATTCCATATCAGGTGACCATGCCTGTTGTCTATTTGTTTTTTCTTTTGACCTAGTAAAAATAACAAATGTGTCTGGTCAATTTGTGCTCTCAATATTGGTTTTTAATATACGTGGGAAAATGTTGAGGAGTGAGAAGGCCAACATAAACCTATGTCATTGCCTCATTATGCATATGTGCTTGCTTTTACACTTCTTTTGGTTTCTCGTAGTCACTATTTTTAGATACATTTTTATCTTATTGTTGTCCTTCTTGCTAAGTTTTAGGAAACCATATTTATTTAAATTCACAATAAGGTCATTTCCCTTCTAAGCAAAAAATTGTGACCTTTTGAGTAGTATGCACATTGGGTGTTTATGAGTCATAATTTCCCTAAGAACAAGCAGATAAATATGCATAAGGTTGCCACGTTTTCCTTCTGGTGTTTATAGTCTTATCCTGATTGGTAATATCTGGCATGACGATGAGTGAAGGATCACAAAATGTTTACATGCTTGCATACTATGCAATATTCTTTCTTTACACATTGCAATGTTGCATTCTGTTTTCTTTTGTTAATTTTCTTGATTAAAAATAGATTTCCATACTTACCAAAAAAATTGAAAAAAAGAAAAGGATGAAGAGTTCCACATATGTCTAATGCGATGGCCTTCCTTGCCTTCATTTAAAAATATGTTTTGATACTTAAATGTTCAGTGTTTGCTTAGTATAGGATGAATGTTAATCTCATGAAGTTTTTCAGAGTTTAAAACAGAGAAGTTTTCATCCATCCATCCTTCATAAATTCTTAAAAAAGCTTTTACCCATTATGATTATAGGCATTTGTGAACTTAGTTCTCACATTGTGTGATACTGGGGATTCTGTAGTTATGTTTGCACCATACTACTTCAATGTGTACATGTCATTCCAGATGACAGGTGTTACTAACATTCTGGTGGGTTCTGTAATCCAATGACACTTCATCCCGATGTAGGTATGAAATGTGCATTGTGCATGACCTGAAAAATATGATAGTTCTTTTTCCTTGTCAATTTCTCAAGGAATCTTGTTGAGTATTCTGTGCCAGATTCTTGCTAAACAACATAAATTGTATGTACAAAAATATAATTTTGTTATTTGATGGGAGTGTTTCTGCAACAAACATTATGATTGCTGAATTATGTTTATATTGAGAATTGGGCACTTTCTTGAATTGATTAATTGCCTTAAGCCTGTGCTTTCATCTGTTGGTGGCTAGAGCAGGCTGGTGACTTTTGAAATGCTTATAGAAGCCCATTTTAATTACTATACTATTGTGGACCCAAAGACTGTAGTAGCAAAAAATGAAATGCTAATATCTTGAATTTAATTTGTTTTCAATTTTGGTGGAAAATTGGGTTGGTGATTTTCCATTACTTGCATATTTTGTGTTTCATTTTTCTTTTTATTTTAATCTTCTTCTCCTTTAAAAGTTTTTCTATTTTCATCTTTTACAATGGTTTTTCATATACTAGTGTATCTATGGTGAAGTATCAAAGCCCTTAACTCTTTGTTGTAAGAGAGTATTGGAGAATTAATTTTTATTTGATTTCATTAAAGTACAGGGCATATCAAACAAAACACTACATATTTTTTGTTGTTCATTTATCAGATATTTTGCTTTTTAGACTGGCTAGAAAAGACTTTGCAAGAAACTAAACCAACCCCAAAGCTTGTTACTGTCGTTAATCCTGGAAACCCATCTGGAACTTATATTCCACTACCTCTTCTCAAGGTCTCTTTCTTTCTCTCTCTGTGCATATATGTAAACATTTTTTTTTTTTTGATTAGTACATAAATGCATACATAAAAATACACGCACACACACATTATTGGAATCAAAACCAATCCTGAAGCATGTACCAAAAAAAAAAAAAAAAAAAGAATTGGTATGTGTTATTCATTGATATATAATAATATAATCATTTTGGAGTTATGAATTGGTTTTGGTCTTTTTGTTTTGTTGAAACATGGGACAATGTTGTTTCCACCATTTATGCTCCTGGTGGTCTCCTAAGCTATGTTTAATTTGATTGTGTTCTTTGATGTCATCATAAAGTTGAACTTTGCCTATTAGGGTCTCTATTACAAAGAGAAGAGTTGATTACTATAAATAATTGAAGATGAAATTTGTTCATCTTTAATAGCTTTGAATGTGTTCAATTTATGTGGAATGTAGGTCTTTGAATTGAGGCTCATAACTTTGTTTTGTCCTTTATTTTATTTTATTTTAGTTTTGTTTTTTTGTTATTTTTTCTTTTTGTTTTTTAATATCTAATCTTTGAATTACATTTTCAGAAGCAAACAAGAAAAAAGGGAGGTAGCCATAATGTGTGTCCCTACTGGAAGTCTATATCAGTTATTGAAGTTACTTCGAATGTTCATTGACAGTCTTCATAACAATAATAATAAAGAAAAGAGTAGGGAGTGATTCTCTTCCCGTCTCTATTAAATCAAAGATCAAATTTGTTTTTGTTTAATTAGTTTGAATGGATTCAAATTCTGTGGAATTCAAAGTGAATCAAATTTCTTTCCTGAATGTAGGTTGTTGAAGATAGAGATTATGATCTTACTCCAGTGCTAATTGGAAATGAGAAGAGGCTTGTTCACATGCATTTGCATATTGTCATTGGTGATGCTATAGTTGCATTAAACACATCATTCCAATTGGGATTGACTTGATTTTATTTATTTTGTGCTTGGTTTAACTTTAGGTATTGTTGTACATAAACTTAAATTTCGGATTGTAAGAACATGATTTTATTTATTTTGTGCTTGGTTTAACTTTAGGTATTGTTGTATATAAACTTAAATTTTTGATTGTAAGAACACGTGGGCTATTGTTGTTATCATAAATAGAATTTATTTACATATATTTGGATGTCGATGAATTAAAGTGTGGATATTATTTAATAATTTTTTATTGGAAAGTAATTTATTATTTGTGATGGTAATTTTTGCTATCCCAAATACCAAATTAATTTTTTTATAAAACAATTAGATGTTTTGCTGACGCAATCAAGTTGTCGCCAAAAATATCATTTTTACCGATGCAAATTTGAGTCGGCAAAAATGACACATAATCATCTTATTTGAATTACTTTTGCCGATGCAATGGTAAATTGGCGACGATGGTTGAAGGCTTTTGCCCACAAAGATGTTGGTCGCTAAAGACATACTTTTGGCGATGTAGTGAATTTTTCGTCGGTAAAAGCTTTTCCCGACACACTTTCGGCGACGGGTTACCAACAAAGCTCCATGGGTCAGCAAAGCTCTTTGTCGACGATTTTTGCCTTTTGGCGACGATTTTTGTTGTGTTTCCAAAACTATTTTTTGTTGTAGTATAGGTATAGGAGTGATGATTTTCTTTGGGAACCATGGGGGTATGGTCTAGTCTAGAAGAATTCTGGTTGATTCAAAGGATATAGGGGATTGCATGTCGAACTCCAATTGGTGTAATGGTGTTGGGTGGTATGTTGGTGTTTGGTACTGAGTGTAGAGTTTTATTGAGTTGGTTAGTTGGTTAGTGATGTCGAAATATGGTTGACAAATAGTCACACTGAGTCTAGCTTAGAGTTTGGTAAAAAGGGTTGTAACTCTGTAAGTGCCTTAGAGTGGTTTGGCAAGAGTGAAGTCTCATGTCAGTGGTTATGAAGCTTCTGTAGGGCTTGTTACAAGTTAGTGGAACTCCTTAGGCTGGAGTAACGTATTGTGGAGTCATCATTTTGCGAGTATGTTATGCCTTGTGGGGGAGATAATTTATTCTAATACTTATAATGAAATGGAATTGTAGAATTGTGATTTTTTTTTTTTTTTGGTGCCTTGTTGTGTTACTAGCACAATTGTTATTGCTATTAATTGTTATTATAGAAATGTGACGTATATGTATTTGTTGTGGCATCACGATAAGAGTGATGGCTGTTGTGAGATGACAATTGTTGAGCATGATTCGAAAAATGAATTTTTTTCCTAGTGTTATAGCCTCGGATGGCTTTCTTAAGTGGAAACATTGTGGAGTTAATCTAAATTGTAACGAGGGAGTTCACTAAATAGTTCTGTACAACTTACTTGTGGACGATTTTGTGTTCTGATTAACACCTTTGTTTTCGAAGAATGTTTATAAAACTTTTGAGTTTTTCTTGAAAGGCAGAGAATGTAATTTTGGCTTATGATCGAGGTGAGTTTTGGGCACTTGTGGGAATGTTTTACATTCAAGAGACTAATTTTCAAGGAATCAAGAAAATGATGAAAAGTTTCTTTTAACAAAGTTTTGTTATCATTTGTTTTACCTCGAATGATGGATGTTGTGTAGTGACTCAGCTTGATTCGCAAATTTTGGGTTGGGTGTTTGGTTTGAGGAGTGTTTTAGTGTTATTGAGGCTTGTATATAGGGGTGTTGTCTCTAATCTTATTTTGTTGTGAGTTTACTTTTTCTATGTGAGTTCACCGAGACTTTTATTGTGGGGATTCAGGGGTGTTTGGGCTTGTTGTGGTGGTTGTCGCGTGGTTGATTCCTTTGGTATGCGTGTGGTTGTTGTTTTTGTTCTAGTGTCATAGGCCCAATGAGTTATGTGGGTCGAGGAGGCATCTGTGATCTCTTCCTTGAGTTTCATTGTTTAGGTGTCTTTAGGGCCTCGAAATATTGGGATTCGGGAATTTATCCCAAGTATGAATCCAACTTTGAGTTGGTGGTTGTGCTTCCCGTTGACTGAGTTTGTTTTGGCCTTATCTTTAATTCTGGGGATGGAATTTCCTAAGGTGGGAAGATTGTAACAATTTGAAACTTTTCTTCTTTGTCGCTCGAGCCACGGGTTGTTCGCTCGAGCGGTCTTGCGAGTCATCTAGTACTTTTGTAGGCCTGTGATTCTGGGAATTGTTAAAGTTTGCTCGAGCACAAGATTGGTCGCTTGAGCGATCGGCCTTGTATGGTTTGAACTTCTGAGAGTTCGCATTCTTTGCTCGAGCGAAGGTTTCATCGCTCTAGCGGTTTGTCCAAATTCAGCATCTTTAAAAGTCACTTTTGGTCTCATCTATATCATTTTTCACTCTCCTTTCTCTCTTCTTCCGCCATTTTTGAGCCCCCAAGCTCCTCATTCCTTGATTTCATCTACTTCTATACATCTTTGACCCCTAGTTCCTTCTACTAAAATGTAGAGATTGACAAGGGCTTTCATTTAATCTAAACGGATCGTTGTTTCATCGCTGGTGGTTTTTTTGGGTTATCTCCTTTTTGCTTCAAGAGGTAGGGATTTCTTTGCTCATTTTCAATACTTCATCTATAGATAGATATGTGGTAACTTTTATTGCATAAAACCATATTTATTATGAATTTTCGAAAAGCATGAAAGAGAGATTTATGGTTTGATATTTGGGGGTTTTAATTGTTAAATTGGTAGTTGTTTTGGTTAATTGGAGAGTATTTTTACACGTTTATGTTGAGGTGGGAAAAAGCCTGATTTAATATTGTTAGCTTAATAAATTGAAAAGGGGTAAACTTGAATTTGGTTATGTTTTGTTTGATATGGCTTGTTTAAGCGTGTTAATTGTTAAATAGGAGAGTTAACCATGATAATGGGACTAATTGGACTTAGGGTCTCGTGAGAATTGGATTATTGTATTACGTGCATTCAATACATATGCTTAGAGGTTTTGTCCTTGGTCATCGAGGGTGGATGACATTGCGATGTTGAATAGATTATGTGTATGTAGTACATTCGAGTTATTCATGCTTGTGTATATTGTGATGGTTGGTTATATACACAGGCTAAGAATGAGAGGTGTCATTATCTTCTAGCTAGCGCTTGGTGAATTAGTTGCGCTTAGAATAAGAGGTACCAGTACCTTCCAGCTATAGCCTGGAGAACTTGGCAGAAGTACCATTTCCTTCCAGCTGGTGTCTAGTAAATTGGTAGAGGTCCCATTTCCTTTCAGCTAGTGACTAGTAAATTAGCTTGTATTATGGAAAGGTGTATCCTTGGCTTACCGTGCTTAAGGCAGCTAAAGCGTTGTTTAGTTTCTCGTTATCATCTCGATTGTATTTGAATGTATCATGTATGGTTATCAGTATATTTTGGGGGAGGCCAAGTTGTCTTATATTGTGATGTCCTGGGTCTTAGACTTGACTGGTATTGCTTAGTAAAATAGTTTGTTTTACTTTCGGCGTTTTGATTATCATATTAGGTCGTTGAGATTTCTTTTCTGCTCTTACTTAACCTCTCTTAACATTTTGGGTTTTAAATTTTGAGTTTTGGGCGTTGGGACTTGTATCAAGGTATGGAATCAATTTTGGCTTCGGCCGATAAAATCGCTCGTGCGGATTTGGCAACCGCTCGAGCGGAATCACATAAGATTTTTTGGGAAATCCTGGGCAAAAATCGCTTGTACGGATTTTGGATTTCGCTTATGTGGATTCTGTGGTAAATTTGGGTTTTTCTCTAGACTAAACCACCCATGAGAGGCATCAGAATTCGCTCATGCGGAATTTGAACCGCTCATGAAGATTTTGGTGCGTCTGTCTCAAATTTTGAACTTTTTTCCTCAAAACTGATGCCAAAAATGTGTTTTGTGCACTTTTTCACTTCTCTCTCTCTATTCATCTTTTCTCCTCCTTCTCTCTATAAACCCACCCAAATCTAAACTTCTCTTATTAATGCATTGTTACATGTTGTATTGTCATTCCATTTCATCTTTGTTATCATTGATTTTGAATTTTGTATTTGAAAATTATTGCTTTGTCAAAGGAATTGTTTTGTGAAACAAGACCATCTTGAATTGTTTTGGGATAAATACGTTGGTAAGTCTGAATAGGGGGTGTAGTTTTGTATTGATTAAGTTGGCTTGAGTGTCCATGGTTATAGACCGAAAACACACACAGAGTAGGTATCACGTTCCTTCTGAGTAGCAACCGGTAAAATGGCGATTGGTAGTTCTTGATATGTCTACATGCAAACATCAACCTAAGGATTACCTGAGTCGTATTTACCACCCCTTGAACTACATTGAAGTTGTTGAATTGTTGTGTTTTCAAATTGCATTAGGCACAAAATTTTCAGAAGATAGAGATGTATGTTTTAAGCATGACATGGCATATGCCTTCATCTCAGGAGACTGTATAAAATGTATATACTTTGTTAAGATCTTTCTACTGAGCTTTGTGCTCACCCTAGTAGATTTTGTGTATGAAAAAATATGGTGATTTCGCTGAGTTAAAGGCGTGGAGTGTATTTGGAGGTCACAAGACTCTTTTATTTTGTTGTAATTATTTTTGACAAGCCAAGGGCTTTACACGTATGGGTTTGATAACCATTTTGTGTAACCGGGCATAAGCCTTTGAACTTGTAGCCCTTGAGGGCATTGAATTGTATTTAACTTATTGTGCCACATTCTATAGATTCATATTCTAGGAGTGTTGAATGTATAATTGCATGTGGAATACTTTTGTAAATCTCTAGAGTATAATGAATACAAATGTTAGAGATTTGATGACGATGTTAATGATGAGGCATTATATTCCTTATATATTTATGCAATGTAAGTTATTAATTTAAAAACAAGATCACGTTGTTGGAAATGTTGAGTTTTCTTATGATTATTTCTTTGGGGTGTGACAACTTGGTATCATAACTACCGGGTTTGAATACTTGTGGCTCGCGAGAAGTGGTCATTTTTCCACAATAGGTTTATTTCACTAAACTAGGAGATGTTCCATGTTTTAGGTGTTATGTGATAGCATGCTTATGTGACTATATGGGTATGGGGATTGAACTTTTAGGATGTTGTTTGCACCTATTAAATTCCTTAAAGTCTTATTAGAAGGGCACTTGATCAATGCTCATTCTAATAAGAATTCTTGGTATTTCGTGGGACAAATTTCATCGTAAAGGAGTAATCAGTATGTGTTTACGTGATTAAGTGCTTGTGTGGAGTGAAAACTAAGTGTTTACATGAAATGAAAATATATAAAATTGTTGTGATGGGATGTGTGAGATAAGTTGCGAGCACATATGCAATTATGTGCTAAATTGTTTAGTCTTATCCATAATTAGGATGTCAGGAATAGGTTAGGCACGTGGTGGTAGAGGCAGGAGGCGTGGTAGGCCTTGCCGAGGTGTTTATGAAGTACCGATCCATGAGGTTCTTGTGCAAGAAGTAGGATTCAGCCAAGCTAATGCGGTCAAGCAAGTAGGCCAAGCTAACATGGCCCAGCAAATGGGGCAAGCAAGAGTCCTAGAGCAAGCAGGTCAAGCCGCTATGGATGTCCTAGCCTAAGAAATGGCCGGGGGCTTTGAGAGAGTCAAGGAACATCTTAAGGGCAGAGAACCAAGCTTGAGAGAATGTTGTGGAGACAAGGGCGGGTTTTCTTACTCGAGAGTTCTTGCGGGCTAAGCCGGATGAGTTTTACGGTGGCCCAGAGCCCGAAGGCAGACGGGTGGCTCAAGTAAATAGTGAAGACGTTTGAGATGCTTCACATCAATGATAGTGAACTAAGGGTGACTCTGGCGAGTTACTACCTCAAAGGGGATGCGGGCCAATGGTGGAAGCATGCCAAAGGCAGAGTGGGGCCGACATGAAAAGCTTTTGTCATCGTTTTCCAAGACAAATACCTACCTCCCACAGCTAGGGAGAGATTGAGGCAAGAATTTCAAAACCTCAAGCAACTGAACCTGTCAGTGGCCGAGTTTGAAGCGACCTTCACTAGTTTGTCCTAGTTTGCACCGGAGTTGGTGGCAACGGAGGAACGTCGTTGCATAGAATTTGAGAAAGGATTGAGAACCAAAATCTTGTTCAAGGTTGCTGAAAACATAATCCAGAACTATGACCGTCTTGTGGAGGCGACGGCACATGTAGAGATTACAGTGTAGGCCTAGAAAGAGAGACTTTGTGGTTCAAGGTCTAGGGGTCAAGAGTCTTAGGAGGACTTTAGACTTAGCAAGAAGCATAGGGGCTCCGCTTCATCCCAACCCCAATCTCAGCAGATTAAATCCCCGTTGTCCAGTGTTAGCCCGGGGAGAATGCTCAGGGTAGCTTTACTTGTTTCAAGTGTGGCTAACAGGGTCACAAGGCTAGTGCCTGCCCACAGAAGAGAGGAGGGCAGCAAATGTTACCACCACCACCACCATCTAACTAATCTCAGATTCAGTCCCAGAGAAGGGGACAAGGGCCTATATGTTTCCAGTGTGGTCAGTCGAGGCATTTGAGGAGAGCTTGCTCACAGTTGGGAGATGCATCTAGCGCATTAAGGTCAAGGAAGACTCAGAGCCATCAGTAGGCTTATTCAGTCTAGACCTCACAAGCTAATCAAAGAGCCACCTCGGCTCAATCAATACAGTAGGCCTATGCTCCGAGAGATAAGTAGGTTAATCAGAGGCCACAAGGATGTGTGTATGCTGTTACAACGCCAGAGCAGTCGCCAGGATCCTCTGTTGTGAGAGGTACTTTTGTTGTGTTCAATTCTTGGCTAGTGTGTTGATTGATACTAGGATTGTTTCTATTTTTTATGTGATCAGGGTGATAGATCGATTCCACCGTTGTTTGACCTTAAGAGTCGATGAGGGCTTAGTTTCCTCTTTGCCTTTTCCTTAGCCAATGATGGTAGCATGGTTCAAAATGATTTACCAATGGTAGTTTGGGAAATACTCGGATGTTTTCCCTAAAGATCTTACCGGGTTGCCAACCCATCGGGAGATTAAATTCTCCATTGACTTAGTGCCTGGCACAGCACCAATTTTCATGGCATCATATTGATTTTCACGCGCTAAGTGACATGAGTTGAAGATCCAACTCCAAGAACTTTTAGACTGGGTTTCAAACTCACCGAAATCTGCACAAGCGGTTCATTTGCTGTTGTGTATTGATTACTACAAATTGAATCAAGTTACCGTTAGAACAAGTATCCTCTACCTAGAATAGATGACTTATTTGACCAACTTAGAGGGTCTCATTGCTTTTCAAAGATAGACTTGAGATCGGGGTACCATCAGTTGAGAGTTAGGGAGGAGGACATCCAGAAAATGGCTTTTCGCATGCGTTATGGCCACTATGAATTCCTTGTAAAGCCTTTCAGTTTAACCAATTCACCTGCTTCCTTTATGGACTTGATGAATCGAGTCTTCCGTGAATTCTTAGATCATTTCGTAGTCGTCTTTGTGGACGATATCTTGATTTATTCAACATTCGATGAGGGCCACAAGGAACACCTGCGAATAGTCCTCGACTTGCTTAGGGTGCACCAAATGCTAAATTTGAGAAATGCGGGTTTTGGTTGATGGAAATGAAATTTTTTTAGGCATGTTGTGTTGGGAGAAGAAATAACTGTAGATTCTTTTAAGATAGATGTCGTGCAAGATTAGGAACAACCTAAGAATGCTTTTGAAATCTGGAGTTTCCTAGAGTTACCCGGGTATTATCGTCGTTTTGTAAGGGACTTCTTTATAATAGGTGCACCAATAACCAGGTTAACAAGGAAGGGTGTTAAATATGTATGGAACAAGACTTGTGAGAAGTCATTAGAAGAACTTAAGTCTAGGTTGACCACCACACCAGTTTTGATAATTCCAAAAAGGGGTTTGGGTTATACTATTTATGGTGATACATCTCGGGATGGACTTGGTTGTGTGTGTAGACACCCCATTTTGACGGCCCTTCAAGGCTTGGATGTTCTTGCAGGTACATCCGATGACGAGTCTGATTGCTCGCCGAGCACTCAAAGTCCTCAGTGGAACGCCACAAGTTTGAGCCTTCCAAACCCTGCATCCTTTTTGTCTCCTTTTTGGACCATGTCTTGGCCTCTCTCCCCTGCAGTCTTTGGTGGCCTTCTGGCCATCACTGATGGCTGGCTGGCTACTAGTGTTTTCTACAAATATTTTGTGCCAGCTGGTTGCACAGAGGCTTGCATCTGCCCACATGTGGAGGGCTAGATCTCTTTGTATAGAATTCATATTTTCTATGTATAGGAAGCCCCTCTCTCATGTTTTAAGCTTGGAAGATTTAAGACTCAAAATTTTCTCTCTCTCTCTCTCTCTCTCTCTCTCTCTCTCTCTCTCTCTTGTATTTCTCTATACCTTTGCCTACTTACACTACACTTTTGCACATCAACCCTTAGCCAAAAGTGATCACCTTTGAGCTGAGGTTGTCTGAGGCCCTCTTGGAGCTCTACAAGTTGTTTTTGGCTTGAATTGTTGCTTTGAACCACTCTTCTCTTCAAGAGGTATAATACTAGCCTTTTAAGCTTGCTTTGCTTACTTGTTTTTCCTTTCTTTTTTTTTTTCCTACTATCGTGGGCTGATTTTGAGCTATAAAAAACTTTGTTTTCATGGGCTAAAATTGGTGTTTTGGGCCATTAAAGGTTAGAGGGTGGTTCATCCCTCTTTATTCCTTGTCATTAAGGCCTTTGCACTTTTGTTTCCCATTATAAAACTACCTTTTTTTGGGCCTTTAACCACTGAATTTCAGAGGTTTTTCAATGCCAAAAAACTCGTTTTGAAGTTCGAAATTTGAGGGGTTAGCCTTCCCTCCTTGTGTCTTGTTTGCTAGTCTAGTTAACTTCATATGTTAGCATATTTTTCTAGTTTAGCTTAGCTCAGCTCAATTCCAGCATGTTTTGCCTCTAAAATAGCATGTTTTAGCTCTGTTTTGGGCTGTTTGGGTCAGTTGAGCCTTGTTTTGCATGGTTGTAGTGCAATAGCCCTCACAAGCTTGGTGTTTTAAGCTCTAGACACCTTCTTGTTTGAGTTGATAGCATTTGTTTATGCTTTTATCACTCATTTTCAGCACTTAATCATTTCTGCAACCTTCCTCCTTTCTTGGTTTTATTTTTGCTTTGAAAGTGATTCAAACCATTTGCTTGTTTAAAACATGAAATTGAGGTTTCGTGCTTAATGGTTTAATCTCTTTGGGGGTTCATTACCAACGGCATGAGGTCTCTTTCATGCCTAAAACAACCTTTGGTTTGGACTTTCTTTCCATTTAGAAGACTTAATTCACCACTTGGACTTAATGTGATTAAAGGATGGTTGGTAACTAAAATTTGTAAACAAAATTGATAAGTAAAAGAGGCAAGATAAGCATTTCTTTGTGTTGCATTGCATGTATTCAAATCAGACGTTAGTTTGAGCACAAGGAAAATGAGACATTTCATACTCAAAAGTGATGAAATGTGCCACTTTCCTAGGTCTCCATTGCCCTTGATCATGCATGATAGGGTGATGGTTCTTTAGTGTTTGGCTTTGCATTTATTAAGCTTGCACACCTTGAATCACAAGCCATTATGCAACAAAATTGCTTTGATTGGTGGATTGTGGTTTAAGTTCACAATTCCTTGGATTTGTCCATGAAGAGGAGAGGTGAATTGTGCATACAATCCTTGGAAAAACCCTCTTTTTGCTCTGTTTGTACTCTGTTGCAACATGTTGATCCAATGCATCAATGGCCGGCAATGCACCATTGGTGGCCAACAGTGCACCATAAGTGGCTAGCAAACCACCCTTTTGGCTAACAGAGGGCCGGCAGCATCCATCCATGGCCAGCAGGCCACTAATGTAAACTTCAGTTGATTTTGGTAAGATGGAGCAGGAAGGTTCTGGAAATGCTCAACCCTGCAAACAAAGGCTTTTGAGAGCAAAACGAATGTCTTTTCAGGCCAAAACCGTGCATGTGCATCTTCCACTCCCCGAGGTAGAGCAATGGCTGTGTAGTTAAAAGTCTTAATTGCTTATGTTCGCGTACATTTGTGTTGTAAATTAATTAATTAGTTTACTAGTTAGTTAAAAGTGTTGTAATAATTAATAATTAGCTTAACTAGTTATTCATCTAGTTTGTAATAATTAGTCTAATTAGTTTAATTAGCTTAGCTTAGTTGCTAGTTAGTTAGCTTTTATTAATTTGAACCCTCCTTTGAGATGGCGTAATGTTGTAATAAGTGTGCGTGCATGCGTGCGTGCGTGTATGTTTTCCAACCCCACGTCTTTCTCCCTTTTACTTAACCGCTTTTGATGGTTAGATTAGGATCACGTTTCAATTAGCATACCCCATGCTTGCATTCATTCATCTTGTATTGCATGTACCGAGGCTCAGTGCATCATTCTAACTGCATTGTCGTTTCAATACCTTATTTGAATACGTGTTTAACCGCATGTTATCAAATCAATCCATATGCCATATTAGTAGCCGAGCCTATTAATTGCATGTTGCATGTGTTGCATTAGGCATTTTGCATAGTTAGGAATCATGCATAGTTTTCTAACCCATATCTTCCTAGCTTGGAGTACTAGGTGAGTTTTTACGTTTTAGCATACTCGCATGAATGTGAATGTTTCCATGTCTAGCATGCTTGCCATGAGGCTATGTGCTTAAATGCTAAACTATTTGAATGCCTGTGGATGAAGGCTTGTTGTTTGAATTGGAACGATTCAACTAATGTAAGTTTTAAGCCCACTTTGTCGAGTGGCAAACCTGTTTTAAGCCCACTATGTTTGGTGGCAAATCCACAAAATTTAAGCCTACTTGAGGTGGCAAATTCAAACCATTTTCGCAAACAAACACGAGTTGAATTGTTCCAAATTGAGCGAACTAGTCTATACTTGTTTGCGCGCATCACTTAATAATGCCAGTTTAATAATCGGAATAAGAACACATAATGTTTATAAAAAACCATATCATGATTAGTAGAGGCCGATCTTTGATCGGGCGAGCGGGGGTGCTCAATTCATGACCTTCCCCTCTCGTACCTAAGTTCCCGAGCTGAGGCAACTTTGATGATGACGGACATGTGGCCTTTGGCACGAGTCATGGGTTTCCTAAATTTTCCTAAAACAAAATATTTAAGTAGTGACTCTGTATCTGGCAAAACAGTCCAATTTTTGCATTTTTGATCCTAAAATCAATTTTCCAAACGATTTGCCAGATTTGGACTCTTTGGTGATTATCTGTTTCACATTGCACTTGTGAGATTAGATTCAGAACCGCGGGAGTCCGAACTGTAGGGCTTTCTTTTCGAGCTTTCGAAAAGGGGCATGAAAAAGCCAAGCTACAGTGTGTTGATGCAAGAAGGGAAGGTTATGGCTTATGATTCACGACAATTGAAAACTCATGAGAAGAACTACCCCACCCATGATTTAGAGTTAGCGGAGGTAATTTTTGCTTTGAAGATTTGGAGGCATTATTTGTACGACGAGAAGTTTGATGTTTTCTCCGATCATAAGAGTCTAAAATACTTGTTTTCCCAAAATGATTTGAATTTACGCCAATGGAGATGGATGAAATTTATGGAGGATTATGACTTTAAGTTACACTATCATCTAGGGAAGGCCAATATTGTGGCCGATGCCTTGGGTCGAAAATCTATGAGTAGTGTGACAAGTATAGTCATTCAAGAATGGGACATGATAGGTGATATCGACGAGTTTGATTTGCATCTGGGCGAGTCTAGCGAGGGAAATACCTTGTTCACTTTAATTACTTAACCCACCTTGATTAGCAGAGTCATAGAGGCACAACACGGTGACCATGAGATGGAGACAATCCATGACAGGATCTCCAACGGGAAGGAAGAGAAGGGTTTGAACATCCACTTGGATTTGAGTGTGAGGTATCTAGATTGTTTGTTTGTGCCGGAATCTTGTAAAGATGAGGTACTCTGAGAATTTCATCACTCAAGCCTTGCGATACATCCGGGAGGTACTAAAATGTATCATGATCTTAGTCATCAGTTTTAGTGGAGGGGTATGAAACAAGATGTCGCCTTATTTGTTTCAAAATGCCTTACTTGCCGGCAAGTGAAGGTCGATCACCAAAAGCCAGCGGGTTTGCTACAACCCTTACCTATAGCTGAGTGGAAATGGGAGCATGTTACCATGGATTTTATAGTTGGGCTTCTTAGAACACAACGGGGTAATGATGCCGTTTGGGTGATTGTTGATAGGTTGACTAAGTCTACACATTTCATTCCGATACACACCAGTGACTCAGTTGATTATTTGGCAGAGTTGTACATTAGAGACATAGTTCGACTTCATGGGGTCCTTGTGACCATTTTTTCAGATAGAGACCCTCGTTTCACCACTTGATTGTGGCAAAACCTTCAAGAGGCGTTGGGAACTAAGTTGACCCTTAACACCGCTTATCATCCTCAGATCGATGGACAGTCAGAGCGTACTATTCAGATTTTAAAGGACGTGCTTAAAGCTTGTGTCCTTGATTTCAAGGGGTCTTGGGAAAGGTACCTACCGTTGATTGAGTTTGCCTACAACAATAGTTATCAAGAAAGTATCGAGATGGCACCGTTCGAGTCCTTGTATGGTCGACATTGTAGATCACCAGTTTGTTGGGCCGAGGTGGGTGATACACCGATGTTAGGCCCGGAGATTGTTCGAGAGACGATCAAGAAAGTTTCTCTCATTTGAAAAAGGTTAGCTATGGCTCAAAGCCGACAAAAGAGTTATGCCAATAAAAGAAGGCGACCTCTATCCTTCGAGGTCAGTGACCTCATTCGAAAAAGGTCAAAGATTTTCAGAGCGGATTGGAGAAGTGGTATACCGTTTGGCCTTACTACCACACCTTTTTGGGGTTCACAACATGTTCCATGTATCTATGCTTAGGAAGTACAAATCCGACCCTTCACATGTACTTGATTGGGTCGACTTGGAGGTAAATGAGGATACCTCATACGAAGAGCGCCCAATTCAAATTTTAGATATCTGAGAACAAGTATTAAGGGACAAGAGTATACCATTAGTGAAGGTGTTATGGAGACACCATGGGGTTGAGGAAGCAAGTTGGGAATAGGAGGCGAAACTTCGCTCCAACCAAGTATCCAGATTTATTTGAGAACGCTTAGTTTGTTCTAGATTGTAATTTTCTCTTATGTTTGAGAATGAATCATTGAAATTGCTAACCACTTGTTGTTATGATTGTTGTTGTTTTTTTTAAACATGAGAACGGTGTAGGATTGTTACAATTGTGGTTGGACTTCATGCTTATGATTATCGTCTTAGTGGTTGTTGGTGTTGTGGCCCTGCCCCATGGAAATTTTGATAACGATAGTGGAATGTAGTTGAGATTCAGATCTCCATGCTATTATTGAATTGTTGTTATTATGGATTCATTGTTATCATTAGTGTTGTTATTATCACTCGGAGCCCTTTTATTGTTGAATTGTCTTTGTTCATTAGAGGTTGTTGGTGAAAGGTGTGACCAAATTTCAGGGGCGAAATGTCCTAAGGGGGAAAGGTTGTGATGTCCCGGGTCTTGGACTTGACTGGTATTGCATAGTAAGGTAGTTTGTTTTACTTTTGGTTTTTTGATTATCGTATTGGGTCGTTGAGATTTCTTTTCCGCTCTTACTTAACCTCTCTTAACATTTTCGGGTTTAAATTTTGAGTTTTGGGCGTTGGAACTTGTATTGAGGTGTGAAATCAATTTTGGCTTCAGCTGGCGAAACTGCTCGTGTGGATTTTGGATTCTGCTCGTGCGAATTTTGTGGCAAATATGGGTTTTTCTCTAGACCAAATTGCCCCAAACTGCCCATGAGAGGCATCAGAATCCGCTTGTGCGGATTTAGGATTCTGCTCGTGCGAATTTCGGCACGTCTATCTCGAATTTTGAGCTCTTTTCCTCAAAACTAATGCCAAAAACATGTTTTGTACACTTTTTCACTTATCTCTCTCTCTCTCTCTCTCTCTCTCTCTCTTTCTCTCTTTATATATATATATATATTCATCTTTTCTCCTTCTTCTCTCTACAAACCCACCCAAATCCAAACTTCTCTCTAAGATTTAGCTAAAACCTTCAAGAATTTGATAGGGCTTTTTACACCAAATTGAAGAGGGCGACGAGGGCTACGTTTACACCGATTGAATCAAGTTTGCATCAACATTGAATTTTAGGGTTTTCATCTCCTTCCTCTCCCTAGCTTGAGGTAGGGATATTCTTAGAGTTATATATATGTTTCTGCATGTCTATGTTCGTTTAGAGTATTTCTTTCATGTTTGAACTATGGTTTTGGGTTCATGAACTCTAGATGATTTTAAAAGTGAATTTTCTCTATATTTCTCCAAACTTTTGAGAGTGTGAGCTATGTTCTAAAGTGTGGGTGTTGTTTTAGAAAAAAATCCTTTCAAAATGGGACAAAAACCTAGTTTTGGTGGAAACCCTAGAATTTTGGGAATTTTGGGAAGATGTTGAGATATTGTGAAATTCATGCTTGATAAATTGTCATATGAATAAATGATGGAGAAATTTCTATAGTTGTTTCAAATAAGAGATTTCATGGAGAAATGAGAATGTTGATTTTTAAACTTGATGAATAGCTTGTTGTTGGGTTGTCTTGGAGAGACCAAGTTTAAAAATGATGATTAATATGTGGAGAGTGCATATATGATGATATTGTTATATTATCTTTTGGAAGATATATATTATGATGTTACATTGATAAGAGATATGGGAATTTGATCACAATGGAGGATTGTGTGGTGGAATTGAAAATAGAACTATATTAATGCATTGTTACATGTTGCATTGTCATTCCGTTTCATCTTTGTTATCATTGATTTTGAATTTTGCATTTGAAAATTATTGCTTTGAGAAAGGAATTGTTTTATAAAACAAGACTATCTTGAATTTTTTGGGGTAAATACGTTGGTAAGTCCAAATAGGGGGTGTAATTTGCTATTGGTTAAGTTGGCTTGAGTGTCCATGGTGAAAGACCGAAAATACAAGCAGAGGAGGTACTATGTGCCTTCTGGTTAGCAACCGGTAAAGTGGCGATTGGTAGTGCTTGATATGCTTGCTTGCAGACAACAGCCTAGGAATTACCTGAGTTGTATTTACCACCCTTGAACTATGTTGAAGTTATTGAATTGCTGTGTTTTCAAATTGCATTGGGCACAAGATTTTCAAAGGATAGAGATATATGTTTTTTGAGCATGACATGGCATATGCATTTATCTCAAGAGACTATATAAATGTATATACTTTGTTAAGATTTTCCTACTGGGTTTTGTGCTCACCCTTGTGGATTTTGTGCATGAAAAGATGTGGTGATTCCGCCGAGTTCAAGGCTTGAAGTGTATTTTGAGGGCACAAGGCTCTTTTCTTTTGTTGTAATTATTTTTGACAATCTAGGGACTTTACATGTATGGGTTTGATAACCATTTTGTGTAATCGGGCATAAGCCTTGGAACTTGTAGCCCTTGAGGACATTGAATTGGATTTGACTTGTTGTGCCACATACTATAGATTCATACTCTAGGAATCTTGAATGTATAATTGCATGTGGAATACTTTTTTATATCTTTAGAGTATAATGAATACAAATGTTGGAGATTTGATAACGATGTTAATGATGAGGTATTATATTCCTTATATATTTATGCAATAGAAGCTATTAATTTGGAAACAAGATCATCTTGTTGGAAATGTTGAGTATTCTTATGATTATTTCTTTGGGGCGTGAGATATATGGTTATGTAGGGAGCGTTATATACATGTTATCTTTGTGTTCGTTTGGGATTTTTTTTTAAATGTATTTGAAATGGGTGTGAGTTTGGAAATTGGGGAAACTTAAATGGGTTTTGTGGATTTGTTTTTGAAAGTTTGTTGTTGTCAGGTGAATTTGGTAAAAGGTAACCAGAAGAAAGAAAAGTGAATTGTTTATGTTGTTGAATAAATTGAAAGATTTTGAGAAAAGTACTTGCATAAGTATATTTTCAAGTATAAACCGTCACATTATATATATGATATAATATAAAGCATTCATGATCATAGCTATCTGTATGTTATTATTGTTTAGGATCATGTTGAGATCTCTACCGGACTTTATGTTCATCTCTCGTTGCTAATTCTTTTCAAGTGATGTTAAGAACAGTTCAAGATCGAAGATCATCCTCAGTTGTTGGCCACAAGGCCTATTATTTGTGGGTGGAATGTCGTTGTTGTAAAAAGGGTCAAACCATTTCTCTTGAATGTAATGATGTACGTTTGCAGGCAATTTATTTAATTATATCACATGTTACATCTGTTATGTATTTGAATGAGTGAATCTTTTTTTACTCATTATTGTTAGTGTATAGAACTTTTGCTCATTATCTCTGAAATTGTATTATAATAATAGTTTTGATAACGATATCCGTAAAATAAAAAGCGGGGTGTTACAAAGAAGGAACCTTCAGCTATGAAGGTTAGCAATTAATGCAGAAATGAATTCTGCAAATACTGATGGAATAAAACCACTATTACTATAGAGATTACACACTTTATATACACACCTTATAAAAAACTTGAGATTTAAATACCCATCAATACTTTTGTCTACAATCAATGTGTGATAGGTGGTTACACACATTCCTCAACTTTATGAGACAATTTCTTATTCAAATCTTAATAGTTTTTGATTATTTTTTTATGGGGTAAATATCTTATTGCAAAAAATCTAAACCTACTTGATCCCACCTCAACCGGTCGTTGAAACCCACTTCAATTTCACATTAAAGTCATCAAAAAAAATTATTTTTTTCCAACAGGAAATTGTGTTGTATGTTGTCTTGCTTGGATGGCTTTTCAACATTCAATTAGAAGCGTCTAGTGTCTTCTAATCTTTTGTATTGGTTTCTCCTAAAAAAAAATATATATAAAAAAAAAAAAAGAAGAAAAGAAAAGAAAATAGTAATGTGATGTATTACAAAAGGGAAATTTTAATATATACCCTTCAAAAAATTATGTATCATATACATCTTTAATTATGTTTTTTTTTTTTTACTTATAATTAATTTTTTTCTTTAGTTGTGACATTATTTAGTTATAACTCATAAACTTTTTAATTATATCTCATGTCATATTTAATTATAATTTAAAAAATTAAAATTATGTTTTTTTTTTTTTTTTGAATTATAAAATACATATGTATAGGAGTTGGAGATGATGATGCTGCGCGTGCTGTGCGGCCAAATAGGCCAATTTTGACAATTCGAACAGTTTATATTTTAAAATATATAAAGTAGAACATGTCTGTAAAAAATTAAGTTAATCGGATATCATTTGCATATTCATCCACTCACATTTGTATCTTAAAAAATAAATAATAATTATAATTTAAAATATTAAAATGAATATAAATATGTGTGGATGAATAAGTAAATGATATTTAATTAACTTAATTTTTTATAAACATATTTTACTTAATATATTTTAAAATATAAATAATTTAAATTATTAAAATAGATCACAAAATAAGAGGTTGTTTGGGATGACCTAAATAAGTACACTTTTTGTCTTTTTACGAAAAGATATGCAGAAAAGTAGGGAGATAATGTGATGAAAAAAAAATAAAAAGATAAAAAATATGTACTTATTTAAGATAGCTAAACTTGACCTAAATTTATTTGGCCGCACAACGCACGAGCAGCATCCCCAACCCCAATTCGTCCGTATACATCTTTCGAAAGAATCTGCACTGCAGTCTTTCCATTAAAAAAGGACAGAGCGGCAGACCACGGCACTGGTGGTGTGTGTAACGTAAAGATATGACAGTCAGGGCCCACCTCAAGGCTCATCACAATTTCACATTAGGGCCCCCCTCACAGTCAGCCCACTTCAATGCTCATCGTAATTTCTTATTTTTTAAATGATAAATTATACTTTAATAAATTAAAATGGCAGGCCGTATGATCTTTTTCTCATTTTAAGGGAATATTCTTTTATTTACAGGAGTTTTTAAATTTTTTATTATGTTTTTTCACTTTTGTCCAAATTTTAATACTTGCCATTTGTATTCAAAATGGGTGTTTGGGAAGTGAATTTTTTTATAGGTTTTTTTAGTTATAAAATATTATTGGAAAAAAAATTATGTTTGGAAAGATAGTTAAGTTTTTTTATGGTTGGATGTGATATTTATAAAAGAAAAAGTGAAATGATTATGTGATTTGATGTGATATTTTGTTTAGATTAATTTTTTTTAGTTTTGTAGCTTATCTTTTACTGAAAAAAAACAAAAAACTTACTTCCCAAACACCACCTGGCAAAAGCATCCCGGCGCTAACAGATAGCCAGGAGTTACTTCAACAGTCGAATGATGATTCTATGATAACACTACAAGAAAATTGGGATAAGACGACCTTTTGTATGGACGTTTATCTTCTTTTTTATTTTTTTGTATTAAATGAGACTCAAATTTGATATAGTAAAACTTCTACCATATAAAATTTAAGTGATTAAAAGAAGAAAAAGCACCCAATCACGTTCTCTACAGGTTTCCACCTACCCAACCAACAATCTCTTTGATATACTGAAAGAACAATTTAGAGGTCCAGAGAGAGAAGTCTCTCTCTAGATAATTACTGGCAATATTTCAATGGTGCTCCGATAATATTCCGGCAACTCATTTTATATTTTGAAAGTATAACATTCCTAAAGTATAGATTTACAATTTTAAAGTGTAGATCTAGAATTTTTATGTCTGAAATAAGAGTTTTTAGAGTTTTCTCTTCCTATTTAGACATAAATTTTTTATTTTTCGACACTCACAATAGTTTTATCCTCTCTCAAGCCTTCTCTTATACCATTATGGGTATACTTTCTTCTCTGGCGGCAGCGATAGCAGGGTTAAGCAACAACGACAGGAACGACGTTGACGGGGACGGTGGGCTTTTAAACAGATCTTAATTTTCAGATCACATCTTTAAACAGATTGGTGGTTTTTCTAAGATCGCAACTATTTTTTTGGCAGATATTTTTTAGTTGTTGGTTTTTGTTCTCTTGTTTACTTGGGATGGACTTTTGAGGTCTTTATTTATATATTGTTATTGTTTTATTAATATAATATTTCTCATATTTTATAAAAAAAAATAATAATAATAAGTTGAAAAAAAGAAAAACCACACCACGTTCTCTACAGGTTTCCACCCACCCACCCAACCAACATTCTTTCAATCAACTTGGCTAATTTAACAATTTTTTTTTAACTTTTTAGTTCCTTTCTCTCTACTTTTTGGTTTCTTCTCACATTTTACAATGGTTTACCTTTCAAAAAAAAAATATATATATATATATATACAAAACAAAAGTGTTAGATACAATTATGGCAATAGAAGTATAAACAAGACTATTATTTCTGTTTCACGATAAGTAATCTAATAGTCATTAATTTTTATATTTTCAGTTATTGAAACTTTTATTTATTTATTTATTTTCATATAAATTTTGTAATTGTTTAAGAGTGTTCAATTTATATTCTTTGGCATTGAAACTTTTGCAAAATGCATGCTGATCTAAAAAATAAAAATAAAAAATTTACTGAATGATAGGGTTTTTTTTACGTTTTAAATATTCTTCAATTTAAACTATTTTAGGTATAAATTACGTTAACTAGAATTAATAGGTTTGATAATGTTTTAAATATTATCAATTTTTTGTGGTATAAATTTTTTGTTTTTTGGAAAATTTCTGTAACTGTTTAAGAGTCTTGAATTTATTTATTATTTTGTTTGCTATAAATTCTTTAGTTGTTTTACCGTTCAATCTAAACTATAAATTATCATTCTTAATAATTTTTTTGGGTATAAATTCTGTTTTAAAAAAATAACTCCAATTAATAGGTTTGTTTATGTTGCAAATATTCTCAATAATTGTTTATTATATTTAGAGGTGTTCGGGGATCAATTTTTTATGGTTTGGTTTGTGGTTTGGACCTACCTCTATGTCTATGGTTTGAGAAAAATTGAATCCGCAACTGCCCGTAGTGGGGGATTGCGATTTGTACGAATATGATTTGCGGATGTGCGGGCGATTGCGCGGGTTTGGGGATTGGGCTTTTCCTTTAAAATTTTATTTTTAGGCTTGCTTTGTTCCCTTTTTTAAATATTCTTTTTGGGACCTTTCCCTCCATTTTTTAAAGATTATTTTGGCCCATAAAATCACATATTTCTTATCATAAAATCATTATTTTCCAAATAATTTATCCTAAATAAATTACCGTCTATTTATCCAATTTACTTCCAGAAGGAAACATACCAAATAGATACCAACGGTTTGAGTTGAGCGATTTTCACAGGTGGAATAACCCTCCAGCCCTAATTATATTAACTTTTTTTTATCTCTTTTATTTATCTGCTCAATTTTTCTGGGAAACCAGTTAATGATAAGGTTAAAGTTCGCGGTTGTGATTCCATTAATACACAATGCAAGTAAGTTCAGTTCATCAGTATGGCCTATTTTGGGAAGGTGGTAAAAATCAGCTTTTTTGCTTTTAACCAAGATTTTTTAGAGTGGTTTGGGAAGTTGATAAAAAGTTACCTTTTTTTTTGGATTAATATTTATTTATGGTGTCACATCACACTAAAATAACTAAAATACCCTCACCTAACATAAAAAATTACATTTTACTTAAACCCACCAATGTAAACATTGAGGGTATTTCCGTCATTTTTCAACCAACTTTGGCCTTCCCAAATGAGAAAAAAACGCTGGCTGGCGTTTTGCTTTTGTGGTAAAAATCTGCGTTTTTTTTGGGTTCCCTTTCAGTTCATCAGAATTTGAACTTTGGAGCACATGTCAGTGATTGTTTATTTTGTAATTTAATTTTTTTCATTATCATTATAAATTTTTTTTTTTTTTTAGGTTGCTTTGCTATTAAGAATAAATAACCTTTTACGTGGTTGTCTAACAATACCAATCTTCTTTAGTGGTAAGTATTCTATGAGGTGTCGTTTAGTAATACTTGCGTTTTTAGTTTTCTATTTATATTTACAAAAATTTTAAAAACTCAAATAAAAACTTATTTGGTAAAATTTTTGATTTATAAATCAGTGGTCTCAGTTTATAAATTTGGCCAAAAAAATGAAAACACAAAAAATGTATTTCCGTTTTAAGTTTTGAGTTTTTTTTTTTACCACCCAATACTAGCCACAACCCGCCACTATTTTCCACCATCGTCTTTCGCCACCACCACCTACCACCTACCCCCCACCACCACTTACTACTACCACCACTCACCACCCACCTGCCACCATCAACCACCACCCACTCGCCGCCGCCACCACCACCACCACCACCCACCACCCACCATCCGCTACTACCATCCACCGCCCGCCACCACCACCCGCCACCTACTTGCCACCACCACTCACCACCCACCAGCCACCCACCACCACCACCACCACCACCACCAGCCACCTGCCACCCACCCGCCACCACCACCCACCACCCACCACCCACCGCCACCACCATCACCACCACCACCGCCGCCGCCACCCACTCGCTACTACCTACCACCCACCACCACCACCACCTACCCACTCGCTACCACCTACCACCTGTTACCGTCACCCATCTACCCACCACCAGCACCACCCGCCACCTACCCACCACCACCCGCCATCCGCCACCCACTTGCCGCCGCCACCACCACCACCACCACCACCCACTCGCTACCACCCACCACCTGCCACCGTCACCTACCGACCCACCATCACCACCCACCCGCCACCATCCGCCACCACTACCACCACCACCACCCACTCGCTACCACCCACCACCCGCCACCGTTACCCACCTACCCGCCATCACCACCCACGACCCACCCGCCATCCACCTGCCACCACCACCCGCCACCACCGCCACCACTACCACCACCACCCGCCACCGTCACCCACCCACCCACCACCACCACCACCCACCACCACCCAACATCCGCCACCCACCTGCCACCACCACCACCCACTCGCTACCACCCGCCACCGTTACCCACCCACCACCACTACTTTCCACCCCCGTCTTCCGCCGCCACTTGCCACCACTTGCCATGTCTCACTCTTTTTTATATTTTTAAATTTTTTTGAAGATTTTGTCAATTATCAAACGCGTTTGTATTTTATGTTTTTCTAAAAATAAACAAAAATCAGTTTATAAAATTTTTGTAAATATAAACTGAAAACGTAAACGTTACCAAACAGACCCTGAGTGTTTGGTTTGTTTTTATTTATTATTTACATTCAGTATCATTTCAAGCTTTTGGTGTATAAATTCTGTAATTAAGTGAAAAAATTAAAATTTCAAATTTTCATTTTGTTGATTATGTTGACCGAAAAATAATAAATAAATAAATAAATCATATTACATGTCTATATTACGATGTGAATTTTAAACGCATATTTATATAAAAGTTCAATCTAAACTATTATCCTCCTTAATAATTTTTCAGGTATAGATTCTATTTTTTAAAAAAAATAACTATAATTAATAGGTCTATTTATGTTTTAAATATCTACAATGATTTTTTATTATATTTATTTTTATTTTTTTGGGTATAAATTCTTTTCTCTTCTTTTTTTGGGAATAAATTCTATAATTGTTTAAGAGTTTTGAATTTGTTTATTTTTAATTATTTTTTCGGTATAAATTCTTTAATTGTTTAAAATTCTTGAATTTATTATATTCTCAATCATAGAAACTTTTGTTTATTTGATTTACTTTTTTTTTTTTTTTTAAAACTATAAATTTTTTAATTGTTGAGTAATATCACTCTTCTTGAGCAATCTTTCCAGAATTTGAACTTGAGAGCACATCCCGGTGACTGTTTATTTATTTATTTATTTTTATAAATGCACATCTCAGTGATGGTTTATTTTTTATTTTTGTAGTTTAATTTTGTTCATTATTATTATAATTTTTTCAAGTTGCTTTACCACATTGTGCCATTGAGAACAAATAACATTTTAAGTGATTGTCTGATAACACCAATCTTCTTTGACGGTAAATATTCTAGTTCGGTTTGTTTTTATTTAATATTTACATTCAGCTTGTTTTTATTTAATACACCATTTGAAGCTTTTGGTGTGTAAATTCTATGATTTTTTAAAAAATGAAAATTTCAAATTTTCATTTTGTTGATTATGTTGATTGAAAAATAATAAATAAAAATTGTATAACATGTATACATTATGATGTGGATTTTAGGCTCATATTCTTATGAAAATTTGTTTCATTTTTCTTAACTATATAAAAGTTCAATCTAAACCATAAATTATCCTTCTTAGTAATTTTTTTAGGTATAAATTCTGTTTTAAAAAAATAACTACAATTAATATAGGTTCACTATTATTATGATGATGATTATTATTATTATTATTATTATTATTATAAAAATAAAAATAAAAATAGTGTCGTGATTATGTAATTGCTTTCTTTATGGTTAACCAAATTAAATATATTAAAATCAAAATACTCCAATTAAATAACTTTTCAAATGGTTGTCTAACAACACTAATCTTCTTTGACTATACATGTTTTATGAGTGTTTGCAGGAGGGATGTGGGGCCAGGGGGTCACGTCCCCCCCCCTCCCTCCCCCCGACTTCTGAATTATTATTTTTTTTTTGTGTGTGTTTTTTTTTGCCTATATACGCAGTTCACTTTGATTCAAAACAATCCACTTTGATCGAAACACTTTTTTTGTGCGTAACACTAATATACGCACTCAAACACACTGACACAAATCCAACCTAATTACTTTTCTTTTTCTTTTTTTTCTTTTTTTTGGATTCATGGAAAACGGCAGCAGCAAGGTTTTTTTCGTTTTTCTGGTTTCTTTTTTTTTTTTTTTTCTTTTATCTCTCTTTGTTACTTTATAATTTATCAACTTATGATTCATCAGATTAAAATCACACAAGACAGATTTGGAAACACACTACAACTTTAGTATCTTCTCTTCATTATCTACAGGTAATTTTATTTATGATTTTTTATTTTTAAATAAAAATTATAAGTATCAATTTATAGTTTGTTAAGTTTTGATTTGTAAAAAAAATTTATTTGTTATTATTTATATTAAAATAAGAGATTTTGATATGCTAAAATTATGAATCTTAATTGGTGGTCATTTATATTAAAAGTAGGGATTTTGGTTTGTTGTTGTTTGTGCTGAAATTAGGGATTTGATTTGTGCTATAATTAAAAATATTAATTTGTAGAATTTGTTATTTAAATTAGGGACTTTCATTTGTTATAATATTAGTATATTAGAAATTTTATTTGTTGTGATTTGTGCTAAATTTAAAATTTTTGATTTGTATTAAAATTGGAGATTTTGATTTGTGGGGGTTTGTGATTTTGATTATGAGTTTTTATTTTTTTAAACAGTCATGGAGAAATATTCCAAAAGAAAATTAAAGTTGGAAAATCAAAGTTAGAGAAATATTTTAAAAGAAAATCAAAGGTGCCCCCTCTACATTAAATTCCTGCATCCGCCACTGAGTGTTTGGTTTTCTTTTAATTATTGTTTACATTCAATTTGTGTTTATGTCATGTATAAATTCTATAATTCTTGAAAAAATGAAAAATTCAAATATCCATTTTGTTGATCATGTTGATTGAAAAAATAACAAATAAAAAAATAATAGAAATGTGGATTTTAGGCTCAAAACTTTATGAACAACTTTTCATTTTTCTCACAGTAATTTTTTTAGGTATAAATTCTGTTTTAAGAAATAGCTACAATTAATAGGTTCACTATTATTATTATGAAACAGTCGTGATAGAGGCCTCGAGAGATCGAGGCGCGAATCTGCCTCGACACCAAAACGACGTCGTTTTGGTGTCGAGGTTTTTTTTTTATTTTTTTATTTTTCACGTTTTTGCAGGTTTTTGCAGAGAAGGAGAGGGGAGGGGAAGAAGGGAGAGAGGGGGGAGGGGAGGGGAAGAAGAGAGGGAGGGAGGGGAGGGGAGGAGGAGGGAGGGGAGGGGGCCCATAAATCGGCTGGAGGAGGAGGCGGGGCGAGGCGGGTGGCGGTGGCGGTGGTGAGGCGACGAAGGCGGTGGCGGTGGTGAGGCATCGGCGGCGAGGCTGCCTGTGACGACGACGAACGAGGCGAGGCGACGAGCATCGGCGGCGAGGCTGCCTGTGCGACGACGGCCCTCTCCCTCTCTCCCTCTCTTCCTCTCTCTCTCTCTCTCTCTCTCTCTCGCGCCATTCGCGCCTCGTTTTTTCGAGGCCTGAAACATTTTCCTGAAAATAAAAATAGTGCTGTACATATGTAATTGCTTTCTTTATGGTTAATCAAATTTAATATTTTAAAATCAAAATACTCCAATTAAATAACTTTTCAAATAGTTGTCTAACAACACTAATTTTCTTTGACTATACATCGTGTGCTTTAAATTATTATTTACACTCAATTTGTTTTTATGTCGTGTATAAATTCTATAATTCTTGAAAAAATAGAAAATTCAAACATCCATTTTGTTATCATGTTGACTAAAAAAATAACAAATAAAAAAATAGTATAACATGTATAGTTGTGAATTTTAGGCTCATAATTTTATGAAAATCTTTTTCATTTTTCTCACGATATAAAAGTTCAATCTAAATTATAAATTATCTTTCTTAGTAATTTTTGTGTATAAATTCACTATTATTATTATTATAAAAATAAAAATAAAAATAATGTGGTGATTATGTAATTGTTTTCTTTATAGTTAATAAAATTATATATCTTAAAATTAAAATACTTTAACTAAGGCCTCGTTTGGCAAGTGACTTTTTTAGCCAAAAAGTCATTAAAAAACTAAAAAGCCAACAACTCATGCCAAAAAGTCAAAGATTCAATTTTCTCTCTACTTTTTGTACATTTTTTCGTAAAAAGACAAAAAATAATCCTAAACATACTAATTTTTTTTACATCACAATATAACTAAAGAGTGGTGATTCATCCCACTAATTTTTGGACCACTAATAGCTCTAATGAGCTAAAAAAATAAATAAATAAATAAACTCAAGCCAAAACATCACATCACTTTGGTGGGGGCCACTGTGCCACATCATTAGTGATGCTCTAGAGCTTCCAATTTAGTGCTCTAAAACATTATTCAAATGTTTTGAATTTTCTGAACTTTTTTTGAACTTTTTGAACTTTTTTCGGGACAACCGGGTGGTCGACCGGCCGGTCGACCGGTTAGGCAATTTTTTTTTTTTTTTTTTTTTTTTTTTTTTTTTTTTTTTTACGGTTTGAACTTGAACTGTTTGAACCTTTCACTGGTTGACCGGTTGGTCAACCGGCTCATCTTTCCAACGGTCAGGAACAGTGTTTTGATGAATTCAGTATTCTCTCGCCGATTTGATGAATTGTGGATTTGATATCAGTTCTGATGAACCGTTGGAGTGATGAACAGTGCCTTTTTCATCAAAATTTAAATTTGATATCCATTCTGATACACCGTTGGAGATGGTCTTACCTATAAATGTTTTATGAGTTTTTGGTTTGTTCTGCACCAAATATAATTTAAAATCTCACAACATAAAAAATGAAATACACTAATGATGTAACCTCACCAACTATAATGTAATTCACTGCATATATATATATATATATAAGTACCTATATTCTACTTCTCTGTTGACTATATAAAACTATAAGTATTTTATATGCAGCTTGTTTTTAAATTTCCTGAATGCATTGGTCGCAATTTTATTTAATTCGCTACAAGATGAGATTAGCATGTGAAATAATAAGCATTACACAAAACACACAAAAATACTTTGGTGTGGTTTTGTATATGAATTTTTTGCCCTTGGCATTGTTATTATCTATATATGACGGTCGAAGGAGAATTTCATTATTAGATTTATTATATACCTTGCAGCTTAATGAAAAATAATTTCATATTGAAAATAGGCATGAAAATAATAAAACAATAATTAAATCAGTCTAACGATTTCTAAATTTCTCTTAAAGTATAAGAAAGACCAAAATTTCATACGAAAATACAAAATTTATTATCGTACGTGTGAGTATATGAGTCATGTTGCAGGTAACAATCACTTAATTTATTATTAGTACCTATTATATAATTTCATATAGGTAACTATTAAATGTGTAATTATGTAATTAGTACCTATTATATAATGTAGGCACACTTTTAAACATGAGTAGAATTTATTATTGTGAGTTCACTAACAATCCTAGGAAATTACCCTAATACAGCAAATGTGAGGCATGTCTAACAACAAAACCATGAACGATGGTGTTTAGACCTACAACAGAGGAGGCAACACTCAATTTTGGAATTAGTTGCTCAAACTCAAGACCAAGAAAGATAATTGGAATAGTTATGCCTTCAAAACTTGAGTCATGAACAATGCAATGCGAGATTGGAGCGACATCGTCTTACTCAACGTAGACGAAGATTGCTCATTCGCAAACAAAATGAGGGCTCTAATGTTTACCAAATAGAAATTGATAGGGAAAGAAGACGTAATTATGCAAGACAAAGAAGGGCTACATTGACTATTGAACAACGTGAACAAGAACTTGCTAGGCGGCGAGCAAATTATCGATAAAGAAAGCAAATGGGTGAAAATCTTAAACAAACCTCTCATTCAGAGCAAGTACATAGGCCGTGTTTGGCATTGGGGTTGGCAGTATTTTAGCCTCAAATTAAAAAAAAAAAGCCAAGTAACCTTTACTATAGCTGAGGGAGAGACGTTCAAGCCAGTTGGATGTCATGAACTGGGCAAACAGACCTTTTTACCCTTCATTGCTCATATCTACAAACCCAAAAGACAATTGATAACATTTCATCTCTCTCATCCAACTAACATCATTAATTAATTTATTACAAACAACTTTTTGAACCCAATTGCACACATGACAGACAGTGGGAGTGAAGGCAAGCCACGTGGAAATCTGTCTTTTTTTTTAATGAATTTCTGTAAAGACAGTTTGGTCAATTTACATTCCACTATCACTTCAAACACATTTTTCAATACAACAACTCAAATAAAAATCTATCCCATCTTCTCAAATATAAAAACTAAAATAGCCTATTAAAATAGTCAAAAGCCAAAAAGCCTAAGAAATAGCCACTACCCAAACACTCACATAATACGACAAATGCACAAACAAGTAGTAAGTATTGAAATTTTTCTTAAGGGTATTATTTTCTCCACAACTACACTTCTAAGTTTTCTGTTAACATTCATTTAATACTATTTATATAATTTTATTTATTAGGATGCACATTAAACTTTTTCAATGCAATCCTAAGAAGAAATTCAACAGGATGGTGTAGGCCATGGCCCATACTTTCACCTACCATTCATAAATAAGGCAATTTAGCTACAGCTAATGTTTTAAACCGGAAATGTAGAATGACTCTACGCACACGTACAGACTTACCTCCTACTCATTCAACTTATGAGTATGGAAGGACAAGTTTTAGCAGACAAGATGGTCCTCACCAAGTTTAGATGGAAGGTAAAAAAAAAAATCTTTTAATTCATATACTTTTACTAATTTAACAACCTCTTCAATACATATTTAAGTAAAGGCCCATACAAATATGATATATAATATAATTACATTTAATATTGGACATGTAATTTTTCTGAGCTTTTAAATACAAAACACTTTCAAATAAATGCTATTATGTTAATAACAAAACAATACATCATAAATGTATTTTTATGGAACATATCCCTCACACTGACCACAATCGTGATGATTTGAGCGATGAAGATGTTCCAGATAATCGATCATTTACCCGTAGAAGATATTACAATTGTGCAAGAAACTTTCATGAAAGTGAACACTACTAAAGAATGCAGTTCCCTACTCTAACTACATGTACACACTGCAATGCAAGATTATTTCATCATGAAACATTTTCCATGTGCTGTAATATCGGAAAAATTATTTTTCCACCAATATGTGGCTCGCCTTTTTCGCGCCCCCTTTTGAAAGGTTTAAAAAGAAAGACCTCACAGTTTGGACTCCCGTGGTTCTGAATCTAATCTCACAAGTGCACTGTGAAACTGATAAACAACAAAGAGTCCAAATCCGGCAAATCGTTTTGAACAATTGATTTTGAATCAAAAAGTGCCAAAATTGGACTGCTTTGCCAGATACAGCGTCGCCACCTAAATATTTTATTTTGGAGAAATTTAGGAAACCCTGACTCATGCCAAAGACCACATGTCCGTCATCACCAAAGTTGCCTTGGCTCGAGAACTTAGGTACGAGAGGGAAAGGTCATAGATTGAGCACCCCTGCTCGCTCGATCAAAGATCGGCCTCTACTAATCATGATATGATTTTTACAAATATTATGTGCTCTTGTTGATTTCTTAAGCTAGCTTTACTATGTGATGCGCACAATCAAGTATAGACTAGTTTGCTCAATTTGGAACAACTCAACTCATGTTTGCTTGTGAAAATGGTTTGAATTTGCCACCTCAAGTGGGCTTAAAGATTGCGGATTTGCCACCAAACATACTGGGCTTAAAACACGATTTGCCACTTAACAAAGTGGGCTTAAAACTCACATTCGTTAAATCGTTCCAATTCAAGCAACAATCCTTCATCCACAGGCATTCATGCAATTTAGCATTTAAGCACATAGCCTCATGGCAAGCATGCTAATCATGGTAACATTCACACTGATGTAAGTATGCTAAAGCATAAAAACTCACCTAGTACTCTAAGGTAGGAAAACATGAGTTAGTGAAATATGCATGATTCCTAACTATACAAGATGTCCAATGCAACACATGCAATATGCAATTAACAGGCTCAGCTACTAATGTGGCATATGAAACAATTTAAACAACATGCAATTAAACATGTATTCAAATAAGTAATGAAATAACAATACAGTTTGAATGATGCGACGAGCCTCGGTGCATGCAAGACAAGATGAATGGATGTAAGTATGAGATATGCTAATTAAAACATGTCCCTAATCTAACCATCAAAAGCGATTAAATACAAGGGAGAAAGACGTGGGGTTGGAAGACATACACGCATGTACGCACACTTATTACAACATTATGCCCTCGCGAAGGAGGGTCCGAATGGATAAGCTAACCAACTAGCTACGCTAATTAAGCTAATTAATTATTACAAACCGAAACTAATTAACTATTCTAGTTAACTAATTATTACAAACTGAAATCGAATAATTAGTTAAACTAACTAATTATTTACAACTCTTAATTAGCTACAACTAATTAATTACAATACATATTTAAGCTAGATATTTACACGTTAAATAAGCTTGAAATGCAATGGAGGCTCATGCACCTACTCGGTTTCCACCCGAAAAGCTGTTGTTTTGCTGTCGCAAGCCTCTGTTTGCACATTTGATCACTGAAAATTCTGCCCACTTCCAAAATACCTCTGCTCCATCTTACCAATACACTGTTCAAATTTCATTGGTGGCCAAAAGGGAGCTGGTCGGCTACCAATGGTGGCCGGTCTGCTACTGGTGGTGGTCGGTTGGCCACTAGTGGTGGCTATCGGCCACTGTTGTCCTGAACTTCCTTGCTGCAACAAAGAGCAAAATAGTGTATTTCTCAAAGGTTGTTTGCACACTTCGCCTCTCCTTTTCAAGGGGAAATCAAAGGAGGGACAAAATTTGGTTCATAAACCATCAATCAAGCAATTTTATTGTATGATGGCTAGTGAAACCAATTGTGCAAGTTTAATAAATGCAAAATGAGACCAAAATGACCATCACCCTATCATACATGATCAAGGGCAATGGAGATCTAGGAAAATAGCACATTTCATCACTTTTGAGTATGAAACATCCCATTTACCTTGTGTTCAAATTAATGTCTAATTTGAACACATACAATGCAACATAAAGAGATGTTTATCTTGCCTCTTTTACTTGCTAATTTTGTTTACTCTTTTTAATTACCAAATCATTCCTTAATCCATTAAGTCCATTGGTGAGTGTCCTCTAATGGAAAGAGGGCTTTAAGCCAAAGGTTGTTTTAGGCATGAAAGAGATCTCATGCCATTGGTAACGAACCCCAAAAGGGATTAAACCATTAAGCACAAACATCTCAATTTCATGCTTTAAACAAACAAATGGTTTGAACCACTTTCAAAGAAAAAAATAAAATCAAGAAAGGAGGAAGGTTGCAGAGATGATTAAGGGTTGGAAATGAGTGATAAAAACACTAAAACATATAACCAACTCAAACCAATGGTGGTTAAAGCCTTAAAACATTAAGCTAGTTAAGGAACTTACACTACAACTATGCAAACCAATACTCAAAAAGGACCAAATAGCCAAAACAGCTCAAAACAGAGCTTAAAGCATGCTGGACTTGAGCCACAAAAAGGTAAAACATTAAGCTAATACATGGTGCTAACTAGGCATGCAAACAAGACACAAGGAGGGGAGGCTAACCCCTTCAATTTTGGACTTCAAAATGAGTTTTTTGCCATTAAAAAACCTCTGAAATTCAGCGGTTAAAAGGCCCAAAAAAGTTGGTTTGAAAGTGATGAATAAAGGCACAAAAACTTGACAAACTAAGAAGTAAGAAGGGTGAACCACCCCCTAACTAAAAAAGGGCTTGAACCACCACTTTTAAGCCACAAGAATAGAACTTTTTACAGTTTAAAACCAGCGCCAAAATAGTAAGAAAAGATGGTAAAACAAGTATATTGAAACAAAGTAAACAAGGCAAGTGTTATACCTTTGAAGCAAAGCTCAAGTTTAGGCACCAAACCAAGCTAAAACCACTTGCTAGAGCCCAAGGAGGGTGTCAAATAACCTCAGCCCAAAGAGAAGCAACTTTGATTAAGGTAGTGTATGTAAAAGTGTAAAGAAAACAAGCAACTAAGTACAAAATTGCAAGAGAGAGAGATTTTTTGTTCTAAAATTTCTAACCCTCAACAATAGGGGAGGAACCCCCATATATATAGAAAAACAAGTCTTGAGCTTAGAAACATCCTACCATACATGTGTAGGAAAATGCAACTCAGTGTGCTAACAGCTGTCACAACTGTCAACAAATATCTAGAAAAAGACATTGGTGGCCGACCGGCCATACAAATGGCCGACAACCATGATCCATGGCCGACAGCCTATGGTGGTGGCCGACAGGTCACCAAAAGGTCCAGACACCAAGTTTTGGTCCAAAACAAGGCATAGAAAAGACAAGGTTTAAAGGCTCAAAGACAAAGCGTTCCGCCGAGGATTTCGGGCACTTAAAACGAACACATGCAATCACAATCATCATATACAGAAGTGATGACGTCCAAGTCTTGAGGACGGTAAAAAATTGGGTGTCTACATAATAACAGCTCCACATGAGATGCTTGACATCTTCTCTGACCAAACAGTGGAGGGTCACCATTTCAGACAAAATATTCAGGCCTACAATCATGTTTTCTCATTCATTTCAATAGGGATTCACATTGATGAAAACCTAGCAACAAGAACTCGAGGTGTGTACATGTTTCGTGCACTAGAAGCCATATATCATAAGATTGGAAGTCTCTTACCAAATTCTAGCAATAGGCCAAAATATTTGCAGCTTATGTTTATGACGCTGATCATGAGAATGAGAATCAAATGTCTAAAAATGAAAGTTTGCACTTAGATATGCTTGAGAAGATAGAGAATATCATAAATACTTATAATCCATTTGTCCACACATTTCACCAGTTGGGTCAGCATCCTGATATACATAAATGCAGACTTCAGGTCAAAGAGCAGCCATGTAATAAGCTCCAATATAACCTTCTAATTGCTCTTGAGGTGTAGTCTTAGTAGGTGGAGAAGAAGCTGAAAATTTAAGACCAAGAGATATCATTGTTCAATCAACCAGTGGTCACCTCTTAAATATTCCAGATGTTGCTGGACACTATGATCCATTACAATATCCTTTATTATTACCCTATGGCTCATATGGATGAGATGTAAATACTTGAAGTAATGGTGGCAGAAAAGTAATATGTCATCATTTCTATGCTTATATGCGACAGGTGATGACATAAACATAATATCAAAAAAATAAATAAATAAATTATTAATCTATAATTATTTCATACAACTGTCTTACTTTCAATTGTTTATAATTGTTTGTGGGGGCCGAATATATGGAAAGGTCAGAAGGTGCGTACCATTGGAAGACTGATATTAATCGGCTATATCCTACGAGTGGGAAGCCGAATATAATATATGTGCCGAATAAGTGTAAATCCTTAGGGCCGAATAATAGAAAGGACAATGATTAAAAAGTAAGCCCTGGCCCCGAGGATCGAAAGGAACAAGTATAAATACAGGAACAATGGGTTGAGAAAGGTATGTAAGAATCACTTCACTTAACTTAGTAAAAAAGCTACCTTGAGTGTCTGAACTGACTTGACCGTCGGAGTGCTAATTCTGGCACCCCCGACCGGAGTGTTTGTATCTTTTCAGGTGACTAGCTGAGGATCACTAGCGTCTCCCAGGATCCGAAGAGTATTTCCAAACCACTTCTCCACATGGCACCGTCTGTGGGAATACTCAAATACATCCATGGCAGGCATGACTGAAGATCCTCCGATAGCCACTGACGAGACCGCATAGGGAGATGACCTCACTCCAGCAAATATGCTCGGAAAGGAAACCATCGCTGCAAGACGCGCCTTGAACTTCGACTCACCAACGACTTCAGCGCAAGAGACAATGCAGGCAATCATGGAACAAGCAAAGCAGAATGAACAAAGGCTGGAGAACATGATCGCTGAAAATAAACGCCTCCGTCAAGATTTGGCCTTCGAAGTAGCAAAATCGAGAGAAGCCATGCGCCTAGATCCCGAACGAGCTCCAAGGGCCGGTGGACAACGACCTCAAGCCCGACCAAAGGATACCGATAGCGACTCCAACTCATTACCCACGGAGCTCAATAAGAAGGGACGATCCGAAACTTCTAGCTCCTCCGAAAAGAGTCTACATACAAGGAACAAGCGCAGGAGGAGCAGTTCAAACGAAGAGGACCAGCACGATCCTTTTGTCTGACGGATTGCAAGGGCGGCCCTGCCCAAGAAGTTCAAAGCTCCGTCATTCACTCTTTACGATGGAAAATCAGACCCCACTGATCATATCCGTCACTACAAGGAGGCCATGACATTGCATGCAGACAACGAAGCCCTCATGTGCCGAATATTCCCCAGTAGCCTGGGGCCATTAGCTGTCAAGTGGTATTACAGGCTAGAGCCGGCTTCGATCAAAAGCTTCCATCAATTACAGAAATCCTTCAGGGCCAGGTTCATCACCAACGAGGTACAGCCGAAACAGGCCGACTCTCTTTGGGCTATGCAGATTCAGTCCGGAGAAACGCTCAGAGCGTATTCGGCGCGCTATTGGGAGTGCTTCAACCTCGTCGACGACGCTTGCAACGACTCCATGGCCGTCACCGCCTTCAAGATGGGACTACATCCTGACAGTGCTCTTCGCAGTTCCCTGACCAGAAGACCTCCCAAAATAGTCTGGGCGTTGATGAAGAAAGTTGAAGAGTATTACAAAGTGGAAGATGATGCCTTGAGAATAAAAGCTGGCCAAATGTCCAACAAAACGGCCCCCCCTGAAATTGCTCAACCAATAAGTTCCGTGCCACCTCCGAGCCCTGAGCCACGGCAACGCGCTAAACGAGACAAAAGGCGGGACACTCGCCGATCAAGCGATCAATGCTCCCACCGGACGAATGAACAACTGCAAGTCGATAGCAGGCGTTCGAGGCGTGCCGACAAGAAGTACACAGAGCTGTCAGAACCAATCGCTACAATAATGACCAAAGTCCAACACTTTCCATTCTTCAAATGGCCGTCAAAGATGGTGGGGCCACCCGACACGCGAAGAAGGGATAGGCGGTGTGAGTATCACAAAGATCACGGCCACGAAACGGAGAGTTGTAACGCATTAAAGGATCACGTGGAAGAACTGGTGCAAGATGGCCGACTGCAGCAGTACGTGAGAAAGGGAAAGCCAATCAAGGCACTAGCCTTGAGGCAGGACTCACCTCTACTTGGCGTGATCCATATAATCTACAGCCTGCCTGCATCCCTAACCGTGCACACAATTCAATCGCATCCAATCCTCCAAAAGCAACGTATTCAGACCGAATGGCCCGGAGAAGCTCCGACAATCACTTTCAATGACTCCGATCGTAGTGGCACGACAGCTTCCCATATCGATCCGTTGGTCATCAAATTACGCGTAAATCGGTTCACTATTGAACGCATTCTCATAGACCCAGGGAGTACTTTAGAGGTTATGTATTACCAAACTTTCATCAAACTCGGCTTCAACTAGTCAGATCTGTCCCCGGCGCCTCACCCACTGTTCGGCTTTAATATGAATCTTGAGTACCCGTTAGGGAAGATCATACTACCTGTTCGAGCGGGCTCCAGAACGGTCGAAGTAGAATTCCTGGTCGTAAAGCTCCCTTCGCCGTATAATGTCATCATGGGGCGAACCTAGTTACATATTATGAAGGCCGTTCCAAGCACTTATCATCAGCTTCTGCGCTTCCTGACAGCCCGTGGCATTGAAGAAATCCATGGCTCCCCGCAATCGGCGCAAGTAGAGATTTTATGAAAACCCTATCACTGACCCGACCTGTGGGCTTTGATACTTGTATATATATATCACTTCTGCAATGCAAACCATTTTTCTTCGTTGCTCAATTCATTTCTCAAACCCCATTGTAGCGCTCGTCATGTCAACAATTCAAAGCCCCCCTTTGTTGCAACACCTTAGGGCCGATTAAGTCTCCGGATTCGGAACGCCCTTCGTGGATATCACGATTGGCCACATTAAGTCTCCGGATTCGGAGCCCCCTTTGGTGCATGACACCTTAGGGCCGATTAAGTCTCCGGATTCAGAGCCCCTTTGGTGCATGACACTTTAGAGCCGATTAAGCCTCTGGATTCGGAGCCCCTTTGGTGCATGACACCTTAGGGCCGATTAAGTCTCCGGATTCGGAGCGCCCTTTGTGGATATCACGATTGGCCACACTAAGCCTCCGGATTCGGAGCCCCTTTGGTGCATGACACCTTAGGGCCGATTAAGCCTCCGGATTCGGAGCCCCTTTGGTGCATGACACCTTAGGGCCGATTAAGTCTCCGGATTCGGAGCGCCCTTCATGGATATCATGATTGGCCACATTAAGCCTCCGGATTCGGAGCGCCCTTTGGTGCATAACACCTTAGGGCCGATTAAGTCTCCAGATTCGGAGCCCCTTTGGTGCATGACACCTTAGGGCCGATTAAGTCTTCGGATTTGGAGCGCCCTTCGTGGATATCACGATTGGCCACATTAAGCCTCCAGATTCGGAGCGCCCTCTGGTGCATAATATTTTAGGGCCGATTAAGTCTCCGGATTCGGAGCCCCTCTGGTGCATGACACGTTAGGGCCGATTAAGTCTCCGAATTCGAAGCCCTTCTAATGCATGACACCTTAGGGCCGACTAAGCCTCCGGATTCAGAGCGCTCTTCGTGGATATCACGATTGGCCACATTAAGCCTCCGGATTTGGAGCGCCCTTTAGTGCATGACACCTTAGGGCCAATTAAGCCTCCGGATTCGGAGCCCATTTGGTGCATGACACCTTAGGGCCGATTAAGCCTCCGGATTCGGAGCCCATTTGGTGCATGACACGTTAGGGCCGATTAAGTCTCCGGATTCGGAGTGCCCTTCGTGGATATCACGATTGGCCACATCAGGTCTCCGGACTCGGAGCCCCTTTGGTGCATGACACCTTAGGGCCGATTAAGCCTCCGAATTCGGGGTGCCCTTTGGTGCATGACACCTTAGGGCCAATTAAGCCTCCGGATTCGGAGCCCCTTTGGTGCATGACACCTTAGGGCCGATTAAGTCTCCGGATTCGAAGCGCCCTTCGTGGATATCACGATTGGCCACATCAAGTCTCCGAACTCGGAGCCCCTTTGGTGCATGACACTTTAGGGCCGATTAAGCCTCCGGATTTGGGGCGCCCTTTGGTGCATAACACCTTAGAGCTGATTAAGCCTCCGGATTCGGAGCCCCTTTGGTGCATGACACCTTAGGGCCGATTAAGTCTCCGGATTCGGAGCGCCCTTCGTGGATATCACGATTGGCCACATCAAGTCTCCGGACTCGGAGCCCCTTTGGTGCATGACACCTTAGGGCCGATTAAGCCTCCAGATTCGGGGCGCCCTTTGGTGCATGACACCTTAGGGCCGATGAAGCCTCCGGATTCGGAGCCCCTTTGGTGCATGACACCTCAGGGCCGATTAAGTCTCCGGATTCAGAGCGCCCTTCGTGGATATCACGATTGGCCACATCAAGTCTCCGGACTCGGAGACGCTTTGGTGCATGACACCTTAGGGCCGATTAAAGCCTCCGGACTCGGAGCCCCTTTGGTGCATGACACCTCAGGGCCGATTAAGCCTCCGAATTCGGAGCGCCCTTTGGTGCATGACACCTCAGGGCCGATTAAGTCTCCGGATTCGGAGTACCCTTCGGCACAAACAAAAATAAAAAACACGCCAATATCCGAAATAAGGTACTTAACTAAGCATATAAAAAATTCAGAATAAGACGCAAATGTTTGAAATAAAACTTTTTATTTGATCAAACAGCTGTTACATAAACACAACCCGCTTTTGAGCATTACAATACCCATTTTCAACCTCAAAATCTAAAAAGGGGAAAAGACGCATTGGTAAAGCGGCAACGCCGAATCAACTCCCGTCACCCAGAAGTCCTCCACGATTTGCAAAGCCTCGAGCCAACTTTGCCCAAGCCCATGACTTGCGCATTGCCAAGCTTCCCTTGATACCATTGACAATGTCAAGGCAAAGATCCAGGACAAAGAAGGATAAACCCAACGGTCGTTGCCTTTCCTTTCGGGGTGATCTGCTTCGACGACTGGAAGATTCATGGCAACTTTTGGACGTCCTACCTCCCATACGGATAGGTCCTCTGCCGCGCTCCATTGCAACACCAAGTTCGGCTGAACTCCCAGCCTCTCTAACTAACATCCCCACTTATCCCACCTCACATAATAAGTGATTGTCTATCTACGCGAAGCGCCCACTCCTTTTATTTTCAATACTGGCAGCGATTTCGAGGCCCCAATCCCAAGGCGATTTCATTAACGCCAAACTCCATGAGACAAACGTCGGTCGACATTCGCCACGACGCAGTTATCCAAACGACTTTTTGAAGCACATGCATTGGCCAAAAATCTAGGCCCCGAGCCGAGTTGAATTTACCGCAGCCACTCTACCCACTGGCTTTCGGCTTCCTCAGGTTACAATGGCCTCATTTAGGAATAAACGGCTATCACGTATGGGTCGACCCTGCCTATAAACCGGCGTACCACGTATGGGTCAACCCTGCCGATCAACGTTTATACATTCATTCAAACATACAAATAAAACGAAACACATACATGCCGAATACGAACTGCAACAAAATATTTATAATAGAACGTTTTTTATTCAAATAAAACAAACAATAAGTTACATAGTTTTGAACGTGATCTGCGTTTTAACCTTACAATAAGTATATTTATACGGCGTCACCCTCATCCTCACTCTTTTCAACTTCAAAAGCGGAAAACGGAAAATGTTTACTGTGGTAGAGTGGCGATGCCGAATCAATGCCCGACGCTCGAAGAGCTTCCGTGGCTTGAGATGCCTTGATCCAACCATGTCTAAATCCACGATTTTCACATCGGCAAACTTCTTCGGCAAGTTTTTCCTTGGTCTTTTTGATTCCAACTTTTCGGCCTTCATGAAAACCTTTCTCATAGGCCCTCCCCTTCGCGGACTCCATTGCGAACATATTCGCCGTCTCACGATCGGCAAGCGCGGTATTGATGAGCCGACTAGTAACCCTTTCTTCCACGATTGGGTTTTCCTGCCCGGCGGGTTGTGCCTGAGCCGCCTTGGTCTTCCTTAACTCACGCTCAGCCGCCTCCGCGCGGGCCTCCAAACTTCGAATACGTTCCTCCTTCTTCTCCATTTCTCGGCAGGCAGCGCGCAACCGCATGCCAATTTCATAGGCAGTGTAAAGCCCCTTCACCGCCCCATGAATGCCTTCGCGAAATACTTCGTAGTCCTGACGACCTACCATCGATTGCTGAACCTCAGGCAGAAAAATTTGTCGAGCAAACTCGACCGCTACATTTGGGTCTCGAACGATCGAGTCTGCCTCTATCATGGGTCTATTCCCCACAAATACCGCAAAGCTTAATGGGCACGGATTCGCCTCAGATCCCTTCTCGACTCGAGGTTGAGAAGATCTGCCCTGCGACTGCTTGTCCCACCTGGGCAACCTGCTTCGACGTCGAGGAGACTGACGCCTCTCTCGATCCCTGGAACTCCTACTCCCTGTGCACGAAGGGTCACCACTTCGATTCATGTCTCCACCAAGCTCAGCTAGCGTCCTCGCTTCCCCTCTGCTGTTAAAGAAGAGTCTGTTCGACATTCACACGATACCTTCAAAAGCTGGAGTCAGTTGTTTACTATGCTCATAAAAGTTGTACCTTCAATCATTTATCCTTTACAGAGGCAGCACCCTCGAGGCAATCTCATTAATTGTGAAAACCTCAATTGCCCGGCGCCAACTGGATTTATCAATATATTCGGCTTAATCGGCCTAGCCGGCCGATGAATCGATTTCAAAACTCCTAAGTTCGTCTCATCCGGTGCTCGAATGATCATGCACCGCCTGGGGCAAAGGCAGATTAATCAATCTATTCGGCTTAATCACCCCAGCCGGCCCATGAATCGATGAACCGATGAATCGACTTCAAAACTCCTAAGTTCGTCTCATCTGGCGCCCGAATGATCATGCACCACCTGGGGCAAGGACATGATAGATTTATCAATATATTCGGCTTAATCGCCCCAGCCGGCCCATGAATCGACTTCAAAGCTCCTAAGTTCGTCTTATCCGACGCCCGAATGATCATGCACTGCCTGGGGCAAGGGCAGATTAATCAATCTATTCGGCTTAATCGCCCCAACCGGCCCATGAACCGATGAATCGACTTCAAAACTCCTAAGTTCGTCTCATCCGGCTCCCGAATGATCATGCACCGCCTGGGGCAAGGGCAGATTAATCAATCTATTCGGCTTAATCACCCCAGCCAACCCATGAATCCACTTCAAAACTCCTAAGTTCGTCTCATCCGGGGCCCGAATGATCATGCACCGCCTGGGGCAACGACATGATAGATTTATCAATATATTCGGCTTAATCGCCCCAGCCGACCCATGAATCGACTTCAAAGCTCCTAAGTTCGTCTTATCCAGCGCCCGAATGATCATGCACCGCTTGGGGCAAGGGCAGATTAATCAAACTATTCGGCTTAATCGCCCCAGCCGACCCATGAACCGATGAATCGACTTCAAAACTCCTAAGTTCGTCTCATCCGGCGCCCGAATGATCATGCACCGCCTAGGGCAAGGGTAGATTAATCAATCTATTCAGCTTAATCGCCCCAGCCAGCCCATGAATCCACTTCAAAACTCCTAAGTTCGTCTCATCCGGCGCCCGAATGATCATGCACCGCCTGGGGCAAGGGCAGATTAATCAATCTATTTGGATTAAGTGCCCCAGCCGGCCCATGAATCGTTTCAGCATAATACCCACGAACTATTCGGCATACGAATGATAAGATTGCCAAGATATTCAATCGTAGAAAGCTCAACAGAGTAATCATTCTATCTAAAGTAGTGAAAGGCAAAAATTCTTCACCAATATAACATCACAAACTACACATAAGTAGTAGTGAAACAACAAGATAATTTTCATTAATAAATTGAGCGCAGACAGTAGTCAATTTATACATGAAAACTACTCGGAACCAACAAAAGTCCTTAAAACAAAAACATACATTAAAAGGGAAAGCATTTCACAAAATTCGAATGACTCCCAGATCAATCCTCGGGGTTAGACTCAAGTGGCTTAACGTCCACCTGCTCATAAGGAATTGGCAAGGCCAATGTAACCCCAGCAGCATCAAGGGCCTTGAGCCACCCATGTTTGAACCCCCGATTCTCAAACTTGGGGACTTCATCTACGTATTCCTTGAAGGCAGCGCCTTTTCCTGCTTTGAATACGGCAGAAGCCTCAGATTCTGCCTTTTCCTTGGCCACTTTCAACTCTGCTAACTCAGTCTCCATCTTGTTAAACACCTCCTCGGCTAGCCTAAGCGACTCTTTGCTCGCGTTCGCCCTATCTTCGGCATCAGAACGGAGATGATCGGCAGTCCGAGCCCTTTTTACTTCGGCTTCGGCTCGCGCAGTCTCCATCGCGGACCTCATCATCTCAAACTCGGCCCTGCTCTTTTGATCGACCACTTCTAACTGCAAACGGTCAATCCTCTCAAGGGCATCGTGTAGGCGGCAGCCCAAGTCGGCGATCCTGCCGACCGTCTGCAAAACGAGTTGGGATCGTTAGATGCCATAGGCAACCAAAATCAAAACAAGTCAAAGTTCACCTACCAAAAGGGCCGACTGCGCAGATAGGGCTACGGCCACCAAATCCGGCACGGCATGAAAGGATGCCTTATCAGCTGGTAGGGAGACTGAAGCCGCCAGGCTCAAGGCTACCGCTGGGTCGGTAATGATGGATGCGTCAGAGGGAATCGGTGTGTCTCTGATCTTTGGCTGAACAATAAAAGGAACAACCACGTCCGATTCTTCTAAGAGAGGCCTTTTGTCGGCAAGACTATCTTCTGAACCGGCCTCTCCCTCGGCGCTACGCTTCTTGCCTCGCTCTTCCGGAATCAACCGTTCTTCAATGACCGGTTTGTCAACCTCTTTCGCCGTTTCGGCCGCAACAATCTTAGCCGGCTCTGCAATAACGGGTTCGAAAGACTCAATCAAGGCAGGTCCAGAACGGGCGGCCTCGGCCTTTTTCCGGGCGGCCATACGCTCAGCATTTTTCTTTCGAGCCATCTGCGTAAGGCTTTCCCCAGCCATACCTTCAAAAAAATCGCCGGGTAGGTCTTCCAAACTTCCAAAAATATCTCCAAAAGAAAACTCCGCCCGACCCGAAGTGGACGGCGAGGTAGGCTGACTACGTCTGGCTGTCTCAAACGCCGAGTTTAGGGCCTCGTCAACCTCTTCGGCCTCCTCAACGAACTCTCTGTCTGGTTCGGCGACTACCTCTACCACCGGCTCGATGTCTTGCCCCGAATCAGAAGCTTCGAGACCAACTTGCCTAAGGCTCTTGAAGCTAGGGAAGATAAGAGCCACAAGTTGTTGATCGCCGGATGGAATCAGAATGTTGTCAACGGCCGAAAAAGTAGTGTAAGTAGGCTCGTATCGAAGAAGTATGTGGGCCGCTCTCCCTTGCTTCTGTAAGTTTGGACGGCCGAAGTATCCGAGTGCAGTCGTAATCTGCACAAGGACTGCGTCGTCAGTAGAAACCAGAATCTTCTTCAAATTACTGCCTGCAAAGACAAAGGGTTAGACACGGGGGTAAGGCCGAGTAAAAGAAAAGTTCAGTAAACACAAGGAGACATACGGCAACCTGGTTCACCCCTCCGTCTGGGAATAGGGTCTAGGCGACCCTCGGCTTCGCCAAATTCACAGTTCCCTCGGATATTGACCATTACGTCATCCATACGCTTACCAGAACTGGCAAGCATGGTTACCAAATGATGGTCAGTATCCTTGGCCCTAAGAAAGTACCGCCCAAGCCGACCGGAAGATTTGGCTAAAGCATAGCAGTGCCGAATGGCCGGAATGCCAAGATTGATCCTGAGGCGCCGGTTCAACTCTACGATCCCCATTATGATTCGAAAAAAGTTCACGTTGGGCTGAGAAGGAATCAGAACCTAATAGCGGAGGACGGCCCTAAGGAATAGGGAAAAACGGACCCCGCCCTCTGCAATGGATAGGAGAGGAAAGACGATTGAATTTCGATCCTCTCTCTCCATATCCAAAGTGTTGTCCGTCACTAGAGATAAATGAACATCGTCGGGGATGGAAAAGTGTCGCCGGAATCCGGAGACACGGTCCTTAGAAAGGAGGTCTTTCAAGTGTTTAGCCATTTTCACGGGGAATAAAGGGTTCGCCAAAATTAAAATAATAAACAGAAAGTAGGATTGCAAAGAAAAGAGAAGAAGACTTACGAGGAGCAAGGGGGACGAGGGTAGACGGAAAAGAATTG